>JARHVA010005026.1:610000-1305000 GCA_037957365.1 Torreya grandis
AATCTCTTTTTCACTACTACCTAATTTTCTCATTGTCTTACTCATTAGGCCCTTTTATTGATAGGCCAACTTCCATGACTAGTTTAAAACATTTTATATATTTAACATGCCCATAAAATTACATGGAAACAAACTAAAATTCTCACACATCATCCTCCATCCATTTTCATGCTTTGACTATGTTAAACTTACCTATTACATAGAAATTTTGAGAAATAAGTAGTTTCCTATAGCTTCTACTCACTCATTTGACAAACCAAAACCACCTAAAGCAACTTGGAAGAGTTATTTGCATGTTAAAAAGATCCAAATATGTCAATAAAACAATTATAATCTATAATCAACAAGATCTTTCCTATTGGATCATTATGAGGGTTTTAGGGGGGTTTTGACTTGATTTCCTTCTTGGCAATTGTTTATAAAGGATTGCACCTCAACTCCAAAACTAATTCTAATAAATTAAAGATAGGAGCCTTACCCAAGTTTCATGAAATTTTTAGGATCTCATGCAAAGTTTTCATGTGCCAATGATCATAAGAAAACTTTATTGGGTCTGTAACACCCCATTTTTTGCACATAGAAAACCTCAACACCAATTTTCATGTTTTTCCTTCAAGATATGACCTCAAACTTGGTAAAAAAAACTTATAAAACCTCTCACACCTATGAAGATGTTCTTATGACATTTGGTACCTTAGAAAATAAACTTGACCCCTCATTAGGCCACACTAGGTCTCTTTGCTCATTAGGTCTTTAAATACTAGTCATACTTAAACCTTAATCACACCTTTTAACCTCTTATACTATTCTCAAAACCTCATTATCATGTCCATGACCTCATACCTTGATCAAACTCTATCTCGCATCATCTCACAAGCCTTATAATGCTTACCTTATCATGATACCAAGCCTATGCCTTCTCACAAGGTCTCTCAAGTAAATGGATTATGAACTCAACATCAAGAGTAACAAAGAAAACTCAAAATGACATTAAATGACACTTTTATGACATTAATTACAACTTAATTCATAACTTAGAACACACTCTCAATAATCTCCCCTTTTGTCATTAATGGCAACCACTCATTGATGGTAATCATTCAAAGAAGCTTATCTTATTGGGATACATATCCATCATATAGATTAATCTCCTACTTTGACATTAATGACAAATCACTATCTACAACAAAACTTTAATATATATAAATGAAATATTATATCAACAAGCTCCCCCTATCTCATTGTATATGTCATATATCTTCTTCTTGACAAATCGATATGACTCCCCCTTTAACCTCATAGCTTGTACACTTCTTTCCTACTCTTAGAGCTAAAAACACCTCCTCATAATCTCCCCCTAATCACTTTGAATTTCTTAGTGACTACTAGAAATATGAATCACACCCAATTCCTATGTTAGATGTTCAAAAATATCCTTTGAAAAAGTCTTAATCAATATATGTGTAATCTGATCTTTGGTAGACACAAATTCAAGCTTAATACTTTGTTCACTCACCTATTCTATTAAAAAATTATAATTTATAGGAATGTGATTGGTCCTTGAGTGCATGATAGGCTTATTTGAAACACTTATATCACTAGTACTATCACAAAAAATAAGATCAGGACCATCAAACTCCACCTTGTAATCTCTTAAGGTTTGTCTTATCCACATCATTTGAGTATAACATGAAGTTGATACAATCTACTTAGCCTCACATATAGATAAATTCACTAATGTTTGTTTCTTTCTTATCCATGAGACTAGGCACTTACCTAAGAAGAAGGCTCCTCCACTAGTGCTCTTTCTATTATCTAGACTCCTAACCCAATCTGCTTTTGTATAGGCTACTAGATCAAACTTCTAGCTCCTTGGGTACCATAATTAGTATTCCATATTTCCCTTAAGATAACTAAGTATCCTCTTGAATTATTATAGATGAATTTCCTTAGGATCTTCTTGAAATATTCCCACAAGACCTACTGCTTACATGATGTTAGGTCTAGAGGTAATAGTATACAATAAACTCCTAATCATGGATCTATATTTTGTCTGATTTACGCTTGAGAATTCATCCTCTTTACTTAGATTACATCCTGTAACCATAGGTGTACTTAAATCTTTGCAATATTTGATTTGAATCTTATTTAACATCTCTTTTATATACTTGACCTGTGAAATGAACATACCTTTTTTATATTGACTGATTTGAAATCCAACAAAGAAAGACAATCCTCCAAGCATAGACATTTCAAATTATGAATTCATCACCTATGCAAAAGACTTGGTCATGTTATCATTAGTTACATCAAATATGATATCATCCAAATAGACTACCACTATCAATTGACGATCTTTTTCAGTCTTGATATATAGGTTATTATCTATAACTCCTCTCTTGAAACCTTGGTCCAAAAGGTACTTGTCTAGTATAGAATACCAATCTCTATGGGATTTTTTTAGACCATAAAGGGCCTTGTTTAACCTACAAACATATTCATTATTATCAATCAATAGAAAACCCTCAGGTTGTTCAATATATACTTCTTCTTCCAAGTTCCCATCTAGGAAACCTAACTTGACATTTCTTTTGGTATATTTTGAAGCCTTTGAAACTTGCATAAGAAATAAACATCATAATGGCCTCTAACATTGATACATAAGAAAAGGTTTTCTCAAAGTCCACTCCTACTTGAGAATATACTGTAGAGTAAAAAACTCTACATTTTTTATTTTTTGAGTTTTAGTTGTACACTCCAAGTTTTATCCCTGCGCGTTTTAGTTTCAAGGTAGTGAAGTTTTTTGACACAGAGCATGGGTGTGAGTTTCATTTTTTGCCTAAAATTTGTCTAAGTATCAAAATCAAGCAGAAGCTTCCAAGTGTCATCAGTCGAGACACATTTTATAATTTCTATAAGTTTCATGAAACATGCCATGTGTCCCGTTATGATTGAGTGGAATGAGAAAAGTGTTGGCATCCGCATTTCAAATTTATTATGAGTTTTGAAAGCTTCTTTCAATAAGCTTCTCTTAGGGTCAAGTGGAAGGTGACAAGTGGCAACTGTGGAAGGTTTCAATATGTTTTCTAAAAATAGTGAAAGCTGCCATGTGCCCCTAGCTAAAAGCAGTGGAAGCTGCCAAGTGTCGACATCTATAGTTTATTCATTTTGTTTCATTGATTAAGTAAAGACTATGGTGAGCCCCAAGTTTTATTTCTAAAGTTAGTGGAAGCCACCAAGTGTTACCATCCATATGAATCTAAAATGAGTCCTGAATGTTTCTACAGTAAAGCTAAAGCTCAGAGGAGGCTGCCACATGTCCCTTGTTAAAGATACGTGGAAAGTGACACCTATTCCTGTTCCCCTTTTGAAGCTGCTCAAATAAGAAGTGATGTGGGTCCCATTTTCTATAAGTTGTTAAAGTTTTGAATTAGTGGATTGTGACAGATGTCAAAGATGGAGCA
Organism: Torreya grandis; assembly: GCA_037957365.1. NCBI lineage: Eukaryota > Viridiplantae > Streptophyta > Pinopsida > Cupressales > Taxaceae > Torreya > Torreya grandis. Next base: position 613,465 of record JARHVA010005026.1, read on the forward strand.
CTCCTGAGCAAAGACATAGTAAAGAGTATAAGTTATGTGGAAAGTGTCGTGTGTCTTCTGTAAGTGCCACAAAAGCTACCAAGTGTCATTTTTCGATGCCTCTTGAATAATGAGATAGTTTTCAAGAAGATTAAGTGGAGCACATCAAGTGTCCTCAACTATTTCATAGTGGGAAAGCATCACGTGTGTCTATTTCAACTAATGAACTTGCAAGAAGATTGAATGATTCAGATCCAAGAAATATCTTTTGTTAGACACTTCCAGTTCAATTAGATTTTAGTTGGATTTTAGTTAGACCATTGATTTAGGAATGTGTGGGCAATCTAGAGCTAAGTCTGATGTTATAAATATGGGTGCAGGGATCATCACTAATCATCATCAGAAGATAGAGAGAATTTTCTGTGAGAGATTGTTATCAAGAAGTTTTAGACTTTCTAGTTGTGGCCAAGAATATCATTTGCCTTTGTTCTGTTTTCTTGAGTTAGAAAGTTTGTATAATTTTGCATGTATCTCTGTCTTTTATGTGACTAGAAAATTAATAAGAAGACTAAATTATGTGCCTTTATTGATGTTTTTTGTGTTACTACAAAAATAGTCTAAGTTGTTAGCCTTTGATTCTATTGTTTTCATCTTTTACATTGATCATGCATTGTTTGCTCTTTAATGTAATTGAATATTAAATATAGATTCCTTGTGCTTAGTGTTAAGGATTGAATTAAACTCAGGTGCATTGCCATAGCTAGATTTTCTTTCATTGCATTAGTGCTTCTATTTAATTTCTATCCTTTTTCCCCAAAATACTTTTTGAGATAAAGAAGAGCTAGATTTTTTAAAATCTAGAGGTCATTTCAGGTCACAAGTCGCACATTCCTAAAACTTCCCATTGTTGGTGTTGGAAATAGTGCAATTCTAAGCATCAATAGTTTTTGTCACACCCGATGGGACCACAATATCTTGAAGTTTCTTTCAAGACCATATGAACTACAAAGCTATAAGGAGTTAGGGCTGTGGACCAGTAACAAGATCTCAATCTACTATAAATTTAGGTAGTCTTTTTCCACCTTTGATAACTAGTCCAAGAAGAAGGATAAATTAGTTTATAACAATACCAAGAGTAAACATGGGAGCACGTATACCCCCAAGAAAGTATGCAAGTTGGAACACTGGTAGTCCTTTGATTCTCCCAGTACCACCAGCCACTTGGGATCATATTTTAATAAATGCCTTGAAAGCTCTGCCCAAATTTAGTGGCAAAGATTTCAAAACACTAGAAGAACATCTACAGGATGTGTCTGATGTCTATGCTATACATGTTGTCATACAGCAGAATGTGGCTATAAGATTGTTAGAAACTTCTTTTAAAGGGAAAGCTCTGGAATGGTACTGATCTTTGACTCTAAATACAATATCTACATGGGATCAACTTTGAGATATTTTCTTTGAAAGATTTAAATAAAAGGGTGATAAGTCTTCTTTGTTGCAACAATTGATTACTATCAAAAGGGCACCATAAGAAGCAATGATTGATTTCAATTCAAGATTTCAAAACACTTGGGAAAGGATTCCTACTACAGCAAGACCATTACCAGGTATGGCTATAGTATTTTATATTAAAGCTTTAAATTCAAATATATCAATAATGATTTAGTCACTTAGAGGTCAGACTCTGCCAAAAGCTTATGACTATGCAGTCAGAGCTGAAAATAATTTAATAGATGCTGGAAAGTTGCCCCCAAGGCCTCCCATGCCCATGTTTCTAGAGATTACCTTACCTTTGCCTCAATAAACCCATAATTCCATAGCCCCACCTGTGTATATGTATACATATCCTCAACAACTTGCTAAAGAACTTGTCCCTACCTAGTCATCTAAGATGGATGATATCAAGAACATTCGAAGGACATTTTCTAATGAGTTAATTAACATTAAAGGACAACAAAATCCTTATCCTAAAACCCAATATCAAGACTACCAAAGAAATAGATTTCCACCACAACCAAACCAGTATCAGGGTTCTCAAAGGCAAACTAACCCTCAACCAACAAACTAATTAGTTGCAGTCCCTACACCCTCACAAACTTGTCCCCTTAATCCAAATAAAGAGATTGTTCAAGGGTAGAATAATTATGTAGATGGCACCAATACTTGGTGTTTCCATTGTAATAATGCTCATATGCCTAGAGATTGTCCCATGGGTAATCTACAACAAAAGGTAGCAGAGGAAAGAAGCATGGATGGACAATTTGCAAGTACTTCTAACACTCAAGCCTACCAATCCCTTGGTATGCAAACTTTAGTCCTGATGGCTCAGATGCAAGGGATGTCCTTACAATAAGAAGAAGAAATATCCCCTGAACATGCTTTGTTTTCATGGGTTGAAGATGAAGAGTTTGTATTCTTGAATGAAGCTTCCACTTCCAAGAAGCTAGTAGTACAATCATACTACTACACTAGATCAAAGAGAAGGATGATGGAATAGCCTAAAGTCACAAATAATGAAGTTATGGGGAATCCTCCATTTCAAGGTCATCAAAATATAGTTGCTAGACAAGAAGTGCCTCAACCAGTGCAGAACCAAGTAATTACTGGACAAGTTGAAGAAAAACAAGATATCCTTATTTTCCAAGAACCCAAACTCTGAGACTGATGAATGTGGTGGATCAACTAAAGAGGACCCCAACAAATGTGTCAATATGGGACATATTAACTATTCCTGAACAAAAGACACTATTACAAGAAGCTCTGCAGGACCAAGCGGTGCCTAAACATAATGGTACCAAAGAGGGACCTGCTAATAAAGAAAAGTTCAAAGACACAGTTCCTCTACATACAATAGCCCTTTTCAACAATGAAGTAGAGGTAAGTAAATCCAAACCAGATCCCTTCTATTTGACTTTGATAGTTGGAAAGAAATTGTTGCATAATGCAATGATAGACTCAAGGTCTAGTACTATAGTAATGCCTAAGCAAATAGCTATTGCTTTAAAAATAAAGTATGAGCCACTTACTAGAGGAGTTATGTAGCTAGATGGCAAATCAGTGCAAATAATAGGGAGAATTAAACAACTCTCATTTCAATTATATACTTGTCCTAATATAACTATCAATCAAGATGTGGTAGTCATAGATATACCCCCTGTATTTGGTTTATGTTTATCTAGAGACTTCATAGCCAAGTTAGGAGGATATATGCCACTTGATTGGTCTCACCTCATCCTTAAAACCAAATATGGCTCAAAGATGAAAATACTATCTGAGCCACTATCTAAGGATCACATCACCAATGAACCAACCTCAAAATTAGAGGCAACTCATGCTATGCTAAATAAGGAAGAAAGGGTCTTTGTTGAAGAGTTAGGTGCTTGGACTGAACATGACCAAGAAGAGGAAAATAACTAGTTGTTGACTATGATGCAAAGTGACCCATATGAAAATTATGATTCTACTAGTTGGGCACTTATGTCATATTTGAAGGAGATCGTAAAATCCCAAATGTTTTAAGAGAATAAATGCCAAAAGATACCTCTTTTACCAATCCTTAGGTCTCTGAACATGAATTCCAGATTCTGAGTTGGAAGAGAGAAAATCATGAACCAGCTCAGGACCTTGAAGAAGATAAAATTGCTACCTCTTCCCAAGGGGAAAGTTCTAATTCCCAGGTCATGAGTTGGAAGCAAACAATGGAATCATGGGGGAGAAAGGAGGAGGATAAAAGTTTTGATCAAAGCCTTAAAAAGGTTGAGGTTGCTCTTACTCATGGTGATGATCAAGCAGAAGATCCTACATTTGAACACACCTCATCTACACCCCTCCAAGAGAGCTATCAAGCCACATCTGATATAGATAAAGTGTTGGCCAAATGGAAAGAGGAGAATCATTCAATTCTAGCTCAAGGATTGCCTTCTCTCCCATACATGTATAACTATCAGCTCTCCACTTCATCCTTTCTCAAAGAGGAACCTCTTTTAGAGGAAGCAAGTGAGGAGGAGTGTGCTCAATTCATGGCTGGTCATGGAGATTTCATGAGTGTAGATAAGAAGGAGATCACCATAGGTACACCCTTTGATGAACAAGAGGACAAGTCACAAGCTTTTGCCTTAATCTCTGATGAGGAAGAGATAATTTTTGACTTTCTTCTCACTTTTCAAGATGATATGGAGGAGTATGGGCACTTCCTTGATCATGTTTTGAACTTCTTGTTTGAAGTCATTGGGGCAGGTTATACTATTATTCAAATAGGTTGTGAGCTAGTTTTAGATGGACAAGATAACATTGAGACTCAAATAAATATGCAAAATTGCTACAAGCTTTCAGGCTTACCCTTTCAAGAGGTTGGTGAATTTGAAGATGATATTTTTAAAGTCGTTAAGGAGGATGACCATGTAATCGAACCTGAGTTTGAGGCAGAAAGAGATAAGCCAATCAATGATGTATATAAAAGGCCTTATGGTGATGAGCCAATAACCATTGATTTCTTGATGAGACATGCCAGTATGAAGAACTAGCATTTGACAAGCTTTTAAGAACAAGAAGAGTATGTATATGTTGGAAGCATGTTTGACTATGATCCACTCAGACATAGGCCAATCAAGGTGGCATGCAAGAATAGCAAGTCACCAAAGCTTCATCCCATCTAGCCACTTGTCTGGCACCATAAGTCTTCTCACCATGAAGGAGACTTTAAAAAAATTTCCTTTGATCTAGGAGGGAGGCAAATATACCTAGTTAATGTATTATAGTTAGATAGTTTCCCTTTCCTTGTTGTTTTGTTTTCCCATCTTTCTTTCTTACTCTTTCTTTTAAATAAGTGTTCTTTGAACATGTGGCTATGGCTTAGAGCTTTTTCAAAATTTTCAAAACTCTCGACACATTAAATCTCTCCCAAATCCTTAAATTCCCCCAAGGTACCTTGCACAACCACTTTCATGATGTGTCTGACTTGCTGTCCCATGCAGATTCAATAAAGATTTGCTAATGATTATCTAGTTTTAATGCCATTTTTGAGACTTGATGGGTCATTAAATACCCCATAGCAAGAGTTAAAGCTTAATAGTGTCTCAAACATTCATGTGTCTGCTAGAAAATCTATGTTACCTATACTTTTAGTTCATAGCAAAACTTGCTTAGTGAAAGTGCCTTCCCTATTGCAAAGCTCCATACCTATTACCACAGTTCACTATTTCCAAGTATAGATATAGATATGGAGGGAACACAGTCTTCACAACAAGGGTATAGGATTTACGAATCCCTGGATAAGTTTCTCATAAGAAAATCATATGCTTCAGCCCCTACACAACCCTTAAAGACCTATCCATAGACTAGAGTCCCTAAAGTTGGTTATGCAAACGACCCAACAAAGGTGAAAGATTTTGTAGATAGAATCATACACCCAATATGCCAAAATCCTAGCATAGCTCTAAGAGAAGGGGCACATCAAAGATGTATTCAGAGGGCCAAGGCTGGACAATACAAAACATTCGCAATGAGGATATGGACTTCCCAACTAGCACAATTCATTGTCCCAGGTGTACATCCATGCCCTGACTTGGTTGAAATATGTGTTGAATTATTTCATGCACCCTCAAATACCATAAAACAAGGTCCATTCATGGTGCAAATTACACCAAAGGCTATCAAGGACATGTTGGCCCTATATCATGATAGGATAGCCATGTTTCCTACCATTGCCAAAAAGCAAAAAATGTGGGAAAATGTCAATAATCAATTGAGGTTTTTGAAATCAAAATTACAGTTAGGGGATGATGATACCACTATACCAGTACTACCAATAGCAAGAGCATAATTTGCATAGGCCAATCAAGAGGCACTATCTATGATGGCTTTCATTTTTGGAATGAAAGAACATATAACTATCTATGAAGAGCAAATGGCCATTCTATTCAAATTGAAAATTGTTGACAAGTCTCATGAATATCAACTAGATTTCTCTGAGCAAATTGCATATTCAATGGTTGAACAACTCACCCAGTTCAAATATAAAGGGACTTTCAAGTATTCTTCTTATCTATTTCACCTTATGTTGTATCAAAACTCAGGCATCTTTTCCCAACACATGCATTTAAATATGTATTACCCAAGCTTCGATCTACATAGGACCATTATTGTGTCTACATGGACACATATCTTGTCCAAAACTAGTGACCCATACAAATTTTGGGAACTTTTTGTTGCCCTTGCCTTTTGTCATATAAGCCCAGACCTGGTTGTAAATAGATTGAATCCAAGTGTCTCAGGCCTTATGACCAATTGCACTATTCCTTGTGATTACTTTTTTGGATCCCATCATACTATTATTAGAGTCCATGGTTTTAGTGGAGAACCAATGTTGCTACCTAAGATTTTGATCATTAGGTTAGCACTCTTAGAGGTCACCAAGAAAGTGTCTATGGTGGATAATGAATATGGCACTTGGAATAAAAAGAAGAAAATGTATGATGTTCCATGGGTAACAAACAACATGGCCCTAGAGGTCAGAGATGCTGAGCACGTGTTGCTGAGAAAGCTAGCCTTCTTGGGTTTCTTTCTAATTGAAGATAAATGGGGATATGACCCAAATGGTTTCATAACTTCATGGGTCAAGAATAATAAGGTTGTTGCTAGAATTGTACATGAGGTCCATCTTTTTTGGGAAAATAAAAGAAATCTTAGGGAAGATATCCCTAATTTTTATGTAGAATTGATGGATTTGCACCTTCAAGAGGACATGCCATGGGAAACATTTTATGTTAAACAAAAGGATTTTGATCCTAAAATCAGAATGACTTCTGGTTTAAGAAGAACATTAAAGAACAAAGACTGGAACTCTGAGAAAATAAAAGCCTATTGGAAATATAGGTAAGAGATTTGTGAGACAACTCACTCTTTTGGAAATGTGGATTTAGATGAGAAATGGGAAGAACTCTAGGCTGAATTCCATCTGTCTCCTGTCTCCAACCCTGATACAAGCAATTTGCAAACACAAAGTGGAGAATTAGAAGCCAAAGCAGAATCCAGTCATACATTACAGACCCCAGGACAAACCTTAACTACAGTCGCTATAACTATTTTGCCCCAATCTCTTAGTACCATTGAAAAACAAAAGAGTGTGTTATCTTCACCACCCAAAGCTTCTCCATTAGTGTCAGCATTTGGGGTTCCCAATTTTGTACATTCACCACTAGCAGTAGTGATAAATGTTGAAGAAAAGGAAATACAGCCAGAAGAAGAAACCCCAAGGAAACATAAGAGGCTAAGGTTTTAGCTTGATTCAAAGGAGGAGGTAAAACCCTCACAACACCAACCATAGAGTACATCGATTGATCCTTAGGTATGTATTGTTTCCCCTTCTTCTTCTCAGTCTCTCTCTTCTTCTATTGGGGTGACAATCTCGTATGGCCAAATAATATACCCTATCACCTCTATTTTACCCATTTCTCATTTTTCCCCATCTATTCATACTCAGGCCACATCATTGCCTCACTTTTCCCCCTCTATCCCAAAGAAAGTACCTCCTCAGATTCCCCCTAGCCAACATTTGGCTATTCCATAAGGCTTGCCACAAGGTTATCCTTTTATGGGTGGGCACATTGCCTCTCCTTCTACCTTCTAAACTCAAGAAGATGTTGCTAAGAAGGCTAGGGAAGCCTGAATGGAGAAAAAAAGGATCAAAGATAATAAAGCCCTAGCTACACCACACATGAGGTCACAATTTGACCCAATCTAGCAGTAACTAATAGTGACCCATTTGTCACCTAATATAGTCAATCCAAATGAGTAGATGTAGCCCAAAGATTATTCAATGAATGTAGTGGCAATACATATGTCACTTTTCAAACCACAAGATGAGGTTGAGATACTAAATGAATCCACTTCTATAGTAGCTAATGATTATTTCAAAGTATCAAAGAAGCTACAGAAGATGGAGGCTGATCTAGCTCAAGAGAAGGCAAATTGTAGTGGTTTGACTATAGAAATCAATACCAAGAATAATGAAATAGAGAGTCTGAACAAATAGTTGCAAGATATTATTTCTTTTTAGACTCGTTAGGCTATTTAGGCCCAAAATGATTCTTTGAAAGAAGGGCTGATGTAGGTGAAAGATGTAGTGATAGCCTTAAGGTGGGAAAAGGCAACATTATAGGAAAAATGTGAGGAAAGCCTACTATAGGTCACTTAACTTCAACAAAAGCTATTGAATGAGCAAAATAATACCACTGCCATATAGGCCCAACTTCAAGCTGAGTGACAAATGATAGAACAATTGACACTTGAATTGGCTAATAGGCCAAAGAATGCAGGGGTTTTGAATCTGGTTAAGGAGCTTTATGTGTCAATATGGAAAAGAATCTCTAAGGAGATTACTCAGCTTATACCCTCTCTAACCTTTCTTATAAATGCACAAAAATTGTGTGAAAAGGTGGAGACTTCAGTCGAAGCGACTCTGTCCACTGTCTCTTTGAGAGTGTTTGACTCTCAAATGCTGTTGTAAAAGCTATATGATGCAATTGATGGAATGTTATCAGTAGCAGGGATCAGTGACAAAATGATCACTACTAAAAGAGTGAATGAAGTTCTCAATTGCAACTCTACAACAATTAAATGCAAAGAGCTTCTAGATGTGGTGAAAGAAGGAATCAAAAACATGAAACAACACATTGAAGATCTAGTGCAATTGGGTCTTCCCTCCCCTTTTCTTGATAGCAATATAGTGTTGATGGTTGATGAGATTAAACCTTTATTGTTAGCTAGTCAAAGTGATCAGTAAATTTTCTAGGGTTTAACAGATGATTCATCAGTCCCTAAAGTGGAAGCTATCTTGATGCCCATGTCCTAGCTTGAATTTCAATTGAAGGCTATAGTTCATATTTTTTAGAAATTTTCACACAAGGATATCATCAACCTTGATTTAGCCTTCCATGAATTGCAAAATAAGCAAGGATTATCTGATGATGAGTGGTCTATTTATCAGACAGCCTTATTGAAGTTGTGATTTTTGTCACATTTTTAATACATTCTTTGGATTCTTTTTTATCAGGCTTAAAAGTCCTTGGGGTCACCAAGAACTATAGAGTTAAAAACTCTACATTTTTATTTTTTGATTTTTAGTTGTACGCTCCAAGTTTTGTCCCTGCATGTTTCAATTTCAAGGTAGTGAAGTTTTTTGACATAGAGCATGGGCGTGAGTTTCATTTTTTGCCTCAAATTTGTCTAAGTATCAAAATCGAGTAGAACCTGCCAAGTGTCATCAGTTGAGACACATTTTATAATTTATATAAGTTGTATAGAATGTGCCACGTGTCTTGTTATAATCTAGTGGAATGTGACAAGTGTTGGCATCTACATTTCAAATTTCTTATGAGTTTTGAAAGCTTCTTTAAATAAGCTTCTCTAGGGTCAAGCAAAAGGTGCCAAGTGGCAACTATAGAAGGTTTCAATATGTTTTTCTAAAAATAGTGAAAGCTGCCATGTGCTCCTAGCTAAAAGTAGTGGAAGCTGCCAAGTGTCGACATCTATAGTTTCTTCATTTTGTTTCATTGATTAAGTGAAGACTATGGTGGGCCCTAGGTTTTGTTTCTAAATTTAGTGGAAGCTACCAAGTGCCACTATCCATATGAGTCTAAAATGAGTCCTGAATGTTTCTAAAGTGCAGCTAAAGCTCAGAAGAGGCCACCATGTGTCCCTTGTTAAATATACGTGGAAAGTGACACCTATTCCTGATCCCCTTTTGAAGCCGCTCGAATAGGAAGTGCTATGGGTCCCATTTTCTATAAGTTTTTAAAGTTTCAAAGCAGTGGATTGTGATAGATGTCAAATACGGAGCACTCTTGAGCAAAGACATAGTAAAGAGTATAAGTTATGTAGAAAGTGCCATGTGTCTTCTATAAGTGTCATGGAAGCTACCAAGAGCCATTTTATGATGCCTCTTGAATATTGAGATAGTTTTAAAGAAGAGTAATCAGAGCACATCAAGTTTCCTCACCTGTTTCACAATGGGAAAGCATCATGTGTGTCTATTTCAGCCAATGAACTTGCAAGAAGATTGAACAATTCAAATCCAAGAAATATCTTTTTTTAGACACTTCCAGTTCAGTTAGATTTCAGTTAGACTATTGGTTTGGGAATGTGTAGGCAATCTAGAGCTAAGTCTGATGCCATAAATATGGGTGCAGGGATCATCAAAAATCATCATCAGAAGATAGAGAGAATTTTCTATGAGAGATTGTTATCAAGAAGTTTTAGACTTTCTAGTTGTGGTCAGGTATATCATTTGCCTTTGTTCTATTTTCTTGAGTTAGAAATTTTGCATAACTGTGCATGTATCTATGCCTTTTATGTGACTGGAAAATTAATAAGAAGATTGAATTATGTGCCTTTGTTGATTTTTTTGTGTTACTACAAAAATAGTCTAAGTTGTGAGCCTTTGATTCTATTGTTTTCATCTTTTACATTGATCATGCATTGTTTGTTGTTTAATTTAATTTAATCTTAAATATAGCTTCTCGGTGCTTAGTGTTAAGGATCGAGTTAAACTCAGGCACATCACCATAGCTATATTTTCTTTCGTTCCATTAGTGTTTTTATTTAATTTCTATCATTTTTCCCTAAAATAATTTTTGAGATAAAGAAGAGCCAGCTTCTTTAAAATATGGAGGTTGTTTCAAGTTGCAAGTCCCACATTCCTGAAACTTCCCATTGTTGGTTTTGGAAACAGTGCAATTCTAAGCATCAACATATACATTACATATAATTTTAGTCTTGTTTCTAGTGACGTCTCCATTCTCATTCAACTTGTTTTTGAATACCCATTTTATACCAATGATGTTTTTATCTTTAGGCCTAGGTACTAACCCCCAAGTTTCATTCTTCTCAATTTGATTTAACTCCTCATTCATTTCATCTAACCAAAACTTATCTTCACTTGCTTCTACATATCTTTTAGGTTCAAATTTTGAAAGTAAGGTAGTATTTTTTTTATTAGCATCGCTCACCATTATTCTCCTTATTTTTATACCTACACTTTTGTTTCCAATGATTTGATATTTAGGATGATCCTTTTGAATATGCCTAGAAGTACCTTTTGAATACTTTCTCTCCTTAAATTATTCTTCATTATGATTGATCCTTCATCATTATTTAACTGAGAATATGATTTCTTTATCTCATCAACCTTCACATTTGTGCTCTCCACTATATTTTTTAACCACTTGTTATAACATCTATAGGTAGCACTTAATGATGAATAGCCCAAGAAAATACCTTCATCAAACCTTGATTCAAACTTTCCTAAGTCCTCATCATCTCTCTTGATATATAAATTACTCCCAAAAACCTTAAAATGTTCAACATTTATAGGTCTACCATTCTATAATTCATATGGAGTCTTCCATTGATCCTAATATGACCTCTGTTCAAAGTTTAAACTATAGTACTCACAACTTCTCTCAAATATCTATGAAATAACTTAGACTCATTCAACATGGTTCTTACCATTTATTGAATTTTTCTATTCTTTATTTCAACTAGCCCATTCTGTTAAGGTTTTTTAATAGTTGAGAACTATCTTATTATTCCATTGAACTCATAAAACTCATTTGACAAAAACACTCCTGTTTTATTATACCTATGACACTTGATCTTCACATTCATCTCAATTTCAAACAAAGATTTGAAATTTTAAAACTTACCTAGAAATTCTAACTTCTTCTTCAAGAATGATACCCAAGTCATTCTTGTGAAGTAATCTATAAGCAACATGAAGTAGCTATCACCTTCAATACTTTGAATCCTTATAACACCACATAGATTAGTATGAATTAGTTCCAAAGGTCTAGTAGTATAATATTATTTAGAATTTAATCTCCTCCTAGTCTACTAACCATGTTGATATGCCTTACAAAGAGCATATGTATATTTAGAAATTTTGGGCATATTCTTCACAAATCCCTTGGATTTGATCTTGACTATATTTTCAAAGTTCATATGACCTAACCTCTTATTCCATAGCCAAATTTCATCTATATTTCTCATGAAGCACTTATATTTTGTTATCTCATTTAGTACATAAGTATTCATCTTTGTTATCTTGGCTTTGGTAATCAACCTTCTTGATTTTGATCTCCTTATCTCACATACTTTGTCATGAAACATATAAAAAAAATTGTCTTGGTCTTCCCATTATCAAAACTCAAAGAAAATTTATGAAATATATTAGAAATTTGTTATCTCCAAATCTTATTGAACCTATGACATTCTTTTTCAAAGTGATGAATTCAATTTTATCTCCTAGCATGTGACCTAATGTAATTAGGCCTCCTTAGAAAACTTTAAGCCTCCAAAAATGGATGAAACACTTCATAGACACTTAAATTAGAACCTTTATAATATCAAATTATGTTCCCAACACCATTTAGATAATTTCACTCCTTGAACCACACAATTAGGTCTACTTTCCATTAGGCCTTCTTACTATGAAAAAGTCTATCTTACAAATCTGAATCATACACTCAACTTTGACACATAACCATAGTAAATAATCACATGGATGGAACCTTCATGAATCAATTTTCAACACCAATTAAATTATAATTCACCAAATAGGACAAAAGACATCAAACTGATCAATGTCATATGCTCACTTAAAACTATACATAGGCTTTAAGAACCCAGTGAAAAGGCTTTAAATTTTCACACCTTCATGGGAGTTTTTCATGAATAAAAATGTGTTAAAATGAACCTATGATACCTAAATAAAAAATTAATGTGAATTTTATTTATAAAATATATGTAAAAATACTAAAGAACAACATTCTCACTTATACACATAAAATTGACTATAGCTCCAAAAACACAATCATCAAGATCAAGATTTAGAACACTTATGTGAACACTTTTATGAACTTCCAATGGGTTTGAATGATCATTCATAATAATTATAATATATATATATATATATATATATATATATATATATATATATATATATAATAAGGTTCAATATCAATATTAGTCTTACAGACCAATCTCACATCTTCACCCTACACAGACATCACTATATTAGACAGGTCACATTAAGAACAAATTTTAGCTTGTTTGTGTACACCACCAAAACTTATAAACAAATGAGATAATAGGTATAGTTATTTAAAAATTAACCCATGCATTTGGATCCATCCTTAATTCTTTTCAACCAATCCCTAATCTATTTCTTACTACTACCTAGTTTTCTCATTGTCTTGCCCATCTAGCCCTTTCATTGATAAGCCAACTTACATGATTATTTTAGCACATTTTAGGTATAAAACTTGTTAATAAACTTACATGGGCACAAACTACAAGTCTCACACATAAATATCCATCCATTTGCATGCTTTGACTTGGTCAACCTTGCTTGATACATCAATATTTTAATAAATAAGGGGTTTCATGTAGCTTCTACTCACTCATCTGACAAGCCAAAACCACCTAAATAAAATTGGAAGATTCCTTTACATGTTCCAAATAAAAAAATAATTAAATAAAACCATTTTGAGCCATAACTAACAAGATCTTTCCTATTGGGTCATTATGAGGGTTTTAGGAGGGTTTTGACTGGTTTCCCTTCTTAACAATCATTCATAAAAGATTTACCCTCAAATATAAAAATAATGCTATAAAATTCAAAATAGTAACATTACCTAAATTTCATGAACTACTCAAGATTTCATGAAAAGGTTGCATGTGCCAACGAGCATAGGAAATATTTTCTCAGTTCTGTAACACCCCATTATGTGCACACAAAATACCTCAACACCACTTTTCATGAATTTTCCTTCAGGCTATGACCTAAAAATTGGTAAAAAAAATTATAAAAAAATCTATCACACCCATGGAAATGTTCTTATGATATTTATCACCTTATAAAATGAACTTGACCCCTCATTAGGCCACACTAGGTCTCTTTGTTCATTAGGTCTTGAACTACCAGTCATATTTAGACCTTGATCACACCTTGAAACCTCTTATAATATTATCAAAACCTCATTATCATGTCAAATGACCTCATACCTTTCTCACACTGTAGAAACTCAAAAACTACCCCATTTTTTAATGTCAAAACACCCTTGAATCCTTACCCCACATTGGAGTTAGTTAACCACGTAATTAATCTAGCCCACTTTTTCGCTTGTTAACTTAACCTTTTTAGCCCACTTACTTTTAACCAATTTTCACTTATTTTATTCTCAAACCTCGACCACTAACAGTTAGGTTAATTTTTGATGTTTAGGCTAACCTTTGATGATTAAGCCTAACTATCGATAGTTAGGTTCCCTAACCTATATCAAAGTAATTTCCAGTTGGGTATGAGATTAGATTTGCACCCAAATTAAAAACCTTTCATTTGGTGATAAAAATCATCTTTATGGAACTTAAATTAGCATCTTTATCCACCTATCTAATTAGCAACTTTCTCTTGAACATTTAACAACTTTTTCCACTTATAATTGACAATTTCTTCCTATAAAAGGGGAACTACAGGAAGGAAAATGAAAGAGAAAATCTATAAGTACATGCTCCCAAAGTATTTACAAGTTTCCACCCTTACCAGAACACTACCCAAATCATTCTCATAGGTTAGAGTATTGTTATGTTGATGAATTTATTCTAGGTCTTCTCTCCCCCTTTCTCCATTGCTCTTGATAACATGTATTCTTCTCTTTGTTTTTAGTTTTCCTTATTTCTTTGATAAGGTTTAAATACCTTGATCAAAATATTATATTTGCATTCTATGTTATACCTTGATAAAAATATTCTATTTCAATCCATTTTATACCCTTTGGACCCGTATCAAACCTTTTCTAACCTAAAACCTTTACCCAAACATTTGTCTGACCATTTAACTAACCTACAACCCTTATTTTCTGCATTCCTAGGATTTGATAGGCAACTATCAATGATTATCCTTAACCACCAATAGTTACCTTATCTACCACCGGTTACCTATCTATAACCAAACCACCAACTAGACCACAACCAAAATTTTGTCCTCTGTGTCCCTACCACCTGATAGACAAGAAACATAATGAGACCCCCCAACTATCTTAGCATAAGCATTGAGCAATTTTTTGCTATAGTTAGTTGTTTTATTTGAATAAAAATTTTAACTTTATTATATGAAATAAAATTTACCTTTATGTTATTATTTGCAAGTTTCATTTCTTTTATTTGTATCAAACCTTTTATCAAAAAGGGGACTGACAACCATCCTAGCAAGTTGTTGCTTTCTCAGATCTAGCATATGTTAGGCAATCCCCCCATCTTATTATCTAACCAACAAGTTTCTTTTAGTGATTTCTTACTATAGGTATTCCTCCCTAGCCAAATGATATCTCTCACTTCATCTGGATATCAATGCATGCACACTTTCAACTAGGTACCCATACACACCCATTTCTTGAAATTTTATTTCTACTTTTAATAAACTAAGAAACAAGGAGAAATTTGAGTAAAATATTTTGGCACACTTGGTGGGACACACAACCTTTATTTCCTTAGTTAGCATTATATGATCTCTCTCTCTCTCTCTCTCTCTCTCTCTCTCTCTCTCTCTCTCTCTCTCTCTCTCTCTCTCTCTCTATTGTTTGCTCATCCAAAGAAATATAAAATTTTCCATTTAGGCTTAAAACAAGCCTTGCATCCATTATTTTGTTGCTACTTTGGTTCACCTAGTAACTTGAAAAGGCAAGTAATCTATCATAGCTTCACTTTTATATCAAACACAAACTCTAAACCACATAATCAATCAACACACCATAACATACTTGAGACAAGGCTTGACTAGGATTTCACCACCCAGTAGATAACCTTATCCTACCTAGTAATCCCACTTGGATTTCATCACCAAGGGAAGAGCCCACTCTATTATCTAGTAGAGTATAATCCCTAGATAGATAGTATATCTTGTCTAAGTGACCTGACTCAACTTTGGGATCATGAAGTGTAGGGAGCAAGCTCTTAGTATTAGACCACTATTCAGTCTAGTACAAATTTTCTTGAGCACCATAACTCAACTTGAAACCATCTTTAGCTTGAATATCTAATACCTAATTTGTAATCCAAACTACCCTCACACATTTTTAACTAATTCATAAGCCAAAATAAGATAAAATCTATCCTATGAGCTAGCACACTTAGTGTATGCATTGTCTAAGAGCTTGTTGGGTGAATATTTTGTCACCAGCTAACTGAGGGAAAAATAGGTGTTTCAACCACAACATAGGGAGATTGATCAGCTAAAACATGTAGGTTTACCACATCAAAGTGGGACAAATCTCTCCTCTCATCAAGGGGAGGTTCCCTATAACTATAAGGTACTATATACTATAAATAAGCTAAAAATAACACTCAAGGTAGGATAACACCATCCATCTCTCTTTTTTTAGAGATGATGTTCATAGACATAGGAGAATTTTTGGGTGATTACTGGAGGTACTTATCTTCTTTTAGAAGTAATACTCAGTCAACAGTCAGATTCCTTTCTGGGTAGTAAAAGTAACTAGACGCATTAACACAACAGGATGAAGTGTAGCACAAAATCTCCACCTCAACTACCAAAGAGTGAAATATACGAAGGACAATGGGGGCACAAAGTCTTCCCAAGATCCTTTACATAGATACAAAAAACAACACACTAAAGACCATTGTGGCAGTGTAAAGTCTCGCCACAGTCAACTTCAGGACACCTTCCTGATTACTTCCACTAGTTATACTTGTTAAATTAAATGGAAAATAATGCTTCTAGGAAAAAAACATAAGAATAATTTCTTAAATAACACAATCTATTCCAGCACAAAGTCTGAAAGGTCACTTGTTTTCTCATTCAAATAAAGAAATATGATTAACAATCTGAGCTCAAAGTCTCAGGAAATGCCTTTCAATTTGGATAGAGTTTTGCTTCTATAACAGAGAGATCTCCCATATAAAATGGGAGATTACAATATATATCATTCCAAGAAAGACTTGGGTGCTTGTTTTCATGAAAATGGCCCATGTTGAATTGAATGCCTTAAATATCTATGAAAGGGCCATGTTGGAACAGGTCATCGGTATTGACTTTGCCATTCTGAATCATCTCAAATGTCTCCTCCTAAGCATGGGTTGTCTAGTCTTATTTATGATGCTTACACAGTTGTCCATTTGTCTTTTCTTAATGTAAAAAAATAGGCCACGTCTTTGAATGCTTGCACTCTTTGATGTCCACTTGGTGGATTGTTTCACCTACTAGAAATAACTCTCATGTAGATATTTCTAGAATTCCTGTAGTTGTTCTCACTTTCCTTGCCACATTTTTTCCTTCCTTGGTGATCTAAGCTCTCATGGCTATCTTCTCACTTTCAGATAGCTTTTTCGGCTCCTTTGGCTAGTCGTTGAGTTTGTTCTTAGGTGTGCATCTTTGAAAATCAATGAATATTTTATTACCCTATATTTGATGTCTGTGGGGATGTCACTGATCACTTAGTCGCTTGAACCACTTTGAACCTTGAACCTTTAAAATGCATCAATTCAATGGTTCAATGGTTCAAAGTGGTTCAATGGTCAGTGGTTCAATGTTTATTGCAAAGGATCGTGTTCACTTAGTCCTTTTTATGAGTTCAATGTATTTTTTGAGCCAATCATTTGAACCATTTGCTTGGAATATTATTCTATAATCTTCTACTTTGAACATCTTTTGGAATCTTCCATTTGAACCTTTGAAACTCTTTGAAGCCTTCTTTTCTTTAAGTCCACCGAAGTCATTGAACCTTTGAACTTGCCGAAGTCTTCAAACTTTTTAGATCCTTTAAAGCGCTTAACTACTTTTGAACCTTTGAACCACTTTGAACTTTGAACTTGTGAAAGTTCAAGGTTCAATGGTTCATTGGTTCAATGGTTCATTTCACTTGTTTGAAGCTTGTCGATGGACCTTTGATTGAACCTCGGCATTGAACCAGCCTTGAAATTGCCTAAGTGTTGGAACTTCTTTTTAAGAAAGCCTGCCTGTTGAACCCGTGAGTTATTTAGCTGAGAAGACTTGAATAATTGAAGAATTTGAATACTCAGAACATTTTTGAGAAGGGAAGAGATCATTTTGGCCTTTAGGACCAAAATAGTTGATATGTTGTCCCCAAAAACAAGTGATAGATTTTGGGAACAATAAAGCTAACACACTTAGTGTATGCATTACTTTTTAGAATTTTTCCTTTTTTAATCTTTATTTGATTTGTGAGTAATCGACCTTATACCATCAGCCTTCCATAATTTTTAATTCATTTACCCTCATCTCCATTACCTTGTTTGAATGGAGAGCACTTTTATAACCTTTTCTAGAGATCCTTTCTTTGTTAGAATCACATACCACAACCCTCTTGCATCTTAGTATTACCTAGAATCTCAGGCTAGCTATGCTCCTTACCTTACCTACCATCAACCCAAGTCTACCCATTATCCATCAAACTTCAACCATAATCAACCCCCAAACTATCAACTACCACCTGAACTGGTTACAATGTTAATGGACTAGATAAGCAAATTAGAGTTATCTATTTCCCATACCCATGACCAATCAACCCTTACCTACAACCAATAAAATTTAAAATTCAACCAAATAACAACCTATCAATAACCCTTTAACTATTACCTTACTCAACCAATAACCTATCAACATTTACCACATCCATCACCCCAACCTTGTCAAAACATGGACCATCTACCCCAAACCTCATATCAATTACCTCAACCCACCTTATTAACCAACCTAGGAACCTATCAACCTAACATATCAACTTATTGATCTAATAAATAGCCAAAATACTAACATATTGATCCAACCAAACCAAACCACCTCAACAACCTTATCCAACTTATCAAATGAACCCATCTTATCAACCCAACCATCATATCAATTACCTAAACCAAACTTATCAACCCCAACCTATGAACTAACCCATAAACAAAACCATCAACCCATCCATCCATTAACCTATCAGCCCAACCAACTTATCAATCATTTAGTCCAACCAAACCAATCAAACCAACCTACCTTATCAACCTTGTCAGCCTTGCCCAGCTTATCAACCTTATCAAGTCCAATCAATAACTACCTATCAAACCTACCTAGCCTATCAAACCTACCTAACATATCAAACCTAACTAGCTTATCAAATATATCAAACCCACCAAACCAACCCATCTCATTAAATCTATTAAATCAACAAACCTCATCAAACCCATCGACTAGCTCACCAACTCAAGAACCATTAGTGCATCCTCTTCCGAAGTAGTATAACCCATTGGGAGAATCATATGCCTCCATCCTTGAAAAATTCTTAGAGGCTACCATCATTAACCTTCCTCTAATAAAAATTATCAATAAATATCTTCCAAAGCTAATTTGGTTTATAGAGAATGAATTTTGTGCATATCATTATACACACAAACATGGGATAGACATATGTGTCTCTGTTAAGATGCTCATCTAAAACTTTGTCGATCACAAGGAGGTTTTAAATGAAATAATCCATGTTCTTTCCAACTTAGCCTTAAGTATCATTGAACCTCTTCCTTCACTCATTATTGAGGAAACCATGGTCTGACCCTTGACCAAACCACTTGTCAACCAAGTGGACTCTTTTCAACTTTCCTTTCAAAACACATTCAAAGAACTAGATAACCAACCTATTCCACTCACCTTTGTGGAGTAAACTTATCAACCTATCTCACTCACCATTTTGGAACCAGCCAACCAAAAATTTCCACTCATCCATATGGAATCAACCAACCACCCTTTTCCACTCAACCATGTGGAACCAACCAACCTACATTTTCCACTTAACACTTTTGTGGAACCTATCAATGCAATCTTAAAAATTATCAACCAAACCAAACCAACCATTAGACTAACCAAACTTACCATTAACGTAACCTTACCTATAACCATCCACCCAACCTTACCTCATCAACCAAATCAAACCAATAAAGTAATTAGTCAAACCAGTCAAACTAACCTCTTCCCCAACTCAATCAACTATAATCAACATAACTTTTTGCTCAACCATAACCAACCTACCTAACCACCCAAACTAAAATCAACCCATAAAACCTATCAAACCTACCAAACCCTACCTAAATCCAACCCAACTACCTTTTCCTAGCCTTGGTGCATTAGAAGAAATTCCATGAGAACCACCACCTACAAACTTGACCTACTAACCAGTAAATACTAACAACTAACAACCCTTGGAGAGGTGGGTGAATTCATCTTCACCCCTTTTAAAACCTTCTTAATAACCATCACCTTACCTCAGGATCATTTCCTCCTCTTATGATCATCCATGGAAAAAAAATTAGGGGAACTTTCCCTCCATAAGGCTTTGACAATTTATCAACCCAACCCACCTTATCAACTCTACCCAAGCAATCAAACCCACTTAACCCAAACCAACCAAATAAACCTATTAACCAACCAACCTAGAGCTCTTGGAGATTACCTTTCTCCTTCACCCAACCAAAATTATTGGAGAATCACCTTCTCCCCCCCAACCAAACCTATTTGGATATTACCCTTCTCCACCAACCTATCCATTAGATATTACCCTTATCCACCCACCAACAAACCAACCAAATAATTTTAACCTTAGCCATTCTTGACTACCTTTTACACATTTATTTTTAACTATCTTCCTCCATTAAACTATCACCTAACCAACCTCACTTTTTTGTCAACCCATACCTTTTCCCCATCTACCAAATAATCATCAAGTAACTAGGGGACATATACTCTTTTGATTGACATTACCCATCCACAAAAGCATGGATTTGGGGCATATCAAGTCTAAACCACTTAAACACTTGGCATTCATGTCTGTTCCTTAGTTAAGCCAAGTTTCTTATCATTTTGTGTCTAACTTAATCTCATCTCTTATTTTCAATCACATTCATCTCCTTATCTTTATAGACAAGTGATTAAAAATAGGATCATGTGATTATCCATCACAAAATTTGCCTAATATTAAGAATGGATACCATAGCTCTACCTATGGCATGATCCTCATGGATACTTTTTATCTCTAATCAGATGGAATCCTATAGTCATTGTCACTTAAAACCACCTCTTCCACCCATAATCAACCTTCTTGTGCCATGGCTTTGCCTCCATAAAGGAAAACCTTAGACCTATATAAATGGTCCATGTCTAAGAAAGCATATAAATATTTTGGATACCATAATATCACTTGGGTCAACATCTTCAGTATGTAGACTGATCCTTTAAAGGATAACTACTCAAAACAATCAAAAGTTCTTGAACTTAAAATAGACTACTCCCTTAAAGGACAACTATCAAATATGAACAAACCCAAACTTAGACCACTCTCTCAAAGGATGGCTAAGTTAACTTTATCAAAAATAATCATTTGAAGATTCTCGCATCGATTAACTTCACTAACATATCAAAGTAATAAATATAAGACCCTATATCAAAAAAAAAATCTATCCCAAGAACACTGTAATCGATGTTCATTAGTAGACTTATCGCATCAATCAGTCTACACCTAGCATATGACATGCCATTGTCTATAATGCTTCCTAGGTAACCTATAGAAGATTCAAGCCCTCCCCACATGAAGGTTGACATACCTATCTCCCACTACTTACCATCCATTTCTCCTTTTGTTCTTTATAAATCAAGGTATATTGAGCTTACTTGACACCATGTGATCAAGTTACATTTTTAACCATCAAACTAAAAACAAAGTAAAAGTGTGACAAGGGTTTTATGTTCATAAACCCACCCATCTTTCCATCATAGTCTTTGTCAATCAAAGCATTTAGCCTCCCCCTTATACTTTCATGATCACTTGGTAAGACATTCTCACTTTGGAGTCCTCGAAACCAAATCATCAAATAATCAACCAAACAACCCAAAAAACATTCAACCTATCAAACCTATAAAACCAACCTTATTTACTTTATCCAAAAAAACCAATAATTACCACCCAAACCAACAACTACCAATCACATTCACCTAACCCATCCAATCAAGTAAACATATCAAACCAACCAACCAATGAAGTAGCTTGACATTTAACTTTTGGGAGTCACCTTCTCCCTAAACCTTGCAGGTTACCTTTATCCATAATCTTAACCAACCAAAACCAAACCAAACCTAACTTTTGGAGACTATTTTTCACCCATCACCTCATCTTCCTCTAGTCAAACCCATCAAGCACCAAATTTAAAGAACTACATATGGCCTAAAGTTCTTTTTGGCTATTACATCCATGGAACCATGTAGGTATCACCCTCTTTCCTAGTGCATCAAGAGTCAGCTTGGCCATCCCTTACCAAATCAACTTAACCTAGGGAGACATGTCTTCCTCCTATTAAGCCATTAAAACCACCCACTTACCCTAAACATCAAACCATTGAGGATTACCTTCCCCCGCAAACCTTCAACTTGACCAAACCAACCCCACCCTTTTGAAGATTGCCCTTCTCCTACCTTTACCAACCCTTTGACCATCATCCTACACAACCAATAACCCATAAACACCAACTTAATAATTATTTTTACCAATATTAACTTTAACCTATCTAACCTCATCAACCATTGGGTTATCCACCTCTAAATACCATCCTAATCTACCTTGTCAACTTTACCCAACTAACCTAATCTGTCAACCCAACTAACCTTATTAGCCTTATCTACCTTATCAAACCAATAACCATCAACCCAACCTATCAATATACCAACTCAATCTATCAAACCTATCACCCAACAACAACTAACCAACTTTACCTACCTTACTCAACCGATAGAATCAATCTATCTTATCAACTTCACCCAACCTATCAAATCAACATATTCAAACAACCTTACCAAATCAAACCTTTACCTACCGATAAAACTTCTTAAACCTTACCTATCATGATTAAAACACCTATATACCCAACCACATATCAACAAAACTTATCCACTCAACCTATCCTATTAGATCTAACTTTACCTATCTTATCAACCCTATCAACCCAAACTAAACCAAATGGTACACCCAAGTGGGGAAACCTATTTGGGCATCCACCAACTTATTTGAGAGTCACCCTTTCCCTAAAATTATGGAGCTTACCCTTCTCCACCAACTTATTTGGGAGTCACTTTATTAAATTTTAGAGATTACCCTTCTCTACCAAACTGTCCAACCATTCGACTGCATCCACCTCGACATTGGCCCCTTTTGACCAAACCCATCACATAGTTTGTGATGACCTTGCCTTGGTATTTTTGACCATACAAACCAATTTTTCCATGTTGAACATTTAAATTTTCACCACCTTATGCAAAACTAGACTAGTTTTGTTTTTCTTAGGAGCACTTCCTATCCTAGATACTTGAGTAAACATTGACCCTATCTAAGAGACTTGATAAGACTATCTTGATCAACTATGACTAATGCTAAGGACTAGTCGCCTTGTCATTTATCCTATAACCTGACCTTATTTTTACCAACATGAAAATCTTAGTCTTTATGAGATCTTTGTTATCACACTTAGTTACATTTTGTGGACATGTTTGCATTTCAAATGCCCAACCTCATCTTTTTGTCAGCCACTTCATGACTCATCATCTACCATTTATCAAACCCTAACTCAATTTGAAATTTGCCTCATTAATTTTTTATTTAGGGAGGATTACCTCTTCTCATACTCAGAGCAATCAAACCTTTTGGAGATGACCTTTATTCATAAACCTTCACTCAAACTAAACAATGTGATTATTTAATTTGGGGGAACCTAGTTGAGTATCACTACCTTACCCTTAGAGCACACCTATTCTCTACAACCCACACATGAAAAATTCAAGAAATACATTTGGCTTGAAGTTTTTTTTGGATATTACATCCATGGAACAATGTAAGTAGAATCTTCTTTCCTAGTACATCTAGAGTCAGCTCAACCATCACCTTTCACCTTTAACCTTACTCATCTTCTATTTTTTTTGTATCTTATCAACCCAAAGCCACATAAAAAAAAGGGAAAAATGTAGACACTCAAAAACTACCCCATTATTGATGTCGAAACACCCTTAAAACCTACCTCACATTGGAGCTAGTTAACCACCTAGTAAAATTAGCCCACTTTTTAGCTTGCTAACTTAACCTTTTTAACCCACTTCTTTTTAACCAATTTTCACACATTTTCCTCTTAGACCTTGACCGCTAATGGTTAATCTAACCATCAATGGTTAGGATCCCCAACTTGTATCAAAGTAATTTCTAGTTGGATGCAAAATTAGCTTTGCACCCAACTTAACAACCTTTCATTTGGTGATACAAATCAACTTTGTGACACCTAAATTAGAATCTTTATCCACCTATCTAATTAGAAACTTCCTCTTGAATATTTAGAAACTTATTCCACTTACAATTGATAATTTCTTCCTATAAAAGGGGAGTTACAAGAAGGAGAATGGAAGAGAAAATTTATAAGTACATGCTACCAAAGTATTTATAGATATCCACCCTTACCAAAATTCTAGCCAAATTATTCTTAAAGGATAAAACATTGTTATGATGATAAATTTACTTTATTTATTATCTTACCCTTTCTCCATTACTGTTGATAACATGTATTTTTCTTTGTTTTCAATTTTTTTATTTCTTTTCTAAGGTTTAAATGCCTTGATCAGAGTCTTCTATTTGCATTCTATTTTATACCTTGATAAAAATCTTATATTTACATTATATTTTATACCCTCAAGACCTATATCAAGCCTTTCTTGACCTAAAACCCTTACCTAAACATTTGTTTGACCATTTACCAAACTTATAACCCTTATTTTTTGCATTCTCAAAATTTAATAGGCAATCATCGATGGTTAGCCTTAACCATCGATAATTACCTTAACCACTAATGGTTACCTTAACTACTATCGATTACCTATCTATAACCAAACCACCAACTAGACCACAACTAAAATTATATCTTTTGTGTCCCTATCACCTAATAGACTAGAAACATAATCAAACCCCCCAACTACCTTAGCATAAACATTGACCAAATTTTTTCTATAGTTAGTTATTTTCTTCGAACAAACATTTTACCTTTCTTATATGAAATAGTATTTACCTTTATGTTATTATATGCAAGTTTCATTTTTTTTTTAAATCAAAAAGGGGATTGACAACCATCCTAGCAAGCTATTGCTTTCTCAGATCTAGTATATGCTAGGCAATACCCCCATCTTATTTTCTAATGAACAAGTTTTTTTAGTGTTTTCTTACTATAGGTCTTCCTCCATAGCTAAAGAGGAACTCTCACTTCATCTAGATATCAATGTGCACACACTTTCAACTAGGTACCCGTACACACCTCTTTCCTTTAGTTTTACTTCTACTTTCATAAACTAAGAAATGAGGATTTTTTTTTTATTAAAACACTACCACCCATCATATCATAATCCTTAGACTACTTATCTCATCATGCTACCAAGCCTCTATTTTCTCACTAGGTCTTTGAAGTACATGGCTTATGAACTCAACATCAATAACAACAAAAATAACTCAAAATGACATCAATGACAATTTCATGACATCAGTGATGACTTAATGTATAATTTATAACACACTCTCAACATGTGACACATTATGAGATTTGAATGGGGCATCTATACACACATAAAAAATTTAAACTTTATCATTTATTAATGTTTTTATCTCTTGTAGGAACCTCCTAAGTTTTTATCTCTTTGATTGCATACCTTAAAGGGTGCACCTAAAAATGGGTGGGCATACCATTGACATTTTGAAATATTTTAGGTCAACTCTATCATTATCTAAACCCATTATAAATCCTTTTTATATATCTCCCCAAATAAACCAAACCTTATTTACACATTTCCCTAAGAATTTATTTTAAATATACCCTAACTAAGCAAGTACCCTTTTTTCTTACTAAGTCAACTAGGTTAATCTTGTTATAAAAGATTAAGTGCATGTTATAACATTAATTTGGCTTGGCAAACTTAGTTCAAGGCCTAAAGGCAACTTTTTATAACTAACTGATCGAGCTCATTGATCTTGTCATGTGAAATTTTATAAGGGTTAAGGCTTATCCATTCTATAAATACAAGGCTCATTTCAATATAATAGAGAGAAACATTATTGTTTACATCATTATAGTTCATAATTATGTTAAATCTACATTTGAAGGATTCATTGCTTAGGTTTTTCCTTGGAAAGAATATTACTTATCTTATAGGATGTCTTGGATGAAAAATATGAGTCTTTTAGACTATAGTTCATTTATATAGTGTGATCCTTACAAATCTACCATAAACTCTTTCAACACATCATTGACTAAGGGAGAGATTGAGACTCGACAGATTCACCCAAGGTAAGTATTCCTAACTCTTTATATTTTATTTGATAGATGGATATTATATAAGTAATATGTGATATAAATGTATAACTACTTGCTTAGATTACTTTTATACTTAAAATTAGTATAGATATAGGGGTTTATTTACTTGTCATGTTTCATTTTAGGTGATATATGCCCTCATTTTACTACCATGATCCTTTAATTTTTTATTTATGTTTAAAATCCCTTTTTGTGCCACAAACTTTGGTGAGTATTAGATGGTTTTATTTTATGTACTTAGACCTAGTTAGGTTTATTTCATAATGTCATTCACCTAGAGGATTTGGAACTCTCTGCTTTGGTTTTGTGTGGTAAGAGATCCCTTGATTAGGTTTATCATATTCAATTTGGTTATGATATTGATATAAATATGTGTTGTTATGGATGTTAGTTGATTATATTATTTGATCTTGGATTTACTATGTCAGATAATTTATAGATCTATCTTAATTTATTGTATATAAATTTCACTTGATATAAATAGAAAATACCTTAAGGGATAAGATACTTATCATGTTTTGTACTATGTAGGTCTAATACTATATGTAGGTGATAGAAAAGGGATGAAATTGGATCAATATTCACTTAGATTAGAAACTAAATATCTAGATACACCTAGATAGATTTTTCAATCTCTAGATGATATCAATTAAAGTTAGTATCTAGAACATGAAAAATTAATTTGAGTGGATTTTAATATTTTTCTTCTATACAAATTGATGCATTTAATTGTAAATAATATCTATGTGTAATCCTAAGGGATAATTATTTATGAAATTAGATAATCCCATCTGAATTTTTTTTAAAACCCTAGGTCCACTTTAGACACTAGGTTTTGGCCTACAAAAAGAGAAAAAGGTGGGTTAAACTGACCCCAACCACTCCCCAATGAATGACTAAGTTTTGCCCTAATATATAATACTTTGAAGACATAAATCTATCATGTCCCATTTTTGATTAATTTAATTTTGTGTGAAAAAGAACCATTCCAATATTTTCCATCGAATAAAGAATGAGTTGGGAAAATAATTTATTTAATATTTTGGACCCATAGTTATTTTATATTCTCAAGTTGTTTAAATGGGGACAAATAAATATTAAATATATTTTAATATTAATGGGAATTGGCAAGTTGAATGTATACAAGGAAAATTAACAACTGGGACATGGATTTTTATGAGGAGATAATGATGAGCTTCCAAGGAAACTTGCTAATTTTCTCTTGCTTTCTTATCCTCAAGATAAGTGGATCAAATTTAGAAAAGTTTGGAACATAGAAATAAAAGAGAAAGAGGCACAATCTAAATGTTTTATGGGAAAGAGGATAAAGATATTTTTATTTTTATTTTATATCTCATGTCATATTCTCAAATCAATGATATTGGAATTTTGGCACCAAAACTTTAACGTGTCATGTGTATTTATAAGTTAGGATTTCCTTCTGGGTTACCTTTTACCATTTCAACAAAATCTTGGATTTTATAGTTCAACTTTGCATTTGAGGATGAAAAAATTTAGGTGAGGAGATCAATGGACGAAAACCCATTTATGTCAAGGGTTAAATGATGTATCCATTTTGATTCAAAGAGGTGATCTCATTCATATATTGCATTAGAGATGATTGGTATTGTATATGCAAATTTTGGTGAGTTGTTTGTATATTTTTAGGTGTCTTTTGGTGTGGTTTGATTTCAAGATTTTTTATATTGGTTTGTTTTCATTTATAAGTGTTATATATCAGTATTTTCATGATATATAAATTTCCAAAATTCCACCTTTCAAATCTATGGGAAGTTTGAAGTAATTTGGTGCCAAAATTACCGAATTTGGGGCATTGGGAGTAACCTATTTATTATAGTTGTGTGGAGATTTAAATTTCACATTTTTTTAAAGGTGTGTGGTTGGATATTATTATATTATAACATAATATCACATGTTTATAAATCATATTTCAATAATATAAAAATATTCAAGAGCTATTGTGCTAAAATTATGAAATTTGGGTTCTAGTTTGTGAAAACTTTTGTTAATTTCATGTGAGTGCCCATTTATATATTTACATAGTATTTGGAGAGGGTTTGAAACTTAATGTTATGATTTATATTTTATGTTTAATTTTGTATTTCAATAATTTTTTAAAATATCTCTTTTTAGGACATGACAGTGGTATTAGAGTCGAGATCTTGCCAGCCTGTCGAGGGAAGATAACCATTATTTAAGTTTATTTGTGTCGTATGTGAAGTTATGATGTTTCATTTTTAACAAGAAACACATGCATGATAATTTTAATTTTTGAATTTCAATGCTCATTGGTTTCATGTGTGGTATCCTCCATTGCATGTTAGTTGAGTAAGGTAAATTTTTCTTGTTAATGTGAATCATGGGAAGTTTCTTTGAATCTATGTTTAAGAGTGTACCTAGAGTAAATAATAAAAAGAGTACCCTATCAATAAATTTTAGATAATCATCCAGGTTTTTCCATCTTGGGCCTTTATAGAAATGAAATGAAGTGGGAAATATGATTTTTGCATTAAGAAAATATCTGGAGGTTTAGCATTAACCAAAATTTGTTCTAATTAACAATTTGAAGGAAATAGAAGACTGTTTATCTAAGGTTGGCCAATCAAATTTTGTAATTTTTCACTAGGATATAAATCCATTAATGGTTGCTTTGGTCTTACCCAATTTTATGATACATCTAGATGAATACGTGATCCTTGTAGTCACTTCTTGACTTAGTGTAATCACAAGGATTACAATTTCAGAAGTTCCTTACAAGGATGACATAATGAAGGAGGTATTTCAACTAATTATGGAAATTTTTCAAGGTTTGGATGATTTCTTAAATTTTTCTTTTGTTAAGAGGGTAAATATTCTAGAAACTATTGCAAGAGTTGGTTTTTATTTTGTGATGCTAGATTTTGATTGTGAATATCTTATTCTTAAAATGTTTTAACATTTATTGGTTGCTATTAGTATGAGTCATGTAAAAAATGTTATAATTTTTATATAGACCATTATGACTAAGAATTTGAGGGAGAGTGATGATATTTCCTAGTTATTGATATCTATTATATTGGATGGTTTAAGGCAAGAACATAATATTTCTCCAGTTGCACAATGTTAGTTATAAATATTGTTAATATATGTGAATAAAAATTGAAACCATATATAATAGTGAAGCATAAAGAAGAAGAAGGGAAAGTGTTATATGAATATTTATAAGCTACAAAAGTGGAGAATCAAAAGAATAAGGTGGAATAAGAAAACTTTTAGACTATCTTTTCAGAGGGTTCAGTAGAGAAGCATGCTAGTTTTGGGAATGAAGCCAAGGAGAATGTTTGGGTTAGCCATAAGTTAAGAGATTTAAGTTACAAAAATGAAGGTGTTGAAGATAGCTCAACTATGTCTTTTATGGAAAAGGTGGATGAACATGTTTATTTCAGCCTAAGGTATGAAAATTATTCAAATTTAATGTTTCTTACTATGTCACTATAAGACTCTTGTCATCATGGAAAATACTCTAATAAGGAAGATGGGGACAAGGATATAATTCATATTATAGAGCATGTAGGTTCATTAAGTTAAAAAAATGAAGGTGTTTAAGATATCTCAACTATGTCTCTTATGGAAAATGTGGATCAACATATTGATTTCAGCTAAGGCATGAAAATCATTCAAAATTAATTGTTCCTACTATGTCATTACAAGATCCTTATCA
The DNA here is from genome assembly GCA_037957365.1 of Torreya grandis. Lineage (NCBI taxonomy): Eukaryota > Viridiplantae > Streptophyta > Pinopsida > Cupressales > Taxaceae > Torreya > Torreya grandis. The sequence continues at coordinate 643,616 of JARHVA010005026.1, forward strand.
TCATGGAAAGTATTCTAATAAGGAAGATAGGGACAATGAAATAATTTATAGCTTAGAGCATGTAGGTTTATTAATTCAAAATCAAGATTGTTTATACATATGGGACCCAAGTGATATTCTATTCAAAGGGAATGTTGAAAGGGTAGATCATTTTCCTAAAGTTAAAATTTATTTATGCATGAGGGTATGGGACCCTAGTTCTTTATCCAAAGAACTATAGAGGGAAGACATTCAGAAACACCTAAAGCCTGACATTCTAGATAGGACAAAAAATGATGATTTATATGTTGATGGGTTGGAAAAATTTGACATGGCTATGGATGTATAATGATGTGTTATTACAAATTCAAAAATCCAAGGAAGTTGAGTTTACATCTGAAGAATAAAATATATTATTTAGAGGTGTCTCTGAAGGAACTTTGAGGGGAGTCTCAAAAAAATGGACTCCTTACAAGGAAAAATTCTTTTGGGTATCAAATTTTTTGGTGATGAAGTACATGCAAACTATTTTATTCTCTAGTGAGCAACATAGTCCTTATTCTATTATTCAACTACTTCTAAATCAATAAATAATGGTGTTCAAAAATATGTTCCTAAGATCATTATTAGAAAAGATATTTTAGCATGCCATAGAATTTAAAATTGGTTGTAAACATACCAAATTTTCCCCATATTTATTAAGGACTAATTTGGCTACAAGCTTCCCTCATATATCTATTTTCAAGGAGATTGTGTGCAGAACTACATTTAAATGTTTTATTGAACGCACAAAATTCAAGGTCTTATCTTATAGTTTGAATTTTTAATTGAGGGTGAATTAGGTAATAAATTTTGAGTTGGTCTATGTTGATAACATTTTTTTATATCAATAAGACTTAGGTATATATTTGGGAGAATTTGTAAATAGTTACAAGTGCAATTCATCAACATGACCTATTTACCAGAGTATCTACATGAGAAATTGATATTATTTACTTGGGTCAAGTCATAAGTACTCAAGGCATACATGAGGTTAAAACACAAGAAGCATTAAAGGGGTTTGTTAAGGTAGTCAAATCATGTCATGCACTTATCATTTCATATTTATCACAAGCATTTTCTATAAGGTGTGATGTTTCATGAAAGGGAGTTGTTGTGGTTACAATGTATTTTCTAATGTTATATGATAAAAAACATTATTCTTCAACTATACCATTGTTATTCTAGATCAAATCCTGAAGTTGAATTTAATACCCTTCAAATTGAGGTAGGGTATGGAACAATTAGTGTTATTTTTAGTAGGGTGTATCTCCACATTTAAAAGAGATATTGTTATTATAGATCAATAAATGAAGCTGAGGGTAATATCTCTCAATATGAGATCTATATTAGTGGGATAATTTACAAGATTTCAAGGATTGACTTTTCACATACTAGTGCACATACACAGTTTAAAATACAAGTTGTGGGAGAAAGGATATTGATGAAAAATAAAGGGAGACATATTACATACCAATTGATAGCATAAATCAGTTGGTTATACCTTGGTTATTTTTAAATTAGTATCAATCAGTTTAGATTCACTAATCTAATATTTTATAGGATGCTCAGAGAGAGGATGGAAAAAACTATATTTTGTATGTTTATCAAATATTTGTGGGAGTATTGGAAAGGATACACCAAAACTTGTATATCCAAGAGCTCAGACTACATGGATACTTCTATTTGGCACATGACATTGTCAAAAAGGAATATGATTCTTCAAGTTTGCATGGTATTCTTTGGAAAGATACAAAACACCTCATGAGTATAGGATTTAGAATATGTGGGAAATATGGTACGAATCATCACATTGGCATGATGATTTTTGAGTAGCTTAGGTTGTAATTGCTTGAGGACAAGCAATTTTGGGAAGCGCATACTTGTCATGTCTCATTTTTTATTAATTTATTTTTGTGGAAAAAGGCCCATTATAATATTTTCCATGGAATAAAGAATGATTTGGGAAAATAATTTATTTAATATTTAATATTTTGGACCCGTATTTATTTTATATTCTCAAGTTGTTTAAATGGGGCCAAATAAATATTAAACATATTTTAATATTAATGAGAATTGGCAAGTTAAATGTATATAAGTAAAATTACCAATTGGGAAGTGGAATTTTAGGAGGAGATAATGATGAAATTTCAAGGAAACTTTCTAATTTTTTCTTTCTTTATTATTTTCAAGATAAGTGGGTCAAATTTGAGAAAGTTTGAAAAATGGAATAAAGAAGAAAGAGGCAGGATCTAAATTTTTTGATGGGAAAGAGGATAAATATAGAGTTAGTTTTATTTTATAAATCATTTCATCTTCTTAAATCATGGATATTAGGATTTTGGTTTTGATACTTTGGGGTGTCATGTGTATTTATATACCAGGATTTCCTTCTGGGCTACCTTTTGCCATTTCAACAAATTCTTGGACTTTACAGTTCAAATTTGCATATAAGGAATAAAAAATTTATATGAGGATATTAGTGGGAAAAACCCATTGATTAAAAGAGTCAAAGTATATATCCATTTTTATTCAGATATGTGATCTCATTCAGATATTACATTGGAGCTAATTGGTATTGTGTATGCAAATTTTGGTGAGTTGTTTGTATATTTTTAGGTGTCTTTTGGTATGGCTTGATTTAAAAAAAAATTATGTTGTTTTATTTAATTTATAATTTATATATATCATTATTTTCATTCTATATAAATTTCTAAGATGCCACTTTTATATCTATGGTAAGTTTGAAGGAATTTGGTGCCAAAATTGCCAAATTTGGGGTATTGGGAGCAACTTGTTTATTATAGTTGAGTAAATATTTAAATTTCATATTTTTTAGAGGTTTGTGGATGTATACTATTATTTTTTAATATAATATCACATTTTTATAAATCATATTTCAATAATAGGAAAATATTTAGGAGTTACTATGTTAAAATTATCAAATCTGGGTTTTAATTTGTGAAGGAAATTGTTAATTTCATGTGAGTACTGCTTTTTATATTTATAAATTATTTGGAGATGGTTTTAAAATTAATTTTATAATTCATATTTTATTTTTACTTATTTTATTTCAATAATTTTTCAAAATATCTCTTTTCAGGTTATAACAAAATCAAATTACATGTAGTTCTCCCTGTTATGTGTATGTGTGTAATAGCTATCAAAAGAGTTTAACTTTTGATCTAGATTTTTATTATTATAAAATGATAAATTTTTCTTGGATTTGAGGTGTTTTATACTTTACCATGACTTGATCCCTATGATTTATAGTTGAATTCTAAATTATAGGATAGTCACTTTAAATGTGCAGATGTGTATAGTAGACTTGCTTGAAAATTATAGATAGAAATAAGCTTAGACATATTATGTATTTATATGGGACTATTTAGGAATTTTATCACACAATCGACATGTGAAACATATGGATCAACCCATGAGAAGGATTTAAATTTAAAAATCAATCATTTCTTAGCAAGGGATGAGTTTAAAACTATAAAACAATATGAGTATGACAAAATTTTCCAAAAAGCATGAATAATGATCTAATCATTAGTAAATGGTATAAATCTGATTTTGAACATTTTATACATAAAATAGGGAATTCCTATAGGTAAATAATATAAAATCAAGAAGGTCGAACCCATGGAAAGTATGTGGATGTGAGAGAATGGAGAATAAGAGCCGTATATAAATATTTGGTATATACTAACACATCAAAAAAAAATTGATGATAAATTATTTATTAAACAACACATATATAAAATGTGATCTATTATGAATAAGGATTCATATTCTATCTCTTACAACCACTTCAATCAATATAGACAAGTTGTTATAACAACTCATTATACACAATATGTACATACTAATATAAATATTATCACGTCCCCCCTGGTGTGAACATGGGGATAGGAATCATGCCACACATTAAAACTAATTTTTAAAAAAATTTAATCTATGTTGACTAAAAACTAAAAAAGAACCATATTTTATAAAAGCTTCTCTTTGAAAATTGTTCTTAAATCAAGTAGAATCCATCAAACTATCTCATAGACTTTGTAAAGGTGTAGCACTTGAGTTGAATTTTTGAATTCCATGATTCCACCTCCCTAAACTCTTGAATTACAAATCTCCCAAAATATTTAGGTAACCATCTATGTCGAGATTCATTTACTCTAGATCTCTTTCTATCTTTAAAGTTTGGTTTTATTAAAATATGATTTCTTCAATAAATTCATCACCATTGTTATCACTTAGTGGATATTCAAGCAAAATTATTTTAGAATTGTGTTTAATTTTATTATATTTTCCCTCCATGATCTAAAACATCTTGAATTTTCAGTTTTGGTCAATAATGCATCCATTTAAAAATAGGAAATTTATTTTTATTTCTTGACACTTACATAAAACTAATACCTAACCTACATAATATTGACTCTCTTTTCACTTGAACAAATATAATTGACAACCTAAAATAATAACACTTATTTATAATATACCTTAAAATATATTCATCAAAACAGAAAACCATAAATTTTAATAAGGTAGCAATCCTCAAGAGGATTTGCACTTTGAAATTCCACTTGTGATAATTGAATGGTGTAAGAATTGGAACTAAATTTAAATACATCATCCAAAAAATAAGTATATGTTGAACTATGTGTGTTGTGTTAAGGTGTGGAGCCTAAAAGCTTCACCAAGGAGCGCTTTACAAGGTTGCAGTAGTTACACAGTCATCAGCGTCGGTCAGGAGCAATCGATGTCGATCAAGAGCAGTTGAAGAGACACCAGCATCGACAGGGATCGGCCGACGTCGATCACAGGTAAGCAGGCAGGAACCATCATTGGTTACCTGTGCATCTAGAGAGCTATTTTTGAGGATAGAATTGAGTGTTTGCATGATGAGATTAAGTCATAGTCTTAGGTCCGTGTCTCTATTATTAGTAAGACTATTTTTAGAGCCCTTGTTTAAGAGGCATAACTGTTGGTTGTAAAGGCATGCTCAAGTTTCCTAATTCTATATTTAGGATTAGATCTTCTTAGCTTATTGTAGTGTATGTGAATGTTGAAGAATAGTACATAATTGTATAGGTGAATCAATCCAGGTTGTTGGAGTTGATTGTACTTGAGAGAGAGAGAGCTCTTGAGGGAAAGAGATCTAGAGAGAGATCTGTACATCTGAGAAAGGTGTGGAAGAAAGAAGTTTCTTCAATTGTATTCCTTCTGTAAAGAGTTTAATACAAGTTTTCAGGGTGGTTTCTTGTATCTCTTGTTATTTGCTATTATCTGATTCTAGTTACTTATCTATCTAATTTAATTCCACAGTTTATTACTTTCATAAGTGTAATCAAATTATTGGTTGATCCCCAAAAAGTGGTATCAGAGCCTTGGTTGTAGGTTCAGAGCTTGATATCCAACAAGTGGTATCAGAGCTCAGGTTCACTAACAGGTGTTTCAGATCTAGTTAGTGTGTATTGATTACAGGTTACTCATAGGAGTTTTTACAGGGATTTCTGTTTGAGTGGGAGAAGCAATGGTAGAAGAAATTAAACTGAGAATGGAGAAGTTCAATGGCAAAAATTATCAACATTGGAGAATGCAGATCGAGGATTATCTGTATCAGAAAGATCTATACTTACCGTTAGGTGGGATTGCAAAGAAGCCCATAGACATGGATGATGAAGAATGGGAAGTTCTTGATAGAAAGGCTCTAGGGTCTATAAGACTGAGTCTAGCATCTACTGTGATATCTAATTTATCACAAGCAAAAACAATGGTAGAGTTGATGACTACTTTAGTAAATTTGTATGAAAAAACCTCAGCTTCTAATAAGGTATATCTTATGAAGCAGCTATTTAATTTGTGTATGCAGGAAGGTGGATCTATATCTAATCACCTGAATAATTTCCATGGAATTGTAAATTAATTAAGTTCAGTCAATATTGTATTTGATGATGAAATTAAAGCTCTTTTAATATTATGTTATTTGCCTGAAAGCTGGCATAGCTTAGTAATGGCAGTTAGTAATACTGCATCTGCTTTAAATATTTTAAAAGTAGAGGATGTTGTTAGTGTTATCTTGAATGAGGAAATTCATAGGAAAAGCATAGAGGAAACATTAGGGAACACTTTAAGTTTTGAGAGCAAGGGAAGGGAAAAAGAGAAGAGCAAGAAAGGGAGATCAAGATCTAAGTCTAAGGTGAGAGGTAGATCCAAATCCATAAATGGCAGGAAGCCACAATGCTATAATTGTGGAAAGATAGGGCACATAAGCAAAGATTGCTGGTCAAAGCCTAAGGAGGACAATCAACATGAAGGAAAGGAAGAAGCAAAGGTTGCAGGTATTGCACAAGATGATTTAATATTCTCTTTACATAATAATATAGAATCTTGGGTTTTATATTCTGGTGCATCTTTTCATGCTACCCCTAATAGAGAATATTTTAGTGACTATATCCATGGAGATTTTGGAATAGTGTATTTAGGGGATGATGAGCCTTGTAAAATTATTGGCAAAGGTAAAGTGTAACTAAAAATGCAGAATGGAAACACATGGGTGTTGAGAGATGTTATGCATGTTCCTAGCTTGAAGAGGAATTTGATTTCTGTAGGAAAGTTAGGGGATGAGGGTTGTACAATAACTCTCACAGTTGAATCTTGGAAGGTGACCAAGGGTGCACTTGTAATGGCCAGAGGTAAGAGAGTAGGTACTCTCTATTTATGTAATTGTGTTACTAACAATTCTCCTTCTATATTATCTACTTTAGATGTGGATGCAAAATTGTGGCACTCAAGGCTTGGCCACATGAGTGAGAAGGGAATGTCAATTCTTAAGTCTAAAGGTAAGCTTTCAGATTTGAAAAGCATAGATCTATATTTTTGTGAGCACTGTGTTTTTGGGAAACAGAAGAGAGTGAGTTTTCTCAAGACTAGGTCAACAAAGAAGAAGCATAAGTTGTAGCTTGTTCACACAGACGTGTGGGGACCGGCTCAGGTTGCTTCTATTGGAGGATCACAGTACTATGTTTCGTTCATAGATGATGCTACAAGAAAGGTATGGATCTATTGTATTAAGAAGAAATCTGATGTATTTGAGACTTTTAAGATTTGGAAAGCTATGGTTGAGAATGAAATAGGCAGAAGATTGAAGTGCCTGAGATCTGACAATGGTGGTAAGTTCTACATCTATAAGTTCAACTGGTATTGTTATATGCATGGAATCCATAGGCAAAGGATAGTTCTAAGGACACCTCAAAAGAATTGAATTGCTGAAAGGATGAACAGAATAATTATGGAGCGTGCAAGGCGTATGAGATTGCATGCTGGTTTACCCTTAGAGTTTTGGGCAGAAGCTGTTGACACTGTAGTGTACCTGATTAACAGAGGACCATCTACAGCTCTGGATGGTGGAATTTCAGAAGAGGCATAGACAGGTAAAAAGTATCTCTCATTTCTCAAAGTTTTTGGTTGTGAAGCCTTTGTGCACGTTGATAAGGAAAATAGAAAGAAGCTGGATGCTAAGTCTATGAGGTGCACATTTATTGGCTATGGCTCTGATGATTTTAGTTTTAGATTTTGGAATCTAGGAACTAACAAGATAATTAGGAGCCATGATGTTGTTTTCAATGAAAAAATGATGTATAGTGATCAGCTAAAGAAGCTGAATCAATCTGGGTAGAGCAATGGAGAATTGGATGAGGTGACAGTCCAAAATAAGCTCACAGGAAGAAGAAATAATCACTTGTAGGAAAACATAGAGATCAACATCGGCCAGGTAGGAACCGGTGTCGATAGAATAGAAACTGATGTCGGCCATATAGAGACCAACATCGGCAGGACAGGCACCGACATTGGTCAGGCAGAACCGACGTCGGCCAGTAACAGGCCTGGAAGTGATCAAGGTCAGTCACTATCAGAGAATTTGGGTGGACAACGTGTTGTGAACGAGTCTCAGATGCCCATTAGGGGGTTAGAAAGGGTAAGTAAGCCTCCAATTCAATATTCCCCTTCATTATTCTATTTATTTCTAGCTGATGGTGGAGAACCAGAGAGTTTTGAAGAAGCAATATAGGTGGAGTCTAAGAGTTAGTGGGAGCATGGCATGGTTGAGGAAATGGAGTCCTTGAAAGAGAACCAAACATGGGATTTGGTTGAGTTGCCAGCTAGTAAGAGGACACTAAAGAATAGATGGACCTATAGATTGAAGGAAGGTGAGAATGGACAGATAAGATATAAGGCCAAGTTGGTAGTGAAAGGATTTGCACAAAAGCCAGGTATTGATTTTGGTGAGATTTTTTCTCCTGTTGTTAAAATGACTTCTATACGGACTGTATTGTCTTTAGTTGCTATTGAGGATTTGCATCTTGAGCAGCTAGATGTTAAGACAGCGTTTCTTCATGGAGATTTGGATGAAGAAATATATATGGAACAGCTGGAAGGGTTTGAGGTCAAAGGTAAGGAGAAGTTAGTGTGTAGATTGAAGAAAAGCTTGTATGGCCTCAAGCAAGCTCTTAAACAGTGGTATTTCAGATTTGACAGGTTTATGATTGAGCATGTCTATAGTAGGTGCCAATCTGACCATTATGTGTATTTTAAGAGATTGGATAATGGTAGATATATTATTATGTTGTTGTATGTAGATGATATGCTGGTTGCAGGATCACACATGCAGGATATCTCTGAGCTTAAGGTGAAATTAGCTCACACATTTGCCATGAAGGATTTGGGAGTAGAAAATAAAATCCTTGGCATGAGCATTAAGAGAGACAGGAAAAATCACAGGTTGATTTTGTCTCAAGAGGATTATGTGAACAAGGTGTTGAAACGGTTCAATATGCAGGATGCAAAACTGGTAAGCACACCTATGGCTAGACATTTTAAGTTGAGTAAAGAACATTGTCCTAATTCATATGATGAGGTAGAGTACATGATGAAAGTTCCATATTCTTCCATAGTAGGGAGTTTAATGTATGCAATGGTGTGTACTAGACCGGATATTGCCCAAGCAGTGGGAGTTGTAAGTAAGCATATGGCCAATCCAGGAAAGGAACATTAGAAAGTAGTTTAGTGGATCCTTAGATATCTGAGAGGAACCAGTAGTAGACATTTGTGCTATGGAGGTTCAGATACTTCTCTACATGGTTATGTAGATTCAGATATGGCAGGTGATTTGGATAGCAGGAGGAGCACCACATGTTATGTTTTCACTATTGGTGGAATGGCAGTTAGCTGGATATCAAATTTGTAGAAGGTTGTTGCCTTGTCAACTACAGAAGCAGAGTATATTGCAGTCACAGAGGCTAGCAAAGAGATGATATGGATGACACGGTTCATGGAAGAGCTTGGAAAGGAGCAAGAGAGTTGCAGATTGTATAGTGACAGTCAGAGTGTAATTCATTTGGCTAAGAATTCAGCCTTTCATTCAAGAACAAAGCACATACAACTTAGGTACCACTTCATAAGACAGGTACTAGAGGATGGTGAGTTGAAGCTGGAGAAGATCCATATAGATAAGAATCCTATTGATATGTTAACCAAGCCAGTTACAAAGGAAAAGTTGAATCTTCATTCAACTTCTGTTGGTCTTCATGATTGAGTTGAAGATGGAGGAGCTAGAAGATGTTGTTGTATAGGTACTGGTGCAGCTATTTATCTCCAAGTGGGAGATTGTTAAGGTGTGGAGCCTAAAAGCTTCACCAAAGAGCGCTTTGCAAGGTTGCAGCAGTTACACAGTCACTGGCATCGATCAGGAGCGACTGACATTGGTCATGAGTAGTTGAAGAGACGCCGGTGTCAGCAGGGATCGGCCAACGTCAGTCACAGGCAAGCAAGCAGGAACCGGCGTCAGTTACCTATGCATCCAGAGAGCTATTTTCGAGGACAAAATTGAGTGTTTGCATGATGAGATTAAGTCATAGTCTTAAGTCCGCATCTCTATTATTAGTAAGACTATTTTTATAGCCCTTGTTTAAGAGGCATAACTGTTGGTTGTAAAGGTATGCTCAAGTTTCCTAATTCTATATGTAGGATTAGATCTTCTTAGCTTATTGTAGTGTATGTGAATGTTGAAGAACAATACAAAACTGTATAGGTGAATCAATCCAGGTTGTTAGAGTTGATTGTACTTGAGAGAGAGAGCTCTTGAGGGAAAGAGATCTCGAGAGAGATCTATACATTTGAGAGAGGTGTGGAAGAAAGAAGTTTCTTCAATTGTATTCCTTTTGTAAAGAGTTTAATACAAGTTTTTAGGGTGGTTTCTTGTATCTCTTATTCTTTGCTATTATCTGATTCTAGTTACTTATCTATCTGATTTAATTCCACAATTTATTGCTTTCATAAGTGTAATCAAATTTTTGGTTGATCCCCAACATGTTGGAAGATGATGATATGCAACTCCCTTAAATATATAGAGATTCAATTTTACAAAGGCACAAGAATATAACCAATGTGTAGAGCTCAAAAAAATACACATTAAAAAAGAAAATAGCCCCTAAAACAAAGTTGTTGGTTGAAAGTTATGTAAGTTTCAATTTTATTACTCACATAAAACAATGATCTCCACCTTGCATAAATTTGAAATTTTTTGGGTTGAAAATTTTTTAGTGTGAATGTTTTTTTGGAATCAACTTCCCCATAAAAACTTATGCCCATTTGGAGTAAAATTTAAGCAATGTCAAGTTTGACATGACTGAGGGATTAAATCCTATATGACTAGGGGATAAGACCTATTTTGGGTGCTCTCCCCACCCTTTCCCCCCACTTTTATTTATGTGATTGATGTGGGAGTGACATCATCTAAGAAATGACCCCTTTTTGAAAATGAATAGCATCATACTTCATATGATTAAATTTGATATTATCATGGTCGTCATTGGAGTTTAGGGTTCCTTACATAGTTTTCATGGCTTTTAATTTCTCCAACATTCAAAATATTTGATGTCAAGGATTTGGAGGTTTGCAACAATTGTTGAAGAAAAACATTGAGGTTGTAGTGATTGCTTGCAGTGGCAAAAGTTTCAATGTCAATATGGTTATCACTTACCATAGTGGAGAAAAGTGGTAGGTTTATATCCACTTCCTATAGGTGTTGGGGTTTTTTACTTCTTTCATAGTTTGGAATCTCAATGCAATATTTGTCAACTGCTCCCATCGTTTGTAATCCTAATGCTAGGAAAGTTGACACTGTTACACTCTAAAGTTTTGATGTCATAACTTTATGTCAAGGATGTAAATCACATTTAAATTCATCAAGGTTTGGAGTATAAGAGGTAGGAGAAGGCCTTGCAGGTGTCAGAGATGTTGGTGGTTCCCACAGTATTAGGAATGCTAGAGTTTTCCATAGTGCACATAGGTATGAAAACTCTGAGTTTCACAAAAAACACTAGATTTGGTTTGCCTCTTAAAAATATGCCAAATACCCATTAAGGATCTCCAAAAACCTAGAAAAATCTCAAAATATTTTTTTCATTGAAGACTATGTATTGTATAAATTTGCATGAAATCACCAAAAAAGCCTTGAACCCCTAGAAAAATGATAAAAATTGACTGTTGTAAAAGTAGGTCATGTTTATAGCTGATCCTATGATTGTGACACCTTCTGAATATGATGCTAGAAATTATTTTACATGAAAACCTACTATATTAAATATAGCTAGTACGATACACCTTTCTCTTGTTATTTTTCTTAATCTGGATCAACAAAGGACCTTAGAAGAAGAGCAAAATCTAAGAAAGGGTGAATCTTCATATGTTAGGTTAATGAATGATAGATATATAAAATGTAAGCTAAAACTCAATATTTTACAACAATAACAATGACATTCATCTATTCGAAAAGATCTGATACCATGTCAGAGTGGGATACAATTGAGGATCCACTGGATAGAGTCAAATGCATGAATAAATTACCTATATGTAATATAAAAATCAAACATGAGCTAGAAAAAAGTAATTACTCAACAATCAATAGATTAAAATATTAACATTAACATCATTATACATAAAATCTTTAGGAATCTACATTATATAAGTGAAAGATAAACATATCATCACTTCCTCATGAATGTAGAACTATCTTTTATAATGACATAAAAATACATCTAATAAATCTAAATAGATATGTGTAGGGAAAAACTATTAAATGGAATAAAAAACTAATAGCATCTTATAATTAATAGAAACATGGTATGTGAAGGTACCTATCTATTAATTATTTACTTTTATTTATCTTTTATTTTTTACTACAATTTATTAGTTCAATATTGTGTGTTGATATGTTCTTTCTCAAAGCACCATCCCATGTTACACCTATGTGACACAAGGTGATATTTGAGTGGGGAATATATACACACACAATATTTTTATACTTTATCATTTATTGATGCTTTATCTCTTGTAGGACCCTACTAGTTTTTTATCTCTCTTGAGTGCATTTCTTAAAGGGTGCACCTAGAAAGGGGTGGATAGACCATAGGTGTTTTAAAATATTATTGGTCAAATATATCATTACCTAAACCTATTACACGCCCTAATTATCTAACTTCCCAAATAACCCAAACCTTGTTTACACATTTTCCTAAGAATTTATTTCAAATAGATCTTAAGTAAGCAAGTACCCTCTTTTTCTACTAAGGCAACTAGGTCAATCTTGTTATAAAATATTAAGTGTATGTTACATAACTAAATCAGCCTGATAGATTTAGTTCAAGACCTAATGAAAAATTTGTATAACTAACTAATCAAACTGGCTGATCTTGTTATTTGAAAATTTAGAAGGGTTAAAGCTTATCCATAATATAAATAAAAGGCTCACTTTAATCCAATAGAGATAAACAATATTTTTTACATCATTTACAATTCATAATTTTTATAAATATACATTTGAAGAGTCATTCCTCAAGGTTTTCCATGGAGAGAAGATTACTTGTCTTATGGAAAGTCTTAGATGAAAAATAGGAGTCTTATAGCTTAGAACTGATTTCTATAATGTGATCCTTATAAAGCCACATCAAACTCTTGCAAAGCACCATTGATAAAGGGAGAGATTGAGAGTTGATAGGTTTTTCCAAGGTAAGTATACCTAACTCTTGTTATTTCATTTGGTATATATATATATATATATATATATATATATATATATATATATATACCAAATGAAATAACAAGAGTTAGGTATACTTACCTTGGAAAAACGTATATATATATATATATATATATATATATATATATATATATTGTACAATTAATGTGTTATAATTATATAACTCCTTGCTTAGATTACCTCTATGCTAAAACTTAGTATATATATAGGGTTTTCTTTGCTTTCCATATTTCATTTTAGGTGATCTAGGCCCTCATTTTACTACCATGATCCCTTGATTATTTATTTATATTTAACCATCCCTTTTTGTGCCATAAACTATGATGATCACTAGATTAGTTTTATTTTATATACTTAGACTTAGCTAGGGTTATTGCATATTGTCATTTACCTAAAGGCTTTATAACTATCTCCTTTGGTGTTGTGTGGTAATATATCCCTTGAATAGGTTTATAAAATCCAATTTAATTGTGATCCTGATATAAACATGTATTTTAATGGATGTTAGTTGATTGTCTTATCTAATCTTAGACTAACTAAGTCAGTTAAGCTTTAGATCTATATTAATTCCTTGTTTACAAATTTCACTTTTTATAAATATAAAATACCTTAAGGGATAAGATACTTATAATTTGTTATATTGTGTAGGTATAATACTAAATGTAGGTGGTATAAAAGTAAAATTAGATCAAGATTAACTTCAATTAGGAATTGAGTCTCTAGATATGCCTAGATAGATTTGTCAATCTCTGGATGGTATTGACTTGAGTTAGCATCTAGAACATGAAAAATTCATTTGAGTAGATTTTAATTCTTTTCTTCTAAATATATTGTTGCACTAATTGTAAATCATATTTATGTGTGATCTTAAGAGCTAATTATATGTGAAATTATAGAAACTTATCTCATTTTTTTGAAACCCTCAGTCCACTTTAGACACTAGGTTTTAGTCTATCAAAAGGGGGCAAAATTAGGTTGATATGACCCTAATCAATTCACAATGAACGCCTAAGTTTTGCCCTAATATCTAATACTCTAAAGAGGGAAACTAAACTACATGTAGTTATCCCTGTTAAGTGTATGTGCATAATAGTTATCCTTAAATGAATTTAACTTTTGATCTAGATTTTGAATCTTAGAAAATGACACCTTTTTTCTTGGATTTGAGGTGCTTCAGATTTGACTAGGACTTGATACTTGTGATTTATGGATGAATTAAAAAGTATAGGGTAGTCACTTTGAATGTGTATATGTGTATAGTATTATTTTTTGAAAAACGATAGATGGAAACAAACTTAGAACTATTATGTATTTATATGGGACTATTTATGCACTTTCTCACACCTTCAACATGTGAAACATATGGTCAAACCCATTAGAAGGATTTGAGTTTTAAAATCAACCATTTATTATAATGGGATGATTTTGAAACTATAAAACAATATGAGTATGAAAAATTTGTCCAAATGGCATGAATAATGATCTAATCATCAGGAGATAGTCTGAATATGATTTTTAACATGTTAGACACAAATTAGGGAATTTATATAGGTGAATAATAACAAATAAAGAAGGTCACACCCATGAAATTCATGTGGATGTGAGAGAATGGTGAATAAGAAACATATATAAATATTTGGTATAGATTAACACATTAAAAAATATTTGATGATAAATTATTCATTAAATAACACATATATAAAAGATAGTCTCCTATGAATAGGGAGTCCTATTCTATCTATTACAACCACTTCACTCAATATAGACGAGTTGTTATAAAAAATAATTATACACATTATATATGTACTAATATAAATATTATCACATTCCCCCCTTGGTGTGAACATGGGGATAAAATTCACACAACACATTACAATTAATTTTTTACAAAAGGTAAATTATGTTGACAAGAAAACTAAAAAAGAATCATAATTTACGGGATCTTCTATTTGAAAATAATTATTAAATTATCTAAAATACATCAAAATATATCATAACCTTTGTAAAGGTTTATCACTTAAGTTGAATTTTTGAGTTCTTGGATTCCACCTCCTTGAACTCTCAAATTACAAATCTCCCAAACTATCTCACTAACCATCCATGTCAAGCTTCATTTACACTGGATCTCTTTATATCTTCAAAGTGTGGTCTTCCTAAAATATATGATATTCAATAAATTTATCACCACTATCAACACTTATTGTTATTCAAGAAAAACTATTTTATCATTGTGTTTGATTTAGTTATATTTTCCTTCCACAATACATAATATCTTGGATGCCAGTTTTGGCTGATAATGCATCCATTTAAAAATAGGAAATTTTATTTTATTTTTTGAAAATTACATATGAATAACACTTAACCTACATAAAATTTAATCTATTTTCACTTGAATATATACAATTGACAACCTAAAACAATAACATTGATTTATAATATAGCTTAAAATCTATTTATCAAAAAAATGAAATACCATAAATTTAAATAAGGTAGTAATCCTAATTAAAACTTCAAGACCAATAATGAGTTTGAAAAGACCAATAATAATAATTAAAAATTAAAAAATACAAAATACAAAATAAATTGACTCAAAATTATCCATTACCATAAACTAAAGCTAATAATAGCTTTTAGATATTAATGAATCAAAACTTATTCTATAAAACTTAACTTTTAAATAAGATTAAAAATTATAGAGAGACATGACTTAACATCCAAAAAATGATTATAAATGTTTAAATTAATATGATTTAGAGGGAGGTTAATTAGGCTTCAAAACTTTCCTTTATCAATTATACTTGAGCAATCATTAACCATTTAAATAAGCATATAGATCTAACAAGCATAATCACTTATCCATATAAGCATGAAAATTAAGAACACATGATAACACATCATATATGTGGGAAAACATAAATGGGAAGAAAATCCAATAATAATTTAAAATGGACTACATTCCTATAAGTAAAAAGATCACAATTTAGTGAAGCACCAACTTCACATGGAGCACCAACCCCAACTAGCTAATCACCAACTTGTAGGGAGACACCAACCCCCTAAATGAATCAACACCAAATCAACCACATAAAACCTTTTATCACCTTTATAACACCTTATTTCTCATATAATATATTATTATCACCTTTTTCATCTCTTTTCTCTCTTCTACCTCTCAAACTGCCTTCTAGGCCTCTTCGCTCAATTAGGTCTCTTCAAGACTGATTAGGTCATATGACCTTGATATTCATATGTATACACAATTTAAAATTTTCATCATAGATCCTCTACACTTATATGATCTTATAAAATACCTCCTTATCCTCCAAAAGGTGTTATTTTATTTGCTTACACTCTGCATATAAAATAGGCCTAAAATTGCCTTGTATATATACAAGCCTCTTGCTCATATACCTCTTGGTTAGAAATATACATTTTAAAAAATTTATTATCAATTAAATATGTCTTGAAATACATTTAATACATGTATCGATCATTATAATATGTCACCAACAACTCAAAATACCAAAACCTCTTTTTAGGCCTTAAGGAGACCTAATTTAATTTGGCCTTCATTAATACATGTTACCCTTTGATCTTCTTGGGGAACTTTGAAACAATACACATGATATAAATTTTTTTATACCATCTAAATAGACCTATAATAATTTCATCTATGCTTCATAATACTTTCTAGAGCTAACCACCACTTGAAGCACACCATTTATACTATTCACAATTAGGCCTTATCATAGACATAAAGTTTGTCTTGAGTTACTGAAGATTAAACACAAATTAGATAAAAAAACATGGTAATAAATACCATACATATAAATTATATGAAATAAGTTTCATCACTATATGCTTTATACTTCACAAATCAGGGCAAAACAACTCAAACACTTCTCTACAAATATCCCACTCAGAACTATTAGAACACTCCAAAACTCAGTCATGAACAACTTAATATTTAATACCTTAAAGAACACTTCTGATGACCAATGATACTTTAAAAACATCTTTTGACCTCTCTATACCACTATAAAATACAAAATTCATAAGGTCTAATGTCAAATATTGGTCTTGTAGACTAATCTTTTGACCTGTTAAAGCATAACCAATCAAGCCATTTTGGCTTCAAAATTTAAACCAATTTCACATATTATCAAACCTTATACAAATAATTTATAGGAAATATTAGTCCCAAATAACAACAGCATGTGAATTATATACTTTAACTCATTACTATAACTTACTTACCTAGAACTATAAATTTATCTTAAATCACAATTGTGGTGATAATGATCTTAAACACCTATATGATCACTTAAAAAGACTTTTTATGCAATTAGATGATAATTTTACATCTCTATACCATCCTCAAGTATAATCATAATAATATCTAGTGGCAACTATTGGTCTTATAGACCAATTTCATGACCTCGTATCTCACTATCTCATCTGAAATAGACAGGTCAACTTGTGAATAACTTTTTTAGTATATTCATTGATATAAAAAAATATGCCAAAAATGAGAATGTATTAATAATCTTAAAAACATCTCCATAAAATTTATTTCATCACCATATCATGATAACATATTCCTAATCATCTTCTCACTATTGTTTAGGTTTCTCATTATTTACACCATTAGGCTTATTAGTGATTGGCTAACTTGGATGACCAATTTAGCACACTTGATAGCTATAACCAATATATAAACCACAAAGAACATCAACTATGAGTATCAAAATTCATAAATTTTAAAACTTTGACTTTGTTAACTCTGACTACTACAATAAATATTTAAGAAATGTGCACTTTTCTATAGGGCCTACTCACACACCTAGCAATTCAATCACACTTGGAGGTTCTTGGGAGAGTTAAATACAAAATATGATAGATTTTATAATCATTTAATACAATTTTAGGCTATTTTCAATAATATCTTTCACATCAGATCCTTGTTAGGGTTTTAGAGAGGTTTAATAGAGGTTTTGGTGTTAACAATTATTCATAAAGAATTACCTCTTAAATCCAAAACCAATTCATATAGTTATTAGATAGGATCCTTCCCCATCTCTCCTTAATAGCTTAGGTTCCTATGCATAGGTTACATGTGCCAATGAACCCCTAAAATTTCTTCTCAAGCTTTTATGTTGTCATTTTGTATACTTGAGAGACCTCAAAACCACTACACCTTGTAAATCACATTAAACCTTAAAATTGACCTTTATGCATCTTTCCATGTGATCTCCACCTTAATCAAATAATAAATTAACCTATCTCATCCTTAAATAGAGCCATAAATCCTGCATATTCCTTGAAAATAAATCATGATGCCTTAGTAGGCCAAGCAAGGTCTAGAAGTGGTCTAGTTACATACTTGATCTATAGATCCAGCCCCTATAGGCTCACCTTGTGACTCTCATGAGTGATCCAATGCCTCACATTCATTCTCAATTCATATTATACATCAATTCATGCCTATTTGCACTCATCTCCCACATCCATCATACTCATACCTTCTCACAAGGTCTCTTCATGTTATGACTAGTGCCATGACTAGGCTTTTTAAGCACTTAAAACTTGAAAACTGGCCTTAAACCACTTATGAAAGTATCTAAAATTATCTTGAATTATCACATAAATCCAAAAAACCTCTCACAATATTTTGCTTACTTAATTCAAAAAACTTCACTATGCACACCTTCTCATAGGGTCTAAACTAGGCTTCTCAAGATACCTTGTACTCAAGAACTAGTACTCAAACATGGTTTAATGCTCACTTGACTTGAACATTGACATCAACATTGATATCAATAAATATAATAATCATTAGGCTATTTTAAAATTATCTATAAATAGAGAGACATTAGGTTGCCTTCAAATTATCTCTTCTCACATGGATTCCTTGTCACATCAATCACACAAGCTCATACCTCAAAGACCACTCACCATGTACCTTCACCAGATGAAACTTCACATCAATGACATCAACCTTGAAAACAATTCTCAACAAACTCCCCCTTTGTCATTGATGGCATACCATTCTTCAATCTGATCACTCTCATCTCCCCCAATCTGGTCAATCTTCCTTCTTGAAATTTATCCCCCTTTGACATTAATGACAAAAGGTCATACATATTATAACTTCTAGAACCACTCATTCTCCTTATTTGGAAATTAAACTTAGAAAATCTTCTATGATTGTCAACAACTATACTTAGAAATTATGAACAACTTGTATAGTTCCCCCTTAAACCAAGCATCCATCATGCTTCTACTAACTGAAGAGTGTCTTCATGAAGCCTAATGGAGTCACCCCTATCCATATGGTACTAAAACAACACAAACTTAGGAGATTATCAGATCTCCATGCTCTCACAAGACCAAATATCCTTCATTATCCTTTTAGGCTTGATTATCTTCTTTAGCTTGACCTCTTTATCATCTATGTGGTCAATAATCTGAGCTGATAATGAACATTCCTGACTTGATTTCTCATCTGAAGTATGCTCTACCATAGAAAATAGTCCACTTGGGATTGTAGAATAATCATGATTTATCTTTACTATCTTTGGTTTCCACACATTTATTTGTCTTCTCTCTTGTGCTCTAGGGGCTTCAAAACTCTTGTTTTGACTTTATGGCCTTCTACCTCTATTAGGATAGAATATTGCAATGTGTCCCACATTATGATAGTTTTAGAAAATAGCCTTATACATACCTCTTTAATAATTATTCATTTCATAATCCCATACATATTCATTTTTAGAGGGTCTTCTAAACTCTCTTGATTTATCACCAAATTGATTACATGTATAATATAACCATTTAATGAATTAGCATACCTCATAGCATTAAGCTATCTAATTTGTATTTTCATGTTGACCTTATTTTCTTTATTATCCTTCTCCTTGACTTGAGGTACCTCCTTTTGGTATTCTTTGAAACCAAGACCTATCTTATCACTTATAGACTTACAACTACTCAAGATTTCATCTAGAGCCTCAGTGCTCTTTTCAAACTTCATAAAGGTCTTTAACTTACTAGATGCTTGATCCAACTTAGCTTTCAAGGATTTCATTTTAGTTCCATACCTAGTGTATTCTTCCTCTAGATTTTAAGTTAGTAGTGACTATCTCCATCTGTGCTACAATATAATTGATGATCTCATGATACTCCTTGGATGTGTTACTCAGTCTCTCTTGAAACAAACCACTCTAATCTTAATATTATTTAACTAATGATCATAGTTTATGATTATTCCTTATTTAGAACTTCAACTCTTCTAGAGCACTCACCAATTTTGCCTCAAAGTTTACTTTAGCTTCTTCTTCATTTGATTATTCATCATCCATAAATCCTTTCTCATTTGAGAAACCCTCATTATCTATTTAATATCCATGAATAATGTTTCATTATTATCATGTTCATGTTCATTACTATCATCATCACTATCAGATTTTCTTGTGTCACTTACATCAGATAAGTTATTATCTTATTTGGTATATAAATTTCTTTTGATCTTGAATCACACTTTCCTACTTCGTACTTCCTAAAATCTTTCTTACTCTTATCATACTTATAGACCTTCTTGTCATCACCATGATTTTCATCATATTCTTCATCATGCTCACTCTTATCCTTATTATGGAACTTAGATGCAAAGTGACCATTCTTACCACAATTGAAACATTTGAAAGGTAACTTGCCCTTGTACTTACCAGATCCAAACCACAATTTCATAGAAAACATAGCTATAATTTCATCATCATAAACATCTAAAAATACCTCATCCTTGACCTTCTTAGCCTTTGACTTATTCCTAGCTTTGAATGCTTCTTGCTTCTTGGGAGGCCTTCCTTCATTTTTTCTCATTTCATATGTAGTTAAGATGCCATGAAGCCCATCCATATTTAGCTTGTCCAAATATTTCATCTCTTCTAATACAAACACCTTAGAATAAAAATTAGAATTTATTGATCTCAACACCTTTTTAACAACTATAAACTCTTTCACTTCTTCTCCTAATCCTCTAATGACATTGATAACTTCATCAACCTTCAACAGGTAAGATGCAATTATTTCATCTTCAAAGTTTCAAACTATCTTTGGTGGATCTACAACTTAGCCATATTCACCTTGGTGTCTCCATATATTTTATTCAATTTATCCCATATCAACTTGGTTGAATCATAGTGCATCACCTTCATAAACTCTACCTATGATAGGCCACATAGAATGGCATTCATTGCCTTGGAATTGCTCTCACTTTCTTTCTTAGCCATTGTATCAATTGGTGGTGTAGAAGGTGGAGTGTATCCATCCAAAACTAACTCCCATATGTCATGTCACATTTACATTAGATATGTCCTTATTATTATGCTCCAAAAAACATAATTAGTCCCATTAAATAATGAATCTTTACTTAAAGAGAAATCACCTTGAGCTTGTTGACTAGCCATCCTTGCTTCTAAGATCTCTTTTAGGTTATTAGTCCTACTTCAAAGGACCTTATATGATACCAAATTTTCAAATCAAGATTATTTATATATGGGGGTAAATAAATCTTAAAAAATTTCCTTTATCAATTATACTTAAGCAATCATAAACCATTCAAACAAGCATATAGGTCTAGCAAGTATAAACACCTATCCACATAAGCATGAAACATAAGAACACATGAAAAGACATCATATATGTGGGAAAAACTCAATAGTAATAAAACCCATTGATATATACAAATGGAATAAAGTAATATAAGTCAAAATATCACAATTTAGTGAAGTACTAACTCTACATGGAGTACCAACCCCAACTAGTTAAGCATTAAGTCAACAGGGTTTTAATAAGAACCAACTTTCAAGGAGGCACCAAACCCTTAGATTTATTAGTAATAAATAATTAAAATAAACCATTTGATAAAATTTATAACACCTTATTTCTCATACAAAAAATTATGATCGCCTTCTTCATCTCTTCTCTCTCTTCTACCTCTCAAACTACCTTCTAGGCCTCTTCGCTCAATTAGTTCTCTTCAAGACTGATTAGGTCATATGACCTTCATATTAATATATATATAAATTTTAATATTTTAATAATAGATAATATAAATTCATTTGATCTTCTAAAATACCCCTTTTTTCTCAAAAATGTGCTATTTTATTTTTTTACACCCTGCATACCTAAATATGCCTAAAACTGCCTTGTATATATACAAGCCTCTTGCTCATATACCTCTTGGTTTTCCATATAAATTTTAAATCTTTTATTATCCTTTAAATATGTCTTAAAATAATTTTCATACATGTATCAATCATTACAATAGGTCTTCCATAACTCAAAATACAAAACTTCTTTTTAGGCCTTAAGGAGACCTAATTCAATTAGGCCTTCATTAGTACACGTTACCTTTTGATATTCCTAGAGAAATTTAAAACTAAAAATAGTATAAAAAATTAATATTCCATAAAAATATACCTATAATAATCTCAAATATGCTTAATAATACTTTTTAGATCCAACCACCACTAGAAGCACACCATTTGTACTATTCACATTTAGGCATTCTCATACACAAAAAGTCTATCTTAAACTACTAAAGATTTAAAAAATTAGATAAAAACCCATGGTAATAAATCACATGAAAAAAAACTATATAACCTTATGGTGATCATAATATTTTTTATACTTCACAACTTAGGTTAAAACAACTCAAACACTTCTCTGTAAATAGCCCACTCAGAACTGTAATAACACTCCAAAACTCAGTCATGAGAAATTTTATCTTATAAACCTAAAATGAAACTTAAAATTAAAAATTACACCTAAAAAAAATCCTTTAACATATATATACCACTCTCAAATACAAAAAACACAAGTTACAATGTCAAATATTGGTCTTGCAGACAAGTCTTTTGACCTCAGTACACACAGTCAAACTAGAATGAATCAAGCCATTTTGGATTCAAAATTTCAACCAATTAAAATGAATATAAAACCTTATAAAAATCATGTACATGACATAAAATTAAAAAAAAAAATAAAAAACCATGCACACTATATACTTCAACTCAAGGCATGGAGCCTCAATCTCATTACTACAACTTGCTTACCCAGAACTACAAGTTTACCTTAAAGCACAATCATGGTTATAATGACCTTTAAAACATGAATAACCAATTATAGATACTTATTAAACAATTATATGATCCTACTACATATATATACCATACTAAATTATAATCATCATAAGGTCTATTGGCAACTATTGGTCTTATAGACCAATTTCTTGACCTTGTATCTTACTATCTCATCTGAACCAGATAGGTCAACTTGTGAGAAACTTTTTCACTATATTAACTGATCTCAAAAACTATACCAAAAATGAGAATGTATTGAAATTATTTAACAACATATCCATACACTTAGTTTCATCACTATATCATGATAATAAATTCTTAATCATCTTCTCATTACTACCTGGGTTCATCACTTTTTACACCAGTTTAGCACACTTGAGAACTATAAAAAATCCATAAACCACAAAATATGTCAAATATGAGTCTCAATATTCAACCTTTATCAATTTCAAACTTTGACTTGGTGAAATCTTGCCACTACAATAAATCTTTAAGAAATGTGTATTTTCATGTAGGGTCTACTCACACACCTTAAAACTCAATGACACATGGAGGTGCCTGGTAGAGTTGAATACAACCTCCAATATATTTTATATTCATTTTGCACCATTATTGTCTATTTTGAACAAGATATTTCACATCGAGTCCTTGTTAGGGTTTTAGAGAGGTTTAACACAGGTTTTGTGTTAATGATTATTCATAAAGGATTGCTTATTAAATATAAAATCAATGCCTATAGTTATTTTATAGGATCCTTCCCCTTCTCTCCTTAATATCTTAGGTTCCCATGTATTGGTTACATGTTCCAATGAACACCTGAAAGTTCTTCTCGAGTTTGCATGCTTTTTTTATATGTACTCGAGAGACTTTAAAACCACTTTTCATGCCTTTTATTTCAAAACATAACCTCAAAATACATGAAAAAAATTGAAAAAACATAACTTTTGAAAATTCTTACATAAGCTCAAACACTGTGAAATCTAATCATGACCCTTCATTAGGCCACACTCTTCCTCTTTGCTCTTTAGACCTTGACTTGCAAATCACATTAGGCCTTGAAACTAACCTTCATGCTTCTCTACATGCTATATCCACCTTAATCACATACTCAAGAAACCTATATAATTATTAAATAGTTCCATACATCCTTAATATTCCTTGATAATAGATCATGATGCCTCATTAGGTCAAGTAGGGTTTAAAAGTGGTCTAGTTACATACTTGATGTATAGATCCAACCCTTATAGGCTCACCTTAAGACTCTCATGAGTGATCCAATGCCTCACATGAATTATAAAAACTTTATACATCCATTCACTCCTATGTGCACTCATCTCCCATATCCATCATACTCATACCTTCTCACAAGGTCTCTTCATGTTATGACTAGTGTCATGACTAGGCTTCTTAAGCACTTAAAACTTAAAAACTAACCTTAAACCACTTCTAAAAGTATCTAAAATTATCTTTCATGATCAAAAAAATCCAAACAACCTCTCATAATATTTTTATTACTTAATTCACAAAAAATCACTATTCACACCTTCTCATAGGGTCTAAACTAGGCTTCTCAAGACACCTTGTACTCAATAAATAATACTCAAACAAGATTTAATGCTCATTTTACCTAAAACTTGACATAAAACTTGATATCAACCAATATAATAATCATAATGTTGACTTAAAATTCTCTCTCGACATAGATACATTAGGTTTCCTTCGAATTCTCTCCTTTCACATGGCTTCCTTGTCAAATCAAGCACACAAGATCATACCTCAAAGACCACTCACCATGCATCTTCACCAAATGCACCTTGACATTAGTTAAATCAATGACAACACTTATCAACACTAAAAACATTGAAAAATGTATTATGTATGGTTGGAAAGACTTTGTTAAACCTTACATGTATGTAAATACAAGGTTAAACTACTAGGCCACATGGTGGAATCAATGATCTAGAATTTATACTAAGTTACAGTACATGGTTGGAATGACTTATTCATGCTTATTTCATGTATACAATGAATGGATATAATGATTTTTTTAAAACTTTCATGTATGTAAATATTAGGTTGATGTGGTAGACCACATGGTGGAATCGATGAGCTAGAATTTACAATAAGTTACAACCCTCAATTTTAATGTTGGAGATGTATCTGGGTTTAACATGAAACTAGATATAGATTTAATTATATATTGATATACAAATATAAACATATTAATACATATATAAATATCTCTATAGTTTATAAACAAGATCAACTTTAGTAGATGCATCACTTAAGGATGTTAAGGATTGCATAGAAGGATGAATGCAGATTATACCACTATTGATGTTTGATACATGCACATTTATAAGATTTGCATCTGATGTTTAGATGAGCATTACTCTTTGATATAATTAATACCATACATCAAAAACTTATCTCATGGGACTTACTCTTCATATTTTATCATTCTTCCATTACCATAGAATTGATCTGATACCAAATGGAATTTTTGGTACAAATTAACACACAAAAAGTTTCATTGGTAAATTTTTTGGTAAATAGTACATATATAAAAGAGGATCTATTATGAATAATGACTCATATTATATCTCTTACAACCACTTCACTCAATATAAATGAGTTTTTATAACAACTCATTACACATAATATGTACTTACTAATCTAAATATTCTGAAAAGCGTGTGGATAAGAGAGGAAGGACAATAAGAGCCATATACATAATTTCATGTCATGTAAGGTAAATGCATGTCAAAATTGACTTTTCCATTTACATAATATCATATTTTAGTATATAAGTTCTTTTATTAGTATATCTTATTATTTTTATGATCTTGATATTTATATTCCCATCCATTGCTATAAATTTTCTTGATCTATCTAAGTAATTTCATTTCATTCTAGTACTTCATCATAAGTAGTATACTAATAAAAACCATGTTAATATATTTTAAAGTCCTAAATAGAACTAATTAATGTGTGGATTACTTTATCTACATGTTTGTGACCTTATAAATTCAAAATGTATCTATATGTTTATGACCTTACAAATGCAAAATGCAATGCAAGAATTTATATGACACTCAATGTATTTACACATGTGAGGCTAATAGAAGTGTTATTGTACCATTTTTAGTGTCTTGGTAATGCTAAAGTGTTCTAATTTATTGTAATTTTAGACCTTATAAATGATTGGTTGAATATATGCACTATCAAGAATATAAATATTCCTAATCTTGTATCGAATATTATTAGACATGTGAAAATACTAAACTTCTTCACCCCACTTAAGGTTTGTATAGACATACACAAAATCATATTTCAATAATTTGATTACATCATATATTATATAGACACAAAAACATCATCCAATACTATGAATAATGCCATTATAACTACTAGACACTTCTACAGTTGAAAAACATCTGATAAAACAATCATAAAAAATAATACATAACTATAGAATTTATGTCCACTTGTGTCAAGCATTATGATAGTCACTTGATTTGGAGGGTGGAAAAGGCAATCTAATTCCTTTTTGTATTTTATTTTATTTTTCTCAATCACTAGATATAACTATTACAAGTACATCATCCAATTCACATGTTTTATTTTCTCCACCTTAAATTTTTATGCAAGAACTAAAGTGGATTATGATCTGAGTGAATAATTTTTTACTTATGCAAGATGAATTGATAATATTTCTTGATTGGTTGTAAAATGGTGTACAACTATTTTTACTAGGTAGAGTAGTATTAATCCATGTCATAAAATATCTCAAAGTGATAAGGTGATTGGATGTCCATGTTGTGTGAGTATTATCTCAAGTGCATAGTCAAATGCATTGGTCTCTTTCTCAAAGGGATGAATAAGATCATCCATTACTAAAATAGATGACATTGGATCTCTTTGAATACAATTTTTTTTATAGATGTCCAATGGAGTTAAAATTTGGCACACATTATTTGGTTGAGAGGACATAATATGTGAAAACATCCAAGTAAACCCATATGGTATAAATTCATAAGGATAATAAAATTCTTCACCTTAGTGAGATTGTAAGGAGTTTGATAAGATTTAATTACTATTTTATCTTATCTAAATCTACATGGAGGCTTGCATGGTCTATGATGTATCCAAAATATTAAATATGTCACACTAACTATACACTTGGATAAGTTGGCTTACACCTTGTGTTTGCACAATATGTCTAGAACATGTAATATGTGCTCTACATGCTCTTCCAAAGGATTTTTCAAGATGTGTATGTCACCTAAGTATAAAATTATGAAGGATATGTTGAATGGATTGAGTATGGAATTCATTGAGAACATGGATATTAATGGTGTATTTGTCAATCTAAAATGCATTAGAATCATTCATATAATTATTATTATTTTATTTTTTATTACAAATGTCTTTATAAATGATTGGTAAATATTTATAACCTAAATTAAGGTAAATATTGTTGAGGTATTATGAACCTTGGAGATTATCTAAGAAGTTATCAATGTGTGACAATGGATGTTGGTTATTCATCATTATATTGGTGAGTACATTATAGTATATGTATAAGTTCCATGAATAATATTTCTTTAGTTCAATTAATATTGGATTGTCACAAGGAGGAGACTTTTTATTTATCTCTCCTTGACCAAGAACTTGTTGGATCTAACACTAAATTTCATCAATCTACCAAAGCAACCTATGGTATAGTGAGTTAGTTAGAATAGGGGATCCAAGGACAAAATTGATTTAATGCCTTACCATGGAATGTGTTATAGGATGTTTCAGTTATTTGAATATGTCTCTATATTGTTAAAATAACTTTTCAAAATGCTAGCACTGTGAATATTGCATGGTTTGACACTCTTCAACTATTCCCTTTCCTAGTTTCATTGTTTTATTGGTGTAAAATATGAGTAGCATGAAATTATCTATGTGAGAAATAGTATTGCACCATTATTTAGTATAAACCTAAGTGATTCTCATTGTTTGAGTTAGAATTTAGAATGTTAAAAATATGATCTTTGAAATGGATGGTTCATTGTAGTTTCTTACTTTTATATGTACCATAATAGTTAGACACATAGGCTTATAGGAAATATTTTAAATAACTATAGTGGAAAAAAATAAAAAATCACCATGTCCTTCATATACCTAATTGTATATTTGAAAATGCATTATTTCCAAACCTGAATATATTTCCCATGTTTATGCCACACAAGAAAATCTAGACAAAGTTATTCTTCAATGGAAAGAACTAGGTATTGGAATGCATATTATATGATGATGTTATTCTAAATGCCACTCATGATGATGTAATTAAACTATTGACCATTTACCAAATTATTTATGTTAAATAAGCTTTATTTTTCCATGGATATGTCTATGGAAGTGGTTTCAGTGCTTAGATAAGTTGTCTCTAGATCATCATCTTTATCTCATGTGGGACCTAATGTATATTACATTATCAATGAATTTATATCATAACATTAAACACTATTATGTAATCTTTTGTGATATTTATGATATCACTTGTCAATTAGTCCTTATTTCCTTTGTATAATGTGGAATGCATTGGATCCTTCTAATGTTACATAGTTGATTTATATTGATATCCTCTATGCACCATGTTATAATTATGTGCATGAATATTAGAGTGTGAATTTTGTTCAAGCTTCCTATTGCATAGGGAACATAATGAATAGGAAAAACTTTTCTTCATATTTGACTTAGATTATAGTTTGAAAGCATTATGATATGCTTACCCCAATTTGTTAGAGATCAATAAATTGATCTTGGTAAAAATATAAGGTGATTTTTTTTTATGAAATTTAATCCTTATGTTTCTATATGGTGTCCTCACAAATATGTAAATTGTAGTCATGGAACTCATTGGTGTAATCTTGAAATAATTATTCCTTACACAAGCATAATTTTTGAAGTTTAATTTACTAATACTCATTTTGATCTCTACCAAATAAATGGCCATAATGGTGCTTTTAATACACTTATAATAAATTATAATATAAATTCATTAAAATTATTTAAAGATTAGATATAATATGTAGAGGGGGTTTGAATTTTTTATTTTATTTTATTTATATAGTTTATGTAGTATTTCAATTTTCTTCAACGTGGCTATTCATTATCCATATTTGAAGTTATAACATACAAAATCTATTACCTTGGTCACCACCCTTATATTAATCTTACTCAATCTCATTCTCAACCAATGTTATTTACTCATGTATTGTGGAAAGGTGATTTTTTGATAAATGCATCTATAATGTTTAGTCTAATAAAAAAAAATTCATCTTCCCAATCTAAGCCCTAAGATTAAATTGTCATTGACCCTTAAAATTTGGAAATTATAATATTATTAAGTAACCTTTGATTTTTAGGTATTTATCTCCTCTCATATCCCCCTCCCATATCCCTTTGTAAAGGTTCTTCCATTCATCATACAATTAATTTTTGGAGAATGCACTGATATTATCTATCATTGTTGTTTTCTATTTTTTGTGGGCAGGACTACAACATTTAAATATGTATTCATGGTCATGACACCTATGTTAATATAGTTAATTGACCCATTTAATTAACCCATTAAACTAATGATGGCTTCCTCTGCAAATAATGATCTATGGTTTTTTATTTCTTATGTGGTTAAGATTGAAGACACAATTGACACCCTAGTGAGGCCAAAAAAATAGTTGTAATACCATTATTGTGAGAGTAAATACTAGTTTCATCAATACAAACTACATCAAACCCTTGGTAAGTACTTTAATTTTAATATATCTTAGAAAAATCTAAATAATGATAATGAAATTTATAAAAATGGAAACTATATAATCTAATAAGTTTTAAAATGTAATAATATTTCATCTACTATATTAAAAAACTAAAAGTTTGATCTACAAGTGCATGGTTCAAGATAGTTGTTATAATGTTTTAGACATACACATTGTATATTTATAGAAAGTGAATATTACTATTCTTATGTCCATATGGTAGCTAAAACCATTTGGCCTGACACTAATTGTCACTTATCCAATCATGACTTGGGGCATAGTGGAATAATCACTATGATAACCCCATTTTTTCATCATTTGTAAAGGATTAGGGAGTGGACCCATATATTTATGTATTTTGGATTATCTTTGATATTTTTGAGTAGTCCCTTAGGTTATTTAATCTTTGTGCCTCTAAAAATAATGTGGATTGAGATTTTCTCTAGCAGTGGATACTAGAGTAATTCCAAGACACTGACTAGATAATATATAAATATTTCAACATGGTAGAGTATATAGAGGATTAATAAGAGGATCTAACCATAAGGTGCAGTGTTTGTAAATTAGAGGCATGGTTATATATTAGAAGTGAGTTAAGTTTATTTGACCATAATCATCATCACATAACCTCTCCACTTACCCATTGGTTCACTTGGTCCAATGTTTCCTAAGGAAATGATTGGATTACTAAGAGATTAGATAGAGTCCCTATCCTAAAATAGAAAAAAATGCCTTTAGTTAGATATTTTGATATCAATTTAGTGCACTTTCAAATGTAATTTTTATGACCACTTACTCATAAAATTATGCATTTAATGGTCTACTATGCTCGTTATAATATTCAATAACTAATTTTACCTTAACATCTCATATTTTTAGCATGAAGACCCAATTAATCACATTAAAAGGGTTTAGAATTTAGTTCTAAGATCCAATGGTGTTTTTGGTTGGATTGACTAGTAAGAGGTGACAAATTTTCACATTTATACTTTCTTTAGGTGTTTGGAAAATAGTTATCCATGTTTAAGAAAAGGGATAGTGTTTCACACATAAGGGAGGTTAATATATTTTATGAGGAACTTTAAAAAAATTCAATTTGAATAAGACTCTACAAAATAATTTTTTTGAGTTGAGAAATTTTTTTAAGCTAGTTGAGATTCATTAAGCTCGTGGTATTCAAATCCAAGTCAAATACACTAGACAAGATTAGGGGATAACATTTCCAAGTAGTTTTATATTAAGCTAAGAAATTGATAATATAATTTATAAATAAATCCATCAATGAATATATAAATCATCTCATTAGGCTTATTGACATATTGAAATATTTTGTTCAACACTATAAATAAGTTTTTCAAGCATAGGCCCCTTCTAAAGATAGTGATTCTAATTCAAGAAAATGACTCGATGTAGTTACTTATAAAATGATGCAAGGGAATATTCAATTTTCTCTGTTTTGAGTTTTTTTATTTTATATAGGTCATTTAGAGTGTGTTTTTATAGGTTATAAGTTATAGGAGTTCATAGAATTCAAATTTGGGATCATATGGCATTTTCCCACCATTTCTACAAATTTGAAAATTTTAATAAGTGTGAAATAGCTTAGATGGATAATAGATATTGTGTGTCATATAAATTATGGGTTTTAGTTTTTTAAGGTATTAGGTGTCTTAAGATATTCCTAAAGGTGGTAAAAATGTGAGTGAAATGCAATTTCATTAGGCAAGTAGTTTGTAACTACCTTCATACAAGCAACTAACATGGAAATAGGAAGGAATGCAAGTAAAAAGGAAAATAGTATGAAAATTAGGAGTTATACAAGGTAGGAGGTGGTATAAAGAAAAACTATCTTATATGGATTTGAGGATGTATATTTAACTACAAGAAAATCAATACAAGTTCTTAGTTTGATAATTACATGTTTACCCCTATCTTACAGTATTTTGTGTTAAGTATAACTGAGTGTGCATATTTGAAAAGAAAAGATGATATGGAAGGTTGGTAGAAAAATTTATTTTATTTTGTAATATTTATTTATTAATTTTATTAACTTTATCTATGTATTGTTAGTTGTTTCAATGTTGCCATGTGGGGAAATCAATACAAAATCTATAAGTGACTGTTGAACCAAACATAGTCAAAATCAAAAGGTTATCCAAAAATATAACAAGAGTATAAGCAGTAAATTATTGGTTTGATAAGATGTGTGTATTTTTATCAATTTTTTTTCAATATTACCCAATTATTTGAAACTTATTTTGTAATTGGGAATTGCAAGGTTTGTGTCATACTGAACTGTGACAAATATTTTGTGTAGTTTCATTGAATTAGAGAAGAATAATATTCAAAGAACTTATCAAAGTAAGTTAACATGTAATTGAGGGTGATCCCAAGACTATATCCATATGTAATTGGTGTTATTCACACATATAAATTATGTTTTAATTCAATTAAAGAGAAGAGTTGAAGTTGATAGTTTGTAAATATGTTGTTCATAAAAGATAGTTAAGGAATCTATAAGAGTGACCTAATAAATCATTATATGCAATATTAGAGTTTTTTTTGGTATAAATATGGTGTGGTAAGATATAATATTGGAATATAATCTTTGATAAGTTTTTCAAGAACCTTAGGAAAGTAAAAATGTGAACCAAACTCTGTAGAAGTTTATGAAACCCTGTAGGAGTCTGTGAGCCTATATACAGTCAAAAATAGAGTATGATCAAAAGTGATAAACATGGGTGTATTTATGGTAATAAAAGGTTATAAAATTTTAATATCATATGCATGCACCTAATTCAATTACCATATGTTTTTGAAATTCAAAACCACAAGATATCAATTCTCAGGTGTGTACAGTCAAATGAAACCTTCAGTTAGGGTTTTTAAGAAACATTTTGAATATATTGAAACTTAACCAATAAAAGATCACAAAAATTGGTTAATATCTTGGGAATAATTTAAGCTAAGGCATTCTAGAGATTCTGATCTTTTACATACATCTGTGTATGGAATAGAAGTGATTGTGTGTGAAAGAGGATAATAAAGACCTAATTAGGTCTAGGTAAGGTTTTGAAAGGACATCTATGGATTGAGTTAGACCATGAAAATTCATTGAAAGATATTATAGGTTATAGGGTGTCATAATCTATCATTATATTCTGAAGATAAATCTTTAGTTGTTTATACATTGCAAAAAAGCCGAAAAAGGCTACTAGGAAGTATAAACAAGGACAAGAATGAAAGAGTGGTGGTATATTTATGCAATAAGGTTATGTGAGTGGAATGAAAAATCAAAGATTATTTGAATGAAAATTTTAATGAAACTAGTATCCTTAATAGATTATAAGAGACTTAGAATTATATATTAAGGCCTATAAGTCTATGAACAAGTATGAGTACTAAGCTTAGATGGATAAGACTGAGAGAGTTTTTAAAAAGTGGCTATGATAAGAGGAATAGTGTCATTAATAAGATGAAAAGATAGAGTATAAAAAAATCAAAACTAACTTATAGAGTTTAAAGGGGTTTGGAGACTCAAGAAATAAATTTTAACTTAACAGAGACAAGTGTATTAAGAGATGAGACATAGGTAGGGAAAGAGCTACAAAGGTAAAAGATAACAAGGAAACCAAATAAGAGCTAGGATAGTAGAGGTAAGTGAATGTTTACATCTAAAATTAGATGAGTTTATGGAAGACCTCTATATCATTTGGTATTATATCAATAAGTTCCTTGGAAAGAGGATAAAGAAGGTTTGCATAAATAAAGATACATGTTTGTTTTATTTTCATTTTATGTATTTGATTAGTTCATGAAATAATGTTGAAGATTGTTTAAAAGGTTGCTAAAGAAAGTTGAAGGGATGGATAGAGAGGTAACAAATTAAGATTGTGTGGTGAATCCCTTAAGCCAAGGAGGATTAGAAAGAGAAAGAAAAGAGTTAGTGAAAGATCAAAAGAATAAAACTCAAGGAGAGTTTGAAGATAGAAATAGAGAGTGAAGGTAAGGGAGATAAGTAGTTAAGATTTTCAAGAAGAAGAAAGGTTTAGGTGAGACCTATAGAGAGAGTGAAGATAGAAAGAGTGTTAAGAGTGAAAGAGAAAGATGAAGGTCTTTAAGTAAGAAGGTTGCCATAAGGAAGTAAAGAAAGAGGAAGTTGACAAGAGGGAGATTGCTAAGTTGAAGGCAATCTTGGTAGAGTTAGAGAAAGCCTTAAAAGATCTTATACCAAAAAATTTAGTTGGAATTATAAAAATAGTGAGATGGCCTCTCAAGGACATGATGATGAAGAATAAAAAGCAAACATAATTGTGCAAAGTGAAGAGACAGTTTAAAGTATTGAACAAGCAACCTAAGAAGACAAGGAATGGGGAAAGTAAGCCTCAAGATTATCACTCTAATGATGTTTTGGCATGTGTGAATTTAGGAGTAAGTGTTGATGAAGGATATGAGTTAGTTGGGATAATTCATAGGCTCAAATAAGAAGAGGAAAAATTTGAACAGAATCCTACTGATATGCTAACAAAGCCGGTTACTAAGGAGAAGTTGAATCTTCATTCAACTTCTATTGGTCTTCATGATTGAGTTGAAGATGGAGGAGCTAGAAGATGATGTTGTACAGGTTGGTGCAGCTGATTTATCTCCAAGTGGGAGATTGTTAGGGTGTGGAGCTAAAAGCTTCACCAAGGAGCATACTAAAATAGGTTTGGGTCTACACAGACGCCGGCGTCGGTTAGGAGCGACCGACGTCGGTTAGTAGCAGTTGCAGAGGCGTCGACGTCGGCAGTAGGGTTAGCCGGCGACGGTCACAGGCGAACTGGCAGGAACTGACGTCGGTTACCTGCGTGTCCAGAAAGCTATTTCCGTGGACAGCAGTGAGTGTTTGCATGATAAGTTTGAGTCGTGGACTCAAGATTGCGTCTCTATTATTAGCAATATTATTTTTAGAGCCCTTGTTCAAGAGGCTTAACTGTTTGTTGTAAGAGCATGCTCAAGTTTCCTATTTCTATATGTAGGAAGATCTTCTTAGCTTAGGTGTGTGTAGAATGTGTGTAGAACTGTAAGAGTAGAACATTGTGAATGTTTGAAGGACAGTACAGAGTTGCATCAATCCAGGTTGTTGGATTTGAGTGTACTTGAGAGAGAGCTCTTGAGGAATAGAGATCTAGTGAGAGATCTTGTGTGCATCTGAGAGAGGTGTGGAAGAACGAAGTTTCTTCAAATTGTATTCCTATTGTAAAGAGTTTCAATACAAGTTTTCAGGGTGTTTTCTTGTATATCTTGTTTTGTGCTATTTATCATTTCAGTTACTTATCTATCTAATTTATTTCTGTGTTTATTGCTTTCACAAGTGTAATCTATTATTGGTTTGATCCCCCAACAAGTGGTATCAGAGCCTTGGTTATAGGTTACAGGTTACAGATTACAGGTTGCTCACAGGTGTTTCTGCAGGGATTTCTGTTTGAGTCAGAGAAGCAATGGTAGAAGAAAGTAAGCTGAGAATGGAAAAGTTTAATGGCAAGAATTACCAACATTGGAGAATGCAGATAGAGGACTATCTATATCAGAAAGATCTCTACTTATCGTTAGGTGGGATAGCAAAGAAGCCCAAGGACATGGAGGATGAAGAATGGGAAGTTCTTGACAGAAAGGCTCTTGGGTCTATAAGACTGAGTCTGGCCTCCACTGTGATATCTAATTTGTCACAGGCAAAAACAACGGTAGAGTTGATGACCACATTAGCAAATATGTATGAAAAACCCTAAGCTTCAAATAAGGTATATCTTATGAAGCAATTATTTAATTTGCATATGAATGAAGGTGGATCTGTTTCTACTCATCTGAATGATTTCAATGGAATTGTTAATCAGTTAAGTTCTGTTAATATTGTATTTGAAGATGAAATAAAAGCTCTTTTGATATTATGTTCTTTGCCTGAAAGCTGGCATGGCTTAGTAATGGTAGTTTCTAATACTGCATCTACATCAAATATTTTGAAAGTAGAGGATGTGGTTAGTGTTATCTTGAATGAGGAAATACGCAGGAAAAGCACAGAAGAGACATCTGGGAACGCTTTAAATTTTGAGAGCAGGGGAAGGCAAAAAGAAAAGAGCAAGAGGAGATCAAGATCTAAGTCTAAGGTGAGAGGAAGATCCAAATCCAGGAATGGCAGGAAGCCACAATGCTGGAATTGTGGAAAGATGGGGCACATAAGCAGAGATTGTTGG
This sequence comes from Torreya grandis, assembly GCA_037957365.1. Classification (NCBI taxonomy): domain Eukaryota; kingdom Viridiplantae; phylum Streptophyta; class Pinopsida; order Cupressales; family Taxaceae; genus Torreya; species Torreya grandis. The sequence continues at coordinate 679,923 of JARHVA010005026.1, forward strand.
TCAAAGCCTAAGGAGGACAACCAGCATGAAGGAAAGGAAGAAGCCAAGGTTGCAGGTATTGCACAGGATGCTTTAATTTTCTCTTTGCATAATAACATAGAATCTTGGGTATTAGATTCTAGTGCATCTTTCCATGCTACCCCTAACAGAGAATATTTCAGTGACTATATCCATGAAGATTTTGGAATAGTGTACTTAGGGGATGATGAGCCTTGTAAGATTATTGGCAAAGGTAAAGTGCAGCTGAAGATGTAGAATGGCAACACATGGGTGTTGAGAGAAGTGATGCATGTTCCTAGTTTGAAGAGAAATTTGATTTCTGCAGGTAAGCTAGGTGATGAGGGTTGTACAGTAACTCTCACAGCAGATTCTTGGAAGGTGACCAAGGGTGCACTAGTTATGGCCAGAGGTAAGAGAGAAGGTACTCTCTACTTGTGTAATTGTGTTACTAATAAATCTCCTTCAGTTTTATCTACTTCAGGTGTGGATTGTAAATTGTGGCACTCAAGGCTTGGCCACATGAGTGAGAAGGGGATGTCAATACTTAAGTCTAAAGGTATGCTTTCAGATTTGAAAAGTATGGATCTAGAATTTTGTGAGCACTGTGTATTTGGAAAACAGAAAAGGGTTAGTTTTCTCAAGACTGGGTCTACTAAGAAAAGGTAGAAGTTGCAGCTTGTTCACACAGACGTGTGGGGACCAGCTCAGGTAGCCTCTATTGGCGGATCACGGTACTATGTTACATTCATAGATGATGCCACAAGAAAGGTATGGATCTACTGTATTAAAAAGAAATCTGATGTTTTTGAGACTTTTAAGTTTTGGAAGGCTATGGTTGAGAACGAAACAGGCAGAAAATTAAAGTGCCTGAGATCTGATAATGGCGGTGAGTTCTGCAGTCTTAAGTTCAAATTGTATTGTTATACACAAGGAATTCGTAGGCAAAGGATGGTTCCAAGGACACCTCAGTAGAATGGTATTGCTGAAAGGATGAATAGAACTATCATGGAGCGTGCAAGATGTATGAGATTGCATGCAGGGTTGCCCCTAGAGTTTTGGGCAGAAGCAGTTGACACCGCAGTGTACCTGATCAACAGAGGACCCTCTACAGCTCTGGATGGTGGAATTCTAGAAGAGGCATGGATAGATAAAAAGGTAGATCTCTCATATCTCAAAGTCTTTGGTAGTGAAGCCTTTGTGCATATAGATAAGGAAAATAGAAAGAAGCTTGATCCTAAGTCTATGAGGTGCACCTTTATATGCTATGGCTCAGATGATTTTGGTTTCAAATTTTGGAATCTAGGAACTAACAAGGTAATCAGGAGTCGTGATGTTGTTTTCAATGAAAGAGTGATGTACAGTGATCAGATAAAGAAGCTGGATCAATCTGGGCAGAGCAATAGTGAATTGGATGAAGTTATGGTCCAAAATGAGCTCGCGGGAAAAAGAAATAATCACTTGCAGGAAAACACAGAGACCGACGTCAGCAGGTTGGGAACCGGCATCGGCAGTACAGAAACTGATGTCGGTCATATAGAGACCAACGTCGGTAGACCAGGCACCAAGGTCGGTCAGGAAGAACTGACGACGGTGAGTGACAGGTCTACAGGTGGCTGAGGTCGGTCACTGTCAGAAAATTTGGGTGGACAGATTGTTGAAAACAAGTCCAAGACACCCACTAGGAGGTTTGAAAGGGTAAGTAAGCCTCCAATTAGATATTCTCCTTCCTTATATTATTTATTGCTAACTGATGGTGGAGAACCAGAGAGTTTTGAAGAAGCATTACAGGTGGAGTCAAGGAGTAAGTGGGAGCGTGGCATGGTTGAGGAGATGGAGTCCTTAAGAGAGAACCAAACATGGGATTTGGTTGAATTGCCAGCTGGTAAGAGAACACTGAAGAACAGATGGACCTACAGGTTGAAGGAAAGTGAGGATGGATAGATGCGATATAAGGCCAGATTAGTGGTAAAAGGATTTGCACAGAAGCCAGGTATTGACTTTGGTGAAATTTTTTCTCCTGTTGTTAAGATGACTTCAATAAGGGTTGTATTGTCTTTGGTTGCTTTTGAGGATTTGCATCTCGAGCAGCTAGATGTTAAGACAACGTTTCTTCATGGAGATTTGGATGAGGAAATCTATATGGAACAGCCAGAAGGATTTGAGGTCAAGGGTAAGGAGAAGTTTGTGTGCAGGTTAAAGAAAAGCTTGTATGGCCTCAAGCAAGCTCCAAGGCAATGGTACTTGAAATTTGATAGGTTTATGACTGAGCATGGCTACAGTAGGTGTCAATCAGACCATTGTGTATATTTCAAGAGATTTGATAATGGTAGATATATTATTCTATTGTTGTATGTAGATGACATGCTGGTTGCAGGGTCTCACATGCAGGATATCTCTGAGCTTAAGGTGAAGTTAGCTCAAACATTTGCTATGAAGGATTTGGGAGCAGCGAAGAAAATCCTTGGCATGAGCATTAGGAGAGACAGAAAAAATCACAGGTTGATATTGTCTCAAGAATATTATGTGAATAAGGTGTTGGAGAGGTTTAATATGCAGGATGCAAAACCGGAATGTACACCTATGGCTGGACATTTTAAGTTAAGCAAAGAAAAATGTCCCAATTCACATGATGAGGTAGAGTACATGAGTATGGTTCCATATTCTTCCGCAGTAGGGAGTTTGATGTATGCAATGGTGTGTACTAGACCAGATATTTCCCAAGCAGTGGGAGTAGTAAGTAAGTATATGGCCAATCCAGGTAAGGAACATTGGAAAGCGATTCAATGGATCCTTAGATATCTGAGAGGAACCAGCAGCAAGCATTTGTGCTATGGAGGTTCAGATACTTCTCTACATGGTTATGTAGATTCAGATATGACAGGGGATTTGGATGGCAGGAGGAGCACCACAGGTTATGTTTTTACTGTAGGTGGAACAGCAGTTAGTTGGATATCTAAGTTGCAGAAGGTTGTAGCCTTGTCAACTACAGAAGCAGAGTATATTGCAGCTACAGAAGCTAGCAAGGAGATGATATGGATGACACGGTTCATGGAAGAGCTTGGAAGGGAGCATGGGAGTTGCAGATTGTATAGTGACAGTCAGAGTGCAATCCATTTGGCTAAGAACTTAGCTTTTCACTCTAGAACCAAGCACATACAGCTAAGGTACCACTTCATACGGCAGGTATTGGAAGATGGTGAGTTGAAGCTGGAGAAAATTCATACAGACAAGAATCCTACTGATATGCTAACAAAGCTGGTTACTAAGGAGAATTTGAATCTTCATTCAACTTCTATTAGTCTTCATGATTGAGTTGAAGATGGAGGAGCTAGAAGATGATGCTGTACAGGTTGGTGCAGCTAGTTTATCTCCAAGTGGGAGATTGTTAGGGTGTGGAGCTAAAAGCTTCACCAAGGAGCATACTAAAATAGGTTTGGGTCTACACAGACGCCGGTGTCAGTCAAGAGCGACCGATGTCGGTTAGTAGCAGTTGCAGAGGTGCCAACGTCGGCAGTAGGGTCGGCCGGCGACGGTCACAGGTGAACTGGCAGGAACCGACGTCGGTTACCTACGTGTCCAAAAAGCTATTTTCGTGGACAGCAGTGAGTGTTTGCATGATAAGTTTGAGTCGTGGACTCAAGCTTGCGTCTTTATTATTAGCAATATTATTTTTAGAGCCCTTGTTCAAGAGGCTTAACTGTTTGTTGTAAGAGCATGCTCAAGTTTCCTATTTCTATATGTAGGAAGATCTTCTTAGCTTAGGTGTGTGTAGAATGTGTGTAGAACTGTAAGAGTAGAACATTGTGAATGTTTGAAGGATAGTACAGAGTTGCATCAATCCAGGTTGTTGGATTTGAGTGTACTTGAGAGAGAGCTCTTGAGGAATAGAGATCTAGTGAGAGATCTTGTGTGCATCTGAGAGAGGTGTGGAAGAACGAAGTTTCTTCAAATTGTATTCCTATTGTAAAGAGTTTCAATACAAGTTTTTAGGGTGTTTTCTTGTATATCTTGTTCTGTGCTATTTATCATTTCAGTTACTTATCTATCTGATTTATTTCCGCGTTTATTGCTTTCACAAGTGTAATCTATTGTTGGTTTGATCCCCCAACAAAGGAGATAAGTAGTTAAGATTTTCAAGAAGAAGAAAGGTTTAGGTGAGACCTATAGAGAGAGTGAAGATAGAAAGAGTGTTAAGAGTGAAAGAGAAAGATGAAGGTCTTTAAGTAAGAAGGTTGCCATAAGGAAGTAAAGAAAGAGGAAGTTGACAAGAGGGAGATTGCTAAGTTGAAGGCAATCTTGGTAGAGTTAGAGAAAGCCTTAAAAGAGCTTATACCAAAAAATTTAGTTGGAATTATAAAAATAGTGAGATGGCCTCTCAAGGACATGATGATGAAGAATAAAAAGCAAACATAATTGTGCAAAGTGAAGAGACAGTTTAAAGTATTGAACAAGCAACCTAAGAAGACAAGGAATGGGGAAAGTAAGCCTCAAGATTATCACTCTAATGATGTTTTGGCATGTGTGAATTTAGGAGTAAGTGTTGATGAAGGATATGAGTTAGTTGGGATAATTCATAGGCTCAAATAAGAAGAGGAAAAATTTGAACAAGTGGTGTTCAATAGGAACCACAAGGAAAGAAAGGCTCAACATAGAGTCTTGATGTTAGAAGAGGAATAAGAAGGTCAGTCATCTATGATGCAAGATGGTATGGACTATGAAGTGATTCTCATTCAAGAGGATGTAAAGGAAGAAAATGAAGCATTGGTATAATATAACAAACAAACATATGAGGATTATTCCAATATGTTTAAAGTAATGAAAAAGGAAAATAACTTTGATCATCATCAAATGTAAAAAGAAATGGTGAAGAAATTGATAGAAGATAACGTAGATCTATGGAATGAAGTAATGGTGACTAAGATAAGATCACTTATGAAGGCAAGGAGTAGTCAAGTACAAGAAGACACTCTACATGAAGAATATTTAGTTACCAAGGTTGAAGTATAGGTTATAAATGAAAAAGAAACCATACAAGATAAGAACATGATGAGTTTGTGGATGATATAAAGAAGAAGAATGAACCATATAGGGCACATGAAGGTGTTTGGTAGAAAGGAAAACATACAAGCAATGATAAGAGTTGGTGTTTACCTCAAAGGCATGAGGAGATACATGTTTTATTTAATGATTTATTGTTCATTACAGGGGTAACTTGCATGAAGATAGCATGAGGGAAGAAGTACAAGTGTGGATCAAGAGAACATGTGTATCTACATGAGAGGCTAGTTGCAACAATATTTAAGAGACAAGGAGGTATACATTGCTCAAGTAGGACTTGAGATCTAGGAGGTCAATCAATAGAGAATAGAAGTTAGAAAGAAGGAGAGAAACTGAGAAGCACATCAAAGTAAGATTAGTTATAACTTTCATGGGAAAGTTATTTTAGCCCCTTGGTAGTATATGATGTAGGGGCATATTCAATTATCTCCATTTTGAGTTGTTTTAGTTGTTAGAGTTAATTTAGAGTGTTTTTGTCTAGGTTATAAGTTCTATGAGTTCATAGAATTCAAATTTGGGATCATATGGCATTTTCCCACCATTTATACAAATTTAAAAATTTCAATAAGTGTGAACTAGCTTAGATGGATAATAGATGTTATGTGTCATGTAAATGATGGGTTTTATGTTTTTAAGGTATTATGTGACTTAAGAGAGTCCTAAAGGGTGTCAAAATGTGATTTAAATGCAATTTCATTAGGCAAGTAGTTTGTAACTACCTTCATACAAGTAATTAATAAGGAAATAGGAAAGAATGCAAGTAAAAAGGAAAATAGTATAGAACGTAGGAGTTAGAAGAGGTAGGAGGTGGTATAAGGAAACAATATCTTGGATGGATTATATGATTTATATGTAAATCCAAGAAAATAAATACAAGTTATCAGTTTGATAACTACTTGTTTTCCCCTATCTTACTGTGTTCTGTGTTAAGTATAACTAAGCATGCATATTTGAAAAGAAAAGATGCTATGGAAGGTTGGTATAAAGATTTATTTGATTTGGTAATCTGAATTTATTAATAATTTCAAGGTTATATATTTATTACTAGTTTTTTCAATGTGCTATGTGGGGAAATCAATACAAAATCTATAAGTGACTATTGAACCAGACACATTCAAACTCAAAAGCTTCTAAAAAAAGCTAACAAGAGTATAAGAAGGAAACTAGTGGTTTGATAATTTGTGTGGATTTGGATTATAAATATTTAATATTTATTTTAAACTTATTTTGTAACTATGAATTGTAAGGGTTGGGTTATACTAAACTGTGACAAATATTCTATGTAGTTGCATTGAATCCAAGAAGAATAGTGTTCAAAGAACTTGTCCAAGTAAGTTAAAGTTCACTTGATGGTGATAACAAGATTAGATCCATATGTGAGTGGTATTATTCATAAATATATAAACTATGTTTTACTTAAATTAAATAGAAGAGTTCAAGTTGATAGTTTGTGAATACTCTGTTCACAAAAGATAGTCAAGAAATTTATAAGAATGACCTAATAAATAATTATATGTAAGATTAGAGTTTTTTATGGTATAAATATGGTATGTTAAGATATCATATTGGAATATAATCTTTTATAAGTGTTTCAATAACCTTAGTCAAGAAAAAATTTGAACTAAACCTTGTAGAAGTCTGTGAAACCTTGTAGAAGTTTGTGAACCTATATATAGTCAAAGATAGAGTATGATCAAAAGTAATAAATAGGGGTGTATTGATGATAATCAAAGGTTGTAAAGGGTTATTATAATATATATATACCTCATTAAATCATAATAGGTTTTTTTAATTTAATTTAAAACTCACAACCACAAGATATCAACTCTCGAGTCTATACAGTCAAATGAAACCCTGAGTTAGGGTTTTTAAGCAAAAATGTGAATATCTTGAACTTTAACAAGTGAAAGATCACATAAATTGGTGAATATCTTGGGAATAAGGTAAGATAATATATTTTGGATATTTCATGCTTGTACATACCTCTGTGTATGGAATAGAAGAGATTATATGTGAAACAGGATGACAGAGACCTAATTAGGTCTAGGTAAGGTTTGGAAAGGAGATCTAGGGATTGAGTTAGAGAATGAAACATCATGGAAATATATTATAGGTTAGAGGGTTTAAAAATATATCATTATATTCCCAAGACAAATCTATACTTGTCCATACATTGTAAAAAATCCAAAAAAAAGTTACTAAGAGGTATAAATAAGGAGAAGAAAGAAAGAGTGGTGGTAGAGTTATCAAAGAAGGTTGTGTGAGTCAAATGAGAAGTTAAAGAAAATTTTAATGAAAATGTTAATTACCCTAATGTCCTTCATAGAGTCTAGGATTCTCATAATTATATATTGAGGCCTATAAAACTATGAAAAAGTATGAGTACTAAGATTAGATGGAAAATATTGAGAGAGATTTAAGAAAGTGGATATGATAAGAGGAATAATATCATTAATAAGATGAGAGGATAGAGTATAAACAAATCAGAAGTAACCTACAAAGTGTAAATGGGTTTGGAGACTCAAGAAATAAATTGTTAACTTAATAGAGATAAGTGTATTAAGAGATGAGATAGATTTAGGGAAAGAGCTATAAAGGTCAAAGAGAAAAAGGAAACCAAATCAGAGCTAGGACTAGTAGAGGTAAGGGAATGTTTATATCCATAATTAGATAATTTTATGTAAGACCTTTGCATCATAAACTCACTCCAAGCCAAATAATGGAATGTGATAAGCCCCTTTCTATTTAAGGGCTTCATGATGGAGTGAGTGGTATGGTTTATGAAAATGTCTTAGGAATTGATGGTATTAATGTCTTTCCTTGTGAGTTATACTAAAACCTATGTATTACATGTGAATTGGTTTGTAAAAATATTATGATAAATTTATTGCTAAGGTCTCTCTTGGAAAGCTCATTAAAAAAGGAAATATAGATTTTATTTCCAAGGTTTGTGACCATGAGTTAATAACCAATTGGAGGCTAATAACCCTCTTAAATGTTTATTATAAAATTATTGCCAAGGCTTTGACCTCATGAATTAGATACCGTCTTCCCTTGGTGTTAGGGCTATTAAATTTGGATACATTCAAGGTAGATATATCTTAGACAACATTATTACTATTTTGGAAGTGATAGAATTTTCTCACACGTATAATAAAAAATATTATTTATTAAAATTATCTTTGAAGAGATGTTTCAAGCCCTTGGTTTTGGTACTAGGTTTGTTAATTTTTCAAGACTCTCTTTTAAGATGCTTCTATTTGTCTCACCATTAATGGTATTCAATATTATAATTCTATTATTTTTATTCACATAAGATTTCCCCTTAGCTCTTTATTTGTATGCCTAAATTTCATAAGGGTTTGGATAATTTATGGAATATCATGCTTCTAAAGGGTTATTTAAGGGAATTTATCTCCCCCACTTTCCTCAATATTGATTTATTAATGGCCACTTTTCTGATGACTCAATAATGACTATTTTGGAGTAGGAAAAGGTGATTCATAACACCACAAAATTCCTATAAGTTTTTCACATGGCCTATGGATCCAAGATCCAATGGGAAATGAGTCACTATTATATGCTATATTGTAGTCCTAAACCCAATTGGATTGATGGTTATCAGTGGAAATGGATTTATAATGGAGATAGTTTTAAATGATTTGGAATTTCTTTTAATTTTCAATCTTCTTAACAATTTTATTTTTAGATAATGGAGAAAAAAAATTCATATTGGATTACTAAATCTCTCACACTTGTGGGAAAGTTTTAAAAAATTCAAAAGTTTTGGCTGCCACTAATGTTTACTACTCTTGTTAGATCTTGGGAAATGTGATACAAATACATTTTATTAGTATGTTAGTTATTGTATGGGGCATGCATCTCCTAGTGAGACACCCCATTTAATAAATAAGCTAATGTTATATTAGATTTAGGTAGTAATTAATGGAAATAATTTATTCTCTACATTAGTAAATGTTAGTCATTAATGTTAGTGTTAATAACTTAGTTGTAAAATTAGGTGGTTGACTCTCGTATAAATAATGGGTTCAATTTTTAAATGAAAATGAACCTAAATAAATTATATATATGAAAATTTTATTTTGAATAATATAATATATAATTTATTTTGTATTTATCGATGGTTGAATTGTTAACATTGATACTAGAGGTAATGGAGTTGTATCCTTAAGAAAGCCAAAGTCATGGAAGAGTCATGAAGAAGTTTTGGTGAAGAATTTTTTATAATTATTTTTTAAATATTTTATTGAATAATTTAGATCAAATTTTAGTAATATTAGCTTGTTTTTTTGTTGAAATATTTTCCTAAGAGGTGTGGAAATCTAGAATTCCATTTTTTGGTGTTGAAATTGTGTTATTTTATGCATAAGCATGACAAAGCTAAGTAAATTCATTTAAAAAATATATTTTACATTAATTTATTCATGTATATGGAATGAATCCTAAAAAATTCTCTAAAATTACATAAATTTTTTGTCATTTTCTTAAAAAAGGCATTCCATTTATTGAAGAAGCACTAGAAAACATGGTTGGGTGTACTAATTGCTATTCAGTATGTTTATTGGCTAAAAATTTGTTTTAAACATAAAAAATAATTGCTATAAATATTTTTGAGCATTAGTAGTCTAAAAAAACAAAAAAAAGCATCCTAGAGCACTTCAAATCTAACCAAAGTGCCACAAATAAGATTACATGCTTTTATTGAAAGAAATCATGATTTTATATGTTGGGCATGGTATATTAGCTTGGAAACTACTACTTGACAATGAAAAGAGTTTCCAAAAGTGTTGAAATGGAATTATGGTGTTAAAATTCAAGCTTTGGGAATTATTTTATCTATTTTGAAGTTGAAATAATACCTACATGGGTCTTGTATACACCAAATATTTTTAGTTTTATCACTTTACTAGTAGTTTCTCTTATAGGGGCTTATCAACACATCAATCTCCCTAAGAGCACACCTTAAAGGGTGCATTAGGAATGGGGTGGCATCAGTTCATGGTATTTTATAATATATGATTACAACTATTTTTTCATACCTTCATTACTATCAATATAACATCTTATAAGTCTATTTTTGTCTTATGTCATTATTTACTTTTTATTTAGATTTGCTAGCTTACCTATATCCTATTATATCAACCACACCAATACAATATGTTTCATAATTGTATTCTTTATATTATATTGGCTTAGTTGATATAATTTTGATTCTATATTTTTTATTTTTTATCTTGTATTTTATCTTCTTTATAATATCTTCCACTCTGCTTACTCTTGTTTTTTTGTTCTCGATTAATATTTGGAGTTAGAGTTTAGATTTTTATCTTGGAGGTATAATCTTGCTTATGGTATTTGAAGCTAAATAGGAGAAGTCAAACCACATAAGCATACTTGGTCTGTGGAGTCCCCAAATAAGTATACCTATGTCTTCATCTTTCTATTTAATTTATTCAACCTATAACGTCTCTTGTAAAGTTCCACTTGAGCTAAAGGGGAAATTGAAATTTGATGGGTCCACCCAAAGGTAATTATCTTTATCCGTACTCTCTTTCATTTATTTACTTAGTATATTAGATATTTATTGCTTATTTATATTGTTAATGTATGTTTTTATTCTTACTTATGTTAATCCTTATACTGAATAAGATAGTATAACTATAGTTTTTTTAGGCATAACATTTATCACCTTATGTTGCATAGATCACCCATTATTTGACCATTTCACCACATATATTCTTAATAGTTTATTAATCTTAGCCTTGTTCAGCATCTCCTTGCATGATATATTATTATTATGTCCTTGATACACCTCTTTATTATAACCTTTACAATCATTATTAGAATCATTTATCTACATTAAGCCCTAGTGAGAGCTATACCCCATTTCATAGGTTGAGTATTTGGAACCCTTTCCTCTTGAAATTTGAGGGTATATCACCTTATGTTAAGTCTATGATTATTCTATGTCTTTGTTTTATCATCCAAGAAAACATAGAATCTATTTTTATGAAATTATTTGAGTCTTTGTCTATTAAGAGAAAAAGGATAATTATAGGTTATCTTAGCTTGTTCACACATTATGGTGAACCCAATGTGAATCTTATGCCACCTTTGGTTGGATCATTTTCATGTTTTTCCCTTTTTCTTCTTATCATCACCTTCTCTATCATCATACATTTTAGTGAATATTTTTTCCCAAATGTATTTGATAGCCTGATATAGTTTTATAACCTTCTTATTTTCATAATTTCATTATACAAACCTATTTAGTTCTCCATTTTCCCCAAATTATATCGACTAGTCCAATACAATTCTCTATGTCAATTGCATTTTCCAACCTCACACCATTCATTTTCTCAAACACACTATATTAGCTAACCCAACACAAATTCATGTTTCCTAGTTTTATTTCCTACTGTATTATCTAGCTCGATATATTTTATTTTTAGAATTCCTATAGAAACTAGCTACATTAGATAGCTCAATACAATTGTGTTTTTATATTTCAAAATAAAATGTATTATTTAACAATTTGAAGAGGAAACCTAACAATATTTTAAAGGATTTTTATGACAAAAATCCTAATGTTATGGAATTCACTAATCCCATTAGGTTTACCAATAATAATTTCATGCCTTATCATTTTTATATGTGTTAAGGTCATGCTACCAATGATGGTAATTTGGATTACATTAGATCTAACTGATATGAGCCATATAAGAATCCTAAAAACACTAGATTAGGTCACCTAATCTAAGGACATGAGGTTGAAGATGAATGTCACATAGAATATATGAACATAATGGAAATATTTCTCCAAGAGCATCTTATGTATAGGGTAAAGGACCTTGTAATTGTCTATCACATCATGATGTCACCCCATATTGAATATCCACCTTCCCCTACTCACTATTTTTATATATTACTTAAGGAAAATTAATTTAAAAGTTCCATGTTCCTTCCTCATTCACCATGTCTAGTATAACTACTAACATGGTAGGTCTCTATTTTAACTAGCATAACCAAATTGATCACATTAACATAAATGTTAATTCCACATATATTTCATCCCAATATACCACACAAGTTTCTAATTCCAACAAAAATACTCTTGATCCTAACCAAGCTATTTGACAAACAATTATTCAAATGACTAATAATCAAGCTATTAATAATGCTCAAATGATGCCAATGTAAAACCAACTTATGAAAATGTAGACTAGGCCTCAAAAGGTTTAGTGGGGAGTAGCAAACAAAAATTCCATCCTCTCATCCCTTAGATATGCTCATGGAAACCCCATTATACAACAATCGCTTCACAAAATATTATCAAACACCTTCAAAATGAGCCCTTAGTACTCAAATATCATACATTTACATAGGTGGTATCAATCATATTATCTTCTATAATGGATCCACCAATCCTTATTTTGATTTGAATGCCTTTGGTAACCTCTGTAAAGATTGTATTAACATTAACACCTTCACAACTACTAAACTACTAGTCAAAACCATTTCTAGTGATGATTTTAAATGGTATAGACAAATAAGGTTTATCTTTATTTCTAGTTGGGAAGATTTAGTTAACACATTGATACAATATTTTAAATAAAACAATCTTCCTAAAAATAACCTAGATCAATTCACATAAATATCTAACTATTTTTTCCATTACTTGGGGATCAATTATGGTTGAGTCATCATCAGACTCACTCTCATCTTTTAGTGTTCTATTCCCTAGGTAGACATACATTATTAATAATATTAATATATCTCCATCAATTTGAGAAGTTTTCACCTATATCTTTAGTGAATTTGGTACCTTAGAAACAACTTCTAAAAAATAATGTTTAGAAAACCCATACAAAAATTTGAGCCATCCGAACACAATGCCATTGAAGATGATTTTTTATGAAAGTGAATGGTTATACATGATTGTGAGGTTTGAATATCCCCTATATACCTTTTATGGAACCCTTGGGATGCACCATTCATCCCCAAATCAAGAAACTATATTATCATACCATCTATCTATTTTAAACCTCTAATTTCTATTGTATAGTCCAAGGCATAAATGATAGTAGTACTTTTTTGTGGGAGACTTGTCCTCTAACAGGTAAAACCTAATAGCCTCACTATAACCATCAAGGATCCATATTTCATCCAATATTAATAGAATCATAATCACACCCCATTTGAAATTTTCTACAGTGTGATGGAATTTCTTTGCATTCTCAGTGATTGCATTCGTAATAAATTTCAAAATATTGTACTGCACCCCATTTACATCCATTTTATTTTAAATATAAAGGAATTAATTATTTATGTTATCCCATATCTTATATCCTCTTAGTTTGGTTCTAACAAACTTTTCACCTACATGAATTTCATGATCTTCAATCCTTTCAATTGGGAATGCAATTTTTTCCTTTTCATACTTTAGTAATTGTGGACTCTCTCTACTTCTATAATGTTGGCCAATGCAACTTTGAAATCATCTTTAAAACATGAGATTAATTTTGAATTACTTATGCACCTAGGGGATAAATTCATTATTCACCATGTGAAGTAAAATATATCATTATATACATGCAACAATAATAAACATATCAAGTTTACTCATTTTCCAAAATAGGGTAGCTTGAATAGTTGTAAAACCCCATTTTCCTCTAGCATCACCTTTATGATTGCTTTAAACATAACACTTCCATATGCAACTACATTCCCACTCTCTACAAAGTATTCATATTTCAAGTTAATTTCTTTTTTTCCTCCTTGGTCATTATATTCCTAAATTTTACATTAAATTACCCTGGATTCCCATATTTATCCACACAAGCAAGTGTTTAGATTTTGTATTTATGTAATTTATCTCCTCTTAAACCTTTCCTTTCAATTATTTAGATTGACATTTTTTATTGTCCCTAAGTCAGCCCTAGGTGTACCTATTACATGCACACACTTGTGGATACTTGATGATTTTGGCTCAAAGGCCCCCTTGGCTTTGTTGTTCTTTGGCATTATGGTTATAAACCCACTTTGAAAAACCCTTGGGTGATTGATTCTACCAAATCCCTTAATGTTTTCATGTTGGTATAAATACACCCACATAATCATAATTTCCTAACTCAACCCTAACATTCACAATGATTTATTGGTGGATTTCACTTCCTGAAACATGTAACCTTGCTTTATTCTACCTTTTCCCAAAATCCTAAAATTTTACTTGTAAATGTTTTGAAATACTCTTTAGATTTAAATATTGTGCTCAAAATACTCTAATATATTTAAAAGTTTCATTATTGTTATTTCCCAAGTTATTCTACTAGCTCTACACTTTGTCAGGTCTTAAATCCATTGAAATCATAAATGTTGAAAATGACTTGTAGAGGTTAATTTATAATGCTTGTCAACATTTAAATTTATCTAATGTCACAAGACATATAATTAGGTAGCTATTAATGTCACTTCCACACATGTTAATTTATTATGAGTGCATAAGATCTAGTGCACTCACTACTGGTATATTGATTACTATTTATGTTACTATGCATGATCCCATTTAGGTTTGATATATAGCTTATTCCCTTTTCTTGTATTTTTGGGTGTAGCTTGTATCCACTATTCCTTTACTCTCCAACCCTATAAATATCTTGTATCTATATACTTGTTTGAATTAAAACATGTGCATCCACTTACCCTTTTTTATTTGATTTGTCTTCCACCCCACATGAAAATATGTGCATGTTTCTCCAATTTTACCTACAAATATGTGTCCAATTTTACAAACAAAATGATTAATATTGGTGTTTCTCATATAATGTTGAGCATCAATTTCACACAAAAGGAGATATTGAACATATATTAAGTCATTAGCATAAAAATTAGTGATTTGAACACATTAAATAAGAATATTTTTACAACTGATGTGTGAACATAACAACTATGTATAGTCAAACAAGAGTACAAGTTTTTAAATAATGGTAGAACAACACTCTCCAATAAAAACTTAGACATTTGGATTAAGTATCTGAAGGAACTCCTTTACTCAACTCATTTGACTAGACTTATGAGGATACATTATTTGTTACTAACCTACTTGTGCATAAAATAGTGCACTTCTTAAAAAAAGTAAACTAATACTAAACATTATAAATATAATGAGAAATTAAAACCATGACACACACCTTATTTATTATTAGCTCATTAACAAGTAAAATCTCATAGGGCTTGAATCTACTCCCATTAAAATTATTAAGAAGAATTTCACCAACCAAAAACTATAATTTGCATTTACTAGTCTCTAAAATGTCATGGATAATATAAGGACCCATCCATAAAATATTAAGTTTTCTTGGATGCTTAGAAAACTTGGAGTCATATAATATGAGTGATTCACATTTTCACAATATTTTTCCTTTGACATATTTATCATGATAAGCTTTCTACATTTTTTCTCAAGACTTTGGATTTAATGGGTTATGACACACTTTTGATCTAATTTCATGAGTTCATTTATTTTTTCATCAATTTAATCTTGATCATTTAATCGACCAATGCACACAATGTATAAAGATGATAATATAGAAACCATTGGTAAAATAGCCTCCTTTCCAAAAACAATTAAAATGGCTTGGACTTGTTTAAATGTTTGTATGTTTTCTGATATGCTCCTATAAAAATAAAGACTCAATTGTCCCAATCTTTACATCCTACATAACAAATATTGGTCAAGGTTATTCCCAATATTTTGCTAAAAACATCCATGATTCCATTTTCATAGGGTTTTAAGGGGAAATATTGTGTTATGCCACCATGAATTATTATAATAGAATGTGCACCATATTATTCATGAAGTGTGTGCCACAATCACTAGCTAGGCTCAATAGGCATCCATATCTACTAAAAAATGTTTTCCCACAAGAAACATGTAAATATAATTATCATATAATTTATTATTAGCACTAGTTATGTCCACTTTTTAAGATAATATGTAGTGGTGATAATGTGCCTTGTGTAAGTAGAATGTGTAGTAAATATCCCTGACAAAATCAATGTCCCACTTATCTAATGGTTCCCATGTTTCAATAGGGATTAGTGGTATATCATGTATTTGATTAGGTTTACCAATGTGTTGGCATACATCACAGTTTTTCTATTTAACATCTTTGAATAAATTAGACCACTAAATTCCATAAAATAAAATCTTGTGAGTGGTGGTTTTTCCTACATAGTTCCGACTTTAAATCCATTCATGTCATTTACATAAAATTTTGAGTTCTCATGCTCTAAGGTACACCTATGCAATAATTCATCACATCTCATATTGTAAATTTATCCACCAATGAGCTAGTAAGGAATATCACACATTGTCAATTTCTTATTTTCCTTACTATTCATGTCTTTAGGAGGAACATTCAAGGTGAGAAAGGCTAAGATCTTGGATAAATATTTGGTAACATGACATCCATAGTGTTATCTTTAATATTGGTATATCATTCTCCTAATGTGATTCATGATAAATGATTTGGCCCATAGTTTTGATTGTTGGGTTTAACAACCACCAAAAACTAAAATTATTGAAAGAAAACTATCTATCTACATATATGCAAATGAAAAACTAGATTATTCACCATGTATTGCAATGCCTCATGATCCATGAAAAATATAAAAGGTGTGGTGAGGATATATTTAAGAAAGATTTTCATTGTGTATACCATTTAAAGTGCTTCATGTTTAGTTGTGGTACATTTTCACTCAATGGGAGTAATCATGCAACTATAAAAATATAAGTATGATCCACTTTGGTATCTCCTAATTGTCATAAAATGGCACTAATGTTTGTACTTGATGTAACAACATGTATGTAAAATAAAGTAGTCCATTATATAAATTTAAGGATTGTCATGTATTCTAAATTTTATTTCAAATTATTTTTTGATGTGGGTTTTATAAACACACCAAAAATTCCTATGAGGTATCCCTAACATTTTAGGATTGGTGAATAGACTCACCCCTAAGGTATGAGTTAGTTGTTTAGTTTTATAACAACTTGTTGTTGGAATAACAATGAACAAAACATATTGTTTACCATAGTTGAATTGAATATGGGTGAACCTATATCTACTTGAAATGGATGGAATGATGATGATTATAATTAATGTGGGTAGTATTTCAAAATAAAATTCAAAAAAAGAGGGAAATAGAAGGTAGAAAAGAGAGCCTTTGGACAACCAGGGATAAAGACTTTTGAGACTAGCACTTGAACTCAGATATGACAAGAAATTTAAACCAATATTTGTTATAAACTATTTTAGCACACCAAAAATCAAATATATTGAAGAGTTAAGGAACAAGAACATAATATACTCAAACATACAAAATCAAATGTTTCCTAATTGTCATATCGTTATTGCACATCTATAAGAGGGATTATGATAAGCATGCAAAATATATTCAAATTAGTTATAGCTACAAATATATGACTATATTTAAAATAGATAATCATATATAATCAAATCACTAAGATATCATGATTATAGAACATCTCAATTAATCCATAGAATTGAAGAAGAATCAAGTTTTGTACATAGAAAAATAGTCAAGCAGAACTTTTTCAAATTTCTTATTATTTTGAATATCTAGAATCCTCCTCCCTTTGAGACCAGAAGGTTACATATATTTATAATATTGGGATAAGGAAGAACTCATGTTTTCAAATTTTGAATAACAATGCAACTTATAAAATTAAACTTTTCATTCAAAATAATGCAAAGATGCATGTACAAAGATAATGCCCATAGTAGACTTTCCATCTAAAAATATAATATGCATATACAATAAATAGATTGTAAACTAAAGTCCCATCTTGGTGATAACATACAAATACATAATTATGTTTAGATCAACGTGTTGGTGTGGAATTGTTAATTGGAGGAGTTGGTGGATTGATTTAATTTATAACTAAGGCAAGGACTAAGAGATTTATAAAGTTGGGGGGGCACTAACATCTAGTTATGTGCATAGAACTAACCCATAAGTTACCTCATTGGCTTTTATCTCTTCACCTAGTGAATAATTTTCATAAACTCTTTATCTATAATATCATAATTGAGTAATGAAGGCTTTATAATTTTAATAGCATCAGCCATCAACCTTTCATGTTCAAGCTTTGAGCTCTTGAACTCAGCTTCTAGAGCCTCTAATCTTGTTACTCTATCCTTAGCAAAACTAACAAACTTTAATACTGTCTCATTGGTTTTAAAAATATTCCCCTCAACTTCTTGATATAAGTTGTCTACATCCAATTGGAGAAGGTTCTCAAAGTTAGGTCAATTAAGAAGTTCCATAGCTTTGGTGGTTACCCTTATGACTCTCATGTCCCCAAAAATCTATAGTGCCTCACTCTCATGATTGATAAAAATTCCCAAGAACTTATTCATCTATTTATGCCAATTTAAATAAGTATCCCTATTGGTCATCACATAGTTCAAACACCAAGAAGCATCAATGTTAGTCATGAGATTCAACTAGTTAAAAGCACTAATCCTTGAGCATTGAACTAGGAAATTTAACCTCATTTATACATCCTTCATCTTATTCCAAAGTGTGACAACATTTTCTCTGTTGGCCTAGATTCATGCCCTAAAAAACTTGATGTTGTATAAAATATCATATAACTTATTGGTTTCACTTTGAACATCAACAATAACTTCCTGAGGGGCTTGTGTAGTTTACATTTACTTCCATATTTTAAAGGCCTTCTTAGTAATTTTGTGTATTTATTTCATTACCACACTTATTTAATCCATAAAAGTGTTGAAATCCTCAATATATTCAATAGGGTCATTAGGATTCTTTGCTAAAGAGAACAAGTTATCTCTTTATTCAAACTCCACTTCTCCTTTTGTTTTTAGGTTTACCATTTTCCTCTTCTTCACTCTCTAAATATTCCCACTCTCCTTATATAACTAAGTGGAGATTATGGGAAGCTCAGTTAATACCAAATTATGTCTTTCATCTCTAACATTTTGCATCTATCTCAACCATTGGGGAATAATAAGTTCTTATATTTCAACTTCTTGACTAGGGTCTGAGGATATAGATGGTGCAATAGTATTGAAAGGGATGTAATCAAAGTGGTGGGTATATAGACACTTATTTATATATAAAACTAACAAATCTTTTGGCCAACCTTTTCCCATGGGGATGATTCTTTCATAGGCATTAATTCTACCAAGAATCCAGTAAGACCTAAGGTTACTTCCTCAGTCATTATTGTTGTAGGCATAGCCAATAGATGGGGCATGGGAAGCTCTATTTGGGTCAGACTTTTCTTTAAAAATGGGATCTTATTAGGATTTAAAATAGAAACTATGACTAAGTTATCAAAATAGACTACCTTGGGTGTCCTTATTAGTTTAGGAGAAGAAATAATATAAAAATAAATAGTAGCACCAATTGAACTAGATTATATAACCCAAGGAACAACTTAGGGTAAAATCATAGTTGGGATCTAAACATTATAAATTGAAGAAACAATGAAAGATACTACCTCATCAATTATTTGACTTTGATGTTGTGTGAGTCTAGTTAAGTCTTCCTCCATTTCATGCTTACCTAGACTCAAGGATTTGGCTTTTTATAGCTCACCCTCTTCATCACGTAGTTGTGCAATGTCCATTTCTTGGTCTTGATCCTCATAAGGATAATCAAAAAAATATGTTACCTATTCATCTTGTTCTTCTTATTCAATTTCCATTGTAACCTCTACATCTTTTTCCTCTTCCTCTTCATTAACTTCCTCTAAAATAGGGAGACAAAGTAATGGCCTCTCTTCTAGTTTCTTATCTTGGAAGGGAGTATGAGAGTCCTTATGTTTCCTTTGATAGGTGTAAATAGGTGGATTAGAAGGTGGATGAGATCATAGAGGGGTTATAGGAATAACTATCATAGGAAGTATGATTAAAGGTGATGAAGTGGAAGGTAAAGGGTTTGCCTAAGGAGACTTAAGAGATTAAGGAGAGTCTAGAGCAGTTGAAATGGAAGGGAAATCCATTTTTAAGGATTTAGGAAGGATTACTTAAGTAACTATGGTAATGGGAGGTAAAGGAGACATCACAAAACTACTCTTCCTTTGTTTAGCTAAATAAATTGTTGACCTATCCCTTTTAGTAGTTGTTCCCAAAACCTAAATATGGGCAACTACTATTGTAGAAGGGATTTGAGGACCTAGAAGACCTCTCAATATTTCCCTCCTAATATGAGGATTAAATTATCTTTGATTACCATATTTATCTATTTGTCCCTCTATAATCTTTGTTGAAGGGGATCGAGGTTGATTATGTGGCTGATAATCTTGTGGCATAGATGGAGACCATTGTTGACTCCATGAATTTTATGCCTCTTGTTCTATTGCATCAGGGTTATACTGCAAGGTTTGGGCATGTATCATAGACATTGATTTATCTTTCATCTTTTTACATACCTCTAAATCATTTGAGGCATTTAGTGAGATGTAATCATGATCATACCCTTGGTGGTCATATGAGATGTGTTCTTTCTTCTTTTCTTGAATAGACTTGAGATACCCCCTTACGTTCCTCCTAGGGTCCCATTCCATGAACTGAGTAAGTTGTAAAATTTACTAAGTTCTAGCTTTACCAGCTGGAATAAAAAGTGTAATGATCACATATTGATGTTTCCCAATGCTCAGAGGAGTATTGAAATATTAGTCCAATTGACTTTGACCTAATTCCTCATCAAAGCTAGTAAAGACCTAATTTCTTGTTCCCCTATAGTGTTAAGAACATGATGTGGCAATAGTAGAGTTGTCCTTGTGCATTCTACTTGGAGGATAGTTACATCTAGGTATAACCAAAATTATCCCATATTACTTAAGATCCTTATCATGTTTTTAGATAATCTAGGCATTGGGGTGCCTTGCATTACTTAATATATATGAGGATAGACCTCATTGCATATCCATATGATTTCATTCTTAAATATATGAATGAACATGAAATAAAAGCCTTATCCAACCTTGTTTATCAAATATTCATCTGAGGGATGCCACTCTTGGCCATAGGGCTTGTAAACTATGGCCATCATTGCATCTAATAGCTAGGACATCATATAGAAGTTTTTGTTATCATGCCTATGATTATGGTAGAGCACCTATGACTTTAGATATATACTTATAATCTCCCTAAGTGACACCAATTGGTTAGTAATTAGGATTATATCTAATAATAGAACCCATTCAACCTAAACATATACAATTCTTAAGAAACCATATAATCTATTCAAAAGGGCCATGGCTATCACAATTATAGGTCTAAATTTAATAATGCAATTGGAGGAGATAGTTCCTTTGGGATTCATCCTCTAACCTTTTTTGAGCCATTATTTTACCTTTTCATCTACTATGTTCTACTCAAGCCAAACATTATTTGTGACTCAATTATAATAAGTCTTAGGATAGGGAATCCTAAGGTATCTCTTGAATTCTCTACCCAAAATATAAGAAGAAACACTATTGACTCTCCTAACATGCATACTATCCCTATAAATGGTTCCATTAATAAACAAAACATTCAAGAGCTCAATACATGACATTACCTTAGGTTTGTCTATCACCCAGTAGATTCCCTACTCTTTGATTGATAGGAAATAATTATTGTATTGTTTATTTTCTAGAGTTAATTTATCTTTGGTAGAGTATGGATGGATAGATTCCACCACTTCCTAGAGCAATGAGTAATGAGGAAATTTGAAATTTAGGTTATTTCTAGAATATTATGTCTTTATACTTTGTTAATATCATAAATAAATATGGGTAGGGGACTGAGGGCTTACCTTATTTTTAAGAAAAGGCCATTATTCTCCTTTAGTCTCTATAATTCCTTTTGTCATCCCAATTGGTTCACTATTAGGGCTCACTTGATGTTGGGGAAGATTGAAGATGCACTCATTTGATTGAAATAGTAATGGTAAAGTGAATTTTCCTTAGCATAGATTTTTCATATATCATTCATAGGCCTTAGTATTTAATATATTGTTACACCTTTAATGCATATAATAAACTTTTGATTTAATTCCTATTTAAATTTGAATGTGCCAATCATCTTTGGTGGTTGTACTTACTTTCCAAATGGCAACCATTTATTAATTTTTCATGTCCAATCATCACTTTTGAGACATCCATCAATTATTCATTGATTGGTATTTTAACCTTATTGTCAATATTTTTTCCATGTTTTGGCTTCACCTCCCTTAGATAATGCCACTTATTAAGTCTTTGTTAACCTGACACTTTGTATTTCTCCACTATGTTGGGTAGGGCCCTTGGTTGCACATTTACACAATCAAGACATGTGTCCTAATCTTGGATCACGAGAGCTTGGACCATTTTATTAGTATACCTTTCAACCATATATCCTCCCATGGCCATGGGTTAACATGATTGAGACACATGGAGTGATCTTAGGCACTTGAAAAACATGGAATCATGGAGCCATTACAGTGTAGACCAAATAATCGCTTAACCATTCTATAGGTCTATTTTAAGGAGAATGTGCCAAGTGTCGATTAGTCAGAACCTTAGAGGCTCAGGAGTATTAATCATGGAAATGTGGAACCTTTTAATTGTTTCAATAAATATATGAAATATTTGTATTCTCTATTTAATGATAATATTATTCTTGGCAAGTTTGTGGATCCCAAGAGTGTAGAAAATTTAAAATTTTAATAATATAGAATATTTCAAATACTTAAAAACCTTTAAAACATCTAAATATTCAAGTGACACACATTGAAAGTATATGGAATATAAAATTATGGTCCCAATTGCATAAAATTAATTATCCTTGGCATTTTATATTTATGTGATTCAAAATATACCAACTAAGATGTAGAAAGATTAGTACTAATAGATCATAAATCAAAACATCGACATTGAAATAAAATTTATGAAAACACAAGGTTGAAATGAATTAAGATACTAGTTTAAGATTACATTTTCAAAATTTTAACTTTTGTAATGTTGGATTCTATGGGAATAACCCTATATGGCAAATGGATGACATCCAAGTCATAGATTTTAAGGATCATAGCTCCCTAAATAAAGATTCTACAATAATGGGTCTCTGTTTTGAAATTTTAAAATGGGGTGTGTGTGTTAGGACACAATAAATGAAGAATCACAAGAGAAAATACTCTTGAGTATTTTGAGAACCTAGAATTTCAAAAATAAATTATGATAAAACTTTAGTTTCAAAAAATAACGAATTAATAAATCCAACTTTTGGAACAAACTCTTGCTTCCTGATGAAACATACTAACCTTCCCATTCCTTGGATTAGTGTGTGATATAGTGAAATCAAGTTATATTGGTTATGAATATTTTAGTGAAGACCCAAATAAACATAGTAGGTTTAATTTTGAATTTTTGACTTTACAACTAATGAAAAAAAGGAATCCTAGGTATTGTTCTACTACTAGCGAGGTGTCCATAGTCCTAATAGAGATACCTCTAGTTCTAACCAAAGACTTACTCTAATATTAGCCAGATGCCCATAGCCATGATAGATTTTACTTAAATCACCTATCCTCTATCATTTTTAATGATTTTTTATTTTTTAACACATATAGAGAAAGGTTGGGAACCACCTTTGGCTGGGTGTATGAACAAGAAAACTTATTCATTATATGACCCTATCAATGTATATTTGGTCCTATGTTTATCATCTCCTACCCAAGTTTTAGCATGTGATAGTGAATTATATATTTGGAAATGGAAATATCTCCTAAAATTTATATTATTATATCAAATCAAATTCTAATAACTAAGTAATCCCATTCAATCTAAATAAAATAAAGTTTAGTCACAATACATACATCAAATCCATAAAATCTAATAATGTCAGAATAAATTTTAATGAGCACTAATGTGTTTCCTTTAGGTATCATCCCATTTATTTTTGCATATCCTTTTTTTCTTAGTTCAATAATTTTTTTGATACAACTCTATAACTTTAGAAAACTAATCTAGAAAGCAGGAAAATAAGCCACCAAAGGCAACAAAACTAATCTAAAGTATACCAAATGTAGAAAGCAGTAAATTTAGTCTAGAAAGAAATAAATATAATATAGAAAGTTGTAAATATAATTTAGAGGGAAACTTATAGTTCATTATGATGAATTTTTGTTGGATCATCCATCAAATAATGCTTCAAAAACTATCCATTGACTAGAAAGGTGAGGTCCTTACCTTGGAGGTCTTTCAACTGAAACATATTGTTTCCAAATATTTTAGATCCCTGATATGGTCCAATCCATAAGGGAGTGAACTTTTCATGTTTCCCTTTATTCTCATGTGCTTTATCCTAGAGGGGAAATAGGTTTAAAAGTATAAAAGCCTTGATTTTGAATCTCTTATCAAACTAGCATTTGATGATATCCTAATGTTTGTTGAAGATATGTAGTGCTTCAATTCTTATATATTCTTGATAGACTATCTCAAATATTATATATGTTATTATCTCATCTTATCCCATATAATATTTCATGAATTGATGCATGGGTAGCTTGAGAGTAATGGGAAAGATTGGTTTTTGTCCCTATATGAATAGAAAAGGTGAAACCTTGAGAGCTTGCTTGTGCTTGGTCTTATCTTCCCACAATGCATATTTCAATAAAATATGTCATTCTCTATGTTTATTCTATGTAGAATTTTTTATGGCATCCATCAAGTTCTTATTGGTTGACTCAAATACTCTATTTCCCTATGGGTAATGGTTTGAATATAACTTGAGGGTGATATGATTTTTATAGGCCCATTCTATGAATTTAAAATATTAGAATGCTAGATTGTAATCGTATACCAATGAAATGGGTATAACAAAGTAGGTGACTATGTTTCCTTCTAGGAAATGGATAACATCTAAGGATAGGGAATTATTAGTTTCATTATCCTCTATCCACCTAGTATAGTAATGAATATTTGTGAGGATGAACTTATGTCATGTTAAAGAGTTTGGATTTATTACCCCAACAAACTCTAGACCCCATTGGGAAAAATGGTATCCTTATATGACTAATTACAAAGGCATAGTAGTAGATACTTATCTCTTTGTAACTACTTGTATATCATGTCAAACTCTAACATGGTTATGAAATCCTTGAAAATAATGGTTGTCCACTCAATCTTAGCATCCTATTTCAACATTGCATTTAATGGTTTGACATTTTATGCATAACTAGAAATGAACTTTCTCATGAAGTTGATCTTTCCAAAGAAAGACTTTAGCTCTTTCTTTTTGTTGGGTGGAGTTATCTTAGATATGTCCTGGATGTGATTTGGGTCAATGGAGATCCCATATTTGGTTATAATATGACCCAACAATTTTCCTTCAATAACCACAAAATGCATTTTTTTAGGTTCAGAGAAACTCATACCTACTGTATATGGTCTACATAGTTGGATCTATTCTTGTAAAATAATGTAAGATCATCCATATAGATGATGATGCACTTCCCCACTAGTACCTAAAGGGTGAAATCCATCACTCTCTATAAAGTGGCTCTTATGTTGATTAGGCTAAATGACATCCTTTTATATGTAAAGGTTCCCCATTTGGTGGTGAATTTGGATCCTATCTTTTGCTTCAACTAATACTTGATTGTATCCTAAGAATCCATATGATAAGGACATCATCTATGAACCACTCACCATCTATGTTACCTCATCAAAAGAAGGTAGAGGATAATTATCCTTTTTTGAGGCTCTATTTAAGTTCCTAAAATCAACACATAGCCTAATTTATTTGTTCCTTTTTTACTAGTATAAGGTTAGCTACCTAGGTCAAGTGCCTAATTAGGAAAATAATTTTTGCATCTTAGATCTTTTGTACTTCAATCTCTATAAGAGGCTCTAAGATCAAGTTTATTGGTTTTTATCTTTTCTTGAATCACTTGTGTTCTATATTTAGAGGGATGGTGTGAGTAATGACCCTTGGATCAAAGATCTTCAGGTCATCATATGTCCAAGTAATGACATCCTTGTAATATATACACAACCTCTTCATCTTATGTTTCTCATTTTTAGTACAACTTAGAGATATATTCACCAATTAGGAAGCTTGGTCAGTCCCTCAGTTTTCTATGGTGAAGTTAGACCTAGTTACTTTCATCTATTTTTGCTTCTAGGTCTGAGGATAAATGTCAAAATATCATTCTAAATAAGCCATGCGCAAGGGGATTCAATTTATTTCATCTATATAACACCATATGGTCCCATATCTTTAATTTATATAGGTTGGATATTTCCTTCATCTACTATATAGGCTTCAAAATCCCCTAAATTGTTTAGGAACTATATGATTTGTTGATCATCATCAAACATCTTGAATTCATCCACATTATTTGGGATAAAAGGGTATGGAACCAGTTCCACTAAACATTTATATATTTTTGATTCCTAGAGTGGTGCTAGATTAGTAGTAGAGGCTGCTAATGAATCCAGTGTCTAATTATTTTATCTTGGGATGGCCTTGATGTTGAATGCTTAAAAAGATTCAATCCAATCCCATGTATTTAATCTTACACTGGTAGTTATTTCTAATCTAGATTACAACTACTTAGAGTCATCAAATACTAGTAGTTGTTTGGTGTTGTGTTTTAATGAGAACTACAATCCTAAAATTAGGGCTTCATACTCAACCCTATTATTAGTGTAGGGAAATTACAACCTATAATTATCTAAGGACTATTTACCTTTTGGTTATATTAAGGAAATTCCCATGATAGAACATTATTTCAAATGAGCTCCATCAAAGTGTAAAGCCCATAATTGAGGACCTTCAAATTCTTGTTCATGCAACTATTATTTGGTGGTGAAAGCATAAATGCCTGCATGTTTTGATACAAAGTCAACTTACTCATTCTTGGTATTTTAATCAATAATTAAGTACTTCATTTTGGTCTCCCTCTCTATTCTAATATTATTTGGTATTCCTTTCCATGTTAGCCACATGTGGGATAAATATGTGGCCATGTGCTCATTTAATATCTTTGACCAATCTCAGCTTAGCAACAAGATATACACCTATGAAATGTTAATTATCAAGATTTCAATAGTCCATTACATACATGGTTTTGATGCCAAATGTATACACACATTTCTCAATTCTCTAACACATTGGACTGAAGATTTATCCAAATGTATTACCATATTTTTGACCTATCAAGAGTCAAACCTAAAATTTGGAAAATAGTTCTAGGCATCACCTTGGTTGATGCCCTAGAGTCAACCAAGTAGTTATGCATATTCTTACCAAACATTAAAAAATTTAATAGGAATAATGGGACCTTGTGTTTATCTGTATACATCATCACATTTGTATGAGTAGTCTTTTATTTGTCATAAATCTTCCCTATTAGGGCCTTGAGTAGAAGCTCCCTTTGCTCAGTGATTTGACCTATCTCATGAAGATTGATATTGGATTTAATATTTTTCATGCCTTAAATAATATTATATCCTCCCATACCTTGATGTAAAAATATTTTTGATTGATCTTTATGCTTAGGAACAGGTAGAATATCCCTCATAGGTAGATGCATATCATCTCTCCTTGTCAGGGGTAGTTTATTATTGGCATTTAGATTTAAGGGAGTAGTAGCACTGTTATTAGGAGGTGATAAATAAGTCATTATCTAATTAATTATTAGGTTTTATTTATTCTTAAACTTTTGGTACTATTATAAATCATAAACCTCTTTGATGTTATCCTCAGGCTCATTGTCATCTTCCCCTAAAAAGGGAAAGTCATAAGTGTCAAGGACTATAGATGTATTGGTGTTTCCCAAAGAATTAGACAAAGATTGTTCTAATTAACTGGTATAATTTTCTTGCCTTTCCACCTCCTACTAGAATATTTCAAAACAAGTATAGAACTTGATACAATATAATTCCCTATGTTACATAGTTTTATGAACTTGACACTAGTTTAGAAGAGTGGTGTCCAAGATGTTGATCTTTTGCATCATGTTAGATGGAACCTAATTCTCTTGATTATTTATAGACCTATTGAAGGTCCTATAGTATCTATGAAACCCAAAACTTTGATTATTCTAATTATATTTATGTTGACCTATATTACCCATACATGTTTACATGTTAAGGAACTCATTACTCAATTTTTGCACCATTTTATGGATGAATTCCATCTATGTTTTAATTGAGTTGGGAACATTGTCTTATGTGGAAGTGATATTAACTGGTATAGAAGGTTGACTCTGGCTTTGATGATTAGGATCAAAAATTTTCAAGAATCTAGGATGTTGATTCTAAGTAACATGGGTTAACATAAATTAATTATGCATTGGGTTTTAGTTCTATGCCATAGAATTTTGGGTTATATTAGGAATTAGGCTAAAATATGGGTAGATAGGTCTAAGAATGAGAGGAGTTAATTATTGCAACTGAGGGTATAGTTTTTTATCCACATTGATTACTTATATGTAAGCTAGGTTTAGAGTATCAATACTAATATCCCTATGTAAAAATACAATAATCATGGGATCTAGGGTGTTTTTATACATTTCAAGGGCTAATGGTTCATTAGGTTGATAGGTAGATTTAAATATGTTGTATAACTTTTGAAAATGAGCATTGAATTCTTGGATTGGCTCATTGGGCTCTCACCTCATGCTAATAAAGTGTTGATAGATAACACTTTCACTAGTAACTTGGCCAAATTGTGTTAAGAAGGTATATTAAAATTTTATCCAGGTTATAATTGACTTTTTTGGAATATTTAAAAACCAATCATAGGCCACTTCTTATAAAGTGAAGGGAAATAGTCTACAAGCCACATCTTCATGAGTTACATTCAAGATCCCCAAGATGGATTTGAAATCCTTTATATTCTCTTATGTAGTCCTTCTTCTTGAGGGAGAGAAGGAAGGAAGATAATTATCTAGGTAAATCATGTACTGCTCATGCAACATTGATGGTTGAACTAGTCAAACAAGCTAAGGTTTGAGGTAGAGGAGTGGTTAGAGGTAGAGGATTCGGAGGTGGATTGTAGAGATGGGCCATCAGAACTATTCAAAGATGAGGCTACCTTCTTAAGGATTATGATTAAGTCCTAGGTCTTATAGAAACACATCTATAAAATATAACCTTTTATATAGATCCAAAGGTTGATGAAATAGGTTATTATCTAAGGTTGACCTTGTTAATAATCTAAACACATCTAACACAACTCAAATGATCTTTCAAATGGATAGAGGTAGAGGTGTTGGCCCTTTTTCTAATGCTAATTTAAAACTTTTTTTGATGTGGGTTTTATACACACCACAAAAATTCCTATGACATAGCCTCTAATATTTTAAGATTGATGAGTAGACTCACTCCAAGGCACAAGTTATAGGGTATTCAATTTTATAACAACTTATTAGTGGAATAATGGTGAGTAATATAGAATATTTACCATAGGTTAACTAGTTGTGGGTGAACCTAGATATACTTGGAGTGGGTGTAAGGATGCTGATTCTAATTAAGGTGGGTAGGGTTTCAAAATAAACTTCAAAAAAAGAGGGAAAGGGAAGGCAAAAGAGAGACCCTATGGACAACCAGAGATAAATCCTAGCACTTGAACTCATATATGACAAGGAATATAAACCAATACTTTTTTTAAGTTTTTGTAGCACACCAACAATAAAATATAGTGAATATTCAAAGGAAATTGAACACAATATACGCAAACATATAAAATGAAAAGTTGCCTAATTGTCAGATTGTTATTGCAAATCTATAAGAGGGATATGATAAACATGCAAAAAAACATTCAAATCAACTATAGATAAAAATATATGATTATATTTAAAATAGATAACTTATACACAATCAAATTATTAAGATACCATAATAAGGTAACATCTCAAGTAATGCACATAATTGGAGAAGGATCGAGATTTGCACATAGAGACAAAGTCAAGAAGAACTCTTTTAAATTTCCTATTAATTTGAATATCCAAAATTCTCCTCCCTTTTAGATTATGAGGATACATATATTTATAATATTAGGATGGGGAAGGACTCGTTTATTCAAGCTTCACCTAAAATTATAAGTTCAAAATAGAACTTTTCATTTAAAATCATACAAAGATGCATGTACAATGATAATGCCTAGAATAGACTTTCCATCTAAAAATATAATATGCATGTACAATAAATAGAATGGAAACTAAATTTAAATCTTGGTGATGACATCTAAATACATAATTATTTTTATATTAAAGTGTTGATGTGTCATTTTTAACTAGAGGAGTTTATGGAGTAATTACAATTGCAATTGAGGCAATGACTAAGAGCTTTGGGAAGCTCGGGGCACTGACAACCAATTATGTGCATGGAACTGACCTAGAATATGTTATAGAGTTGTTAATGATATCATAGTGGTGTCATGGAGGTGTCCTAGTGAGTGGATGAATTTCCATGATAGTCTAAGTGATAATGACAAAGTGTGCAATGTGCTTGTCTTAATATGCCTAAAGGATGCTTAGTTCATCTTTAGTTTTAGCATGTTTTGAGATTATTAGGGTTGAGTTTAAAGTATTGAGAATTTTTAAGTGGTCATATCAATGGTCATAGATGATTAAATATTTGTGTGCATGATTGGAATTCACTCGATTCATCATTGTTCTCATCTAGACATTTTTGGTCTAATAGTAGAAAATCTAAGTAGTCAATTTGATGATGTTATAATTACCACATGTGGATGAGTCAGGGGGAGTTGGTCATATGGTTTTGATAAAAAATTTAACAAGTTTTTATTTAATAAATATCAATTCATGCTATTAAGTGAAATAAAATATATGCAAGTGCAAATTTGGGCTCCCAAGCAAAATGACAGTGTTTTCCCATAGTTAAATTTGGAATGTGGCAAGAAAAGCTAAGTAGGAATTTTGATGGTGGCATATCTCACACGTGTAAATTTCAAGAGAATTTTATAATATGGGGTTTTTTAGTTTTTTCATGAGTTGATTTTTAATAATTTATATATCATGTGATGAAGTACATCAAAATTTATGCATGTGTAAAATTGGCCTTTCAGGTAAGTTCTTGACATAGTTGGCTCTATGGTAGAAAAATCTAAGTGAGTAGATTAATGGTATTATATCTCACATGTGATAAGGATTTAGGATAATTTTGACACATGGTTGGATTATCCTACGTAAGGATATCATATAGACCAAATTTTAAATCATGCGAGTGAGTGAGGTAAAATATATGTTGGTCCCCATAGTCAATTTTATAAGAGTTAAATTTTAGGACTAAATGGAGATCCAATGGTACATGGGAGATCATATAGATAGATCAATGGTGTGTAGTAAGTATAATGGGTCAAATTTTTGATGCTTAAACTGAGTAAAGATTGAGCTCCTTATAAAAGGATCAACAAAGCGTGTTCAATCCAAGATGTTAGGAAGCAACGAGACAAGGACAAGTATTAGAGGTTTAATTATGATCAAAGGTAAAGGATAAGGATATAATGGTGATTATATATTTTTACATATTAATCAAATAATGTGTGTTGCATGATAAATACCTAACTGATCTATAGAGATTGATGGTGCACATTGAGTCAAAGTTACTAGATTGCATGAGATGAGGTCAATTGTTCAAAGTTTGACGTTTGAGAATTGGAACAATATTAATTAAATATAGAATAAGATAAATGGTACATGATCAATTTGAAGATGTGAGGACATGAGATGTGAGCTTAGTGTCTGAGGTTTCACTATGACCATTTGCATTTGAATATTTGAATTTTGCAAAGGAAAATCTAGTGCTTTGTATTTTGGCCATATCTTTTGATCTACATAAAATTTTACCATGATGTAAAAAGATAACTTGTAGAGGAATCCAAGGTGCATATATAAATATAGATTTGAATATTTTAATGTGTGTATACTCAAATTTATGAATTTTCAAAGTTGATTATGTGTTTGATGTTTATCTGTTAAGAACATAGGAAGGATGTCTGAGCTTGTGTTGATGTTTCATAATGACTAAGATATTATAAAGTATTATATACTCCATGAGAATGATCTATGTGAATTATTAAGGTTTTACCAATCATATGTAGTATGAACAAAGGTTTAGAAGTAGACTATGTATTTGTTCATGGTGACCATTTATATAGAATATTATTTGAGAAAATTGTGCTTAAGTAGAAGGCTATTATGTTGGTTGTTCACACTTAAAAGGGACCTATAGATCATATGTAATGGGTCCTATGTTATTTTTTGTTTTATGAAGTGCTAAATGGGTGAATAGGTCTCCATAATACCTATAAGAGCTACATGGGCCTAATTAAAAAGTGTAGGTGCTTAAGGGTGACACATAGATGCTATGGCCAACCTATGAAGATTATATTGAGTTGTGTCTTTGTATGATAAATTCCTTAAGGGTTAATGCATGCCAAATGGCTGACCTAGATGTTGATAACATTGATATCTCTATAAATGGTGAAACCAAATGTGTTCGTTTATATACTTAGAGAGACTTCTTTGTGGAATTATTATTTTGAGAGCATAGTGTTGTGAAGTGAAGGAATGGGTGGGTACCTAGTGGATGTGTTGAAGAAAAGAATAGATTAAGGACTATTTTTATGACGTGTAGGAAATAATGTTTTTGGCATAATAGTGATCTTATAGATTGAGTATGAGTGAAGGTGAAGAGTGATAATTAGAGGTCCATCATTAGGTGTTAAAGACATCAGTTCAAAGATGGATGTGTTCATAGGTATTTTTATGGTAGATAAACATCTAGGGGGTTAAAGCCTCCTTTCAGTTTGAAACTTGATAAAGGTCTAGTTTTTGTGGTAGCTTAGCTAGATAGGTGTGGTAGCTCCTTGTGGGATTACAATCTCACTAAAATAAGGGATGGTGTTTCTTTGATCAATTGTAGCTAGTCTAAATTGGTTCTTGTTATTATAGAATAGTAGTCCAATTGTAGGTTCTAGTCGGTTTTCTCCCCCAAGAGGGTTTCCCACATATGTCATGTGTTATGCACTTGATCTTGCATTGTCTCTCTTGTTCATTGATATGAATGATGTGCATGCTTCATAAATGTTTATGGTAACTGATTAAGTGTTTGTAAGGATTATAATTAAAGTTGGAATATCTAGGAAACATTGATTAACCCCCCTAATGATTTTGTCTCTAAAAATTGGTATCAGAGTGGATCCTTTAGTAAAGGCTTGACAGCTTAAAGATGATCCAATGTACAATATGGGTAGTCATTAAGCATATTTATCTACTAAGCAAGCACTGATTTAGAAAGTATAGCAAAAATAATAAGTCCTTCAAAAATAATAAAAGTTTCTACACCAAGGAAGATTGTAGCTCATTAGATGAGAGTGAAGATAGTGACTCAGAATATGATCATGAAGATGATGGTATTGTTGAAGATGAAGCTCTATTCATGGTTGAGGAAGGAAGTTGCTCACATCAAAAGGAGTCTGCTTGGAGTGATTCAAATGGTGATGAATATGAGATGGAATATGATACTTCTTTAACAAATACTCTTAAAGAACTGAAGATTGAGAAGAAGATCAATAAGAAGATAAAGTCTTAACTCAAAGACTATGAGGATAAATTTAGTGTGTATGAGTCAAGAATGAATGAAGATACCAAGGATCATGATGATATGATCAAGAATCTCAGTTGTCAATTAGAAATCATGTCTACATTCCTAAAAGCTAACGAAGAAGAATGTTCAAGGTATGTATTTGAAAATGAGTCTTTAAAATTTGAGTTAGAGAAGACATATAGTAAAGTGAATAAATTTGTGAGATTTCAAAAGACCTAAAGTGATCTAGATAATATTTTGAGTGGTAAAAAGCATCTTAGTGATATAACTAGTTTTGGATATGAAGAATAGCAAAAGAATGTAACTCAAGACAAGATGAAGGCTAATGTGAACTAGGACAATCATACTTTGAAGACAAATCAAATCAAACAACCAAATTCCATGAGGTATGCAAGATTTAGTGGTTACTATTACACATGTAATCAATTTGGGCATAGAGCTAGAGAATGTAAGAGATATATTAGAAATGAGTTTGCATGGGACTATGGTGGGGGTCATCAATCAAAAAGAGTGATCAAAATTAAGTGATTCAATTATCTTCATATGGGACAATTTGAAAACCATTATCCACATAATATTAGACAAGGTGAATCCTTTTCAAAAAGGGGAGGTTATTTTATTTGTCATGACAAAGGACATATTGAAAGTTTTTATCTAAACATGATAGGACAAATTGTGTTTCTATCAAGGAGTATGGTGTGCTACAATTGTGAATAGAGAGGTCGCATTCCTAGGTTCTATAAGCAAAGGTCTACAAATGAAAATAGGTTTAATCAGGATCTTAGAGTGTAAGAAAGAAGGAAAGTCAACTTATGGAAGATAAAGGTGGTAATTATGAGTCGTGATGAGATTACAAGTCTAAGTAATCTATTTTCTATGGTCAAGAATACTTCATAATTTGAAGAGTGCTAAGGCCTCTCATTGTCTGCTCATGTTGTGAGTGAAGAGACTAAGATCAAAGAGAATACCAAGATGTTGATTGAAGCTAATCATAAGGTATGTATGGATCCAATTGAACATCCTACCATTACTAAGCATTTATCATGAAAATAACATCAATTATCAGTGCTTAGTGATGAGGATCCAAGCTATAAGGAATATTATACAAATGAAAAGGTATGTCATGAATCTATGTTGTCTCCATGTATTGTCAATACAATTATAAAAGAGGAGGAAAGCGATATAGAAAAATAATTATTTGTCATAGTTCAGACTAAGAAGAAGAAGAACAAGAGCAATAGGTCTTATAACTATAAGAGTATTTCATTAGTTACTAAGGAGATATGGGTCGCTCTTGACTTCACTTTATTTTAGAGCATTGTAGTACAGGGGATGTCTTTATCTATGCTTCTTAAGAGACTCATTTTCAAGGAGAATCATGTGTTGATATGGTGTTCTTCAGATGGTCCTAAAAGGCTAAATATGATTGTTTTTAGTCAGAGTGATGTCATAGTTGTATATGGTCAGTCTACAAGGTTAGATTGAAGGTTTTCAAGTGGAAAAAGAGTATTTATGACTTTTTACGATGAAACTTTTGCATAGAAAAGTTTTTTTACCTTATTCTAGCATGCTCCAAGTAATTTTGTGGTCTTAGGGTATGTTGAAGTCAAATTGGATATTTTTGTTTTCTCTCAGGTTTCCTAGTTTGTGCTTAAGGGCAAGTAGGCCTAAAATTGGTTATAGGATGTATGGGTTTTTAAAGTTATGCAAGCTCAAATTTTGGTCTAAAAGTGTGTAATGGTTGTCTCTCGGGTAATAATATTTTCTCAGAGGTGAATATTAACCATAAGGAGGTTTGTTGACTCTATTTATTTTGAGATTCTATGGTCTTGGGCTATGCTAAAAAAGTGGTTTGCATTATGAGTTGAGGTATGAGGATTCTTAATATATTTAATGGGACAAATGGGTTGTCAAATAAAACTTCACAAATATTTTAAGGTTTGTATTTTTAAAATTATTCCTGTTTTTGTCAAGATGATAGCCTAATTATCAAGTTGGTTTGTGAAAGAAACATGTTACCGATATTGATCTAGTTGTTTATAATTGGTGTGATTGAGGGTGCATATGGGATTGATACAAATATGATGTTTTATCTCTTGAATGTGTGTCTACTAAAATTTGTGGGCTCTGCAAGTTCCAAGTAAGGCTAGAAGGAGACTTGACAGGCCTAGTATGAAGATTTGATGCTTTTGTTTAGTTTCTTCAAAAGATCAAGGTATGTATAATTAAAACAAATTTCTCAAGTTATTTTATATCATGTTTCCTATTTTTTGAGTGGCATGAATTTCTTTAGGTGGTCCTTATAGTAGATTGAGATAGAAGGCTAGTAAGCCTATGTGTTGATTCTTCATGGTGTATAGAGATTTGAAGAAGCTCAAGATGTGAAATGGATCATATTTCTTAGGGGAAGTCCCTATCAGATGTTTCTTTGTGATTTACATCATATTTTAGTACTTTAGTATTATTTATTCATTGTCTACAATGCTTGGTTGAAGAGAGTGTTGGCATGGATCAAGAGAAAGCTATCAAGGCAAGAAGAGGTAGGCTCAAGGTAAGGGGGAGTTTGTATCATCGTTTTAAGGTGTTACTATCTTGTTGGTGGTATTTTTAGGTCCTCAAGATTAAATTTTTCCCACTTTGTCAGTATGTCAAAGGGGGAGAAAGTTCTTGTTGTGAGAGTACCTGAAGAGAGAGAAAGAAGATGAATTATATATTGTTATATGATGGGTGTTGACATCAATGAAAAGGGGGATATTATTGGAGAGTTTTCAATGATTTCATTTTTATTTCATGAAGGTTTATTTTTGAGTGGATTAAGTGCCTTGATAGTCTAAGTGACAAGGACAAAGTGTGAAATGTCCTTATCCTAGTATGCCTCAAGGATGCTTGGTTGATCTTCAATTTTGGCATGTTTTGAGATGATTAGGGATGAGTATGAAGTATTTATCATGTGTAATGGGTCATATAAATGGTCAAGGATAATTTAAGATCTTATGTTCATAAGTGGAATTCACCCAGTTCATCATTATTCTCATCTAGACATTTTGGGTCTAATAGTAGAAAATCTAAGTAGGCAGTTTGATGATGTTAAATTACCACATGTGGATGATTCAGGGGGATTTGGTCATATGGATATGATAACATATATACCTAGTTTCTATGTGATAAATATCAAGTCATGTGACTAATCACAATAAAATATATTCAAGTTAAAAGTTGGGCTCCCAAGTAGTTTGATAGTGTTTTCCCATTCTTAGCCAAATTTGCGATGTGGTAAGAAAAGCTGAGTAGGCATTTTTATGGTGGTATATCTCACATGTGAAGATGTTTCAAGATAATTTGATCATATAGGTTTGTTTATTTTTTTTCCTAGTTAACTTTTGATAATTTATAAATCATGTGATGAAGCACATCAAAATTTATGCATGTGCAAAGTTAGCCTTTCAAGTAAGTTCTTGACATAGCTTTGTGGTAAAAAAATTTGAGTGAGTAGATTAATGGTGTTATATCTCACATGTGAGAAGGTTTTAGGAGAATTTTTACACATGGTTAGATTTCCCTATGTAAGGATATCATATGGTCCAAATTTTAAATCATGCGAGTGAGAGAGGTAAAAGACATGATGGTCTAAAGTTGGCCTTCTAGGTAGATAAGCAATGGTCCCAATAGTTAATTTTACAAGAGTTAAAGTTTAGGACCAAATAAAGATCCAATAGTGCATGGTATATTATATAGATAGATCAATGGTTTGAAATAATTCAAATGGGTTAAAATGTTTGATGCTTAAAATGAGTAAAGATCAAGCTCCTTACAAAAGGATCAATGGATCATGTTCATTGTAACATATCAAGTAGTAGCAAGATGAGGACAAATGTTCAAGGTTTAAAACTAAGTAAAGGTAAAGGATAAGGAAGTGGGTATTCATATATATTAATCAAATTATGTGTGTTTCATGATAGATAAATGATTGATCTATAGAGATCGATGGTGTGCATTCAGTCAAAGTTACTAGATTGCAAAAGATGAGGTCAATTATTCAAATTTTAGCATTTAGGCATTGGCACACTATGATTTATAGCTCAAATAACATAGATTGTGCATAATAAATCTAAATATGTGAGGACTCGAGATGTGAGAATAGTATCTAAAGTTTAAATATGACCATTTGTATTTGAATATTTGAATATAATAAAGGAAAAACCAATTCTCTACATTTTGGCCATATCTTTCGATCTATGTAAAATTTTACCATGGTGTAAAAATCAAAATTGTAGAGGAATCCAAGGTGAATTTTTCAATATAGGTTGAATATCTTAAATTTTTTATAGTAAAAGGAATGAAGGTTTAAACTAACTATGTTCAACATTCATCTATTAAGAACCCAGGAAGGATGTTTGAGCTTGTGTTGATGATTTTTTTTTGTTTCATAATGAATTAGATATTATAAAGTTCTGTATACTTGTATAAATTTTTGTATACTTTTTTCATAATGAATTATCTCTATAAATGGTGAAACTAAATGTGTTGGTTTCTAGACTTAGAGAGAAACTTGTGTGTGGAATTTACATTTTGAGAGCATACTGTTATGAAGTGAAGGATTGGGTGGGTTCCTAGTGGATTTGTTGAATATCAAAATATACTGAGGACTATTTGTATGACCTATAGGTCATAATTATATTGGAATAATAGTGCTCTTGCAGATTGAGTATGAACAAAGGTGAAGAATGATAATCAGAGGTCCATCATCAAATGTTGAAGACATCAGTTCAAAGGTGTATGTGTTCATAGGTGTTGTTTTTTTAGCTCAAAATCTATGGGGTTTCATCCTCATTTCAACGTGAAACTTGCTAAAGGTCTATTTATTATGGTACCTTAGCTAGACAGGTGTGGTAGCTCCTTGTGGGATTGTAGTCTCACTAAAATAAGGGATGGTAGTTCTTTAATCAGTTGAATCTAGTCTAAATTGGTTCTTATTATTATAGGATAGTATTCCAATTATAGGTTCTAGTGGGTTTTCTTCCCCAAGAGGGTTTCCCACATATGTCATGTGTTATGTACTTGATCTTGCATTATCTCTCTTGTTCATTGTTATGAATGATGGGTATGCTTCATGAATGCTTGTGATAACTAATTAAGTGTTTGTAAGGATTGAAATTAAAGTTGAAATATATAGGGCTCATTGATTCACCTTCACCCCTTAGTAATTGTACCTCTAATATAATCTACCTCCTTGGATTTTAACTCTTCACCTAGTTCATAATATGTATCAAAATCTTTATCTATAATTTCAAATTTGAGTAACAAGGCTTTAGGATTTTAATAGCATCAACCATAAATGTTTCATGTTTGGAATCTAAGATCTTAGACTCATATATTAGATCATATGATCTTTTTAATCTATCCTTAACAAAACTAAACAACTACATTATTTCCTCATTGGTTTTATAAATAGTCCCCTCAACTTCTTGCTTGAAGTTGTCTGCAGTCGAATGGAGAAGGCTCTCAAAATTAAGTCTGTTGATAATTTCCTTTAGGTTGGTTGATTATCCTTTGACTCTCAAGTCCCCCAAAATATACAGTTTCTCATTCTCATGAATAATAAAATTTCCTAGCAACTTCATCTATTTATGTCAATTTAAGGAAACATCCCTCTTGGCAATCACATAATTTAAATACCAAGAAGCATCAATGTTGGTAATGAGATTCAATTGGTTAAAATCACTAATACTTGAACACTTAAATAGTAAATTTCATCTCCTTTATACATAATTTATTCCAAAGTGTGAAAAAATGTGCTCTCTTATCTTGGCTACATGCCTTAAAAAGCTTGATGTTGTACAAAATATTTTACAGCCTAGTGGTTACACTCTAAACATCAACAATAACTTCTTGAGGGGCATGTGTAATTTGATTTTGGTAACATATTTTAAAGTCATCCTTATTAATTTGGTGCATTTATTTCATTATCACCCCTATTGAATCCACATAAGTGTTTAAATCCTCAATATATTTAATAGGGTCATTGGGATTTCTCTTGGGCTTCTTTGATAAAGAGAACAAGTTCTCTCTTTGTTCGAACTCCACTTCACCCTTTATTTTTAGGTTCATAATTTTTCTCTTCCTCACTCTTTTAATATTCTCACTTTATTTTTCTAACCAAGTGGAGACTTTTGGAAGCTTATTTAAAATCAAATTGTCTTTCATCTCTAACAATATGCATCTCTCTTACTCACTAGGGAATAATAAGTTCTCCCATTTCAACTTATTGAGTAGGGTCTTAGGATGTAGAGGATAGAGTGGTATTGGCAGGTATTTAATCAAATTGGTGGTTAGGGAGGCACTTATTTTTATAGGAAACTAAGGAATTTTCTATCTAACCTTCTCTCATGGGGACGTTTATTTCATAGGGGTTACTTCTGCCAAGAATATAGTAAGATCTAGGGTAACTTCCATAGTCATTATTTTTATAGGCATATCCAATGGCTTAGGAATGAGGAGATATAATTGGGTCAAAATTTTCTTAGGAGCTAGAGAATTTTTAGGATTGAAAATAGAAACTATGACCAAGTTCTCAAAATGAACTGCCTTGGGAGTCCTTATTAGTTTAGGAGAAGAAATAATATCATAGTCAACAATACTACTTATTGTCATCAAATATTGAGCCTTAAAGGACGGTGTTCAAGACTAATAATAATTTTGAAAACATGGAAATACTTATAGGTATGTGGGCTTACCCACATGTAGAATTAGACCTCTAGGTTTAAGGGCTAGCTCCCTGAATATACCTTGAAATGCTTATCACTTACTTAACTAGTTGTTTATGGGAAAAGAGGTATAAGTTTGTATGAAATGAAACTATTATAATGGTTTGGTACACCAAGATGATGTAAACAAGGCCATCATAATTATTTCACTAATAAATAAGACATATAAACCAACTTTAAATTCCTAAAATAGTCTAACATAAGTGTTTCAACATAGAGATGATATGCATGAGAGAACACAAGGTAAGTGAACCAGAAGGAAGAATGCACACTCTAATAATAATTTTACACTTGAAAGGAATATAAAATAATATATTCACTCTATATAACCTATTAAAATAGGAACTCTTGCATAAACATGATAAGATAAGGAGAAGCAAGGATAGGAGATTATCACTTAGCATCACCATACACCACTTTTCACACTTAAACAAATGTTCATGAACTAAAAACCAGACTTGTATTAATTTTTAAAAGGTAAAATAAAATTTCATTCTATAAGGGCTTTGCCAAACATGGTGTGGTATTATTTTACAAGAGCCAAAATGGCTACTACTTATAGAATTAGAGAGAGAAGAGAAGAGAATGAAGTCAAAGAATCACTAGTACATGTGTCATGTTGAGAAACAAAGTTAAAAATGTAGGAGAGAGGAATATTGAATATGCCATGTGAGGTATAATATGAAAAATGTCCCTCAAAACATGAAACTCTTGATATATGGTAAAGGATTCCTCATTACTTGCTCAAAAAATTGCCTTCATCATTTGGCCTTCTTAGAATAACCCATAGAATACTATGGATATATGTGATGATTTAAATGAGGGGGAAGGGTTATATAAATTCTCCAACATGCATTGGTTGCATCCTTAATCATTGGTATTCTTTTGGAGATGAGTCATCACTATCTGTAGTCCAAATAACTCCTCTTTCACTCACTCTTCACACATGGCACAAGAGTTGCTCTTTAATTTTACAATATGATCCATAAATAAGAGTGAATGATACTTTTAAATATCCCTCATGGCCTTAGATTTTTTAGGTAGGTCTTAAAAGTCCTCTCACTTGAAGTTCTCACTCTCTCACTAGTTTGCTCACTATGCTAGTTTGGATTGGCTGAGATGAAGGCACTTGTAGAGGCACTTAGAAAATTAATTGAGGTAATAAATGAATAATTTTATTTAGGTTAAGTCCCAATATCTCTCCAAAATTTTATTTCATCTCTTGAAATCCTTCCATACTTTCACAACACCAAAAATAGTCAAGAAAATCCAATTTTCACCATGTCCATATAGTCAAAGTACAACTCAAGTTGATGGGGAGGAGACCTGGAGAGTCCTATACAACCTATAATCATTTCAAAATCCATTCCATTCCATTTTTATTCATATCCTACTTCATCTTCCTAATCAGGTCTTTGACAAGGGTTTGAGAGGGTTTAGAGTGATTTTGACCTTTAATGATTATTCATAAAGGTATGATGTTGGATTTTCAACCAAAAAAATACAAAATCAATTTTCAAGGCCTCATTCATCATCCCCCAACTCCTTAAACTCCCATGAAAATTGTCCAAGTAGGTATACGCTTCCAAATTTGCCTACTTGAGTTCCTCTCTTCATTATGTGTAGGCTTAATGTGGGTTGAGCTAATAAATGGATTTATTATGGTCTCATTTACACTCTAAGAGTTAAAAAATACATAAAAATTCCATATAAACATGTTATAACTTATTCAAATTCTCCCTTTATGCTAGAAGTGAAAGCAGACCCTTATATGGATAATAGGCATAGTCTAGACCAAGTAGGTATGCTTACATACTTATGAGTCTAGGTTATTATGGCATGTTTCCAAAATATTTGAAGGTTTACCTATATCAATCCATGTTTGGAGAAACCTTATATATATTAACAATGTTTTATCATCCATTAACCTTCCTTCTTCTCCTTTTCATGACCAATCTAGAGGATTGCACCATTGGGGAGTACCCTCTATTTCAAAAACAAATAAAGGGCACTTACCCTATTAACACATACTAAAGGATGATATGGTGGGATTATCCAAATTATTGATATTCTATATGAAAATTTTCATCTCTTGATCACATCATTAAACCCTCCAATCCTTCAAAACCTTAGAGACAGACTTATGGAGAATATCGACTGTGCATGGTTTTGACATGTGACTGTAGGTTACATTGTTGGAAACTCTCCTTCAAATATTTTCATGATATGGGGGTGCCCTATTATGGATAAAATATTTAAAAATATTTATATCATGTTCACACTCTTTATTATTTTCCAACTCCTTCATTACAAACTTTATACTTAGCATACTAGAGATGTTGACTATGTTTTCTTGTTTGAAAGAGACACCTATAGGTGTATCTATATTATTAGACCTTGAATGAATTTTTATATGCTTCATTAGAGTCTATAAGATCATTTAATATTTTTTTAACCTATTCACATCATTATCATACTATTCCAACATCAAGAACACCATCTTTTAGCTCACTGTCAACTATAGTTAGCTACAATTGACTAAACAGGGGTCCTATAGGTGAACATTAGCCTTGAAATTAGTGTCAAATTATCTATGATCCACTTAGAGGTCTTGGAATCATTTTTTAACTTTTATAATGTTCATGTTTTAAGTTTTCTAGGCTTAAGCATACACCATAGACTTTTAGGACTCCACATTTAACTATAACTGAGTTATCTCAGGGCAAAGCACACTTATAGATGTTGGTGGGGTCAAAATCTTGAATTTTAACCTTTCATGATAAAATTTGAATCATTAATGTGTCTATAATTATAATGGAAACACTAGTAACGGATGCATGCTTTTATATTATATCCTTAGGTGTAGAGATCACTTTAGAAGCTCAAGTCCTATAGAAAGCATTGCCAAACTGTAGTGAATAAATGTGCAACTTGGAGGCCCCTAAACACCATGCTCTTTTAGTCACATACCCACTTTATTTTTCAAGGCTATATTACTATGTGGAATATTAAACATGGGTGAATTTAAATTTATCTAATAATCATGCTTGTTCATCATATGGAATTAAAAAAAGAGCTTAGGCCTTTATTTTGGTGTTTAGGGAAATTATCCCTAAACTAAGTTTCTCAAGTTTGATTTTGACTTCTTAACTTTGCTTGATCCTTAATGACTTTAGACATGACTTTAATAGTCTATATAAAATTTTAATACCTCAATAAGGGTCTAAAAACACTTCTTAACATCTCTGATCAACATTTATAGGTCTTTATTAGTGCCACCAGTTTGTGTACATTTCAATGTGCAGGT
Source organism: Torreya grandis (assembly GCA_037957365.1). Classification (NCBI taxonomy): domain Eukaryota; kingdom Viridiplantae; phylum Streptophyta; class Pinopsida; order Cupressales; family Taxaceae; genus Torreya; species Torreya grandis. The sequence continues at coordinate 723,739 of JARHVA010005026.1, forward strand.
AGTAAATGAGACTGTGGGTAGTATGCATGATATATAGTCTTATAACTAGGTTTAAACATTTTCAAGGGTATACCAATGCATCCTTATAACCTTTAAGGATTTAAATCAAGTTTCAATACTCCCAACTCAATGCTCTCAACCTCCTCTAGGTATGCATTGACATTGTAGACAAGGTAGTGAATGCAAGACTTGAGCAACATGCATGAAATGTGATCTTATAGTTCATATTAAACATCCTTATCTTCTTCAAACAAGACCCTTCAACCATGAAATTATTGATACCAGATACTTATTCCTTTTCAAGGTGATTTACCTTCTTCAATATCACATGTAGGTGCTCTTTCATGGTGGATGATTGTGCATACATGAAGTTTGAACTACTTTAGAACCTCATATACCTCACTCAGCTGATTATGTATGGAAATGCAAAAAATTGACTATGTGACTCATGTTATTGATTAAAAATCCATGAATAATATAGGTGTGATACTAAACTTGGAAAGAGAGATTTTTATGACATGAAATACATGAATTACATCATATCACACTCATTTGAAACCACTGTAGATAAATAAACTTTTTGAAAGTGTTAAAATTGATTGAAAATCCACTAGCATACATCAACCTACAACTTGAAATATTTGATCCATAAAATCACTTACAATAATGAAACCAAACATGGGTAAAAAGAGATAAAGTATTCAACATCCCATGAAATAAAATTCATCAACTAATCTGTATGAACTAGCTCAAATAGGATCGAAACCTGCATGGTGTGGGAAATAAGTAAAAATGGATAGTCAACTTGTTAAGGATGGTTCATAAAGTATAGGAAGACAATACTTTAACTCTAAACATGAATGTGAATCTGACCAAGTTTACTATCCATCACAAAGAGCATTTGACCTAGAAGTCCTCATGTTGGTCATACCAAGAAGAAACCTGCTAACTAGTTCTACTTACCTAATGGAGAGATGGAGAGGTAGAATGGTTTTATCCATTTTTTAGAACTTAAAAAGTATTTAAATCATGAAAATGAGTCCAATTAAGTTAAAAATACATCCCATAAGATCTTCCCATGTGTCACTCTCCTCATGGGCTATAGAATTGCAAAAACCCCTCTTTTCTCACTTGTTTTCTTGATTTTTAGTTAGGAACCTACAAGTTTCTATTAGTATTGACATTATTAATAAGGAATATAATAGGGACTAAAATGACAGATGTTTAGAAAGAATTTATATCACTTTTATACCTAATAAAACCATACCATTTCATTTAATGAACCATATATGACCCTTAAGTGACTCAAAATGATATAAGGACTAAATTGGACTATAACCAACGATAATAAGACATTAAATGACATAAAATGAACCATGACATGCCCCGTGACATTACAATAGACCCCTATATCAATTTTTATACTATAGAGGGTTAACTCATTTTGACTTGTAGTCAATATGGTCAACATTCTTGGTGATTTCCCGAGGGTGGTATGCTTGTTATGACAAGACTAGTAGCCTAATCTTGTCTATTGGGCCATAGAGTCAACTATACACTAGTTTGACACACAATTTTCCTTTGACACCACACCAAATACAAAGTAAAGACACAAAAAATAAGACACACTAAAGGAAACAAGCATGTCTTCAAATAGAACACTTATGGAACACAACATAACTAAAAGAAAGACACACAAACACACACCTAATATACTATTTACAAAACCTCACTCTTAAGGTGAAAAACATCTTATCATACCTCAACAAGGGCCTAAAATAGTTCCCCTTGCATCTTTGTCCATGAGATTACCATAAGTTCTAACTTGAATTGAAATAAGGTCTAAAATAGTTCCCCTAAGTTAATTGATTGATCACAAAATTATCTTCCACCAAGAAGTTAGTGAAACTTTCTCCATGAGATTGCCAATCCTCATTTGACTTCATCTTCAGCTGATAGGAGAGGAATGACTCCTTGAATAACTAGGGCTTATTTCCCACCTTCATTATCATCCTTAAATTGTATTTTTTTCCAATATTCTCCTTGCACCAAGATAATATACACTGGTAATATCTCTCTTGTACTGGTGGTAGAATTGATATTATAGACATTGGCAGGCTTGTTAAAGTTTGGTTGCCTTTGACCTCTTCCTCTCACATATTATTGACCATATTGTTATTGATATGGATATGGATTTTGATAAGCACCTTGTTGCCTAAGCCAAGCTTCCAAATTTTAAATTATTACATATGGATGCATGACATCATCTGCCTTTTTAGGATCAGTCTTTAGCTTAGCATTTACATTAAGAATTAGAGCAATATTTAGTGTATTAGTGGAAGTGTTAGGTAGTAGGAATAAACACAATATGAGGCAATTATCCTAATTAAATTAATACATTATCATTTCTAATGGTAATTTAATATGAATTGGGAAGATTGAATCCACCCATTGATTGAAGCATGATAGAAATATCAGTACCAATGGCTCTCAAGTATATGGGGAACACAAAGATAGTATGTGGTCTCATGAGAGGAGGAAATCTATACCAAGTCTTTTAAAACATTTCATTGAAGTCATACATTATCTCCTTGAAGGATATCTTGATCACATTGAGCTTGTTGGTTGATTATTTTGTCTATCAACGTACTGGTAAACAAAATAGGTCTTATCAGCCAAAGCAAGAAGATTAGTCATCATAATGTGTAAGTTTATCACATTAGAAGGAGACTTCTCTCTCCTCTCATCAAGGGGAGGTTCCCTATGGATATGTTATGTATATATATGAACAAAAAATAGTATTCAAGGGTAGGACCAGACATCCATCTCTCTTTCTTCAAAGATGATGTATACAAAACAAAGAAAGAACTCAAGAGAATGACAGATAGCACTCCTCTTCTTTTAGAAGAGCTATTCAACCAGTCATGAGAATACTCCTGGAAATAAAAGCAGAATATGACTAAAGTATGGTAACCAGCAAATCAAGACACAGCACAAAGTCTGTGCAAGAAATACTCAAGAGTGATATACGAAGAACAATGAAAGCTCAAAGTCTTTCCAAAGTTCTTTACATAGCAATGAAAATACAAACACACTGAAGGCAGCTATGGGGGCACAAAGTCTCTCCACAATTGATTCTCTAGGACACCTTCTTGACAAATTTACTAATTCTACATATTAAATCAATGAAACAAACAAGATATCACAGCACAAAGTCTGAAAAAGTCCCTTGTTTTCATTAAAAAAATATGATAAATAGACTGAGCACAAAGCCTCAATGATGCCTCTCAATTTCGGTAGATTTTCCTTCCCTTTATCAAAAAGAAGATCCTTGTTACAATAGAAGAAAGTCCCTTATATAGCCTCTTTAAAAAGGACTTGGGAACAATCGATACATCAATTTACATTGAAATCTATTAAGGAGACACACTGGAACTTAGGGGCACTTTACCCATTTGATTTTATCAATGCAAGGAAATAAGTCGCACTTATTGAAAGTTTGTAACTTGCAATGTTCCACCTGGCAATCTGATCTTATCTTCATCATTCCTCCTTGTTCGGCTAATTGAGTTAGGTCTTGGATTTAATTTGTTGTTCTATTTTTCCCCACTTTTTGCTGGTCTTGGCCTTGAAAATTGTGAATGTATTCTGTCCTATGGATCAAAGGATCAATGGCTATTTTATTGTCTCTAAAATTGACATTTACATGCCCATCACTGTGTTTCCAATGGCTAGTTGACTATGTTAAATTTGACGTGTTTGAGCAATCATCCCTTGGTCTTCTTTTATCTTTCCCACTTGGCACTTTTCCAGATTAGACTTTGCCCTTTCAAGCCCTGAAAAATGATCCTTCGGAGTCTTTTGGCCCTTCACAAATTTCCCCTGGGCTTAAATGATCCTTCAGCTTCATTTTTTGGCCCTTCACAAATTTCCCCCAGGCTTTTCCTCAGGCCATTCACTTTGAACATTCCTGTAGACATTTTCCCTAGGGAAAATGCCTGTGGGCAAAAAGTCTAGGTGAAATTCCCCGAGCAAAATGTTCAGGTGAAATTCATTCTACCAAGTCTTTTTGAACAAGTCTAAGTGTCCTCCGCAAGGACACTTGTCCTTCAGAAAAGTCCTCTTAGCATTGAACCATCCCTTTGAACCTAGTCGATGAACCTTTGTTGAACCAATTCAAAGGTTCAATGAAGCGTGCCAAGCCTTTGAAGCAAAGCCGATGAAAGCATTAAACCACTTGATTGAACCCGCCTTTGAACTATTTGAATTTGAACCAAAAGATGAACCAAATGTTGAACCTGCTGCTGATTGTTTGCTGATTAAAATCCCTACAGAAGTCATGAAGCTCGTTAAATTTGGACGTTGAACCATTTGGTTCAAAGGTTCAATGAAGCGCGCCAAGCGCCTTTGAACTAAAAAGCTATGAACTTGCTATTGAACCATTGAACCAAAAATCCTTGAACTAACTGACAAAATAAATGATCAAACCAAAAGATGCTAAAACAAAGGAAATGAACCATTTGAGTGAAATAAAGCATTGAACTACTTGGTTGAACTTGGACATTGAACTGTTCCTTTGGTTGAACTGACTGTTGAACCTTTGAACCCGTTGAACCTGTTGAAGCGACTGAACTTTGAACCTTTCCCAAAAAATGAACAAATGTTGAAAATCAATTCTTTTGACTGAAAATTGCCTACAAGAGTCTGTAGATTTTCCTTTTCCTACACAATCCATAGATTCTTCTTCCTGTTGAGTCCGTAGATTTAAGCCTACAGAGTCCATAGATTTTTTGAGAAGCTCTGAAAATGAGAAATCTGAATATCTAAGACAAATTTTGAAAATGGAAGATATTATTTTGGTTTGTAGAACCAAAATAATTCAAATGTTGTTCCAAAAATGACTATTATTTTTGGGAGACAACAACTGGCTCCAGTTGGGTAACTTTTGTCAATTACAAAACAAATTGGAAGGAGTAGAATCCAGAAACTCTAGTGTCTTCAAGTGTACCATTGGGATTCAGAGTCATGCTTTCCAAAAATGAAAGGCATCAAAAATGAAAATAAACAAAACAAAATAGAATTTAAAACTGTACAAATATACATATATACAGAGGTAATGATCTGACACTTCAAGAATTGAAGTGTTTCAAATGCTGTCCATTATGGGGTAGAAAAAAAGAGCGTGCCATCTTGGTATTTCAACAAAAAGCTATTTTCACCCATGTGTTGATGAATTGTGAATGGGCCTCTCCAAAGGGATTCAAACTTTCCATGCATCCCTTTTGGCTCTCTTCTTTTGTCCCATAGCAAGACTTTATCCCCAATCTGAAAATCATGATTTATGGCTTTCTGATCAAAAAGTTTCTTTATCAAATTTTGATGAACAACAATTATGTCCACCACAATGGTTCTTTGTTCTTCTAGCTGAATCAGGTACATGATTCTTTTGTCAAGAGAACTCTCATATGTCTGATCTTCAATATCCTTCACCAATTTCAAGGCTGGTAACTCTAAAGTAATTGGTATCTCAGCATTAATACCATAGAGAAGTTGAAAAGGAGACATACCAATTACCCTTTTTGGTGTGATCCTATCAGCCCACAGAGCGTCTATCAATGTTTTGTGCCACATCCTTTGATTATCATCTACAAGTTTCTTGATAATAGTTACCAAATTTTTATTGCTAGACTTAGCTTATCCATTCCCTTGCAGAAAATAATCAAAAGAATGAGAAAGTGTAATTCCATAATAAAAATAGAATTGCGTGATTTCTTGAGAGGTAAAACAAGCTGCATTATTAGTAACAATTTTGAGTGGGACTCCAAATCTGGAAATGATGTTCTCTTTCAAGAAATTGCATACAACTTCTGAGGTAGCATGCTTTATTGAGATTACTTCTACCCACTTAGTGAAATAATCAGTCGATATAAGGACATAATCATGTACAACACTTGATGATGGATTTATTGTCCTAATAAAATTGAGTCCCCACTGCTAGAAAGGTTCCTCTATGATCACTGGCTTAAGAGGTAGAGTAGCCAACTTGGGTTTTCCAACAAATTGCTGGCAAAGTTCACATTTTCTTACCCATTTATGTGCATCTTGAAAAAGAGTCAGCCAATAATATCTGGCTCTCAAAATTTTGTGAGCAATCATAGGAGCATAAAAATGTCCTCCACAAGCTAGATTATGGAAATATTTCAAGAGCTGGGTTTGTTTTTCTTTATCTACACAGTGAAGAAAAACTCCATCTATGTTTCTCTTGTACAGGCCGTTGTCCCAAGGACAAAATTGGTAGCTTTCAATCTGATGATTCTCCTCTCTTTGTAAGACAAATGAGCAGGACATTCTCCATGAGTCAAAAAATAGGCAATATTTGAATACCATTCATTGGTAGTAGAAACAAAAAGGACTGTTGGCATATTGTCTATTTTAACTTCTTCAAGTTGTGTATCTTCAGGCTTATTATCAGCCATTAATTGACAAAGACCTTTACCTCTGACCAGCTTTGTTGGCTTGATATCTAGATCAAATTCTTGGATCTTTACAATCCAATTACCTCTCTTTGTGCCAAACTCCTGTTGAGTTAATATAGCCTTGATTGTACTGTCAAAAACTAAGGTAGTAATATATGAATTCAGAATATAAAAGCGAAAGTGTTTGACTACTTTTACCAAGGCATAAGCTTGCTTCTCTATATTTGAATACTTCAATTCATGATTTTTTAGAGGGCAACTCATGAAAGAGATGGGAGACTCCATACCTTCTTTGTATTGTAGGACAAGAATAGCTAAAAGAGTATGCTCAGATGCATAGCTATATATAATGAAATCTCTGTGATAATCTGGGCAGACCAAGGTGGGGGCATGAGCAATAGCGACTTTGATATCTTGAAATGTTGGTTTGCCTTCTTTGGTCTAGCTAAAGGTATTCTTTCTCTTCATCATATTTACAATGTGTCTTGTCTTCTTAGCAAATTTAGGGATAATTCTCTATAAGAAATTCACTTTTTTGAAGAAAGAGTGAACAGCTTTCTTACTTGTAGGCAAATTTAGCTCTTGAAAAGACTTGACTCTATTTGAGTCAATCTTTATTCCTTCTTTGGACACAAAGTGTCCAAGGAGTTTTCCTTCTGTCACTCCAAAAATAGACATTTTAGGATTCAAAGAAATACCATTTTCCTAGCAGCGCTCTAGCACTTGTTGCAAGTGGCACATATGATCAGATCAGTGCTTTGAAAAGATAGTTAAATCATCAAGATATACAACTATGAATTTTCCAATTTCATCTTTAAAAGCCATATCCATATCTCTCTAAAATGTAGCACCAGCATTTATTAATCCAAAAGGCATTATTGTGTATGCAAAAGTACCCCAAGGCATGGTGAATGCAGTCTTGTATTGATCAGGTTCAGCAACTTCAACTTGGTTATAGCCTGAGAATCCATCCAACATTGATAACATTTATAATCTTGATACTATTTGGAGCACTTGGTCCATGATTGGCAAACGGTAATTGTCTTTCAAAGAAGACTGATTTAGATTCCAAAAATCAACACAAATGCAGATTTCACCATTTTTCTTCTTTACAGAAACTATATTTGCAATCCATGTAGAATGATGGATTGGAAAAATAATTCTAACATTTAACATTTTCTGAATCTCAGACATAATTGTACCTAAAATCTTTAGATTGTATTGTCTAGATTTCTACTTGTAAGGCGTTAAATCAGCCTTGAGAGGAATATGATGACAGATTTCATCAGGACTAAGAGACTTCAGATCTTCGTATGAATATGCCAAAACATCAATGTATTGACATTGCAAAGAAGTAAATTTGAATTTTTCTTCAAGTGTACAGCACTTACCAATGTTGACCATTTTTGGATTTTCTTCATTGGTCAGACTCACTTGGTCAAATCCCTGAGATAAATTTGAATATCTCTGTTGTTGCTTGATGAATCTATCATGCTTGTCAAACAACTTTTTGAGAGAAACCAGGCCTTTAGGAATTTTATTTCCTTTTAGCTGTATAAACTCTTCATTTACATTTGAACTAGATTCAAAAATTAATTCATACTTCTGAGATTCACTGCCTTCAAAATACAGCTATTCAAAATTGTCTTTTCTTTCCAAAAAGGCAATGATCTGATTATCATCATTGAAAATTTGCCAATGATTAGCATTATCAGAAACACTTGGCCTATAGATCAACTCAATGGTATATTTGGCTTGTTTAAAATCAAAATGTGGAACTAAAAGAGTTCCTGAAACAGCAAGTGCATCAACTTTATCATTGTATTCTCTTGGAATGGAAGAAATGTTGAAAGCATCAAAGCTTTCAATTTGATCCCAAACGAGATTATGGTAATGGCACAACCTTTCATTCTTAGTCTGATATGAATTTCTCACTTGGCAGACCACTAATTCGGCATCCCCTTTAGCATGAAGACACTTGATACCTCTTTCTTGAGTAGCTTTCATGCCCAACAATAGCGATTCATATTTAGCTATATTATTTGTGTTGCTAAACTGTAACTTATATGATGAAGGGAACATATCTCCTTGAGGAGATATCAAAACAATTATGGCTCCAGAACTAGAAGAAGAACAACTACCATCAAATTCTAGATTCCAAATCTCATCAGACATTGGCTTTACTTCAGACTTTCCCTCATCAGAGATGGAGGGTCTTTCTTCATGATCTGTATATAAAAAATAATTACCCATACTTGCAGATTCAAAAAGGATTTGAGCTTCAGGAGCTGACGTCTTGGTGACTATATACTTTACTTCCTTTTTAGGAAGTAATCTTTTCATCATGCCTTATACAGGGATCCTTGCCTCAGATAAATTCATGTTCAACTCTCCTCCCACGTCCTTACAAAAATTCCATCCAAGTAAAATACCATAAGATGCTGGAACTTTAGCCACTAATACAGTCATTTTAATTCTCTTGTCTGAAAAGGCTACAAATGCAAATTGAGCATCTTTGATCTGCCCCAATAATGGCACTTATTTGTTCTCCATGGAAAAACATCTACCAAATGTCTTGGTTAATGTGAAACCAAAAGATTCAGCGACTTTGGCAGGCATGACATTGTCAGATGCACCTAAATCTATTATACAATTACTCAGCTTGTGGCTGTTGATTAACAGGGAAACATAGAAGGGTTCTATTTTTCTAGAAGCAACTAGAGGAGTAATAATCAAATTATTTGGACTAGGTGTATTTATTGGTGAATCAAAAGTCACTTTTTTGGCCTTTTGCACTATAGGGACGGTCTAATTTTTAACATATTAGACCAACTTATTCAGTTGATCTGGATTGGACTGCAAGTACTCAAATTTAGACATTTGTATTTTTGTCTTTTTGACATGATCAATTATGTCAAATGTCTGAATCAAACTAGGTACAAAGAAAAGTAATTCAACTTTCTAAGTTTTAGAAGAGACGGGAGGTATACTAGTTTGTGAATTAGAATTAGAAGGGAAAGGAGCAACAAATGTATTTACCTTTTGAGTGATTACTGGATCTTTTGGTTGAAAGGGCAGAACTGTTCCATGCTTGGCAATTGTGACTACTGGTTGTGATTGCTCTTCTATTTTTCCTTTATCAGTCTACTGGACTGATTGATTCTTAGATCTAGTAAACACTACATATGATCCATCTGAAGCTTCTCCTTTACTTCCAAGTTCATCTTGATAATTTAGGAAACCAATGTGGGAGTCGCCAGCTGATTCTTCTTGACTATCTTCAATGATATCAGCATCATTTTCTTGATATAATTCAGGTTGATAAGAAAAATCTGATTCTGTCTCAATATATCCCATTGCTGAATTAGTTGGAGTAGCTTCCAAGGCAAGTTTTCCTTATGGAGGAGGAAGATGATTTTGTTGTCCTTGGTTTCTGGCAACATTGCCCTGATATGACTGATTTGGGAATGTTCTTCTATATGTAGGAGTAGAAGACATTCCTTGAGCCATTTGCTTTTTGAGGGCAAGGAGCTCATTCGCTAATTTTTGCACCATTGAATCTATGGTGCTTGTAGATGCAAATTCAAATGATGATGAAGCTCTATTTCTATTGGGATCTTTTCTTATTTTCCCTACTAATATGAGATCATCTTCTACTTCAGTGGCCAAAATTTGAGCTGCCTTGAGATCTATTTGGCCAGCACGTCTCAAGAGGAAACTGACTTCAGGTAGCTGAGAATTAATGAAAAAGCATTTAAGATTCTCAGATGTAGGTCTGGCAATCATAGGAATTCTATTTCTCAACTTGTCAAATTTAGCTATGAAGTCTCTCATAGGCTCATGTGGCTCTTATTTCATTTGTGTAAGTTGAGCCAGAAGTGTATGTGCATCTTCTACAAGTTTGAATCTGGTTTCAAACTTATCTTTCAAAATATTCTAATCAGCCACAGATCGAGTCTATAAATGGTAAAACCAATCTGTAGCAGGACCTTGTAGTGTTTTAACAAAAATCTTGACTGCTACATCTTCAAATTCTACCCCAATTACTCTACAAGCTATACTAAATGCTACAATATGTTCACCAGGATGAACTTTCCCATCACCTTGGAATTTTGGAAAATTCTTCCTAGAACTGCGTGGAAGTTCATGTAGAGGAGTAAGATTGAGAGGGCCAAAATCATTACCCCAGGGACCTTGAACTGCCATTATAGGGTGCTAAAAAAGAGGGATAAAAAATCTCAATGGGGTAATTATAGGTGAAGCTTTATCAACAACAGAAGTTGATATTTTGCCTGGTAATGGAGATATGGTTTTAGTAGGAGAGAATCTCTTGGTTTTTTACAGACGAGATGGTGAAGAAAAAAGATCAAAATCACTTTGTTGTACTTACTCAAACATAGGATCAACAAGACCTTTATCCCTTTAACTTCGTGTATATCTTGAATCTACTAGATTTGTAAAACAAAATTTGAAAAGAATTGACTTTGCTTCAGTTAAAGCTTGAGGCTTTAAACTATGCATTCTTTTCCTATGGGTGTGGAGGTGAATGGAATGGATAGACTATAAATGGATAATAGGTAATTCCCCAGCAGAGTCACCAAAAACTGTTGGTTGATTATTTTGTCTATCAGCGTACTGGTAAACAAAATAGGTCTTATCAGCCAAAGCAAGAAGATTAGTCATCCTAATGTGTAAGTTTATCACATCAGAAGGAGACTTCTCTCTCCTCTCATCAAGGGGAGGTTCCCTGTGGATATGCTATGTATATATATGAACAAAAAATAGTATTCAAGGGTAGGACCAGACATCCATCTCTCTTTCTTCAGAGATGATGTATACAAAACAAAGGAAGAACTCAAGAGAATGACAGACAACACTCCTCTTCTTTTAGAAGAACTGTTCAACCAGTCATGAGAATACTCCTAAAAATAAAAGCAGAATATGACTGAAGTATGGTAACCAGCAAATCAAGACACAACACAAAGTCTGCGCAAGAAATACTCAGGAGTGATATATGAAGAACAATGAAAGCTCAAAGCCTTTCCAAAGTTCTTTACACAGTAATGAAAATACAAACACACTAAAGGCAGCTATGGGGGTGTAAAGTCTCTCTACAGTTGATTCTCCAGGACACCTTCTTGACAAATTTACTAATTTTGCTTATTAAATCAATGAAACAAACAAGATATCACAACACAAAGTCTGAAAAAGTCCCTTGTTTTCATTAACAAAATATGATAAATAGACTGAGCACAAAGTCTCAATGATGCCTCTCAATTTTGGTAGAGTTTCCTTCCATTTATCAAAAAGAAGATCCTTGTTACAATAGAAGAAAGTCCCTTATATAGCCTCTTCAAAAAGGACTTGGGAACAATCAATATATCAATTTGCATTGAAATCTATTAAGGAGACATGCTGGAACTTAGGGCCACTTTACCCATTTGATTTTATCAATGCAAGGAAATAAGTCACACTTATTGAAAGTTTGTAACTTCTAATGTTCCACCTGGCAATTTGATCTTATCTTCATCATTCCTCCTTGTCTGACTAATTGAATCAGGTCCTAGATTTAATTTGTTGTTCTATTTCTTCCCCACTTTCTACTGGTCTTGGCCTTGAGAATTGTGAATGTATTTTGTTCTGTGGATCAAAGGATCAATGGCTATTTTACTGTCTTTGAAATTGACATTTACATGCCTGTCACTGTGTTTCCAACGGCTAGTTGACTATGTTGAATTTGACGTGTTCGGGCACGTCGTCCCTTGGTCTTCTTTTATCTTTCCCGCTTGGCACTTTTCCCTTTTATCTTTCTTACTTGGCACTTTTCCAGATTTGACTTTTCCCTTTTGGGCCCTGAAAAATGATCCTTCAGAGTCTTTTGGCCCTTCGCAAATTTCCCCCGAGCTTAAATGATCCTTTAGCTTCATTTGTTGGCCCTTCACAAATTTCCCCCGAGCTTAAATGATCCTTTAGCTTCATTTGTTAGCCCTTCACAAATTTCCCCCAGGCTTTTCCTCAGGCCATTCACTTTGAACATTCCCGTAGACATTTTCCCTGGGGAAAATTCTCGCAGGCAAAAAGTCCAGGTGAAATTCCCCAGGAAAAAAATCTAGGTGAACTTCCCTGGGCAAAATGTTTGGGTGAAATTCATTCCACCAAGTCTTTTTTAACAAGTCTAAGTGTCCTCCGCAAGGACACTTGTCCTTCGAAAAAGTCCTCTTAGCATTGAACCATCCCTTTAAACCTAGTAGATGAACCTTTGTTGAACCAGTTCAAAGGTTCAATGAAGCATGCCAAGCCTTTGAAGCAAAGCCGATGAAAGCATTAAACCACTTGATTAAACCCGCCTTTGAACTGTTTGAAGTTGAACCAAAAGATGAACCAAACATTGAACCTATTGCTAATTGTTTGCTGATGAAAATCCTTGCAAAAGTCATGAAGCTCATTGAACTTGGATGTTGAACCATTTGGTTCAAAGGTTCAATGAAGCACGCCAAGCGCCTTTGAACCAAAAAGCTATGAACTTGTTGTTGAACTGTTGAACCAGAAAGCCTTGAACCAACTGACAAACCAAATGATTGAACCAAAAGATGTTGAAATAAAGGAAATGAACCATTTGAGTGAAATAAAGCATTGAACTACTTGGTTTAACTTGGACGTTGAACTATTCCTTTGGTTGAACTGACTGTTGAACCTTTGAACCCATTGAACTTGTTGAAGTGACTGAACTTTGAACCTTTCCCAAAAAATGAAAAATATTGAAAATCAATTCTTTTGATTGAAAACCACCTGCAAGAGTTTGTAGATTTTCCTTTTCCTACACAGTTTGTAGATTCTTATTCCTGTTGAGTCCATAGATTTAAGCCTGTAGAGTCCGTAGATTTTTTGAGAAGCTCTGAAAATGAGAAATCTGAATATCTAAGACAAATTTTGAAAATGGAAGATATTATTTTGATTTGTAGAACCAAAATAATTCAAATTTTGTCCAAAAATGACTGTTATTTTTGGGAGACAACAGAGTTGATGTATGAGTTAAGTATGGTCACTTTCATCTTCAAACCTTGAAGTCAACAACACCCCAAAGTCATCCCATGAAGTGATGAATCTATCGATCAAAGTCCTATACAAATCAATATATTTCCCTCTAAGGTACATGGCAAGGAGTCTAATGGTAATATTATCTTTAGTGACATTATGGAAACTAAAAAAAATAGAGATATCCTTGATGTATTCACTAGGTGTGACATGACTCTAACCATTAAATGTGGGCACACTCATTGTGGCATTAGGAGGAATGTAATCATATGACTGAAGGGGAATTGGATTTTTAATATTAAAGGTAGGAAAGGCATGTTGCCTAGCCATGTTTTCTTCAAGATATTTAATTTATTCAATATTTTGACATTTTTAGCTAGAAAAATCTTCTTGGTCTTCAAAGGGCAATTAGGATGAGGGTATTAAACTTCAAGAGGAAGTTTAGGTTGAATAGGTGGATTGATAGGATTGAGAAATATACTAGATTATGACTTAGTAAGAAACATGAATCATGAGAGCAAGTTTATGACAAAATAATGGCCTTGAACCAAATTTTACCTTGAATGTAGTTTTCAAATGCTAAGTAGCACACCAATTTGTAGTTGATGTTATCAAGACCAACATTTGCCTTGACAAGTTGTCTTAAAGACAATGTATCCCATCATGCATGCTAGAACTATTGTCACCAAATTTGGTACCCTATAGGATGGTGTTCAATCCTCCTCCATATTTTGGTAACATGGCAATACTTCTAGGTATGTATTTTTACCTATAGATAGAAGTAGACCTGTAGGTTTAAGGGCTAGCTCCCTGAATATACCTTGAAATGCTTATCACCTACTTAACTAGTTATTTGTGGGAAAAGAGGTAAAAGTTAACATGAAATTAAATTAATATAAGGGGGTTATAAACCAAGATTATTTACATAATAAAATCATACTTATTTCACTTAGAAACAAGACCTACAAACTAGCTTTACAGTCATAAAACACTCTAACATAAGTGTTTCAACATAAAGGTGATATGCATGAGACAACACAAGGTAAGTGAACCAAAGGGAAGAATGCAAAATCTAAGAGAAATTTTAAACTTTAAATGATTATAAGACACTAGATACACTCTATATGACCTATTATAATAGGAACTCTTACATAAACATAAGAGGATAAGGATAAGCAAGGATAGGAGATTATCACTTAGCATCACCATACATCACTTTGCACACTTATAAAAATGTTAATGAGCTCAAAAACAACCTTGTTTTAATTTTTAAAAGGCAAAATACAATGTCATTCTAGTATGGATTCACCATACATGGTGTGGTATTAGTTTACAAGAGATAAAATGGCTACTACTTATAGAATTGGAGAGAGAGGAGAAGAGAATGAAGTCCAAGAGTCACTATAACATGTGTCATGCTGAGAAAAAGAGTTACAAATGTAGGAGAGAGTAAAATTTAAGATAAAAGCCAAGTTATACTAGGAAAAATGTCCCTCAAAACATGAAACTCTTGAAATGTGTTGTAGGATTCCTCATTGCTTGCTCAAAAAATTGCCTTCATCATTTAGCCTTTTTAGAACTTCCCACAAAATATTAGGGATAAATGTGATGATTTAACAAATGGGGAGGGTTTTTAAAAATTATCCAACATTCATTATTTTAATCCCTAATCATCAAGATTTTTTTGTAGATGAGTTATCACTATCTACAGTCCAAATAACTCCTCTTTCACTCACCCTTCACACTTGACACCATATTTGGTCTTTAATTTTATAATATAATTAATACATAGGATTTAATAACACTTTTAAATATACCTCATGGACTTAAATTCATTAGGTAGGCCTTAAAAATCCTCTCACTTGAAGTTCTCACTCTCTCCCTGGCCTGCTCACTATGCTAGTTTGGACTGGCTGAGATGAAGGCACTTGAAGAGGCACTTAAGAACTTAATTAAGGAATTAAATTAATATGGTGAGTTATTTTAAGTCTCAATATATCTCCCAATGTTTATTTCATCTATTTAAATCCTTCCATACCTATACAACACCAAAAATAGTCAATAAAATCCAAATTTCACCCTATCTATATAGGTAGGGTACAACTCACATTGATGGGGAGGATCCCTAGATAGTTTTATATAACCTAAAGTCATTTCCCAATCCATTCCATGCCATCTAGATTAATCTCCTACTTCATCTTCCCAATCAAGTCTTTGGCAAGGGTTTGAGAAGTTTTAGAGTGATTTTGACCTCTAATGATTGTTCATAAAGGTTTGGCATTGGATTTGTAAACAAATTCTACAAAAAAAAAGTTCAAATCCTCCTTAATCATCCCATAACTCCTTAAAATCCCATGCAAATTTTCTAAGTAGGTATATGATTGCAAATTTGCCTACTCGAGCTCTTCTCTTCATTCGATGTAGGCCTAATGTGGTTTGAGCCAAGAAATGGATTTATTGTGGTCTCTTTTTCACTATAATAGTTAAAAAATACTTTAAAATTCCCTATTAATATGTTATAACTCATTTAAATTATCCCTTTATGCTAGAAGTGAAAGTAGACCCCCAAATGGATAATAGGCCTAATTTAGACCAAGTAGGTCTACCTGCATGCTTATGAGTCTAGGCTATTATGGCATGTTTACAACATCTATGAGATTTTACCTATGTCAGTTCATGTCTAGACAAACCTTATATATATTCTTTCAATGTTTTATCAACCCTCATCCTTCCTTATTATTTTCATGACCAATCTGTAAGATTGTACCATTAGGGAGTGCCCTATATCTAATACCAAATAGAGGGCACTCCCCCTATTACCATAGACTAAAGGATGATATGGTGATCTTATAAAGTGATGGAGATTCTCTATGAAACGTTTCATCTCTTGATCACATTATCAGACCCTCCAATCCTTCAAAACCTTGAAGACAAACTTATGGAGAATACTGACTGTGCATGGTTTTGACATGTGCCGATAGGTTGCACTATTTTAAAATATCCTTCCCCTATTTTCATGTTATAGATGTCTCTTATTATGGAAAAAAAATTCAATAATATTTTATCATGCCCACACTCTTTATTCTTTGTCAACTCCTTCATTGCAGACTTTGTACTTGACTTACCAAAGGTGTTGACTGTGTTTTTTATTTGAAAAAGATACTTGTAGGTGTATCTACATGATTGGACCTTGAATACATGTTTATATGATTCTTTATAGTCTCCAATATCATTTTATAGTTGTTTTAACCTATTCACATCGTTCTCATACTATGACAACATCAAGAACACCATATTTGAGCTCATTGTCAACTATAGTCAGCTATAATTGACTAAACAAGGGTTCTATAGGTGAACATCAGCCTTGGAATTAGTGACACATGGTATATTATCACCTTATAGGTCTTGGAAGAATTTTTGAACTTTTAAAATGTTCATGTTTATAGGTTTCCATGATTAATCTCACACCATAGACTTGTAGGACTCTACAGTCAACTATAACTGAGTTATCTTAGGGCAAAGCACACTTGTAGGTGTTGATGGGGTCAAAATATTGCATTTTAACCTTTCATGATAACCATTGAATCATTAATGTGTCTATAATTCAAATGGAAACACTATTCATGGATGCATGTTTCTATATTTTAGCCTTAGGTGTATAGATCACTTTGGAAGCTCAAGTCTTGTATAAAGCACTATCAAACTTTGGTGAACAAATGTGCAACTTGGAGGCCCCTAAACATCATTCTCTTTTAGTCACATACCCAATTTATTTTTTAATTTTATACCCTCATTTTTATGCTAAAACATGGGTGAATTTAAAATCATCTAGGCATCATGATTTTTCATCATATGACATCAACAAAAGAGCTTAGGCCTATGTTTTAGTGTTTTAGGGAAATTGTCCCTAAACTAAGTTTTTCAACTTTGATCATGACTTATTAACTATGCCTGCTCCTTAATGAATTTATATATGAATTTTATAGTATATATAGCATTTTAATACCTCAATAATGGTCTTAAAACATGTCTTAACATCTCTAATCAACATTTATAAGTCTTTGTTTGTGTCACTTATAGGTGGACATTTTAATGTGTAGGCCTTGAATGAGACTATGGGTAGTATGCATGATATATAGGATTATAACTAGGTTTATACCTTATCAAGTTATCCTAATGAATATTTATAACCTTGAAGGATTTTAATCAATTTTCAATACTCCCAACTCAATACTCTCATCCTCCTATAAGTATGCCTTAATATTGTAGACAAGGCAGTGAATGTAAGACTTGAGCAACATGCATGAAATATGACCTTATCGTTCATGATGAACCTCCATATCTTATTCAAAAAAAAACTTCAACCATGAAGTTCCTAAGACCTGACAATTTTTCCTTTTCAATGTGATTGATCTTCTTCAATAGCACCTATAGGTGTTCATTCATGGTGGATGGTTGTGCATAAATGAAGGTTGACTATCGCAGTCCATCTTTTATCATTTGAATGGATATTGATTGATATATCATGCAATAATAATGTGTGAAACCCCATTTTAAATATGCATAATGTCTATATGAAGCTCTTTAGGACCCCATATACCTCACTCAACTGACTGTGTATGGAAATGTAGGAAATTGACTATGTGGCCCATATTCTTGACTGTCACTCCATGAAAAACATAGGTGTGAGATTGAACTTAGAAAAATATATATTTTCATCACATTAAATACATGAATCACATCATATCACACTCATTTGAAACCATTGCAAATAAAGAACCTTTTTGCAAGTGTTAAAATTCACTCCAAATCCACTAGCATACATCATATTGTAACTTAAACTATTTGATCCATAAAATAACTTAAAATCATAAAAAAAAACATGGTTAACATGATATAATGGACTAAAAATTCCATGGAATCAATTTCATCAATTGAGCTATATGGATTAGCTCAAATAGGAGAAAAAATTGTAGAGTGTGAGAAACAACAAGCAAAAATGGGTAGTCAACTTGTTAAGGATGGTTCATAAATTATAGAAAGCAAATACTTGAACTCAAAACATGAATTTAAATAATACCAAGATTAATATCCAATACAAAGATCATTTGACTAGGAAGTCCTCATATTGGTCATACCAAGAAGAAACCTATTGACTAGTTTTACTTCCCTAGTGGAGCAACAGAGAGGTAGAATACTTTTATCCCTTTTTTGGAAATTAAAAAGAATTTAAAGAATTTAAATGAGTAAAAATAAGTTTAAAATCCATCGCAAAATCTCTTCCCATGTGCCACTCTCCTCATGGGTTGTAAAACTGCAAAAACCCCTCCTTTCTCACTTACTTTTTTGATTTTTAGTTAGGAACCTACAAGTTTCTATTAGTATTGACATTATTGATAATTAATATGATATATAATAAAATTAATGGCATTAATAAAGAGTTTATAACACTTTATACCTAATGAAACCATACCACTTCATTTAATGACCCATATATGACCCTAAGTGACTCAAAATGACATAAGGACTAAATTAGACTATAAGCAAGGATAATAAGACATTACATGACATAAAATTAACTATGACATACCCCATTACATTAAATAAACCCATATATAAAGTTTTAGACTATAAGGGTTTGACTCATTTTGATTTGTGGTCAAAATGATCAATAATACTAATAGAACTAGATGATACAAACCTAGGAATAAATGAAGGTAAACTCATAGTTGTAATATCCACATTATAAAATGAAGAAACAATGGAAGATACCACCTCATCAATTCTTTGAATTTTCTCTTGTCTGAGGCCAACTAAGTCTTCCCCCATGTCATGTTCACCCAAACTCAAAGCTTTGGCTTTTTCTAGCTCAACTTCTTCATCACTTGGTTGTGTAATGCCCATTTCTTTGTATTCATCCTCATAAGGATAATAAACCAAATATATTACCCATTTAACTTGTTTTTCTTCTTCAAGTTCTATTATAACCTCTACATCCTTTTACTCTTCCTCTTTGATAACTTCCTCTATAATAAGGAGATAAAGTGATGGTCTCTCTTCTGGTTTCCTATCCATAGAGGGAGTATGAGATTCCTTGTGTTTCCTTTGATAGGTCTAAACAAGTGAAGTGGAAGGTGGATTAGATGGTAGAGGGGTTTTAGGAACAACTATGGTAGGAAGTGTGATTAAAGGTGATGAAGTGGAAGGCAAAGGGCTTACTTGAGGAGACTTAGGACATTGAGGAGAGTTTAGATCAGTTGGAATGGAATGGAAAGACATTTGTAAGAATTTAGGAAGGATTACTTAAGTAATTATGGTAAGGGGAGGAAAAGGAGTCATCACAAAACTACTCTTCCTTTTTTCAACTAAAATAATTATCGACCTATCCCTTGTATTAGTTGTGCCCAAAACCTAAACGTGGGTAGTTGTTATTGTAGAAGGGATTTAAGGACATAGAAGACCTCTCAATATTTCCCTCCTAATATAAATATTAGATTCTCTTTGACTACCATATTTATCTAGTTGTCCCTCTGGAGGCTCTATTGAAGGGGAGGGAGGCTGATCCTATGGTTGAGAGTCTTGTGGCATAGATGGAGGCCATTATTGAGTCCATGTATTTTATGTATCTTCTTTAATTGTAATGTCCCATTTTCACCTATGAGACAATTATATAGGACCCTTAGCCTATTTAATTATTTTAGGTTAAATCAAGTGATATAAAGGAATAATTTTGGGTGTCAAGTCAAAATTCATGAGTTACTATTCATAGATGCTATTCACATGCAATATTCACTATATATATTCATGGTGATGTGGTAGGTGATGCAGATGATGATGAAGTATAGGAGGTGAATTGTGTATCATGTGGTAAGGACCATGATGGATCTTACATGAGATGAGAGTCACATGGGAAGGGACAAGTCAAATTTATATGGAGGTCCATTGATTTGGCATGTGAAGTCCTTTTGAATAGGTCAAAAGGTGTTGGGAGAGCACATGGGATAGTGGGGCATCAAATCACTATTCCTGATTAAAGTGGGGAACAAATTTGAAATATATTCCTACTACTTTTGTAAGCACATGGAAGGTGGGAGACAAAGACAAAATAAAAGGTAATCATGTGATCCACTTTTAACCATTATCACATGGGGACAAGCATATTTATATTGATCACATGTGTGAGTGAGGAGGAAATTTTGGAGCATGTACAAGTGGAACTTGGAATCATATGAAGGTGGAAGACAAAGTAAAAATAAGGGGCTAATCTTGTCTCCTTGGATTCCCTTCCTTTGGATCATTATCATAAGTGACAAACAAGGCATTATGGATCAATAGTGATCACACTTAGTTTGGGGCACCATTCTTCCTTATCCATGAACTTGCTTACTTCTCTCTCTTTCCTTCACATATTCTATATAAGGATAGCTCTCTCCATTTGTAAATATGAATGATGAATATTATAAACCCCACCATTTATATTTTTGAACCTAATTCAACTTAAGCCTCTTTAAAGGATGAAAACCCTTAGTGTGAAGAAAATTTTGAGAAAGAAAACCCTCTAAGACCTGTTAGTTTCGGTGGTGAAAGATCCTCCTTGGTTGGCTTATGGTGGTCACATATAGAAACTACAATTGTGTTATAAAGAGTTATATGAAGCAATTGTTATGTGTTTTAACTACTCTTTATATACAATATTCAATATTTCCATAATAATATAGTTGGTGGATTTTATCAGTATTTATCTATCACACTTGTATGGTTATTGGAAATTGTATGTTATTTCAAAAATTAGACAAATTTTTAGTAAATATCATTAAGGGATATTACATTGGTATCAGAGCATACATGTTGAGTGATTTTATTTTTAGATTTGAGTCTAAGAGTTAAGTGTGAATAATGTTAGTGTGAGTATTTTAGAAAATATCCCTAAAAGGGATATTACATTGGTATCATATCCATGTATCCTACTACCCTATGTGGGTTTATGTTTTAGAATTGTCTGTTGATAGAGCTGTAGGAAACATGGAGTGGAGAAAGCTACCCAAATTTTTTCCAATGAAAGAAGAGGTGTTGATATAAATACAAAGAAAAGAAATGATGAAACAACTCAATAAACCCACTGATCAAGAATCTCATGCTCAAGTAATGAGATATTGGAGGGTATTAGGAGTAGGATTCTAGGCTGAAATGTCATTCCATGTCTATTTAAAATTTCAAAAAAATTATAGACCCCATGGAGGTGGGAGACCATAGAACAATGAGTTGCAAAGGGAAGAGGGTAAGTTTTCAATTCCTTATTTTGATGGTTCCAACAAGTATAGTGCATGTTTAAGGGTGAAAAAATTAGATAAATATTTTTACCTTAACCCCATGTTAGGAATGTAATCCATTGAGTATGTCACACTCCATTTATATGGGGAAGCTCATAAGTGGTGGTACCACGATTTGGTGACCTTCGTACATGGAAACATTACATCTTATACAAACTTTAGGCAAATATTGATTTCCAAGGTTGATTCAGAGGATATGGATTTTTAAGCATCTCCTAAAAATAGAGTTCAGAGAAAAACTTTCCATTCTATTAAATATTTTCATAATTAATTTCCCAAGGAAACAAATGTGGATACAGGGGTGAGGAATGAGCTCAGAAGTAAAAATATTTATTTCTCATGTAGGGAGCCTTGGGAGCCTAGACATAGGTACCTTGGGGAAGCCAAGGTACATCACATTGAGGTTACTTATACCATATATGAAGAGGAGGAGAAAGGATGCTCTAGTCCAAATGAAGATCATGTAAATGTAGAAGCCCCTCACCATAAAGAGAAGGAACAAGAAGCAGAGTCATGTGATGCATCCACAAGTGAAGAGGAGTTGGAAAATATGTCCTTGGGCTTGGTTGAGTAACTAAAAAGTTTTTAAGTGAGATTATGTCTCCCATAATATGTTTTTACAATGTGAAATATCATATTTGGGTGAGTTTCTTTAAGTTTAAATGGAGACAAGAGAGAAGCTAGTAGAACATGAGGAAAAAGTTGCAGATAAACCACTAGATGGCCTAGTGATGGAGAATGGTCTTCAGGTGGTGGATATGGTGGGAGCTAATATGATGATTGAAGATGGATTCGCCATGAATTTTACTAAGCAAGTTATACACCTAAGCATAACACTAGGTGATTATATAATGACTGAATATTTTCATGTAGTATGCATTAGGGAGACCAATGTAGTTTTGGGAGTTCAATGGTTATACTCATTACGGAGTACTCAAAGAAAATTTTTGACTATAGATTTATAGTTCAAAGTTTATGAAAATAAAGTTATCTCAATGATGATAAATGGTGCACCCTTGATCATGACATTTAAGTTGATGGAGATCCTAGATGGTGAGGTTGCATGTGTTTCCCAAGCATGTGGTGTGGAAGGAAATATTGTAATTTTTATGGAGAAAGTGTTTTTTATAGCATCACTTAGTGAATAGTTCCAAAATATTGATATTATTATAGTAACATAATAGATTTGTGTTGGGGCAATGGTGTCAAAATCAGGGATGAGGATTGGGAATTGAAAATTCCCATAACTGATTTGGGACCCTAGCATTTGGGACTGTGAAGTTGAACAAATTTCTTGGGGATAAGCAATATTTATGAAAGGAGGATTTGTAATGTCCCATTTTTACCTATGAGACAATTCTAGAAGATTTTTATCCTATTTCAATCCCATAGGCTAAATCTAGTGATACAAGGGAATAATTTTGGGTGTCAAGTCATTATTCATGAGTTACTATTCATAGGTATTATTCATTGTTCCTATTCATGTTCATGTGGTAGGTGAAAAAAATAATGATGTAACATATGAGGTGACTTGTGGATGATGTTTCATGGACCATGATGTATCTCACATGAGATGAGAGTCACATGGGAAGGAATGGGTCAAATTTTTATGGAGGCCCATTGATTTGGCATGTGAAGTCCTTTTGAATAAGTCAAAAGGTGTTGGGAGAACACATGGGATAATGGAGCATCAAATCGCTATTCCTAATTGAAGTGGTAAAAATTTGGAAAGATATTCCCACTACTTTTGGAAACACATGGAAGGTGGGAGACAAAGACAAAATAAAAGGTGATCATGTGATCCACTTTTGACCATTATCACATGTGGATAAGGATATTTCTATTGCTCACATGTGTGAGTGAGGAGGAAATTTTGGAGCATGTGAAAGTGGATATTAGAATCATATTAAGGCAAAAGACACAGGAAAAATAAGATATTGATCTTGTCTCCTTATATTTCATTCCTTTTGACCATTGGAACAAGTGACAAACAAGGCACTATGGATCAATAGTGATCCCACTTGGAGTGGGGCACCATTCTTCCTTCTCCATGAATTTTCCTACTTTTATCTATTTCCTTCACATATTTTATATAAGGAGAGCTCTCTCCATTTGTAAATATGAATGATGAATATTATAAACCCCCCCCCCCACCCATTTGTAAGTTTGAACCTGGTTCAACTTAAGCCTCTCCTAAGGATGAAAACCCTTGGAGTGAAGAGATTTTTTAGGATAAAAACCCTCTAAGATATATTGGTTTTGATGGTGAAAGATCCTCCCTAGCTGGTTTATGGTGGTTTCATAAGAAAAATATAATTGTGATGCAAAGAGTTATATGTAAGAAGTTGTTGTGTGTTTTAATTTCTCTTTATATGTAATATTTAGTATTTCCATAATAATATAGTTGGTGGATTTTATCAATATTTAGCTATTGAAATTGTATGATCATTGGAAATTGTATGTTATTTCAAAAATCAAAAAAGAATTTGTACTAAATATCCTTAATGGATATTACATATACTGCCTTAGGGTTGTACTACAAGGCTTCAAAATTTATCATAAAAATTGATTTATCTTTCATATTTTTCCATACCTCTAAATCATCTGAGTCATTCAAGAAGATATGATCATCATCATACCCTTGGTAGTCATATGAAATGTGCACTTTATTCTTTTCCTAAATAGACTTATGGTATCCCCTTACTTTCTTCCTAGGGTCTTATTCCCCAAAAGGTATAAATTGTAAATATTACTAAATTATAGCTTTACTAAATTGAATAAAATATGACTTGATCACATATTGATGTTTCTCAATGTTTACAAGAGTCTTGAAATAGTAGGTAAACTACCTTTGACCTAATTCCTCATAAATGTTGTTAAAGACTTGATATGTAATTTCTTGTTTTGCTATAGTGTCTGAAACATGATGTGGTAATAGTAGAAGAGTTGTCCTTGTGCCTTCTACCTAGATTATAGTTACATTTGGGTATAACCAATAGTCTCCCATCTTGATCAAGTTCCGTGTCATATTTTTAGATAATCTAGGGATTGGGGTGCCCTGCATTACTTGATATATATGAGGATATACCTCATTAAATATCCTTCTAATTTCTTTCCTAAATATATGAATGAACAATAAATAAAAGTATTCTTTGACCGTATTTACCATATATTCATTTTAGGGATACCACTCCTAGCCATAGGGCTTGTAAATTATGTCCATCACTACATCTAGTAGGTAAAAATTCATATAGAAGTTGTTAGTAGGACTCTGATCAAGGTGGAGTACCTATGATTTTAACAGGGCACTTATAATCTCCTTGAGTGCCACCATTTAGTTAAACATTAGGAGTATATCTAATAATGAAACCCATTCAACCTGAACATATGCAATGCTCTAAAAATGATCTAATCTATTCAAAAGGGCCATGGATATCATAATGTTAGGCCTAAAATTTGATAATGAAATTGGAGGAGATAGCTCATTTGGGATTCATCCTCTGACCTTTTGTGAGACATTATTTTATTTTTCCATCCACTATGTTGTGCTCAAGGTAAACATTGGATGAGACTTGATTATAGGTAGTCTTAGGATAGGGAATCCTCATGTATATCTCAAATGCTCTATCTAAAATATAGGAGGAAACACTCTTATCTCTCCGAACAAGCATAATATCCCCAATAATGGTTCCATTAATAAATAAAACTTTCAAGAGGTCAATACATGACATTGCCTCAGGTTTGGCTAGTGCCTGGTGGAGTTCTTGTTCTTTGATTGGTAGAAAATCATCAATTTATTTATTAGCTTCTAGAGTGATTTTAACTTCGATAAATTATGGTTGGATAGATTTCACCTCTTCTTAGAGCACCTAGTAATGTGTAAATTTGAAATTTATAACACTCTTCTCAAATATCATATCTTTATACTATGTTAATCCTATAAATGACTATGGGGAGGTGACTATGGGCTTACTCTATTTTGAATAAGAGGACATTATTATCCTTTAGTCATTTTAATTCATTTTGGCATCCCCACTAGTATGCTCTGCACTTGGTAGCTAATGAAAATTAGGGATCACTTGGCATTAGGGAAGCTCAAAATACACTCATTTGATTAAATGAATAATGGTAAAGTGAATTTTCCTTAGCATATATTTTTCATATATCATTCACAGGATTGCGTATTTAATGTATTTGTGCACCTTAAATCCAGATAATGAAATTTTGCTTTAATACCCATTTCAATTTGAATGTATCAGTCAACTTTGGTGGGTGTAATTACTCATTAAATGGTAACCATTCATTATTTTTTGTGTTTAGTCATAATTTTTTATACAACTATAAATTATTCATTAATTGGCCTTTTTACCTACTATTGATATTCTATTTCCATGTTTTGTCCATACCCCCTTAGATAATTCCACTTCTCACATCTTTGTTAACCTATCCCTTTAGGTTTCTTCACTATGTTATGTAGGTATCATGGTTGCAAGTTTACGTGATTAAACCACATGGCCTATTCTTAGAGCATAGGATTTTAGACCATTAGAATGGTATACCTTTCAATGATCTATACTCTTGTGGTTAAGGGTTAATATGATTGAGACACGTGGAGTGATATCAAGCACACAGAAAACATGGAAGCTCAAAACCATTAGAGTGCAGACCAAAGAATCATTTAACCCTTTTGTAGTTCCACTTTAATGAGAATGTGCCAAGTGTCGATCGATTGGAACCTTGGAGGATCAAGATCATTAATACATGGAAATGCAAAACCTTTAAATTTTTATTGATAAATAGATGAAATCTCTATGTTCCCTCTTTAATGAGAATATGCTACATGGCAAGTTCATGAAGCCTAAGATCATAAAAGATTAAAACTTTTAATAACACAAAATCTTCTAAAGATTTAGAAACATTGAAAATGTCCAAATCTCTAAGTGATACAAGATCAATGCATGTCTTAAGTCCATGGAATCCAAAAGTATGGGCCTGATTGTATAAGATTAATGATCTTTGGCCTTTTATATTTATTCAATTCAAAATATACCAATTAGGATTTATAAATATTAGTTATGTTAGCTCATAAATTAGAACATTAACATTGAAATAAAATTCACAAAAACTCAAGCTTATAAATGACTTAAGATACCACTTTAATCTTAGATTTTTAGAATTTGAACTTGCATAATCCTATATTCTATGGAAATAACCCTAGATGGCAAATGAATGACATCCAAGTCATTGATTTTTAGGCTCACAGCTCCCTAAATAATTTTTTTACAGTAATGGGTCCTTATTTTGAAATTTTAAGATGGGGTGTGTGTGTGTTAGGACACAACAATATCAAACCCCTCTTACTATCTATCCATCCTTACAAAGCATCCAACCTTGTCTAGTAACTCTTATGGTGGCACCACATTTTTTGTATAGTTTCTAATAAAATTGTGAGAATATCTTGTGTGACCTAAAAATGAACACACATACCTATGAGTGGTTGGCACTTCTAATTGAAAAATAATGGATACTTTGGTTGGATCCACCAGTAGTCTTTGTAAATCACATCATTGAGCAAAGTTTCAAAACATGTTGCAAACATGCTTTTCCTCAAGTTTAATGAAATTTAAAATTTATAACAATGCTCAAACATGAGATGTGATTTAGTGTGGTGATCCTTGACCAACCCATTGGTTGTCTAGTCATTGAGGTGGAGTTATAGAAACCGATGAATGAAATCCCTGAATATAGCCATGATGATGTATGAGAATACAGATGGAATGTTTTTTAGCATAAAATACATTACATTATATGAAAATTATCCCCATTCTATTTCAAAATTGATCTTAGGCTTATCCTCCTCTTCGATCTCAACTTGATGATATCTATAAAATCCATTGGTGAAAGTGTATATTTCACAACCTATGACCCCTTCTAGGATTTTCTCATTGAAAGAAGTTGGGAATGAGTTAGTGACTCATGAAACATTAAGTAGTTAGAAATAAATGCATATCCAAATGCACCCATAATTTTTGATATTGATCACCATGGGGCTCACCCACTTATATTCCTCAACTAGTTAGTTGAATCCAATATCTAGTAAATTATATCTCTTCTCTTTGAATTAAGTGCATAATTTTGTATTCATTTAGTATGATATTTTCTTGATGGGCTTTGTAACTTTAGTCAAATTGATCTTTGTTTTTTCTGAGATATGGATGCATAAATTTCATCTCCTTTCCACTACATAAAAATAAATTCTTGGAATTCATGTAACAACTCAATAATGCAAGCTAGCTCTTCAATAGGCCCATAGTCACCCACAATGGCAATTTTTGGTTTTTCATATATATTGATGTTAATCTTTGTGGCCTTAAGTGGCTATAGTAATTTTACTTTTCATTTTTTCCATCCACCACCTCATGTTGTACATAAGAGGTTTGTCATCCTGATCAAACACTTGAGAAATATTTCACCAAGAATTCCTTGTGCTATAATTGTATCATCAATTTACAAATTGGTTGTGGTGTGTTAACTTGGCGACAACTCAACAAACACAATACATGGGTAAAAAAATGGTAAAAATAATTTACACAATAATTAAATGTAACAAATAACTATATTATTGGAATTATGTGTGTATAATCTCACCAAATAGGTGAACTTGGCTTCCATAGAGTGTTACCACCTCTACGTGGATTCCTCTCACTATCCCTTCTAACAAATTTTATGGGAGAAACTTCATATTCAAACAAACCAATAGCTTGACACTTTAACTTCAAGAATCTAAGATTATCTTCAATGTATTAATTTTATCTCTCCTTCTATCTCCCTTGATTATATCTTCCTTATTGTGTGTCTCATTTTCCCCCCTTATTGTATGTGATGGGGAGAGTCTGCATCCTTTTATAAAATATAAGGGCCTTTCATCTTATCTTCTTTAATCAATTAAAATAAATATCTCAATTGTCACTTAGGTAGGATTAGCTTTTAACATGGCACAACCTACCAAATAAAATTCTTAACCTAACACCCTTTACTAGCCATTACCTAATAATAGACCAAATATTCCAAAAGATTTATGATATCACTCTTTTTGGATCCTTAAAAGTACAATATTATTTATTTGATACTTTGAATCGAATGACCTTATTTCTAGGGCAATGATATTTTGACATTAACATGACCATTTACAATGAATATTTAATTTTTACCGTGGACCATTATTTTCAAAATATTTCCTAAACCAATTTAACCATTACCATGGAATATTTATTATTTAATTTATTAAATTATATGGAGGGTGCCATTATTTATTATTAGGCATTGATAAATTCTAATAGACAATACTACTAATTACACTTTACATAAAATTATTTACAACATTTCATCTAATGAAAATGAAATTTTAGAGGGATTTTAATGTGCTAACATCCCCCTCCTTAGCTTCTACACCATCCTTAGAGTAGACTATCCAATCTAGAGTTGTGTAGGTAGAAGTGGACCCACAATATTTACTCCCCACTTTTCAAATGGACTAAGTGGGAGAATAGGAAACAATGGTGTTGAAGAATTATTATGACTCCCAAGTGATTGAAATATATCATGTTTTACAATAATTGATACAATCCTTGAAAAAAGTTAAGTAGTGATAACCTACATCAAGGATCCTTTATGCCATTAGATTCCCAGAAAAGTGACCTCTACACACCCTCATAGAATTATTCAATCAAGTCTCTTTTTATTTGTTGACTAATTACTCTCTTATATTTTCTATTAGCTCCTACTCAATACAAGAATCCATGTGAAATGGACTATGGTAAACTTGCTTGGGTGATCTTCATCTTAATGTTTGCAATAACACCATCAAAGAACT
Organism: Torreya grandis; assembly: GCA_037957365.1. Classification (NCBI taxonomy): domain Eukaryota; kingdom Viridiplantae; phylum Streptophyta; class Pinopsida; order Cupressales; family Taxaceae; genus Torreya; species Torreya grandis. The sequence goes on from JARHVA010005026.1 coordinate 753,453, forward strand.
TGAAATCATTCAAATAATTCCATATATATAAATAATCAAATGGAATTACATTGTCTGAAATTTTAACATGTGCCTCTTTGGTTTTATACATAACATCATCAAACCGATTTGATGTGATAACAGGTTCTATGTCACCTTTGTTGAAAGTCCCAACATGAAAATCAATACATGAATCATCATCTAAATATTTTATATGTCGTTGCTTATATTAAAACTATTCTTCAATAAAGTGTTTGGGTGTAAAAATAGGTGAGGTTGGAAGTATGTCCATGACCAACACATCCAAATCACCCTCCTAATCCTTAATGTCCACATGAAATACTACTATAATATTCTGATAATGTTGCATTTTTAATACCATCATCAACATCAATTCAAATAAGATTCTTATTGTCATTATTAGTAGTTTCCTTATTTTTTTACCTTTTAAATTATTATATCAGATCAAATTATTCTGATAACTATGTTAAACATACATCTATCATAGATACATCATCCTCAACATCTTCACCATCTATTTTCACTACATTGTCTTTGTAAGTTCCAACAATTGAATATAGTATATTTATTTATACCTACATTCATTTATCTTTAGATCTTATAGAAGGTTCTCTATTTGGACAATTATATTTTTAATTTCCATTTTCTCTACACTCATAGGAAAAAATTTCAAACAAATTTATTCTTGAACCCTATCTCTTCTTTAGGAGTGTTGGGAGCTCAAATACATTCATTTAATAAGGCTTATATATAGTCGACACATTTTATTAATCAGATAATCATATTCACTTGATGTAATAGGTTAGAGAGAAGTGATCACCATTAATGATTGTGGTGTTTGGGACAAAGGCATTGGTACAACTTTAGCCTTGGTAGAAACTTATTTTGTCTCCTCCTCCATACTTTCTTCTTGTTTTTAATTGATGTCATTTGTTTTCTTAAGGTCTACTAACTGATCATACTTCCCCTACTACCTAATTTATGGCTTCATTTCTTAAGTGAAATTATTACACAACAATTTTTCCACACTAGTGATTAGGCCTTCTATAAATTCTTATTTTCATATTTGAGTGTCCAAATTCCATCTCAACACCAAATCATGTGAATGGTAATCCCAAATCTTCTCATTTTATTCTTAGACCAACTTTGTGATGTTTATCATGAGATTTAAATATTTTCAGTGCACACCAAATTCTTGAAGAAAACTATCATAAATAAAATCCCATAAATTTTTAACTTTATCATTGTAATGTTTCAAACCACCTAAGTGTTCAACCAACTAAAAATGAGGGAATAAATTTTACCAATTGTTCCCTTCTTATAATCCCATTACAAATACAAGATATTTTAAATTCTTGAATGAAGGAAAGATAATTTTTATTGGATTAGGATGGAAAAATAGGAATATTACCCATCCTATGTAAAATATAATTATGCCTTGACAAAAAGAAAAAAAATCCTAAAATTGTAATTCAATCCAATAAAATACTACCCAAGTGCTTTATACTACAATTTATGTGGTAAAATAAACACAAAAAATTATTGGACCAATAATACAAGATGATATGACTTGTTTTTTTAATGGTTTCTTCATTGTTTTAATTTTTCTTTCATTTCTTTTTATAAAATTTATGAATATTATAATGACCACAATAAAAAATAGAATCGGTAAAACTTGGAATAACCATGTAAAAACTGAAATTATTATGGTGTACACTATTCATGGTATAAAATGAATTGACTATGGTAAAAATTGAATTTATTGTGGTAAAATTAAAATGACCATGATGAAAGCTGAAATTACTATGGTAAAAAGTATAAATGGTTAAAATGAAACTACAATAGTAAGACTAGACTGATTATAAGAAACACTTAATCATGGTAATAATAAGACTACCAAAACAATAATCCTAACAATGGAACCAAAATATATATGAAACCAACACTCAAGATATATTTCAAAAGAATTACAATCCACAAGTAGTAGAAACAATGGTACAAATAATTTACACAATAACGAAATGTAGCAAATAACTATATTATTGGAATTTTATATGTACAATCTCACCCAAAAGGTTAACCTCACTTCCACCAAGTGTCACCACTTCCACATGAATTCCACTCACGAGCCATTATAACAACCTTTCTAGGAGAAACATCACGTTCCTACAACCCAATATATTCCTTGGCACCATAACTCTAAGACTTTAAGAGTATCCTTATGTCTTCCTTCTATCTCCCATTATTGTATTTTTCTTCTTGTGTGTTTCCTTTTTTCCTTATTGTGTGTGTATGTGAGGGGGAGGGTATGCATCATTTAATAGAATCTCAAGATCTTCCACCTTATAATCTCTAGTTATAATACATATCTCAAATATCACTTGGGTGGGATTAACTTTTGATATGGTATAACCTACTAAATATAATTCCTACATAATCACCTGTTCCTAGAATTTACCAAATAATAGATCAATTATTCAAAAATATTTATGACATCACTCTTTTAGACACATTTAAAATATAATATTATTTAATTTGGGGACACCTTAACTCTAGTGACATAATTATAATGACAATGATATTTTAACATTACCATAAACATTCAAGACAAATATTTACTTTTTACTATGAACCATTATTTTCACATTATTCTCTAAACAAGTTTAAACCATCACCATGGAATATTTACTATTTATTATATGACATTCTATGTTGTGCACCATTATTCCTTGGTGGGAACTAGTAACTTCTAATAGATGTTAATACTAATTACACTTTACATAAAATTATTCATAACATTTCAACTAATGAAAATTAAATTTTGAAGGGATTATTTTGTGTTAACAGGTCTCAGCCCTCAGGTGATTTGGTATGCCTTCAAGGGTTATCTCATCAACTTGGATTACCATTTTGAGATATTAATATTATATCACCAGTGTGTAACATCTAGACTTCCTTATCTTATTCACTAGAATCTTTATTCATACTATGTTCCTCCAAAAAAAATGGCAATGTTAGTCCCTCCTCTATACCAAAATTATTAACCTCATTATATCCAATACCTTGTTTAAATTTATGATTATTTGGAAGAATAGGTTTAGTGATACCATCAAGACTTATTAGTATAAATTTTAAATTTATCACCACTATATTGATCAATTTTGTCATCACTATCTTCTTATGCCTTACTAATCTCACCCTATACAAAGGTTGAAAATTGATCTATTGGAATAATGTATCTAGGTGCCATAATGCTTAGTTGAGTTTGGTTAAAATATGGTACAATATTATCATAAGGCCCAAACATTTTACAAGATCTGAATAATACACCATTTGTAGGACTGTTCATATGATTCCCTCATACATGAATTTTAAAAATATTTGAAAGGTATATGGGATAAATGTCATATCATGAATCCAAGATCTCTTAATTAACATAATGTAGATATTACATCATAGGGACATTAAGTGGATAAAACTTTAGGTACAAGGGATATATTTAGAGTGATTAATTCAATATTATTCCTTGGTTGATTTTCATAACCCTTATCATAGTTTATGAGATTGCAAGGGCTTGCATTATAATTCCAAGTTGCATAAGAAAAGAATCACTAGAGATGGTTAATCGTTAACCATTATTGATCAATACTCATTTGATTTCTAGGTCATTGATTATAACTTGAATGTGAAAAGGTAAGTGCTGATTTAAAATAGTTTTTGGAGCTAACTCATCATACTCAAAGGTAATAAGGTTCTCACTATCCATCTAATATCTAACAATAAAATCAAAGTGATAAAATTGTATATAACTTTATATAGTAGTGTCTTCTAAGGCCTTATAAAATTATATCTTTGTAAACATTTGACCTTATAATTAATTGTAAAATTTATATATTTGCATGAGTGATCTTGAGTTGAGTTTCTATAGATACTAAATCTGAATTATTTAGCATCTCGATCTTATATACTTGTCATAGTTGTACCCTTAAGTTCATAGACCTTCTTGATATTGAAAGGTTTGCATACACTATCTCTTATGCCTATTAATTATAGCTTAATCTAACCATATGTTATTATGATGACAAGGCCTTATATACTTCTAAAAATTCTATAAACATGCTTATTATCATTCTCAACAAATTTTGGACCTGTATCTATTTTCTAACTTCCCAAACACTTTCATCTTAGTCAAATGCCTATATCATTGCAAGTGTCTTATGCCAAACTAAATGTCTAGTGCTATAAAGTCATAAAATTTCAAATTATAACATGTCCTTATTGGTCATCCTAAGTACTTTAATGTAATATGTTTTAAAAAAAAATAGGTATATGTGCATGATGAATCTTCATTCATTCCTCACCTAGCAAAGACCTAGAAACACACAAGGAAACTTATCAAAAGCACTTAATCAAGCATTCAAGTGAGCAAAGATTCTCAATTATTTCTTATTTAAATATCATTTATAGGGATAACCCATATACTAGTTTAATGCACTCAAAGAACATTCCATGGGATATATTTTCTAAGTTACAAGCTATGTCATTGTATATACTTGCTTATCACATGTTGTATCTTTATACACACACACGCCAATATGTAGGGGATAATGAAATAAGTCTAAGGCTATATTCATAGTATTAGCTATGTAGATAGTGCCCATTGATAAAGGGGACATAAGGTCAACTCGACATCATGTGCCTACTAACCTATTTTTCCCATAGTCATTCCAAGGGTGAGGAAGTTAGGGCTTTATCATTTCACAAAGAGTGATAATATGTGCATGATATCTAAACAACCAAATTAAAGGAAATAAAAAACTCAAAAGGTTCCTAGTGGTCACATCTAGATCCATTCAATATTCCTTACTAAAAAACTATGTCCAACTCATACATTAATGTCAAAACAAATGTTCAAATCTGATGCAAGCATTTGAGGCCACATAGTGTAAAACTATAGAATCTGATAATTGTTCCAAAATCTTGATGTAGTTCAATTTTAGCTTGTTTCAACCTAGATTTAGATGTGGATAATAAATTATCTAAGTACTCATGTTTTTCATTTATTACAATATCAATTAGTAGTTGTACTAATTATTTTTAACATATCTAAACATTTAAATTTAGAATATTATTTATCTAAGTTTACAATTAATTGACCTACTATAGATTTGGTTATCATCTTTGTGTTTATTGTCTTATATATTCTTAGTCATATACTATATTTATCCATGTCAATTTAGGGTTAAACATTTGGTGAACCCAACTTTTGATCTCCAAACCCTGGCTTGGTCTAGGGTTTCTTGATTTATTATTTCTAATTTAAAAATATTCAAAACTTAAAAATCAAAGTTTATTTTTCTAAAATTATGATAAATATGAATACATCTATTGAGCAATTTTATTTTTAGTATCTCATTTTATCTTTACATGTTGTGTTGTCTACATTGTTATAAATTTCAAAATAACCAAAATTAAAAAATGATCATAATCAAGATAAAATGCATATTTCTTTTTACGAATCTTGTGATAATAATATTGAGCCTCTTCCTTCTAATCCTAAGGAGGGTGATATATACTATCCCTCTAACTAGGTCCATGTTATCACTCCTTCAAAAGGTAGGGTAGATGTTGTATGTATGCACATTCAATCTGAGTCACCTAGGGCTTGTGATTGTGAAGCACTAAAAGATAAAATCATCATTATGATTAGGTTAATAGAAAAATTGAAAAAAATATTTTTAATAAGATCACATAACTGAAAAATTAGATCATATACCTACATAATCCAATATATGCTAGTGTTAATAATGTGTTTTCATCTACCTCTAGCAATGTTATACCAAACAAGGTTTTTTACCCAAATAAAAAGTTACAACAAAGTAAATCTAAAATTGAGTGATACAAACATTATACCAAAGGCTACTAAGAGTCCAAGTGAAATCCTAAGAGAAAATTTTCAAAAAAAAGTGATCAAATTACCTCCTATGCATCCTATACATAGATCCAAATACTATTATGCATACCATAGAATGCATGAGCATCATATAGATTTTTGTTTTCCTTTAAATTAAAAAATACAAAGCCTCAAATATATTTTGGATCCTACCATTAATACATCACTCAAGAAAACCACTCACATTATGAGTACCTCTCCTAAAGCACAAGTACTTGAACAACAAATATGGTTACCAAAAAATAATTTAGAACAAAAATAGTTTAAAATACCATTACCAAATGTTCAAAAAAATCCAAATGATCATGATAGTAATGATACTATTCTTAATATCAATATGATGGATGAACAGTTGAGTAAGCTTTGCTTTGAGTCACCTGATAACTTACCACATAATCTATTAATACGTAAAAGGTCTAGTACATATAAATTAAATCCATCTCCAAAACATATATAACCAAATATAGATAAAGGCAAGGTAAACCATATAGGTTCAAATGTTCATAAATTATTTACATCCGAGGTGCACAAAGATACACATAATGGCATATCAAAAAATGCACAACTACAATATGGGGAAACTCATTATTCATATATATATATGATCAAATAGACATATCACATGTTCAAGAAAAACCTAACAAGTTACATATTTACTATACTAATAATATAGAATAATTATATGATCTTAATACCACATAAAATTGGTATGATATTGGTTATGCAATACATGGATATGACACACATGATATGTAACCCTCACAAAAGAATCTCCTTAATGATTAACTTGGCTTCTAGTAGCACTCTTACTTGTATATAACACTTTTAATTACATATTCCAATAATATCCTCCTGCCTGTTAAGCACGGGATATACTAAGAGAGGGGGTGAATCAGTATATCATATATCTTATAAAACTTTCCCTTAATCAAATTCCACTTAATCAAAAATTCAAGATATGCAATAAAACTAAAACAATAAACACCACACAAGATAGAGAGAGACACCAGATATAACGTGGAAACCTAATGTGGGAAAAACCACAGAGATCAATCTCAAGTATATGAATTAGCACCAACCCAAAAAATATTCACAAGCACCAACTTGTAGGAGCACCAACCCCTTTGTTGAGCACCAACCCAACAACTATTCATGAGCACCAGCCCACAGGAGCACCAACCCCTTTGCTGAGCACCAACCTAGCAACTATTCGTGAGCACCATCCCACAGGAGCACTAACCCCTTTGTCGAGCACCAACCCATCAACTATTCATGAGCACCAACCCACACGATCACCAACCCCTTTTCTGAGCACCAACCCACAGGAGCACCAACCCCTTTATTGAGCACCAACCCAGCAACTATTCGTGAGCACCAACCCATAGGAGCACCAGCCCCTTTATGTATACCACACAACTATCTCTCAATGTTGTTATCTCAACAAATGATAGTTCATTACAACATCTCTTTCCTCTCTCACCTTTTCTCTTCTAAGCTAGATATAACAAATACAAATCATATTCATCTCTCATAATTGCTCTTCTAAGATAGATATTACAATATCAAATCAACCTCTATCTTTCACATTACAAATGGCTTCTCGAGCCTTTATTTATAGCTTTCCAAATGACCTTTGGCATTCCCCCTTTGTGACCCTTCAATCCTTATGGAAAATGGTGCCAAACTTGTATGACCCTTCATATCCTTGCCTTTGAAAAGTCATGTGGTGACCCTTCATGAGCAAAAACATCCTTACTCTTTTATCCTTATCTTAGTGACTTTCTATATTCCTCAAAGTGTCCCTTCATGAAAAATTGTGCCCTTCCTCTTTTGTCTTCACTTAGTGACTCTTGGAATTCCCCAAGATGACTCTTCATGGGAAAATGCATCCCATCCTTCTTTTGTCTTTACCCCATGGCTCTTTGACTTCTCCATGGGCCCTTCTTTTGTCTCATATGCAACCAAAAATATATTCGTTAATATTAAATAAATATTAACTCACATTAGCCAAGATATATCTATTACAAACATCATTAAATGTAATGGAACCTTTATTACCAATAATGCTAGACCTTTGACATCAATGACAATATTTCCAACAATCTCCCCCTTTGTCATTGATGGAAACCTCAATCTTGAAACTGCCACATCCTATCACCTACATATCCTATCATCTGAAAACATACAATAACTCCCCCTTATTGTAGCAACCTGTACCTATTCTCTGTACCTATTTCTACACCTGTACCTATACCTATTATTCTCCCCCTTTGACATCAATGGCAAAGGGCCTACCTTGATCTAACACTTAGCTCCCCCTCAACTGATGCTAAACATCAATGGTAGGAAGTAATAGAAATTACTCCCAACTCCTCTCGCAGATCTTTGAATGTGTCTTTTGATCATGCCTTTGAGAAGATGTCTGATAATACATACACATTGTTCCCGGTCCTTTGAGCATCTGCAATCAACTCATTTGAATCTTTTCTTCTAATCTCACAATCTTCAAAATGAAAATTTAATGTGTATCCTTGATCACATATTTGACTAACACTCAATAGATTATGCTTAAGACCTTTTACATACAAAACATTCTTTGTCTTAGTTCTACCATAATCCAAACTCAAAGTACCTTTTTTGGCTCTCCTAGCAGTGGTTTTATCTCTGAATCTCATTGTACCACCATTGATCTTCGTTAAAGTTATGAACTTACTTTTATCTCCTATCATATGCCTCAAACATATGCTATCAATTAACCATGGCTGATCTTAATTTCTTACATGCAGAGTTGTCTGAACCATCATAGAATCTTCAAGTTGTTTCTTCTACCATGAACATGTCTGAACCTTCTTCTTGATGAATGGAGCTTTAAACCTCTGATCCTTCTGAACTAACTCAAACATGCTTCTACAATACTGAGTTATGTGTCTGAAGTTATTGCACTTGTAGCATACTATGGTCTCTTCATCAAATTTTGATAGAAGAGCAAAAGAGTTGTGGCTTCTGCTTGACTCTACTTGACTTTCCTTCTCCTTATTTCTGAAATTATTAGCTCTTTTTATATATTCTAATTTGTTGTGACCATATCCATTATAATAAAAATAATAGCCATAAAAATAAGACATGTCTGTATATCTCTGACCTGATTACCTTTGTAGCTTTGTTCTCTCTAGCCTTCTCTGTTTGAAATGTCCTCTGTATTCTTCACTTCTCCCCTTTTTGTTTCCTCTTTTGTAAGAGCTTCAGCATAGCTCTTTTTATTTTCAAATGTGATTCCTGTCTTATCTGAATTTGCTTTTCAACTTTCCAATATCTTATTCAGCATGTTAGTGCTATCCTTAAATTTTGAATCACTAACTACTTTATCATTGACTGATTTCTCAATTTCTTCTTTTAAAGAGGCAATTTTAATAACATACCTTTCACAATCTTTTCTTGTTATTTCCAACTGTGATGTTAGATCTTCTTCATTCTTCTTAGCTTCTTCTAAGTGTTATGTTAGATATTCAATCATTTATTTTGACTCCTATTCATTTTTCTCGATCTGGTGCTTTAATCTTCGATTCTTCTTCTCAACAGATTTTAACTCTTCTAGGGTACAAATGAGTTCTCCTTCCATATTCACTTCAACTTCCTTCTCTTCTTCTTCTTGATCATCTTCATGTATGGCCATGAATATAATCTCTTCTTCTTCTGAATCGTTAACTCCACTATCTTCGACTGAGCTAGGATCCTTAAAATACAGGCTCTTCTTCTCGAATCCCTTCTTGGATTTGCCTTTGAAATTCTTCTTGTGTGTAGGCTTTTCTTCTTCTTCATCATTACCCTTATTTGGGAATCTAGCTAAAAAATGTCCAATATTTCCACAATTAAAACATTTAAAAGGTAATTTTCCTTGATATTTACCTATTCCTCTTTTCAGCTTGTGAATGAAAAGTGTTCCATTATCATCTTCATCATCGCTGAAACTATCACTTGATTCTTGAATCTTAGCTTTCTCTTTCTTTGATGTCTTGAAAGCCACTTCTCTCTTTGAGGTTTTATCTTATTCTGTCCAAATCTCATATGCCGTGAGAATACCATGAAGCTCATCCATCTTTAGCTTGGCTAAATTCTTCATCTCCTAGATACCAAAACCTTTGCATCGTATCTCATTGGTAGAGATCTCAAAAAAATTTGCACCACAGTTGACTCATCCAATGTTTCTCCAAGACCTTTAATCTGATTTACAATTTGATCAACTTGCAAAAGATAACTTGCTATATCTTCTTCTTCTTCCATCTTCAAACTTTCAAACTGTCTTCTAAAAGTCTGAAGCTTAGATTGTTGAACCTTTCCATCACCTTTGTAAATATTCTCAAGTTTTACCCAAGTTTCATGAGTAAATTTACATTACATAACTTTAACAAACTAAAATTCACATAAACCACATAAAATAGCATTTAAAGCTTTAGCATTACATTCACTTGCCTTCTTTTCTGCTGGAGTAATTGCAGATGTCTGTGGCTCTTCATATTCCTCCACCACTACTTTCTATATGTCGAATCTAAGGGCCATCAAATATGTCTTCATTCTTATGCTCTAAAAAGCATAATTCATCAAATCAAACAAAGGTGCCTTATTTGTATAAAATCCTTCCTGTGACCCAGCCATTGTGCTTTCTCGATCTACCTTCAAGCTGTAAAACCTTTTTGAAGAAACCTGCTCTAATACCAATTGTTAAGCATGAGATAAACTGAGAGGGGGGGTGAATCAGTATATCATATATCTTATAAAACTTTCTCTTAATCAAATTCCACTTAATCAAACATTCAATATATGTAATAAAACTAAAATAATAAACACCACAAAAAATAGAGAGAGACACCAGTTATAATGTGGAAACCCAATGTGGGCAAAACCATGGAGAATAATCTCAAGTATATGAATGAGCACCAACCCAAACAATATTCTCAAGCACCAACTTGTAGGAGCACCAACCCCTTTGTTGAACACCAACCCAACAACTATTCCTGAGCACCAAACCATAGGAGCACCAACCCCTTTGCAGAGTACCAACCTAGCAACTATTCGTGAGCACCAACCCACAAGAGCACCAACCCCTTTGTCGAGCACCAACCCAACAACAATTCATGAGCACCAACCCATTGGAGCACCAACCCAGCAACAATTCATGAGCACCAACCCATAGGAACACCAACCCACAGGAGCACCAACCCCTTTGCCGAGCACCAACCCAACAACAATTCATGAGCACCAACCCATAGGAGCACCAACCCCTTTACAAAGCACCAACCTAGAAACTATTCATGAGCACCAACCCCTTTGTGTATACCACACAACTATCTCTAAATGTTGTTATCTCAACAAATGATAGTTCATTACAACATCTCTTTCCTCTCTCACCTTTGCTCTTCTAAGCTAGATATAACAAATACAAATCATATTCATCTCTCACAATTGCTCTTCTAACCTAGATATTATAATATCAAATCAACCTCTATCTTCCACATTACAAATGGCTTCTCAAGCCTTTATTTATAGCTTTCCAAATGACCTTTGGCCTTCCCCCTTTGTGACCCTTCAATCCTCATGGAAAATGGTGCCAAACTTGTATGACCCTTCATATCCTTGCCTTTAAAAAGTCATGTGGTGACCCTTCATGAGCAAAAACATCCTTTCCTCTTTTGTCCTTATCTTGGTGAATTTTTATATTCCTCAAAGTGTCCCTTCGTGAAAAATAGTGCCCTTCCTATTTTGTCTTCACTAGGTGACTCTTGGAATTCCCCAAGATGACTCTTCATGATAAAATGCGTCCCATCCTTCTTTTGTCTTTACCCCATGGATCTTTGACTTCTCCATGGGCCCTTCTTTTTTCTCATATGCAACCAAAAATATATTCATTAATATTAAATAAATATTAACTCACATTAGCCAAGATATATCTATTACAAACATCATTAAATGCAATGGGGCCTTTATCACCAATAATGCTAAACCTTTGACATCAATGACAATATTTCCAACAATCTCCCCCTTTGTCAATTATGGCAACCTAAATCTTGAAACTGCCACATCTTGTCACCTACATATCCTATCATCTAAAAATATACAATAACTCCCCCTTACTATAGCAACCTGTACCTATTCCCTGTACCTATTTCTACACTTGTACTTGTACCTATTATTCTCCCCCTTTGACATCAATGGCAAAGGGCCTACCTGGAGCTAACACTTAGCTCCTCCTCAACCAATGTTGAACATCAATGGGAGGAAGTAATAGAAATTACTCCACACTCCTCTTGTAGATCTTTGAATGTGTCATTTGATTGTGCCTTTGAGAAGATATCTGACAATACATACACATTGTTTCTTGTCCTTTGAGCATCTACAATCAACTCATTAGAATCTTTTCTTCTAATCTCAACACCTTCAAAATGAAACTTTAATGTGTATCTTTGATCACATATTTGACTAACACTCAATATATTATGCTTAAGACCTTTTGCATACAAAACATTCTTTTTCTTATTTCTACCATAATCCAAACTCAAAGTACCTTTTCTAGCTATCATGGTAGTGGTTTTATCTCCAAATCTCACTGTGCCACCATTGATCTTCTTTAGAGTTATGAACTTAATTTTATCTCCTATCATATGCCTCAAACATCTGCTATCAATTAACCATGGCTAATCCTTATTTCTTACATGCAGAGCTGTCTGAACCATCATAGAATCTTTAGGTTGTTTCTTCTGCCATGAACATGTTTGAACCTTCTTCTTGATGAATGGAGCTTTGAAACTCTGATCATTTTGAACTGACTCAAACACACTTCTATAATACCGAGCTATGTGTCTGAAGTTATTGCACTTGTAGCATACTATGGTCTCTTCGTCAAAGCTTGATAGAGGAACAAATGAGTTGTGGTTTCTGCTTGACTCTACTTGACTTTCCTTCTCCTTATTTTTGAAATTGTTAGCTCTTTTTCTACATTCTAATTTATTATGACCATATCCATTACAATAAAAATAAAAGCCATAAAAATAAGACATGTCTGATATATCTGACCTAATTGCCTTTTGTAGCTTTTTTCTCTCCAGCCTTCTCTATTTGAAATGTCCTCTGTATTCTTCACTTCTCCCCTTTTTGTTTCCTCTTTTATGAGATCTTCAACATAGCTCTTTTTCTTTTCAAATCTGATTCCTATCTTATCTGAATTTTCTTTTTGACTTTTCAATGTCTTATTCAGCATGTTAGTGCTATCCTTAAATTTTGAATCACTAACTACTTTATCATTGACTACTTTCTCAATATCTTCTTTTAAAGAGGCAATTTCAATAACATACCTTTCATAATCATTTCTTGTTATTTCCAACTTGTTGTTAGATCTTTTTCATTCTTCTTAGCTTCTTCTAAGTGTGTTGTTAGATCTTCAATCATTTCTTTTGACTCCAATTCATTTTTCTCTATCTGGCACTTTAATCTTTGATTCTTCTTCTCAATAGCTTTTAACTCTTCTAGGGTACAAATGAGTTCTCCTTCCATATTCACTTCAGCTTCTTCCTCTTCTTCTTCTTGATCATCTTCATGTATGGCCATGAATATAATCTCTTCTTCTTCTGAATCGCTAACTCCACTATCTTCGACTGAGCTAGGATCCTTAGAATACAGGCTCTTCTTCTCGAATCCCTTCTTGGATTTGCCTTTGAAATTCTTCTTGTGTGTAGGCTATTATTCATCATCATTACCCTTATTTGGGAATCTAGCTGAAAAATGTCTAATCTTTTCACAATTAAAACTTTTAAAAGGTAATTTTCCTTGATATTTACCTATTCCTCTTTTCAGCTTGCGAATGAAAAGTGCTCCATTGTCATCTTCATCGTCGCTGAAACTATCACTTGATTCTTGAATCTTAGCTTTCTCTTTCTTTGATGTCTTGAAAGCCACTTCTCTCTTTGAGGGTTTATCTTGTTCTATCCACATCTCATGTGCCATGAGAATACCATGAAGCTCATCCATCTTTAGCTTGGCTAAATTTTTCATCTCCTCGATTGTCGAAACCTTTGCATCATATCTCATTGGTAGAGATCTCAAAACCTTTTGCACCACCATTGACTCATCCAACATTTCTCCAAGACTTTCAATCCAATTTACGATTTGATCGTCTCAAGAAACATAAATGTCTATATCTTCTTCATCTTCCATCTTCAAACTTTCAAACTATCTTCTAAAAGTTTGAAGCTTAGCTTGTTGAACCTTTCCATCACCTTTGTAAATATTCTCAAGTTTTACCCAAATTTCATGAGTAGATTTATATTGCATAACTTTAACAAATTTAGATTCACATAAACCACATAAAATAGCATTTAAAGCTTTAGCATTACATTCACTTGCCTTCTTTTCTGTTGGAGTGATTACAGATGTCTGTGACTCTTCATATTCCTCCACCACTGCTTTCCATATGTCGAATCTAAGGGCCATCAAATATGTCTTCATTCTTATGCTCTAAAAATCATAATTCATCCCATCAAACAAAGGTGCCTTATTTGTACAAAATCCTTCCTATGACCCAGCCATCGTGCTTTCTCGATCTACCTTCAAACTGTAAAACTTTTTTGAAGAAACCTGCTCTAATACCAATTGTTAAGCATGAGATATAATGAGAGGGAGGTGAATCAGTATATCATATATCTTATAAAACTTTTTCTTAATCAAATTCCACTTAATGTAATAAAACTAAAACAATAAACACCACACAAGATAGAGAGAGACACCAGATATAACGTGGAAACCCAATGTGGAAAAAACCATGGAGAACAATCTCAAGTCTATGAACAAGCACCAAATTGTAGGAGCACCAACCCCTTTATTGAGCACCAAACCAACAACTATTCGTGAGCACCAATCGACAGGAGCACCAACCCCTTTGTTGAGCACCAACCTAGCAACTATTCCTGAGCACCAAATCATAGGAGCACCAACCCCTTTCCCAAGCACCAAACCAACAACTATTCATGAGAACCAACCCACAAGAACACCAATCCCTTTGCCGAGCACCAACCTAGAAACTATTCATGAGCACCAACCCACAGGAGCACCAACTCCTTTGCTGAGCACCAACCTAGCAACTATTCGTGAGCACCAACCCATAAGAGCACCAACCCCTTTGTGTATACCACACAATTATCTCTCAAATTTGTTATCTCAATAAATGATATTTCATTACAACATCTCGTTCCTCTCTCACCTTTGCTCTTCTAAGCTAGATATAACAAATACAAATCATATTCATCTCTCACAATTACTCTTCTAAGCTAGATATTGCAATATCAAATCAACCTCTATCTTCCACATTACAAATGGCTTCTCAAGCATTTATTTATAGCTTTCTAAATGACCTTTGGCCTTCCCCCTTTGTGACCCTTCAATTCTCATGAAAATGATGCCAAAATTGTATGACCCTTCATATCCTTGCCTTTGAAAATTCATGTGGTGACCCTTCATGAGCAAAAACATCCTTCCTTCTTTTGTCCTTATCTTGGTGACTCTTTGTATTCCTCAAAGTGTCCTTTCATAAAAAATTGCACCCTTCCTATTTTGTCTTCACTTGGTGACTCTTGGAATTCCCCAATGACTCTTAATTGTAAAATATGTCCCATCCTTCTTTTGTCTTTACTCCATGGCTCTTTGACTTCTCCATGGGTCCTTATTTTGTCTCATATCCAACCAAAAATATATTTGTTAATATTAAATAAATACTAAATCTCATTAGCCAAGATATATCTATTACAAATATCATTAAATGTAATGGGGCCTTTATCACCAATAATGTTAGACCCTTGACATCAATGACAACATTTCCAACAATCTCACCCTTTATCATTGATGGCAACCTCAATCTTGAAATTGCCACATCTTGTCACCTCTATATCTTATCATCTGAAAACATTCAGTAACTCCCCCTTATTGTAGCAACTTGTACCTATTCTCTGTACCTATTTATACACTTGTACTCTTACCTATTATTGTCTTCCTTTGACATCAATGGCAAAAGGCCTTCCTGGAGCTAACTCTTAGCTCCCCCTTAACTAATACTAAACATCAATGGTAGGAAGTAATAGAAATTACTCCCAACTCCTCTCACAAATCTTTGAATGTGTCTTTTGATTGTGCCTTTGAGAAGATATCTGACAATACATACACATTGTTCCCTGTCCTTTAAGCATCTGCAATCAACTCATTTGAATCTTTTCTTCTAATCTCACAACCTTCAGAATGAAACTTTAATGTGTATCTTTGATCACATATTTGACTAACACTCAATAGATTATGCTTAAGATTTTTTACATACAAAACATTCTTAGTCTTAGTTCTACCATAATCCAAACTCAAAGTACCTTTTCTGGCTATCCTGGCAGTGGTTTTATCTCTGAATCTCACTATGCCACCATTGATCTTCTTTAGAGTTATGAACTTACTTTTATCTCCTGTCATATGCCTTGAACATCTGCTATCAATTAACCATGGCTGATCTTTATTTCTTACATGCAAAGCTGTCTGAACCATCATAGAATCTTCAAGTTGTTTCTTCTGCCATGAACATGTCTGAACCTTCTTCTTGATGAATGGAACTTTGAAACTCTAATCCTTTTGAACTGACTCGAACATGCTTCTACAATACTGAGCTATGTGTCTAAATTTATTTCACTTGTAGCATACTATGGTCTCTTCATCAAAGCTTGATAGAAGAGCAAAAGAGTTATGGCTTTTGCTTGACTCTACTTGACTTTCTTTCTCCTTATTTATGAAATTGTTAGCTTTTTTTCTACATTCTAATTTGTTGTGACCATATCCATTACAATAAAAATAATAGCCATAATAATAAGACCTATCTATATATCTCTGACCTGATTGCCTTTTGTAGCTGTGTTCCCTCCAGCCTTCTCTGTTTTAAATGTCCTCTATATTCTTCACTTCTCCCCTTTTTATTTCCTCTTTTGTAAGAGCTTCAACATAGCTCTTTTTCTTTTCAAATCTGTTTCCTATCTTATCTAAATTTTATTTTTGAATTTCTAATATCTTATTCAGCATGTTAGTGCTATATTTAAATTTTTGGTCACTAACTACTTTATCATTGACTGCTTTCTCAATATCCTCTTTTAAAGAGGCAATTTCAATAACATACCTTTCACAATCTTTTCTTGCTATTTTCAACTATGTTGTTAGATCATTTTCATTCTTCTTAGCTTCTTCTAACTATGTTGTTAGATATTCAATCATTTATTTTGACTCCTATTCATTTTTCTTGATCTAGCACTTTAATCTTCGATTCTTCATCTCAACAGCTTTTAACTCTTCAATGGCACAAATGAGTTCTCCTTCCATATTCACTTCAGCTTCCTCCTCTTCTTCTTCTTAATCATCTTTATGTATGGCCATGAATAGAATCTCTTCTTCTTCTGAATCGCTAACTCCACTATCTTCGACTGAACTAGGATCTTTAGAATACAGGCTCTTCTTCTCGAATCCCTTCTTGGATTTGTCTTTGAAATTCTTCTTGCATGTAGGCTTTTCTTCTTCATCATCATTACCCTTATTTGGGCATCTAGCTAAAAAATGTCTAATATTTCTACAATTAAAATATTTAAAAGGTAATTTTCCTTGATATTTACCTATTCCTCTTTTCAGCTTACGAATGAAAAGTGCTCCATTGTCATCTTCATCATCGCTAGAACTATCACTTGATTCTTGAATCTTAGCTTTCTCTTTCTTTGATGTCTTGAAATCCACTTCTCTCTTTGAAGGTTTATCTTGTTTTGTCCACATCTCATATGCCGTGAGAATATCATGAAGCTCATCCATCTTTAGCTTAGCTAAATTTTTCATCTCCTCGATTTTTGAAACCTTTGCATCATATCTCATTAGTAGAGATCTCAAAACTTTTTGCACCATCATTGACTCATCCAACGTTTCTCCAAGACCTTGAATCTAATTTATGATTTCATCAACTCACAAAAGATAACTTGATATATCTTCTTCTTCTTCCATCTTCCAAGTTTTACCTAGGTTTCATGAGTAGATTTACATTGCATAACTTTAACAAATTCAAATTCACATAAACCACATAGAATAACATTTAAAGCTTTAACATTACATTGATTTGCCTTCTTTTCTGCTGGAGTAATTGTAGATTTTTTTGGCTCTTCATATTCCTCCACCACTGCTTTCCATATGTCGAATCCAAGGGCCATCAAATATGTCCTCATTCTTATGCTCTAAAAATCATAATTCATCCCATCAAACAAAGGTGCCTTATTTGTAGAAAATCCATGTTGTGATCTAGCCATCATGCTTTCTCGATCTACCTTTGAGTTATAAAGCTTTTTTGAAGAAACCTGCTCTGATACCAATTATTAAGCATGAGATATACTGAGAGGGGGGGTGAATCAGTATATCATATATCTTATAAAATTTTCTATTAATCAAATTCCACTTAAACAAACATTCAATATATGTAATATAATTAAAACAATAAACACCACACAAGATAGAGAGAGACACCAGATTTAACGTGGAAACCCAGTATGGGAAAAACCAAGGGAGAAAATCTCAAGTATATGAATGAGCACCAACTTGCAGGAGCCCAACACTTTCCTGATCACCAACCCAACAACTATTCATGAGCACCAACCCCTTTGCTGAGCACCAACCCAGTAACTATTCATGAGCACCAACCCATAGGATCACCAACCCCTTTTCTGAGCACCAACCCAGCAACTATTCGTGAGCACCAACCCACAAGAGCACCAACCCCTTTTTCGAGCACCAACCCAACAACTATTCGTGAGCACCAACCCACAGGAGCACTAACCCCTTTGTGTATACCACACAACTATCTCTCAATGTTGCTATCTCAACAAATGATAGTTCATTACAACATCTCTTTCCTCTCTCACCTTTGTTCTTCTAAACTAGATATAACAAATACAAATCATATTCATCTCTCACAATTGCTCTTCTAAGCTAGATATTACAATATCAAATCAACCTCTATCTTTCACATTACAAATGGCTTCTCAAGCCTTTATTTATAGTTTTCCAAATGACCTTTGGCCTTCCCCCTTTGTGACCCTTCAATCCTCATGGAAAATGGTGCCAAACTTGTATGACCCTTCATATCCTTTCCTTTTAAAAGTCATGTGGTGACCCTTCATGAGCAAAAACATCTTTGCCTCTTTTGTCCTTATCTTGGTGACTTTTTGTATTCCTCAAAGTGTCCCTTCATGAAAAATTGTGCCCTTCCTCTTTTGTCTTTACTTGGTGACTCTTAGAATTCCCCAAGATGACTCTTCATGGGAAAATGTGTCCCATCCTTCTTTTGTCTTTACCCCGTGGCTCTTTGACTTCTCCATGGGCCCTTCTTTTGTCTCATATGCAACCAAAAATAGATTCATTAATATTAAATAAATATTAACTCACATTAGCCAAGATATATCTATTACAAACATCATTAAATGCAATGGGGCCTTTATCACCAATAATGCTAGACCTTTGACATCAATGACAATATTTCCAATAATCTCCTCCTTTGTCATTAATGGCAACCTCAATTCTGAAACTACCACATCCTATCACCTACATGTCCTGTTATCTAAAAACATACAGTAACTCCCCTTTACTGTAGCAACCTATACCTATTTCTACACCTATGCATGTACCTATTATTCTCCCCCTTTGACATCAATGGCAAAGGGCCTACCTAGAGCTAACACTTAGCTCCCCCTCAACTGATGCTAAACACCGATGGCAAGAAGTAATAGAAATTACTCCCAACTCCTCTCACAAATCTTTGAATGTGTCTTTTGATCGTGCCTTTCATAAGATATCTGACAGTACATACGCATTGTTCCCTATCCTTTGAGCATCTACAATTAACTCATTTGAATCTTTTCTTCTAATCTCAACACCTTCAGAATGAAACTTTAATGTGTATCCTTGATCACATATTTGACTAACACTCAATATATTATGCTTAAGGCCTTTTACATACAAAACATTCTTTTTCTTATTTCTACCATAATCCAAACTCAAAGTACCTTTTCTAGCTATCATGGTAGTGGTTTTATCTCCAAATCTCACTGTGCCACCATTGATCTTCTTTAGAGTTATGAGCTTAATTTTATCTCTTATCATATGCCTCGAACATCTGCTCTCAATTAACCATGGCTAATCTTTATTTCTTACATGCAGAGCTGTCTGAACCATCATAGAATCTTTAGGTTGTTTCTTTTGCCATGAACATGTCTGAACCTTCTTCTTGATGAATGGAGCTTTAAAATTCTGATCATTTTGAATTGACTCAAATATGCTTCTATAATACCGAGCTATGTGTCTGAAGTTATTGCACTTGTAGCATACTATGGTCTCTTCATCAAAGCTTGATAGAGGAACAAATGAGTTGTGGCTTTTGCTTGACTCTACTTGACTTTCCTTCTCCTTATTTCTGAAATTGTTAGCTATTTTTCTACATTCTAATTTATTATGACCATATCCATTACAATAAAAATAAAAGCCATAAAAATAAGACATGTCTGTATATCTCTGACCTAATTGCCTTTTGTAGCTTTTTTCTCTCCAGCCTTCTCTATTTGAAATGTCCTCTGTATTCTTCACTTCTCCCCTTTTTGTTTCCTCTTTTATAAGATCTTCAACATAGCTCTTTTTCTTTTCAAATCTGATTCTTATCTTATCTGAATTTGCTTTTTGACTTTTCAATATCTTATTCAGCATATTAGTGCTATCCTTAAATTTTGAATCACTAACTACTTTATCATTGACTGCTTTCTCAATATCTTCTTTTAAAGAGGCAATTTCAATAACATACCTTTCACAATCTTTTCTTGTTATTTCCAACTGTGTTGTTAGATCTTTTTCATTCTTCTTAGCTTCTTCTAAGTGTGTTGTTAGATCTTCAATCATTTCTTTTGACTCCTATTCATTTTTCTCTATCTGGCACTTTAATCTTTGATTCTTCTTCTCAATAGCTTTTAACTCTTCTAGGGTACAAATGAGTTCTCCTTCCATATTCACTTCAGCTTCTTCCTCTTCTTCTTCTTGATCATCTTCATGTATGGCCATGAATAGAATCTCTTCTTCTTCTGAATCGCTAACTCCACTATATTCAACTGAGCTAGGATCCTTAAAATACAGGGTCTTCTTCTCGAATCCCTTCTTGGATTTGCCTTTGAAATTCTTCTTGTATGCAGGCTTTTCTTCATCATCATTACCCTTATTTGGGCATCTATCTGAAAAATGTCTAATCTTTTCACAATTAAAACTTTTAAAAGGTAATTTTCCTTGATATTTACCTATTTCTCTTTTCAGCTTGCGAATGAAAAGTGCTCCATTGTCATCTTCATCATCGCTGAAACTATCACTTGATTCTTGAATCTTGGCTTTCTCTTTCTTTGATGTCTTGAAAGCCACTTCTCTCTTTGAGGGTTTATCTTGTTCTATCCACATCTCATATGCCATGATAATAGCATGAAGCTCATCCATCTTTAGCTTGGCTAAATTTTTCATCTCTTCGATTGCTGAAACCTTTGCATCATATCTCATTAGTAGAGAGGTCAAAACTTTTTGCACCATCATTGACTCATTCAACATCTCTCCAAGACCTTGAATCTGATTTATGATTTGATCAACTCGCAAAAGATAACTTGCTATATCTTCTTCTTTCATCTTCCAAGTTTTACCCAGGTTTCATGAGTAGATTTACATTGCATAACTTTAACAAATTCAGATTCACATAAACCACATAAAATAACATTTAAAGCTTTAGCATTACATTGATTTGCCTTCTTTTATGCTAGAGTAATTGTAGATGTTTGTGGATCTTCATATTCCTCCACCATTGCTTTCCATATGTCAAATCCAAGGGCCATCAAATATGTCCTCATTCTTATGCTCTAAAAAGCATAATTCATTCCATCAAACAAAGGTGCCTTATTTGTAGAAAATCCATCTTGTGACCTAGCCATCGTGCTTTCTCGATCTACCTTCAAGTTGTAAATTTTTTTTGAAGAAACCTGCTCTGATACCAATTATTAAGCACAAAATATATTGAGAGGGGGGGGTGAATCAGTATATCATATATCTTATAAAATTTTCTCTTAATCAAATTCCACTTAAACAAACATTCAATATATGCAATATAATTAAAACAATAAACACCACACAAGATAGAGAGAGACACTAGATATAACGTGGAAACCCAATATGAGAAAAACCAAGGGAAAAAATCTCAAGTATATGAATGAGCACCAACTTGCAAGAGTGCCAACACTTTCCTGATCACCAACCCAACAACTATTCATGAGCACCAACCCCTTTGCTGCGTACCAACCCCTTTTCTGAGCACTAACCCAGTAACTATTCGTGAGCACCAACCCATAGGAGTACCAACCCACAGGAGCACCAACCCCTTTGCCGAGCACCAACTCAGCAACTATTCGTGAGCACCAACCCACAGGAGCACTAACCCCTTTGTGTATACCACACAACTATCTCTCAATGTTGCTATCTCAACAAATGATAGTTCATTACAACATCTCTTTCCTCTCTCACCTTTGCTCTTCTAAGCTAGATATAACAAATACATCATATTCATCTCTCACAATTGCTCTTTTAACTTAGATATTACAATATCAAATCAACCTCTATCTTTCACATTACAAATGGCTTCTCAAGCCTTTATTTATAGCTTTCCAAATGACCTTTGGCCTTCCCCCTTTGTGACCCTTCAATCCTCATGAAAAATGGTGCCAAACTTGTATGACCCTTCATATCCTTTCCTTTTAAAAGTCATGTGGTGACCCTTCATGAGCAAAAACATCTTTCCCTCTTTTGTCCTTATTTTGGTGACTTTTTGTATTTCTCAAAGTGTCCCTTCACAGAAAATTGTGCCCTTCCTCTTTTGTCTTTACTTGGTGACTCTTAGAATTCCCCAAGATGACTCTTCATGGAAAAATGTGTCCCATCCTTCTTTTGTCTTTACCCCGTGGCTCTTTGACTTCTCCATGGGCCCTTCTTTTGTCTCATATGCAACCAAAAATAGATTCATTAATATTAAATGTATATTAACTCACATTAGCCAAGATATATCTATTACAAACATCATTAAATTCAATGGGGCCTTTATCACCAATAATGCTAGACCTTTGACATCAATGACAATATTTCCAACAATCTCCTCCTTTGTTATTGATGGCAACCTCAATCCTGAAACTACCACATCCTGTCACCTGAAAATCATGTCATCTAAAAACATATAGTAACTCCCCTTTATTATAGCAACCTATACCTATTTCTACACCTATACATGTACCTATTATTCTCCCCCTTTGATATCAATGGCAAAGGGCCTACCTAGAGCTAACACTTAGCTCCCCCTCAACTGATGGTAAACATCAATGGCAGGAAGTAATAGAAATTACTCCCAACTCCTCTCACAAATCTTTGAATGTGTCCTTTGATCATGCCTTTTAGAAGATATCTGACAGTACATATGCATTGTTCCCTATCCTTTGAGCATTTGCAATCAACTCATTTCTTACATGCAAAGATGTCTGAACCATCATAGAATCTTTAGGTTGTTTCTTCTGCCATGAACATGTCTGAACCTTCTTCTTAATGAATGGAGCTTTGAAACTCTGATCCTTGTGAACTGACTTGAACACACTTCTACAATACCAAGCCATGTGTTTGAAGTTATTGCACTTGTAGCATATTATGGTCTCTTCATCAAAGCTTGATAGAAGAGCAAAAGAGTTGTGGCTTCTGCTTGAACCTACTTGACTTGTCTTCTCCTTATTTCTGAAATTGTTAGCTCTTTTTCTACATTCTAATTTCTTGTGACCATATCCATTACAATAAAAATAATAGCCATAAAAATAAGACCTGTCTATATATCTCTGACCTGATTGCCTTTGCTTTGTTCCCTCCAGCCTTCTCTATTTGAAATGTCTTCTGTATTCTTCACTTCTCCCCTTTTTGTTTCCCCTTTTGTAAGAGCTTCAGCATAGCTCTTTTTCTTTTCAACTCTAATTTCTATCTTATCTAAATTTAATTTTTGAATTTCCAATATCTTATTCAGCATGTTAGTGCTATCCTTAAATTTTGAATCACTAACTACTTTATCATTGACTGCTTTCTCAATATCTTCTTGTAAAGAGGCAATTTCAATAACATACCTTTCACAATCTTTTCTTACTATTTCCAACTGTGATGTTAGATCTTCTTCATTCTTCTTAGCTTCTTCTAAGTGTCATGTTAGATCTTCAATCATTTTTTTGACTCCTATTCATTTTTCTCGATCTGGGGCTTTAATCTTTGATTCTTCTTCTCAATAGATTTTAACTCTTCTAGGGCACAAATGAAATCTCCTTCCATATTCACTTCAGCTTCTTCCTCTTCTTCTTCTTGATCATCTTCATGTATGGCCATAAATATAATATCATCCTCTTCTAAATTGCTAACTCCACTATCTTCGACTGAGCTAGGATCCTTAGAATACATGATCTTCTTCTCTAATCCCTTCTTGAATTTGCCTTTGAAATTCTTCTTGTATGTAGGCTTTTCTTCATCATCATCATTACCCTTATTTGGGCATCTAGCTAAAAAATGTCCAATCTTTTCACAATTAAAACATTTAAAAGGTAATTTTTCTTGATATTTACCTATTCCTCTTTTCAGCTTGCAAATGAAAAGTGATCCATTGTCATCTTCATCATCGCTGGAACTATCACTTGATTCTTAAATCTTAGCTTTCTCTTTCTTTGATGTCTTGAAAGTTGCTTCTCTCTTTGAGGGTTTATATTGTTCTGTCCACATCTCATATGTCATGAGAATACCATGAAGCTCATCCATCTTTAGCTTGGCTAAATTCTTCATCTCGTCGATTTCCAAAACCTTTGCATCATATCTCATTGGTAGAGATCTCAAAACCTTTTGCACCACTGTTGACTCATCCAATGTTTCTCTAAGAACTTGAATCTGATTTACGATTTTATCAACTCGCAAAAGATAAATTGCTATATCTTCTTCTTCTTCCATCTTCAAACTTTCAAACTATCTTCTAAAAGTTTGAAGCTTAGCTTGTTGAACCTTTCCATCACTTTTGTAAATATTCTCAAGTTTTACCCAAGTTTTATGAGCAGATGTACATTGCATAACTTTAACAAATTTAGATTCACATAAACCACATAAAATAGCATTTAAATCTTTAGCATGACATTTAATTGCCTTCTTTTTTGTTGGAGTAATTGCAAATGTCTGTGGCTCTTCATATTCCTCCACCACTGCTTTTCATATGTCAAATCTAAGGGCCATCAAATATTTCCTCATTCTTATGCTCTAAAAAGCATAATTCATCCCATCAAACCAAGGTGCCTTATTTGTAAAAAATCCTTCCTGTGACCCAGCCATCGTGCTTTCCCAATCTACCTTCAAGCTGTAAAACTTTTTTGAAGAAACCTGCTCTGATACCAATTGTTAAGCATGAGATATACTGATGGGGGGGTGAATCAGTATATCATATATCTTATAAAACTCTCTTAATCAAATTCCACTTAATCAAACATTCAAGATATGCAATAAAACTAAAACAATAAACACCACACAAGATAGAGAGACACCAGATATAACGTGGAAACTCGATGTGGGAAAAACCATAGAGAACAATCTCAAGTATATGAATGAGCACCAACCCAAACAATATTTGCAAGCACCAACTTGCAGGAGCACCAACCCCTTTGCTAAGCACCATCCCACAGGAGCACCAACCCCTTTGCTGAGTACCAACCCAACAACTATTCGTGAGCACCAACCCATAGGAGAACTAACCCCTTTGTCGAGCACCAACTCAGCAACAATTCGTGAGCACCAACCCATAGGAACACCAACCTCTTTGCCGAGCACCAACCCAGTAACAATTCGTGAGCACCAACCCATAAGAGCACCAACCCCTTTACCGAGCACCAACCTAGCAACTATTCATGAGCACCAACCCACAGGAGCACCAACCCCTTTGTGTATACCACATAACTATCTCTCAATGTTGCTATCTCAATAAATGATAGTTCATTACAACATCTCTTTCCTCTCTCACCTTTGCTCTTCTAAGCTAGATATAACAAATACAAATCATATTCATCTCTCATAATTGCTCTTCTAAGCTAGATATTACAATATCAAATCAACTTCTATCTTCCACTTTACAAATGGCTTATCAAGCCTTTATTTATAGCTTTCCAAATGACCTTTGGCCTTCCCCCTTTGTGACCCTTTAATCCTCATGGAAAATGGTGCCAAACTTGTATGACCCTTCATATCCTTGTCTTTGAAAAGTCATGTGGTGACCCTTCACGAGCAAAAACATTATTTCCTCTTTTGTCCTTATCTTGGTGACTTTTCGTATTCCTCAAAATGTCCCTTTATGAGAAATTGCGCCCTTCCACTTTTGTCTTCACTTGGTGACTCTTGGAATTCCCCAAGATGACTCTTTATGGGAAAATGTATCCCATCCTTCTTTTGTCTTTACCTCGTGGCTCTTTGACTTCTCCATGGGCCCTTGTTTTGTCTCATATGCAACCAAAAATATATTCGTTAATATTAAATAAATATTAACTCACATTAGCTAAGATATATCTATTACAAACATCATTAAATGCAATGGGACCTTTATCACCAATAATGCTAGACCTTTGACATCAATGAAAATATTTCCAACACCGCCCTCAAAACACATATATCCAGGGATTAATATGGCATGTTTATGTTGCTTGCATATATTCCATGTTTTCCTTTTATGCACTTTATTAAGTGTCTTTCCTTGCTTGAGATATTGTCTTGATTATTTGAGCATTTGAATATGCTCCATTATTTGTGGGCCCCATGCCTTTAGTCGCTTACTTTGACATTTGATTATGTCATTGTTTATTATATGTACATTTGAATATGTCATTGCTTGTGTTGTGGATATTTGACTAAGTCATGTCCCTTTGATTATACAACATTTGAACATGACCCTTGTGTGAAGTATCGTTGGACCATTGTTTATTGATTTTATTTTAAGTGTTCTTATGCATGTTTTCTTGATTTATTATTGAGCTTGTATTGTTACTATATAGACATTGTCATGATAAATATTATGTATTTAGGCTTTAATGTGATCACATTATGTGCACTTTAATGATACATTTGCATAGACATGTTTTTTTATATGATACATGATACATTCAAAAAAGATATAAATATCTTGTCCTTTTGAGGTAAGGTGACTACTAGTTTCTACTTCCCCTCATCTCAAAAGGAGGGGCATATCAGTGGGAACATGTCATAGAGGTATAGATTGCACGCCTTAATAGTTTCAGATTTAGTGGAGGTATGTTATGGAAACATGTTCTCTAAACTTATACTAGTTCTTAGTTTTAGATTTCAGTGGGAGCATGTCATGGGAACATGTCTTCCACACTTTCAAAATTTTAAATTAGCTGAATTGCATAGTTATATGATTCATATACATATTTTTGGTAGAATTATATGCATTGGTACCATTTTTATACCCAAGTTTCATCTTGAGACATTTATGAGTTGCATATATCATGAAAAATAACACTTAAAATTGTAAAATCAAAATTAGTTTCATATTTCAAATACTTCTATGGACTTTAGTATGCACTAGGATGGACTTTTATAGACTATTGTTAAGTTAATTTACTACATTAATTGGTTCAAATTTTGGAAAGGTTGATGTGATTAAATCAATCATTCTTACCAAACTTATAAGTTAAACTTGATTTAATCGTCTAGCTTCACCAAATATATAGTGTGATTTGATTGGATCATTTATGTTCACCATTAAGCATGATTATGTTACACGGTTGAGCTAACATCAACTATCAGGTGGCAACTAACATTTTATATAAAGTTGGGGGAAAGTTATCCTCCAATATTTATATATTTTTGCACTTGTAGGTTTTACATTTATCTTAATCTCAGTTTCAAAGATTCATAATGAAACAAATTTTCAAATCAAATTACCAAAAGGCAAGACGATTGCATCGATAAACATGTGTACTCCTAACCTTGTTCACTTTAATTTCAAACATTTAAAATGATTTAAATTTAGATTATATGCATTGATTATATAATGTAACATGCTATCAGTTTCATGATAGTCACCAACAAAGCACTCAAGTTAGACTCATGCAAAGACAAGGTGTGTTATACACACACAAGTACACATTTCTTTTCTTTTAAACTAATAATTTCATTACTAGATTAGGGGGGGAATGTAGATACTAAATATAAATTATATATCACCTTGATCTAGTATACTTGGCACATACTTCTCATAGTTTACCCTTCAGTTCCTAAACCTTCATGTTCTTAAAAGGCTTGCATCTACTATCTCTTGTGCCTATTATTTATCTCTTAGTATAGCCATATGCTATTTTGATGACCAATCCTTTTATACTATTTAAAATGTTATAAACATATTCATTATCAACATCTATAAATTTTGGACCTATACCTATTTTTCATCTTCTCAAATACTTGTGTTTCAGCTAGACAGCTATGTCGACATAAGTGTCTTATACCAAACTAAGTCTCCATTAACCTAAAATCATCAAAATTTTAATTGTAATGTGTTTTTATGGTCGGCCTAAGTGTTATAATGCAAGATATTTTCCAAAAGGATTAGTATATATGCATGATCAATCATCATACATTCCTCACCTAGTAAAGGCCTAGCAACTTACAAGATAACCTACCAAAAGCACTCAAACATTTAAGTGAATAAAGCTTTCACATTCTTTCCTATTTCAATATAAGTCATAGAGATAACCCATCTATAGATCTAAATTACTAGATGAGCATCCTATGAGCCATATTTGCCAAGTTACAAACTAGGTCACTCTATGTACTTGTTTATCACACATTATATATTTATGCACACACAAGGCAACAAGTAGTGGAAAATTACATAAGTTTGAGGCCCACTTCAAAGTATTGGATATGTAGGCAACATCCATTGATAGAGGGATCATTGGGGTAGCTTGAGACCATGTACCAACTAGCTCATTTTTTCACAATCACTCCAAGCTTAAGGAAGTTAGAGTTTTATCATTTGATAAAGAGTGACAACCTATGCATGAGATCTGAACACACCAGAGCAAAGGTGATAAAAAAACCCAGAAGGTTCCTAGTGGTTGTTTCTAGATCCAATCAATATTCTATACTAGACACTTGCATCCAACTCAAACACTAGTGTCAACTCAACTGTCTGAATCTGACACAAGCATCTGAGGCCACATAGTACGAGATTCTAGAATCTATTGATTGTTTTGAAACCTGATCCAGTCCACTTCTAACCTATTTAAGCTTAGATTTGCATATACATAGTAAACCAATTAAGTACTCTTATTTTTCATTTATTACAATATTAATCAATAGTTGTACTTACTATTTTTAGCATATCTTAGAATTTAAATTCAGAATATTATTTCTCTGACTTTGCAATTAATTGATCTACTATAGATTTATTTATCAACCTTGCACTTATTCATTTGTATATTCTTAACCTATACTATATTGATCCATCTCAATTTTAGGTTAAACAATTACAATATCATAATTGTTGGTAGCTTGCACTCTAAGCCCTGGGATTTGGGGAAGATTAAGAGGATATTTAGGTCATAACATTATCTACCTCGCAATAAGTAATCATACAATGAAAAATGCTTAAAAATAAACAAAATATGTCTATAGAAAGCACCAAGCCAAGTCTATGAATAGTAAGGGTTTCAACACAATGCATTATCATCATTTACAACCCTATCATGTAATTTTTTCTCTATAACTTGGTATGCCTTTGAGAAGATAAGAATTCCAAGTGAAATAGTTCAGTTCATAAGCGTCATAACTTATTATAGCTAAAATATTAGTTATTAGATATATCAGGGCACAAGGACTCGTACATGTATGAAGATACTATTCAAATCAGGTTATATGAGTAAGTGAATACGAATACGTTATATGAATAGAGTCACCAGAAAATATAGGTACTAATACTTGGTCTCTATAATGGAGTTTTGTGATGACTATGCTCAAAGAGTGATCTTATGGAGGGGTAACTGCAACTATTTTGTAGTTGCAAGTGGTCCCATATAAGTGTAAATCTATTAAACTATAAAAAATAGATTTTTTTCCTACAAAATAGACGCAGATTTTTTGAAATCTATAAGACCGTTTCACTGCATACCTACTCCTAAATAATCTATGCAACACCTACAACTATTTTTACAATTGCAATGCCATGAGACCAGAATCTTAGAACCTATTGGCTCACTTTCAAATGATGTCATCTTACATGACGCTAAATACGGCTCGCACATTGTTGGTTAACAAAGAAGCTCCAAATCGTTAATATTACTCTTGATTGCTATGAAATCGGCATCTCTTTCATTTAGCTGCTGACTGTAGTTGGCTAGATCGTCTGAATCGTACCTGTTTGATCTCCGCCATGGTGTAGGGTGAAAGAACGAAAAAGTGCTTAAAATAGAACTGCAACGAGGATGCATTTTCTTTGTTACAAAACACTTTTGAGTTTTGGAAACTTAGGGTGTAGGTTCCTCAAATTGCACTCTGAAAATGTTAGTTGGGAAATGGTAGCCAATTTAGTTACATATATGTGGAATCTTTATTTGCTGCAATTTCAGCTGCCCATCTAAGCTAAAATTATCTGAACAATTAAAAACAATATAAAAATGGAAGAGCATAAGGTTAACAAGCTATCTATAAAAAAAAAATGTAAATTCAGACATAACAAGTGCAATTAGTATCCATAACAAAATCTGTAAACTTAGACAAAATGAGTGCAGTCGGGTTGGGAGATTCAGCTTTGTATAATATGATACAGATCCATGTAATAACTCACTTCAACACGTATCCTAAAATTGCCGATCTAATCTCCTGCATGAAAAATTAATCTCCTAACAATCTTCATTCCATAGAAAACGGTGTTTCATCTATCAAAAGTCAAAACTGTACAGAAGTAAACCAGTCACAAGAGAGTGTAACTAAAATTTCTGCTTGGTCTACAAAATTTCGTAATGTTGATGGTAAACATTATATCCATAAGTCCTCTATTCTTCTAATTTTATACTTGTGTTTGTTTCTCTGTCCTAAAATCTATCTTGAAGAGGGTGGCAAAAAATTTCTTAGGTTGGTTATGGAGTGCTTTTCTGTGAACTGAATATCACAAAAAAGTAATAGTAGACCCAAAAGATTTAAATAAGGTCAACACTTCAACCCACTGACTGAATACTGGGCCCTCAGCTTACTCTATCTAGACTGGGCAATCAACCTAAAGACACGGGTATGGGGCTAAATTTCATTGTGTATAGTGATCATGCACACCTTTTCTCTGTTCATCCTTTGACATGAAATTAAACTTCACTTCTTTTCTTACATGCCTAGACAGGAAATGAAGATTTTAAAACTATTGGATTCAAGTCGGTATCATTCGTTGTATGTCATTCCTTGTCAAATTTTCCCCAACACTTAACAAGGGCTTTGTCACTTTATAATCACAAAGTACAGAGAGCGACAAAGTACACAAAATGCCTCCAAAAGTTGGTACCAAACAAGAAGATGTCAACACATGAATCCAGAGACTTTCAACCCAAAGATTGCTTCTGCATTGTCAAACCTTTTGGATAGAGAATATATTCTTCATAACTTTTTAAAATCCAGGGAATACTGAAAATGTATTCCCTTCAACAGTTTGTGGGAAAATATGGCACTTCCGCAACACCTTAAACATAAACAAAGGTCAAGAAATTATGAAACAAAATATGAAAAAACTGAGCACACTACCCAATTGCTATAATCCCTAAAATAAATTTTCAGATTTTAGATTTATTAAGATCAGCAAAGTAAGGATGTTCCATTGCCTTCTTGGCTGAGATTCTCTTGGATGGCTCATAAGTAAGTATTTTCTGCCAAAAGAAAAATTGATTTGCTTAGTAAACTAATCATACAAAGAGATTAATAAAAGATTGTAACCATAGAGATTGCGAACACTCACAGACAACAAGTCCAAACCACTAGGTTCCAGGTCCGGAACAAGAAGCCTCAAGTCATTCCTTTTCCATTGAGGATAGATATGCCAGTCCCTCAACTTGGTGACTCCTGGCCATATATTTTCATTAGGAGTTCCAAGACACCTAGGGCATGAAAACATAAAATAATTCTGGTTAAAATAGGCTATGATAATCACATCCCGTCATCAGGATAACTAAGGCCTTGAAACAGAAATTAGATGTTATTTTTGTTTATAAAATCTCAATTTTGAATTCTTTGACACGAAAATTGCACAGACCTGAAAATCACATGAAGCTGGTTGATTTCTGAATCTCCCATAAATGGAGTTTTCAGTTGGCACATTTCAACTACAAAATAAAGAACCAGTTTCAAATTTATAGTCATAACCTTAAAAAACTGTTGGACTAATAATTTAAAATCATATAGAAGGGATAAAATTATAAAAGAAATAAAACTTTAGAGAAGTACATCATATCCAATTGTTATAAATCGTATATATGGTAGTGTATTTATGAGAAGTAATCATAATTTTAAATCAGTACTACCTACTTGGGCCCTTCCCTTAGGTTTTTTCTAGATTATTTTTTATACGAAACAAATAGAACTGCATAAATCTCAGATAAGGACAACAGTCCGTCAAATTCTAAAAGGGTCTGGAAAAACCTCACCAAATATACAGCCAACAGACCACATGTCAACAGCTGTGGAGTAGTGGCTATCCCCTAAAAGCACCTCGGGAGCCCTGTACCAAAGGGTCATAATCTGCAGCAAGATGCACAATCTAATCAATGTCAAAAGAATTGCTCAAAATAAATTTACATTTACATGACAGGATTCTTGAAGTTGAATCCATTGCCTTAAATTTCAATTAACATTTTTTTTAAATTGTACACCATGGTGATGACAATATTGAATATAGTTCATTTTTATTGCAGGCTTCAGTCGAATCTATAATTGACCCCTTTGCATCAAGTCCCAATAAAAAATCTCCTATAGAAACCTTTTGTTGGTTCATTAAGCTCATATATGTTCCCTGAAGTTTAATATGAGCTCTTTATCCACGGCATAGATTGAAATTTGGGAAAATATATAGTGTACAGGTGGCCTTTACCACTCCAATTCCAAATCGGTACTAGCTTTGTAAGGATAAATTAGAGATGGAACTCCACTGTGGAACAAGTTTTAGAATCCTTACTTGATGAGTATAATTCTTGATAGGAACAGTGAATGCCCTTCCCAGTCCAAGATCTGCAATTTTGACCAATCCCCTTTGATGGTCGACCAGCAGATTGCTGGGCTTCAAGTCCCTGCACATCCAAATCTACTATCAGAAGAAATGGAAAATTTACATTGAAATCCAACAATATAAAAAAGTAAGCAATAAAAATATAATATTGAGGCTACTCAGATTGAAGCACCTATGCATTACACCCCTACTGTGGCAATAAGCAACACCCTTGCATATCTGGTACATGAAGCTCTGCAACCCAATAATTAATTCATTAAATTCATAAGGTTTTCACATTCTATAAAATATAGAGAGCGGGCTTATGAAAACAATAATGTAGAATTTTTTTTTTTATCACATATAAATGATGAATCACGTAGAATTGTTGATAAACAATAATTTACACATTTATTTTTAGACGCCTGCTCACTATTATTAATTCATTATCAGAAAAATAAAATAACAAGATGGCATTCAAAATTATCAAAGAACAAACATTTCCTTTTATGCTACATTTCAAATGATCCAATTTAAATCAGTACATTCAAATAATAGTTTTCTTTAGCGGCATTTGGCATCTCATTTCTAAGTAACCTTAAAAAAGAATTTAATAACATTCAATATTAAGGTTTTTTAACTATTACATATGTAATAATAAAGTTAAATTTTGGATATTTTTGTGGTGTGGTTTATAGTTTATTTTTCAGTAGGGGGTGTGGGAGAAACGTCTCACGTTATTGTTGCAAGGTTTAGGGAATTGTGACATTTTGGAGTCAAACCACTATTTCTAGGATGATGAATTCTAATTTTAGAAGGAAAGTTCTCTTGACATTTTTCTACTCCATTTTTAAGAAGAGAAATCCTAAAAATACTTTGTAATTAAGTGTATTTATCTTTGTGGAGTTCACATACTTGATATATTAAAGTTTTAACACGTAAATTTTGTATTTTGTCTCATACATATTAACTATTTTATCTATTTAATTATCTCTATTATTATATCCTATTATTTATTGCTGTAGAGTATGTAATTTATTAACATTAATTAATTCCATTTTTCATATCTCAATGTCTCGGAGACTAAAAACTCTATTTATCGAGGAATTTGAAGCAAATAATAGGATAGTTATTCATATAACTGCAACGAATACCTTGATAATCTGGGGAGGAATTTTCTTTTTATTTTGAGAATAACTTGCAATGTACTTCTTGAGATCAGAGGTCATGTATTGAAAAACCAAATACAATAGAGGCTTTCCCTTTTTGTTCTCAGTTTGTTTCACATCCAACAGCCTGCAATAAAATAAAAATTAAACATAAAAAAATAGTTTTAGCAGGAAAAAAGTACATGTACATATAAATATTAAAGTTTTAAAAATTCCTATGTATTTATAATATATTAATATGTTATGATTTTTATTTTATTTTTATATTAGTAATAGGGTTTTTTTTTTTTTGAAGGAACCTTCTAAATTTGTAAAAAGTAATACTATCTGAAGAGTCTACTACTAATAATAAAAAAACTAATATAAAATGATAAAACATATCAAATGAAATAAACTCAAAAAATAAATTCGACCTTTAAATATTGAAATTGAGTAATCCTAATAAACAGGTTCAATGATAAAATATTAATATTAAAATTAAAGCACAATCAGCTATATTAACTCTTCCAGGCTCCTCTGTCGTATATATGAGAATGAGATAAAACACTTTATAGATAAAAATGGCTTTCGAAACTTATCAAAGAATTCAATTGTCATAATATGTTCTTTTTGAGCTGAGCCTACTTACATAAACAATCGAAACTCCTCCAAATTATTCTATAAACTATTGACTTCATATACTATGAATTATGATTTTAAAATATGTGGATAAAAATGCATTTCATCTTCTTTTCATTTAATTTATCGATTATTGTTATATTATTTTATTTGAATTAATTATTTAGTTTTACAATTATAATTCTCTTTTTAAGATTGATTACTTAAATTCATGACTTTGAGATTTCTAAAGTTTATAAATAGCACTCAGTACTACATAAATTCATCTTAATAACAGGTAATTAAGATACTCAAAACATTGATTTAATTTTTTCATAATTTTTTTTTCTGAAAAATCAAATGGTGTATTTCAGTCACCTTGTAAAGACTGCTACCACCATCACCATTACACCACCATCATCATTATAATTATTTCTAATAATATTTAATATAAAATCAATTCATTTTAATAATAAGTTAATATTTAATTTTATAATTATAATTTTTTTTTAAATTAGTTACTAAATTCATACGACTCCAGAACTTTTAAAAAAAAAAAAAAACAGTCAGCGTTGTATAAATTCATCCTACTAATGGGTAACATCAATTTCATTTTTATTTTTTTTTGAAAATTCAAGCATACTATGCTCCTTTTACATTACAATGTAAATATTTTATTGTTAGATTAAAAAATTTTAAAGTAATTTTTCTTCTAATTTTTAATTTTATGTATTTTTAATCATTATCCAAATGACTTTTACAAATAATCACTATTCAAATAACATATTTTTTCATATATTATTCTGCGTATGAGGGGTAAGATTGGAACATACGGTAGAACAGAAGGCATTGTGAATGCCTCGAAAATATACACGCTAAAAATCATATGAAAATTAATATCTAATTAATCTAAAGATTGAAAAAAATAATCAATCCAAAAAAAAAAACCAAACCCAATATGGGATCAATTCACCCTGGGTTACTCTAATGCACCCCACATCATCAATTCTCACAGTTTTATCCAGCAGCAGTAGTTTTTTTTTTGGTATTTAATTGAGAGGTCACATATAGGTGAATTATACTCTCTTGCCTTACACTGTAAACATCGTTTGAAAAACTCTCATTTCTGCAATACCTAGAAATTTCCAAAAGTTTTTTAAAAAAGAAATATGAGTTTACAAAAGGTGGAGTATTTTTATGTTACCTTACAATGTAAAGATTGTTAGAAAGCGCCTTTAAAAGAGATATCTCCCTGAGTGTACTACCAGAAATTCCCTCTTCATCACACTCAAGCTTGAGCTTCTTGAGGGCAACAAATTGACCTGTATTCAAGTCCTTAGCTTTGTACACCTTACCATATGTTCCTTCTCCAACTTTCTCCAACTTCTCATAACCATCCATTGTGTTTTGTCTTAGAAATAAATCAGATTTCGACTGGTTTATCTATGATCGAAACCTGCAAGGCCAAAGGAAGGCGGGGCTGAATTTGTATAGAAGAATGGAAAAGGCATCTGAGAGTTTAAAGGGTCTGCTAAAAAGAGTTATAAGTGTTGAACTGTAAATCTTCCCGGTTCAAAATTAAAAGAATACCAAAAGGTCTATTCAATACCTGTGACCGTTGGAATTTAATGAGGTGAGCACTGTTTAGGGTTGTATGTTCTTGTTCTGAAAATATTAAAAATATATATTAAATTAACAATTATAAAGTTTTTCATAAAATTTAACATATTAATTTTGAAAAAAATTATAGGTGTTATTTAGGCATATTTGTTTAAATTGAATGCAGCAACAATATTGACATGTTTCTCTTGTAATAATACATTGTCATAAAACTTCATGTAACATTATTATTTATTTGCTCCGTATTATAAAATTTGTATAATATTATTATTTCTTTCCTTTTGCACAGTTTCCCTTGTCAACAAATCTATTGTTATGCCAGAGGCATTTTCATTGAGAGGACAATAGGGAATATTCATCTCAAGGTTTTGTAGATGCAGATTAGAATCGTCAACAAGTTTTTCAAAGGGGCGGTTTCGTGTAAAGAGCACTTTTAAATTGTTTCGTGTGTCTATGTTTCTTATGGAAATTTAGTGCTTCCATTCACTCAAAGTACTAATTTGAGAGTGTTGTTCACAAAAAGACAATAGCAAATGAAAGTCTTTCAACATCTATCAAAGCATAATAAAAAATGGATTTGTGTCAGATGTTGTAGTTACAAGTGCCCTAGTAGATATGTATGAAAAACGTGAAAGCTTAGGCAAGGCATGTGAACTATTTGACAAAATACCTCAAAGAGATGTGGTCTCATGAACTTCAATGATTGTAGGATTTACACAAAATGGGTTTGTTAAAAAGGTCTTGGAAACTTTTAAGCAAATGGATTTGGTAGGTGTAAAGCCAAACTCCACAACTTTTGTGAGCATCTTATAGTGTGTGCTAAAATGGGAGATTTGGAATAGGGTATGGACATCCATCAAAGTATAATGCAAAAACATAGACCAACCCACAAAAGATTGCAAATAAAATGTCAACCCCTACCTAAAAAGAACATAGCATAAGGAAAACATAGAGCAAGTGTTATTGTATGAATTAATACATATACAAGCATGGCCCAAATCCCCAATTTTTGAGATAGATCCTGAAAGCCCTTCACTGTGGCTTGTTTGTTACCATCATAGGCCTTATTCAAAATAGTAATCATAGCTACTAACATCATAATTAGCCCTACAATCCCAAATCTTATTCCCTTACTTTTTTTTTGGGTGGGTTATGTTAGCTATCTAGATAGCCCCCTAATAGGGGCCAGGTTTGTTCAAGTCTGAACCATATCTGGACTAACATGGGAATGGTTTAACACTATCAATTGCCTATATCTAGACCAAACCTCTAGGATTTTATATGAGGCTAGCTCCTCAGATTTTTAGGATTTGGACCTTTATCTCTAAAACCTAAGAACTAGTTGGGATGAAAGGGGACAAGAAGTTTTCATAAATTAAAACCTATTCTAAGTTGCGGTGATGCACCAAGAATTTAATAGACCCACTCTTAGGCTTGAACTCTTTAATACACTAATGAAATATGAAAATAATGCAATGCTCACTATACTCTCTATGCAAGAGTATTTCATATATAGGTCTGTTTGATGCACACAGATTAGGGAGTACTGAAAATAAGGTCTAATTAAAGACACTTAAGTTTGGCTATCCACTATATCCTTGAGAGATCAATGTTGAGACATGTTATATGACTTGCAAAGAAGATTCCTAGCACCTAGTTTGGACATGCAAAAGGAAGATGACATTCACATATGCAAAGTACACAAACATAGAACACTAAATACCGATTAGCAAAATGACTACAAAATACTCTATTCACTACTCCAAGAGGTGTCAAATATAATTCTGGCAGATACTAGTCGTACCATCCTGAGGGATGCAAAATAATAGCTCAAAGGCTATATTTATAGCAGAAGGGAAGCAAGAGAGAGGTAATTTTGGTGCTCAAAAGAGAATCAAATAAATTTAAATCCATTTAAAAATTTATTACAACTGCCTCTATAAATATGCTCATTCAGACCATTTGAATGATCCAGGTCACCCCAGTCCATTGCATCATTACAATATCTTCTTTGTGATGTTCCATAACATCTATAATAGTGGGATCAAGTCACTTTCATTTACCCTGATGCAAAACTACTTATGATTGGTTTGTTGATGCGTGCCCAAGTGGGGAGAAAGGTCATTTTTCATACAATTGGCTTTGGTGATGGCTATTGAGCTCTACGTGTCTTACTCTACAAGCTCTCAATGGCATTATCTGATCCTAAAATATCTACTCCTATCCCCAACTAGAACATGATCGAGCTCAGCTCCATCATGCTTGTTTGCCTTACTCAAAAATTGACTCTTCAACCTCTACCTAAGTCACTTGGGCTCATCCTTGCTCATGACCTTGATTTTAATTGGTTATCTATGCTTGATTTGGACCTTTGACTAATCAACCAATTTGCTCCATCAATTTGCCTGTGCATGGATGCCCACGAGCCATCAATATTTTACCAATCGAATGCACTTGTACCACTTGTCATGCACACATCCACCCTTGAGGTTCACTGACCCTTTGACCTGCTTGTGTGCCACTGGATACATCTATGAGATCATGCCACTTGGCATCCCCACATTAGTCTTTAGTTTCAGCCTTTGAGAATGTGACACTTATTAGTCCCACACGCTTCCTGACTACTTGACTCATCTCATACCAATGGATTGAGATGTACGATCAAGTGTGGACCATTGATCTTATTGGGACCCATTATTTGAAACCCAACGACTACTTCATGATCTTTAAAATTGATAGTCTACGATGCGTCATTTGACATTCATACGAACATCTTTGCATTTTCAAATCCAAATAGCTAGTTGAAGGGGCTTGAATTTGACATCTACAGGGTTGCCCAGGAATTTTTGAAATCAAATGGCTATTTCCTTTGGACCTTGAATTGGACCATTTCCCCAAGAAAAAAATCCTTTGGGGAAATTTTTTGGGACACTTTGCCCCTTTGAAATGATCCTTCAAAAACTTTTAAAGTGGACACTTTGCTTCAAAAGTTCCCTTTGAAAAAAGTGAAGTGGACCATTTTCCAAAAGAAAGTGCCCTTCAAGAAAAATGAAAAGGACCTCTTCGAAGAAATGACCCTTCGGGGATATTATTTTGAACAAATATCTGAAACAATTCCCAAAACTTGAAAAAGAGTCTGAAATAAAACCCCTAAAAGAATTCCTCCTGAAATAATTTCAATACCTAACACTTTTTGCTTCATAACACTTTTCCCATGAAAGAAATGTTCCTTTGGGAAAATTGTTGCAGACCAATTTTCTTGAAAGAAATAACACTTAGCCAAAAAAGAGGTGGAACAATTCCTGAAAGAATCAACCTCTATAATTTTGTTGTGGGCTTTATGGTGGAACACTTCCTTCGAAGGAATGCTTTAACACTTTGGCCAAATGCTAAAATATTTGGCTAAGTGTGAACTTAGGCCTTTTTTGGGCTTGTCCCTACAATTGCTCAACACCATGAAAACCTACCTAGATCCCTTCACTTGCAAAAGTTGAGCCTTATTTAAAATCCACCTGATCCATTCATCAATTAGGACCCTACTTATCTATTTTAACTAGACAAAATCTTGGTATGTGGGCCAAAATGGCCAACAATTTTGGGGACTTAGCTGGCTTGACCAGCCTATTGGTCATGGAACCTAGACATTGATCAAGCTTGATCAAATGAAAATTACTTACAAATAGACTCTAATTAACTTTTGAAAACATTTCTTGGAGTAGTGGGGAGGGAAAACAATAATGAAGCAACAAAATACAAAGCAACAACCTAAACTATGAATAGAATGACTAACAACAACAATGTGCAAAAGCACTTCGAGGAAAAGAGCAAATCTACCTACTTATGTACAAGAAGTGAGATATGGGACTAGTAGAAGAATTTGAGATACCTCCCATTAATATGGATGGGTAGGTCCTCTCCATTTAACTTGGCAAGTTCAAAAGCATTTCTCTCTTTGCAACCTGTGATGACATAGGGCCCACTCCAAAGACTATCAAACTTGGAGTGATTTCCTAGTTTTGCACGGTCCTCATCCCATTTGAGGACTATGTCACCTTGCTATAATGTCTTTGATGAACCTATTTTATCAAAGGTCATATTGACTTGTTGTTGTTTACACCACATAGCATGTATGACATCATCCCTTATTTCCTCTAGCTCTCTTAATACATTCATCCTAACCTCCATTGCATCACTTTCTAGAAGCTATAGTTGGTGTGCAAGTTTCAAAGCTAGAAGCTCCAATGAAATGGGAAGCCTTGCTTCTCTTCCATTTACTAAGAGATAAGGGGAGTGATAATGGGCTTCTTAAGGGTGAACTTGTTAGCCCATAAGGTAGTGTTTAGTTTTGTGTGTCAGGATATTTGATTATCTTCCATCATTTTCTTAATGATTAGAATCAGGTTCTTATTAGTAGACTCGACTAATCCATTACCCTACAGATAATAATTATATGATGTCAAATAGATACCATGCTCAAGATCCCACTCACATACCTTCATGCTACTAAATGCCAAAGCATTGTCTAATATTATGGTGAATGGTGCTCCAAAATGGGTGACTAGGCTTTCATAAAACTCAAAAATAGAGTTTTCATTTGCTTCCTTCAAGGGGACTGCTTCCACCCACTTGGTGAAATAGTCTATGGTAGTCAAGACCCACTTATGGCTATCACTAGATTGAGGATTAATCATGCCAATGAAATCTAAGCTCCATTGCATGAAAGGTTGCTCAACTTGAACAGGCTTCAATGGCATAGCAGCTAACTTCTATTTCCCTACAATCATGTCACATTTTGAACATTTCCTTACCCATGTTTGTACATCTCTGTATAAATTGGGATAAAAGTAACTAGCTATGATGGTTTTTGTATCTATGGTTTTGGCTGCAAAATGGTCTCCTTGAGGACTATCATGGAATTGCCAAATAAGCTTATCAAATTGGTTAGTTTCAACACATATTAAGAGCATACCTCCAATGTCTTTTTTAAATAACACTCCATCAATCAAAATGTATGGCACTAATTTTAGCCTAAAGTGCCTTATTTATGATGCATTGAAACATCTTGGACATTCTCTTATTTGGAGGAATCTAGAAATATTCCATGTCCAGTTGGATGGAAGAGTGTCCTCATCTTCCTGTTGGGTGTCTTGGATTACCAAGATTGTCTCTTTTTCTTATCTGACATATTTATCAAGATGTTCACATAATCCCTTTCGATAGACTAGCTTCATGACCTTGAATTCAATGTCATATTCCATACACTTGGTGACCGATCCAACTTTTTTTTCATTTAGATCTCTATTGAGGGTAAAATCCTTCACATTTGGGTGAGCCACCATTAGTATGATCTTACTATTGGAAACTAGATGTATGAATTTATTCAAACTTCTAACAACAACAAGCACATTCTTTTCAACAAAGTTATATCTTTATTCATAACCCTCCAAATCTTGGCTGAAGAAAGTAATGGGTTGCTCTAGACCTTGATTATTCTATTGCATGAGCATGGCATAAATTGCATATAGTGTGGAAAAGGCATATATATATATAAGCCCTTGTTGAAATCTAGATTTAACAGAGTGGGGGCATGAGATATGGCCTCCTTGATGGCCTTAAAGTTCCTCTTTCCTTCTCTTTTCCATGTGAACTCTTTTCCTTTTCTCAGCTTATGAGTGATTGGCTTGACCATCTCTGCACAGCCTAGGATGAACCTCTTGATGAAGTTGATCTTGCCCAAGATGCTTTGCAACCCTTTCTTATGTTTGGGTAGTGATAAATCAAGGATTGTCTCTATCCTTTTTGGATTAATGGACAAACCAAATTCATACATCACATGTCCCAAAAGTCTTCCCTCATACACCAAAAAAATGTATTTCTTTGGATTCAAAGAAACTCCAAACTGTCTGCATCTATCATAAATATATCTCCAATGTGTTAGATGATCATTAGGGTATTTTGAGAAAATTATTATATCATCAAGGTAAACTAAAACCATATCATTCAAAATGCCATGAAAAGCAAAGTCCATGCATTTTATAATATGCATAGGTACCCCATTTTGTTGTGAAGGAAGTCTTGTGCCTATCTTCTTCCTTCACCATGATCAAATTATAGCTAGAATAGCCATCAAGCAATGACAAACTTTGAGAACTTACCACCTTTTGCAGAATTTGATCCATGAAGAGTAGTGGGTAGTGGTCCTTTAGGGACATCTTATTGAAGTCCCTGAATTCAACACATAACCAAATCTCTCCATTTTTTTCTCATTGGCACAAAGTTTTCCACCCAAGAGGAATGTTTAATTGGAAATATTATCCTAGATTTGATCAATTTATAGAGTTCTCTTCGCATGAGATCCTCCACTCTTGGGTTGACAAGCCTCTATTTCTACCTAACTAGCTTGGTGTTGTTACCTTCTAATTCAATGGTGTGTTGTGAAAGCTTGGGGTCAAACCATTTGAAGTCTTTGTAATGCCAAAAAAAATATCAAAAAATTCTTGGCATAATGCAACAAATGCAGCTCTTTCTTCTATTGTATTGACCTTTCCCAGGTTCAACAACTTACCATTAAATATTACTATCCTTTCATAGTGTTCCTCTTTAGCTGAGATACATACCTTCCCTTTTCTTACTTGGTCATTTTAATTGAAGATGATATCTAATGTAACAAGTCCTTTGGGAAGTTTGTTTGATTTTAGATGTACTATTGGATCATCATATTTATTCTAGAACTTGTCTTGGTTCATATAGAAGAACTCTACATATTGCATTAGAAAACATATGATTTGATCATCATTGTCAAATACTTGCCAACTTACCTCATTATCAGGTATAGCTGGTCTGCATATAATCTTGACCTTATCTTGGCCTCAATTACCTTTGACTCCTGCTATCTCATTTTAGGCATCAATGGCAA
This sequence comes from Torreya grandis, assembly GCA_037957365.1. Lineage (NCBI taxonomy): Eukaryota > Viridiplantae > Streptophyta > Pinopsida > Cupressales > Taxaceae > Torreya > Torreya grandis. The sequence goes on from JARHVA010005026.1 coordinate 797,102, forward strand.
CAAGCTTATCTACATGTTGGTTTACTTCTCTTGGTATGGACTAGATATCAAATGCCAAGAAATCTTCCATGAAGTCCCATACTTGGTGCTTATAGGCTTTTAGATGGTGACTCTTGACTACACTTAGGCCTCTCACCTATTACACTACAAGTTAACTATTAGCCTTGATCTTGAAGAGCTAGATATCTCTCTTCCTTGCTTCTTGAAAACCATGCAAAAGAGCTTCATATTTGGTTTTATTTGAGGTGAAACTAAATTAGAGTCTTGCAGTAGAATGGTAATTTCAACTTAAAGGTGAAACTAACATGGCTCCCACTCTACTTCCATTCTTTGACCTTGATCCATCAAAGAACAAATTCCATATAGCATCTTCTTCTTGAGTAGTGTTAGTTAAGGAAGGTATTACAACACCTTCCTCATGCATATAGTACACTCCCAAGTCTATCTATTCAATGATGTTATATGGATAAAATCCTTGGTTATCATCTACCCACTCATCCAAGTATAGGTTTAAGATGCCTTCTAGATGACTATGGGGTTCTTGTTTTATAACCTCTTCCACCTCCTTAAATATGGCACAATTAGTATTTTCAATATTGGGCATGTAGGGTTCTAGGTGGAACCTGAAGATGGGCTCATATCTTATGGTGACTTTGGTTTCATACCTATTTCTAGAAACCATGTATGACCAATTAGATGATAGATATCCCCCAATCTTAGCAATGAAGTCTCTAGATAATTATATGTCAAAATAGTGGGGGGGGGGGGGGGGTCTACCACCATTACATCTTGAGAATTGACATAATTTGTACATCCAACCAAGGTATTCTAAAGATCCTTCAAGATGCATATTATTTTAGTAGGGGATCTATCCAATTGGAGCACACCCTTTTCATTAAGCACATATTTGATCCCAAGATTGTCTCTATGGCTTTAGGCATCACTAAGGTTGAAGCACCTAAGTCAATCATACAATTGTGCACCAGACAATCCCCTATGATGACTGATAGATAAAATAGGGGAGGATTTACAACCTTATGAGGAGGGATAGTATTTTGAGGTTGGATTTTGTTTGGAACTTGATTGGGAACTTAGCCAAGGGCTTAGTTAGGTTGACTATTATTGATGAAAATGATGTTTATTTTATCATCGATTTTTTCCCCCTAAGAAAGTTTAGATAGATCTTGATGGAGAATCTCTTTTTTCCCAAGGATAGACAAATCCTCATACATGAACATAGTTACATTAGCCTTCTTTAAATGATCCATAATATTAAAAGGAAGACTAGTACCTTTGGACTACCCTTTGGAGGTAGATACATTGCTTGGCATTTGAGTAACATGAGGAATAAGAGGGGACCTCTACTATTATCGATGGGATTGAGGCACTTGTTGATTTATAGGAGCTTTAGTAGTTACATCTAAAGAAGTGGGTTACTAACTAGTCTAAAAAGGTGATGCAAAAGCCTTAGGTTGCCCTAAGTTATCCTCTGACATCCTTTTCTTAGCTCTTGTTTGAGCTAAGATTGATTCATTTGTCCTCTAGGCTTGTCTCATATTGGCTACTACATTCTTGAACACATATTCCCCTTTTTTGAAATTCATGCATGTGGTATCAATAGGTGCTCCACTCATGATCCATTGTTTCTAGCCCTAAGCTTCCAACCATGACACGACAAGCATGTTATCTTGACTTGCTTGGGGGGCTTATTGTGGATGAGGAATCATGTTATGACTCTAAAATAAAGGAGCATGCTTCCAACCAAGGTCTTGATACATGTCCCCAGTAGTTTCCATCACCATCTCATTGGACTATCCCTCTGACTACCATAGACCTTTTTGAGCATAGTTATTTTGAGTTGGCACAATAGCTCTATAATTACTTAGACCATTGGGATTGTATTACCTTGAATGAGGCTTTTGCCTTTGTCCTTGTTGATTGGTTTGATAGGGTGGCCTATTGTACTAAATTTTTTTATTATTATTCTAAAATGCCCTATAGGCTTGATCATGTTGCCTCTTTATTGCAACCAACTTCAAAAGATCTAGGTAGGGCATTCCCTCCCATGGATTGAATCATTACATCTACATCCAAGTTGAGAGCGTTCAAATAGTATAGAAAAGCATAGCTAGGTATAGGCTTGATTACCATAGGAATTCTATCCTAGGTTTTATGGAAACTGTAGTTTAAATCCACAATGAACTCATTAGGGAATCTCTTGATTATTGTGAGTTTCTCCACAAGTGAGAGATGATCACTCTTGTACTCAAAGTGCTTACACAGGGCCTCTCCAAACTCATCTCAGCTATTGATTGACACATGGGCTAATCATCTATACCATTGAAGTGCCTTTCCCTTGAAATAAATTTCTAACAACCTCATTTCTACAGTTTCTTGAGTTACATGATGTACTGAACATAGGTTATCAACATCTGCCATATGGTTTATAGGTTTAACTAAATTTTCTCCTGTATAATAGGTAAGGGCATTTAAAGTTGAGACTGGAATACTATCTCATTAAGTAAGGTTTAAGGGACTACCACCATTAAATGGCATAAAGGCTTGCCTTCTAGGAATAACCATCTAATGTATGGGGTTTATAATAGTGTTTAGCCAAACAATACTAGCTTGAACAAAATGATTTCTAGAAACAATAGGGGAAATAAGAGGGGTGGATGTGGGCTTTGGTTCAGATTCTTTTTCTTTGTTGATTGTAAATGTAGCTCAGATAAATTTTCTCCCTTCCCTTTTTGTGGAGGATCTTGTAATAACCCTAGGGGGCATAAAATATTATGCAATCCTAGAAATGAAACTCTAAAACTTACTACTATACTCAGTATGCAAGATTAGTGGTCCCACCAGGCATGCCAAAACTGTCATCTATCCAAATATCACCCTAATAAGAGTTAGGTTTGTTCAATTATAACCCATACCTAGACTAACATGGGAATGGTCTTGTGAACTAGGAATTTTACTCAAGAGAGGATGGTTAATATGGTGTTAGTTTCAAAATGAAAAAAAAATGAAAGAAAAACACTAACTAGCATAACATCTCTAGGCCTAGACACTAGGGAGAGCTTAGTTAACAAACATAAATAAAACACACAACTAAAATGAAAAAGAAACTCTCTTTTACCTTCCTTGGATGCTCCAAAATGCTTGTTGTAGTGGCTTGCTCAACTTGTGCTCATGAAGTCCTTGGCAATGGAAGCTTGGCTACCTCCATTGTTTCTATGCAATTTTGCTTTCACATTCAAAGGAGAGAAAATGAGAAACTAAAAGGAATGGTCAAGGCGTGTATGTACCTGGATATAGTCTGCGCACCGTAATCCAGACGTTGTGAGAACTCCTCTTTTGTTGTGGAGGAATGACACCTGAAAGAGATAAACACTAAAACATGAAGAACATTAGTTGATAAGAGGGTGGATTGCCAAGCAAAAGCTTGGTCCTAGAAGCCCTAGGGCTTCTTGGAGGATGGCAATCCACTGTTTAAGATAGAATATGACAGAGACAGAAAAGAGAAATAATTAAAGATGTGAAAAGAAAGAACCAAAAGCAAATGCATACCTGATAAGCTGCAATATGCTAAACACAGTCATCGACGTCAGTGATATTGCCAGCGGCGGTCAGGGAGGTCACCGATGACGGTTAGACTGCCGATGTCAGTAGGGGAAGTCGCCGAGGTCGGTCAGGGCAATTGGCTAGGGATGGGTTATAGGTCTAGTTTCTGGTCTACAGAATGGATTTTGTCTCGTCTGAGGGTCTGAGGGTTTGTGAGGGATTCAGAAGGACTGTTTAGGATCTAAGGGACTGAGAATCTTGTCAGGAAAAGGGGTGAGAAATAGGAAAAAGGCCTTTCAGCCTTTCCGTAAAGCAATTTAGTCAGGTTGATTAGATGGGTCTTAAGATGGTCTGTAGGTCTCTAATAACTTATGCTGAGTTGATTGGACAGAGGGTGTTGCCTAAAGAGAGACTAAGGGAGTGTCAGAGGCAAAGAAAAGGGAATAAGGGGTGAGAGAAGGCTTTTCAGCCTCTCCAGGAAGAACAGGGAAGGTTGGGTCAAGGATGCTTGGAATAGACAGTAGATAGAATACTAATATATTTGAAATGATATTAGAATGAAAACAGTACAAATACTTAGCTGTGATATGAATTGGCAAAGGTGCAGAAGCTGTGTTTCGATTGTCGCTGGTGATGGAGATATCATGCAATCCCTATGCAGAAGTCTGATGCAAGACTTCAGTGCCTAGAAAGTGCTGCCAAGAATGCTGATCCCTGCAAGAACACCAAGAAGCCCAAAACACTGAAAAGCAAAGGCACGAGAACTTTGTTTCACCGGAAGAAGATTCGAGAGTCGTGATTAGCTTCAGAGATTCATCGATTTGTGATTGGGGTCGTCAAAGGGTCAAAAAATTTGGTTAAGTATAACCGACATCAGTGATTTCGCCGGTGTCGACGGACATTTGACCGACGTCGGCGGGTGCAGAACGGGAAAAAGAGCCACCAAGCCCATTTTTCATCCGCCAAGTGCACTATCCATTGGAGAATGTCAAAGGTTGGGCTAAATACACACGAGAGTTGGTTAGGCAGTTAGAGAGAAGTAAGAATAGGTCTTGGGTGAGTCATAAGATGGGAATTAGTCTAAGGCGAGGTGTCCTAGGCGAGGTGTCATGGGTGATGTGTCCAAGGAGGGGGGGTTAATTCAAAATAAGTTTATTATTTTAAATTAGTAATTGTATGGGTTAGGAATGGACCAAGGGGGGAGGTGACCAAGGGTTAGACACTATTTCGGTGTCTACATTTGCCCCTTTTTATCTTGTTGGTTGCTCTAAATGAATTGCAAGACAAAAATAGGAGTTGATTGCCCCAGGTATGGGATAAGGTTGATTTCATTTTAATGGTTGTTCAAGTGAACTGCAAGACAAAAATAGGAGAGGGTTGGTTGCCCTGATTATGAATGAAGTATTCAACAATGTTTTTATGCAATTTCGCTTTCACATTCAAAGGAGAGAAAATGAGAAACTAAAAGGAATGGTCAAGGCGTGTATGTACCTGGATATAGTTTGTGCATCGTAATCCAGACGTTGTGAGAACTCCTCTTTTACTGTGGAGGAATGACACCTGAAAGAGATAAACACTAAAACATGAAGAACGTTAGTTGATAAGAGGGTGGATTGCTAAGCAAAAGCTTGGTCCTAGAAGCGCTAGGGCTTCTTGGAGGATGACAATCCACTATTTAAGACAGAATATGATAGAGACAGAAAAGAGAAATACTGAAAGATGTGAATAGAAAGAACCAAAAGCAAATGCGTACTTGATAAGCTGCAATCTGCTAAACACAGTCGCCGATGTTGGTGATATTGTCGGCGTCGGTCAGGGAGGTCACCGACGACGATTAGACTGTCGACGTCGGTAGGGGAAGTCACCGAGGTCAGTCAGGGCAATTGGCAAGGGACGGGTTACAGGTCTAGTTTTTGGTCTGTAGAATGGATTTTGTCTCGTCTGAGGGTCTGAGGGTTTGTGAGGGATTCAAAAGGACTATTTAGGATCTAAGGGACTGAGAATCTTGTCAGGAAAAGGGGTGAGAAACAGGAAAAAGGCCTTTCAGCCTTTTTGTAAAGCAATTTAGTCAGGTTGATTAGATGGGTCTTAAAATGGTCTATAGGTCTCTGATAACTTATGCTGAGTTAATTGGACAGAGGGTGTTGCCTAAAGAGAGACTAAAGGAGTGTCAGAGGCAAAGAAAAGGGAATAAGGGGTGAGAGAAGGCTTTTCAGCCTCTCCAAGAAGAACAAGGAAGGTTGGGTCAAGGATGCTTGGAATAGACAGTAGATAGAATACTAATATATTTGAAATGATATTAGAATGAAAACAGTACAAATACTTAGCTGTGATATGAATTGGCAAAGGTGCAGAAGCTGTGTTTCGGTTGTCGCTGGTGATGGAGATATCATGCAATCCCTGTGCAGAACGTCTGATGCAAGACCTCAGTGCCTAGAAAGTGCTGCCAAGAATGTTGATCCCTGCAAGAAAACCAAGAAGCCCAGAACACTGAAAAGTAAAGGCACGAGAACTTTGTTTCGCCAAAAGAAGATTCAAGAGTCGTGATTAGCTTCAGAGATTGGCTGATTTGTGATTGGGGTTGTCAAAGGGTCAGAAAATTTGGTTAAGTATAATCGACATCGGTGATTTCATCAACGTCGGTGGGTGCAAAATGAGAAAAAGAGCCACCAAGCCCGTTTTTCATCCGCCAAGTGCACTATCCATTGGAGAATGTCAAAGGTTGGCCTAAATACGCACGAGAGTTGGTTAGGCGGTTAGAGAGAAGTAAGAATAGGTCTTGGGTGAGTCATAGGATGGGAATTAGTCCAAGGAGAGGTGTCCTAGGCGAGGTGTCATGGGTGATGTGTCCAAGGAGAGGGGGTTAATTCAAAATAAGTTTATTATTTTAAATTAGTAATTGTATGGGTTAGGAATGGGTTAGGAATGGACCAAGGGGGGAGGTGACCAAGGGTTAAACACTATTTTGGTGTCTACATTTGCCCCTTTTTGTCTTGTTGGTTGCTCTAAATGAACTACAAGACAAAAACAGGAGTCAGTTGCCCCAGGTATGGGATAAGGTTGATTTCATTTTGTTGGTTGTTCAAGTGAACTGCAAGACAAAAGTAGGAGAGGGTTGGTTGCCCCGATTATGGATGAAGTATTCCCCCTCAATGTAGGAGTCGAGGGAAAGGAACCTGAAATCGGGTGCTGATTTGACAGAGAGTGGATGAAAAAAGGGGGGAAGATAGAGTGAGAACACTGCAAAATTTATGATTGCACGTACACCACTTCACAAGATGGTCAGGTCAAATTGTCACAGGTCGAGGGTCACAGAGTGCCAAAATTAAAAGAACTGGGCCCCAGCATTTAGTCATATACTGATTGGGTTATTCAATCTAAGCTAAAGCTCCAATGGTCGTCGTGTTCCAGGTATCCCAGGCTTAGGAAGTGCTCCCAAAAACATGAAAATGTCACAAGTAGTGCGGATCAACTAGCTTGCGATTCGATACTTGTGAAGGTCAAAAGTTTGTGCACAATTTTGCTAACCAATCATGAGGTAGCATACATGCAAAAACAACCAAGGAAAAATTGCTTTGGAAGTAGTCACGGTTAGAGGAGATGGTCATGATCTCCAAGGTCTGGTGGTCGATGGATGGATGCAAAAGTGATCTTAAGTGTGCTCCAGGGGGCCAAAATGATGTGGTCTGGAGGACTGACTGATTGGGGGCATGATTTTGGGGCAATGGAGAAAAAAAGGAGGTTGGAAGGACGCCGATGTCGGTGACAAAAATTGATGTCGGTAGACAAAAATGGTTGACGTCAGTAGATGTCGACCGACATCGACGAATTAGGGCACACAAATGCTGACATCGGTGGCCTGCCAAATCTGACAAAATCGGATTGGCGGCCCACCAAAAGTCATTTGTGATTATTGGAATGAGAGAAAAAAAAAGTGCTCTGGATTTTGAGGAGTGAAAGTGACTGATAGTGAGCAAATTAGCGGTGTGAGGTGGCAGAGTGAGATTGGTGGAGAGAGGGAGTAGATTGGAGTTTGATTGGAGGTTGAAGAGTCAGTTGTGGGCCAGTAAGAATTTGAGGCAAAAGTGATGGCAGAGGGCAGTAGAGGACCCGCGGGAGGTCCACCACCAGCGGTACCTATCGTGCCACCACGTCGGCGACACCGAGATGAGGTAGGAGGGTCTCTAAGCCCTAGTTGGTTAGATGTTTGTTTTTATTTGTGTTTTGAAATTTTTGTTGATATGGGCAGAAAATGAGGGGAGAGGGTAGCTAGGAGGGTGAGAAAGGGATCTAAGATAGGTTAAGGGAGTTTTGAGAGGGTTTTGGGGGGTGTAAGGGGGAGAAATGGGGAAGCCCTAATTTTTAGGGCTCACCCCGTTCGGCCCTAGGGCCGAACCAGTCGCTAACATTGGCGGGTTCATCGACGTCGGTTGACCAGTGACCGGCGTCGGTCACTAACCTACCAACGTCAGTCATAAAGTGATCGACGTCGGTTAGGTGAGTGCCATTATTGGCATGTTAACCGATGTCAATTGGTTGCCTGGTAAAAAAAGGGATAAAAAATGTTTAAGTGGAGGGGTCGAAGCTACGACAAGGGCTTCTCGAGTGTTGGGTTAGGCATAGATAGTGAAATAGGGAAGGTTTTTAACATGAAATTGATTTGGGTGGATGCAGGTGAGACTGACTTTGATGTTGCAGGATCGCCTCTCGACATTGCTGACGCAGATGCACAGAGGGGTGACAGTCGATGAGTGGGCGCAGATGAGCGCAGTTGGACTCGACAGACTGCGACGCTACTAGAGAGTGGCACGAGATGCGAGTTTGATGGTGGCACTAATCGAGTAGTGAGATCATTCCACCAACACCTTTCACCTGCCCATGGGAGAGATGATGGTCACAATTGAGGATGTGTACTAGATTTTGTAGCTTCCAATACATGGAGTAGACCTTTATGCGTGCTCAAGAGAGGCACACGATATTCATATGGTTATGCTGTTTGGAGAGCATGTTGCTGAGATGAGCTACCACTCAGCGAGCTTTGCATATGAGCCTTTGTACGCTGCAGATGAGGACACACATCGACTAGTAGTGTTGATGATGATAGGCATCACGGTGTACGCATTGCCAGATGCAGAGGGCGGAAAGTTTTTGGTCGCTATGACTGGAGTTTTGATAGATATGTTAGAGCAGTAGACAGTGTTCACCTGGGCACCAGTATTTTTGGCCCAGGTGTATAGAGAGCTATGGGGTATCAGTCGGTGGTGACGATACAGCTTGTGCATGGGCCACCTGCTACATTGTTGGGCCTATGAGCATATAGTGGTTACCCGTCCTCTTGGCCTCCCAGTGGTGATTTTGGCCAGCTTTAGGGTTGGATTTAGGTGGTGGAGTGAGGTGATGGCACAGACGCGGGTAGATGGAGTGGTCAGAGACATTGACCATTACAGAGGGGTACTGGAGGCCCTGATTCCTGCAGACATAATCTAGAGACCATACTTGGTTTATCCAACGTTCAGAGACCAGGGAGAGCAGCTGGTTGGTGTGCAGAGCCTGAGATGGGTCAGGGGTAGGCAAGTTGGTGAGCTCGAGAGAGTGCTAGCAGAGAGAGTACTGCGCTAGTATGGGCTGCTATAGAACATACCTCCCGCATTCCCACTGTACAAATGGGATGACATTGAGGTACCACTCCCACTACCAGAGGAGATAGAGGGCCCAAATTTTGAGGAGTTGCTGGCAGGACCTAGGGTGGCTGACCCAGGTTGTACAGAGGCCTACATGGCGTGGTGGGCAGGGCAGTACACAGGTTTATAGGTAGGGCCGCAACCAGATCCACAGGCCATTACCAGGGAGTAGGATACAACCCATGAGGAGAGGGACACTGCACAGTAGGAGAGGGACGCGGCACAGGCCCAAGTCACAATTTTGTAGGGACAGCTGGCAGGGGTTACAGGGCAGCTGACAGAGATGACAAGTCAAGTGATAGTGTTGACGGGTCAGGTCACACTGCTACAGGGACAGCTCATCGTAGCCCAGGCACAAGCAGTGATAGGACAGGTTTTGAGAGGACAAGGTTTGATGCAGCAGCCATCACAGTAGCCAACATTTTCACAGGGGCCAGAACAGTCGACATCAGTGTAGCTAGGTCAGCCATAGCCACAGGGGTCAGTACAGGGCATGGTAGTAGGATAGATGGGTCCACCACAGACTGTATCTCTAGTTAGATATAGTGATGCACTGGATGAGATTGTGTATTATGAGAGGGCCATCAGGGGTTTTCCTCAGATACAGTGATACTCAGAGATGAGGGTAGAGCAGAGCCGACAGCGGTCTATGTCTTGAGCGACAGCTTCTGGGTCTCGCAGATGGCACAGATCAGAGGGGGGAGAGGATACATCATCTTCTTGGCCACCACCACTACCACCACAGCCACAGCCTTGAGGGCAGACCTTGAGATTTATTTTTGATGTATATACCAGCCTGCGAGCCGTTGATGTGAGATGTATGAGAGAGAGATAGAGGCACAGATTTGTGTGATTGTATAAACTATTGATATATATATGATGAAATATTTGATCATGGATATGTTTATGAAAAATGTTGTGGATGTGTTTGTATGTTATTTTGATCTGATATATGTTTAGGATTATGATGCTTATATGATGATGGATGTATGATTAAGATTAATGATTAATGATATGGATGAAAATGATTAATGTTAATGATTATGAAAATATGTGATTATTTGTGATGTGATTGGCAGGTGACAAAAGAATGTGATGGAAGAAATGCGATGAAGGAATGTGATGAAGGAATGACCGAGCTAACCCCAGAAGACCCCATGTCAACTGAGTGTTGCCTACATAGCCCTTGTCGTTAGGGCCTCAGGCCAATGTAGTTCTCCCAAGAAGGGAGGAAAAAGATCGAAGTGGTTGATTTTGGTCATGATAAGGATATAACATTTCCCATATGTCTGAGGGTACATGCTTGAAATGACAAGGAGGAGATGATGCTACAGCCTTTTCCAAATGGTGTAAATTGCAACATTGGTCAGGGTTTTTCATCCCTAGAAACTATCCATATTCGTGATGGATGTTTGCTAAAAATGAATTGCAGGTCGATTTATGTTTCAGCAAGTAATGGTTTATGCTTGACATAAATTGTGTGGTTGATAGTTTCCATGTATATTGATGTCTATGGAAACCAGAATGATTAGGCTATGTGAGTGGTTTTGAAAAGAATCGGATTGAATCATTTTGACACATGAATGTGGTTGAATGTGACCAAAGTGTAGGCAAAAAGTAAAAGGCATAAGCGCCCTTTTATTGACAAGGACCAAAATGACAACATAGATAGGGGTTGTTAGAACCAAGAGCCCCATTTATGCGTTGCATCATTGACCATGAGTTATGTTAGAGTGGTAATCGAATCAATTTTGACATTAAAGTGATCTTGAAGTCCCTTGAGTAGGTGATATGATAGGAGGAAAGGGTAACCCATTTTAGAGTATGGAGAACTTTGCCCCTTTTTATAGGAGACCCTGAGACAACTACAAGTCAAGTCCATGACCCGGTTTTTTTTTTTTTAGAGTGGACTAATCAATGCGGGAAGTCCACATAGAGATGTCACTTGTTTGGTGGTCATTTGTGAAGCTGATCGATGCGGGAAGCTTCTAAGAAAGTGTTGTTTGTAGCAAGATTTAGTCATAGCCATCCTTCGAGGGAGTGGTCTATACTTTGCTTTATAGATTTAAGGGCTTTTGAATAGCTGTCCTTCGAGGGAGTAGTCTATTAGCTACAACAATGATATTACATCTGTCTTTTGAGGGAGCAGTCTGCTTTTTGATTTGATTTTGTGACCTTGGATATTTTGACATCTTGATTAAGTTTTGACAGAATGTTGAGTCATGGACAAGACTTATAGAAGGTCAAGGGCTCCCTTTTATTAGGACAAAGCATCCATACATCATAAAAGGGTTGTAGAGGATTTTGTTAAGGGAAAAAGGGTGGAATGGATTGAGGATTAAAAGGATAGGGATTGCTCAAGGGACGAGCTCAAGTTAAATGTCAAGTGGATGAGTACTTGACTAACAGTAGAATGGTCGCAGATTAAAGGCATAAAAGGGCTCAGGGTCTGGTCAGCCTTCAAGAGAAGACAGACGATAAGTCCCTGATCCATACTTGCATGTGATAAGGTGGTCCGAGTTAATTGAGAGCAAATTTGCCCCATTTGCCTTTTCAAGATTGGTCACAATGATGGCTGATGCTAGATGGAAAGTTAACTGATATGGTTGCCGATTGGTCGAAATTGGTTGAATGTTTGGTCAAGGATTGGTCAATGTTTGGTTAAGATGTGGTCACTTGATATTTGGTCAATGGTTGGTCGAGGGTTGATCGGTTGGTATTTGGTCTTTGGTTGGGGTGAGTGTTTAGTTGAGGTCGGGTTGAATGTTTGGTTGCTAGTCTGGTCGAGGTCAGGTTGAAAGAGTTATTGATATTTGGTCGAGACGGGGTTGACAGGTTGGTCAAGGCTTGGATGAAGGTTGAATTCCCCCAGAAGCTAGGGAGAATGTTTGATAGATTGGTCGATTGAGACTTGGTGGTCAGATTAACTGTATTGATTTTGAATAAGGGGGTTAAAGGTGGCAAAGGGACCATAGTCTAGCGTGGAGATCCAGATTTAGGTGATGCGGTTTGAGAAGCATCGGTCAGTGTTAATGATTTGGTGAAGGGGTGGTCAAGAGGGTCCTTGATGAGAAGGGTATCCTTTTTCTGGTGTTGACGAGTGACAACTTTAAGAGCACAACAATGCTCAGTGTCATGTCCCGAAGTGTGGTGATAGTGACAAAATTTAGAGTTGTCAAACCAAGAAGGTCTTGATCCAAGAGTTGATGAGTGAGGCAGTGTTGAAGGTTTGTTGATAATGTGGTCGAGAAGAAGGGTGTCTTTCTCCAAACAATGGCAAATGACAACCTTGAGGGCACAACAATGCTCAGTTCATGTCTAGGCATGCGATGATACGCACAAATTTGAGTGTCGTCGAACCAGGGCGGTTTTGGTTCGAGAGATTGATATGGTCTAAGAGGCAGAAGATTGATACGAGAGGACTGCAACAAGTGTCGTAACAGCAAGGCGTATGAACCAGCTAACGGGTCTGTGTGTCTTATTGTAGTGGAGGTTGATGACTTTGGTTTGAGAGGTGTAAGAGGTGTTGGTCGATGGTTTAGAGGAGATATATGTCTGAGGGGTTGAGGGAGTAATGGAGGCGACTTGCCTCTGTGAAGTATGGGAGTAGAAAGAACTCCTATTAAAGTGGATGGATGCGGGCCCAAGATTGAAGGTAATGAGGAAGGTGGGGGAGAAGTTCTCTGATGTGGTTTAGTGGCCTTTTTCGGTTTGAGTTGAGGGCCACCTTTGTGTGAGGCAGGGTTAAATGCAGGTTTGAGTTTAGATATAGATGGAGATGAGTGAGATGTACCAATCTCAGGCAAAAGGTAAGAGGAAACCATGACTGGGTCTTCTTGAATACATGAATAAGATTAAATAAAACATAAATCTTCATGAATTGGCTCAGATTATTGAATAAGAGCTCTTGTGAAGGTCCATCATAGGAAAATTAGTCGCATAAAAGACAAAGGTTAGTCATACAAATGTCATATAAAAGAGTAAACCAAAATTTATTACTTTATTATTGAATATTATATCATGTAGAAAGAAGATTAACAATTGATTAGTTGATTCTAGAACTTTGACTACTATGGTGTCAACTTTTATTTGTCAAAAGTTTGGACTGACTCTAAGCCCATTGAAGAGGACTATTTCACAACTAGACAAAATAGAGGTGGTTTTAGTTGGATAAATGAATGAAATGTGCATTCAAGTGGAATATGAGCCACATGTACATATGATTATTTATATACTTGTTGTAGATATCCTAGAGGGATACAAGCTCCTAATTAGAGACTAGTTGAAAATGTTGAATGGATATGTAGCAACAAACTTCTCTCATATTTGGTTTCCATAGAGAGGTAATTCAAACCATATTCTAATTAATTGAAAATAAAGAATAAATCACAATATCATAGATTACAGTACTTATAATTAATAGATAATATATAAATCTCCTAACCTTGGAATTTATACCTTTACCATAAATTATGAAGTGCAGGAACTGAAAGTCTAGGGACCTTCCCAATTGTGGACTCTCCATTTTGATAGTGAAAAATCCAATCAAGGATCAAGTGTTGGTGTTAAGTTAGTTGATACAAAAGGTAATAAATACATGGAAAAATACAAGTTATAGTTACCTTACACCAAAAATAGAGTAGAGTATGAACAACTAATTTTTAGATTATAGTTTGGTCTCAACACTTTGAAGCTAGTAATTAATCAAGTTAGGAACAAATACCAATGCAAGTTATCATATATAAAGAGGTAAAAACACATATCATGGTATTTTATTGAGTCTTTTTAATCCTTAAATATAATTGTTGTTCCTAGAGAACAAAATCAGGATGATGATTCACATACTGCTTCAACTACCAACTTAACACCATTATACTAGTCTAAGGTGTAGAGGTTTTCCATCAAGATAGTACCTTCTCCATCTATTCTTAATAATGTAAAAAAAATCCAAGTCTTTGATGATAACTAGTATATTATCCAATTCTCATCAATTTGGGATAATTTGAGTCTCATATCATTGATGATAAGGAGATCATTTACCTATGCTAAGAGGAATTGGGAGAAGAAGGAATAATTCAATTGAAATAAAACCACCTTCCTTTAGGAATGGCTTCTTTATAAAGTACATTTGATCTAGATCCCAAGCCCAAAAGTAAAGGAAACATAAGGCAAATGATTCTAAGTTTAAAAATGAAAATTTAAGGGATGAGTGTGATTTTCACTACGTCAACATTAGTCTCAACTGCACTCTAGAAGAAAGATAAAGGGTGAATAATTTACTCACCTAACATAAATATGTGATTGTATGAATGTATGAAGACTTTAATGTTTTTAACCCAAGGACGATCACCCATACACTCCCATTGAAACTAGACCATAATATATTTATGAAAAGATAGAGACCAGTTAATCCATCCTAAATCCTCTCATTTAGAAGAAATTGGAAAAGATACTAAATGCAAAAATAATTTTCCTTATTAGAATTCTACTTGGGTTGCAAACTTAGTTCTAGTTAGGAAGATGAATATGGAAATCAAATAGTATTTTTATTTTAGGAATCTAAATAAAGATTCTAAAAAAGATAACTATCCTTTACCTTCCTTGGATGAGGTGATCTAGATAGTAAGTGGTTCTATAATGATGTCCTTCTTAGATGGATTTTTAGGATATAACCAAGTGTTGATTAAATCTTAAGACAAAATGAAGAATACATTTATCACAAATTAGGGTGCTTATGTGTACAATAAGATTCCAATTCACCTAATTAATGTAGGAGTTATCTTTCAATGGGAAATGTATCATGCATTCTAAGAGATAATAGGTAAATGCATAATTATTTACATGGATGACCTCACTATTTTTTCAAAGACTTAAACTACTTACGTTATCTATCCACAATCAATATTTGAGATATGTAGAAGGTTTGGCATCTCTCTAAACCCCAAGAAGAGCATATTTTTTTTTATTGAGGGTAGTCTCTTAGGCTACATTATCACTAAAAATAATTACAATCAACCCAAATAGAGTTCAATGGATTTCAAAGATTGTGTTCATAAATAGTAAGAAGGAGCTCATGTCTTTCTTTAAGAAGATAAATTTTTTGAGGATGTTTATTTTAGTCTTTGTATAAATTTTTAGACCTATGAATGTAATGCTCAAGTAAGATGCTAAAGTAGAATAGACACTGGAGGCCCAAAGGTCTTTCCAAGACATCAAAGATGCAATATATTAGGCCCTACTACTAATAAGCCCAAACTTTACAAAAGATATATTTTTCTATTCATTCACTTTAGAAGATATAATTATCACTGTGCTTTACTAGAATAAGAATGAAAGTGAACATCCTATTAAATTTATGAGCACAAACTTAAAACAAATAGATCTCAAATATTCCATGATAGATAAGAAAATATGTCCTTGTCAAAGCAGTAAAGAAATTTTGGCACTACATCTTGAGGAATAATACCATATCTATTGTGTTGGACCCTTACATCAAGATCAAATTGGGGAAGAATGAATTGGGAGAGCATAGAGGAAAATGGATGGTAAAATTATAGGACTTTGACATAGAAATTAATCCTACCAAAATTATTAGATTCAAGGCATTATTCAGTTCATGACTGATCTTGACCCATACATGACCATTTAAGTGGTTTGAAACCTAAGTATTTAAAATATATTAGTATATTGACATCATTAAATATTTACTCATAGGTACTTATTCCTTAGAAGTCAATATAGAATAGAGGAGAGATTTGAGGCTCAAAGTTGTTCACTACATGATTAGAAAGGGGATTCTTTATAAAATAAATTATGAATGCATCTACCTAAGATGTGTATCCTAAGAAGAATCTTAAGAAAATTTTGAGAACCTACACTAGAAGATAGGTAGTGCTCATCCCTCTGAAAACATCACAGCCCATAAAATCCTTAGAATGGGTTATTATTGGCCAATAGTATTTAAGGACTCACATGTTCATGTAAGAACATGCCATGAATTTAAAGTCTTGGAAAAAAATAAGTACATGAATTAATGATATTGTAGCCTATTATTAAAGGAAGACCATTTTCTCAATGGTACTTAGAATTTATCAATGTCATTAACCTGAACTCTTCAGTCAGCCATAAATTTATACTCACTGCCATAGATTATTACACTTGATGGACTTAATTAGTAGTTACAAGGAATTATAGAGCATAAGATGTAATTAGATTTATAAAGGAAGACATCACAACTAGATTTGGTACTCTCATTTATTTAGTTTATGACAATGGGCCTACATTATAGTCAGTTGAATTCACTGAATGGGTCTATGATTATCAAATCATCAGTCAGTCATCTTCTAACCATTACCCACAAGGAAATGGATTGGTTGAATTAACAAATAATCACCTAATTGATGCCATTAAAAATTCAACATCAAATAAACCTAGAGAGTGGCACTATCTACTGAAATATGCACTATGGGATAATCAAACAATATATAAGTAGGATCTTAAGGCTTCACCTTACTTGATGGTATATGGATGATAACCATTTTTCCTAATCATGCTCAAATTTCCAACATATTAATCCATGTAGGATTACATGAAAATAAGTGAAAAACTGGAGTCTTGATTATTGGATATAATAGAGATAGAAGATTCAAGGACTAAGGCCTTATAGAATTTTAGCAAACATCAAAACATAATCAAAAGGT
Organism: Torreya grandis; assembly: GCA_037957365.1. Taxonomy (NCBI): domain Eukaryota; kingdom Viridiplantae; phylum Streptophyta; class Pinopsida; order Cupressales; family Taxaceae; genus Torreya; species Torreya grandis. The sequence goes on from JARHVA010005026.1 coordinate 814,044, forward strand.
GGTTTGATAGAAAACAAAAATTTAAAGCATTTAGAATATTTGACCTAGTACTTTTATGAGATAAATCTCATCAAAGTAAAAGACAACATAATAATTTTACCCCACTATGGATTGGACCTTATCAAATTTTATAGATCCTCTATAATAATGTTTTTTATTTGAAGGACCTCCAAGGTAATGAACTAACATATCTAGTTAATGGACAATTTTTAAAGCTCTAATTCATGGTTATATCATCTAGATATGTCCCTGAGTACCAATCGTTATGGTAGAGGTAGGATTAAGATAGATTTATTTCTTTTATAGTTATTTTCCCTAATTTTTAGGTTAGCATTTCTTATTCTCAGCATTTTGCTTTCTCTAGTTTATTTCCCTACTTTATATATTAAACATCTTTCATTTTGTGACAATCTAATTGACTTCTCCTAGTATACTTAAGTATGTACCTAATCCATTAGACTGCTTATGTATTTTTAAGGCTAAAATTTAAATCCATGAGAAAGGTTTTAGAAAAATAACTAGTGTGGGAATGCCATAAAATAGAGCACACAAATCAGTTTGTTTGCAGGTTTTACACTCTTATGTTTGAGATATTTATAATTCAGGTACATAATAAAAAATTAATCATGGTCATTTTACCACTGAATACTTATATCATGTATATAAAAGTTTCTCTCATTACTCCATATAAATTTATAAATATTTCTCATTTCAACTGGATCAAATGCACTTCTCATGTTATTACTTATTTAAGGTAATAATCATTGATATCGATGTAGCTAATAAGAATAATCTGGAAAAATTATGCTCTTACATACACTATATCACTATAAAATATTTTCTCTTTTTTCTAACCATATTCTAAAAAAAAGAAGTAAAATGAGGACCAATGCATCTTAAAAGAGTGATAAAATAAACCTAAATAAAGTCTAAATGAGATAAATGTCTCATATGATGAAATAAGATCAATTTATCATGCATCATGTAAGAATACAAAAGGAGAAAAGAGGAGGAACCAAGGGTATCTTTGTCAGGGGTATGTATGCTTGGATAAAAATAAAGCAATGCTTGAGTTTTCCTAGTTTTAAATATATTTTCAAAAAGACTAGAATGAAACCTACAATTATGTAAATCCTTTCCTAAAATCCTCACAACAAGGTTAAAAGGAAAATCACTTTATCACTCATAGGTCCAAGGTATGAGCAAGGCAAGTATGTTGTATGCAGTTGTTTGGATTCCCTTTCATGTCTCTAATTTAAATATTCTATTATGAAATGGTTCGTGCTTGATTTTGAAATTCCTAACCAAAGGTTTTAGTTTCATGAATACTCAATATTATTTCCCCTATGAGTCGCCATTTGTTTTACCCAACATACCCCCATTCTTTTTTTCAATAAGGGACCCATTATATTTTGAAAGATTTAGGTTTATTTTGAAAATCTTCTTCCATAGATCTATAAATGTGCATCTAACTTTGTTTTTTTATATAAATGCAAATGATATTCTCCCATGTTTAAGTTATTCTAAATATCAATTAATACTTTTCAAAAAAATTACATATACATATATTTTCTAAGAATGCACAATGATTATCAAGTTTTGGGCTTTATGTATTTTATCTTTCACCAAAATGTTATTCACATATTTTAGGTCCTTAGAAATTTTGCTCAAAATTTGGATTTTGAAATTTTGATCCTTTGCATCTATTTTACCTCCACAAATTTTTTTTCAGAACATTTATTCATAGGTTTTATTTTTAGATAAGGTCTTCATAACTTTATCCATGATATATGCATGTCTTCGGCATTTACATTTGTCATAGGTTTTGTTCAGGATTTGGGTAGAATTATTAGGCATGTACACTTAAAATAAAATGGTTGACGCTTCTATTTTGAATTAGTTCTTAAAATAAAATGTTCATCAAAAGTAGTTAGAGATTATTCCAAAGTGGTATTTGAAACTTTTATTCTCAAGTATTGGTCTTTGGTAAAAATATTCATAATTGCACCTCAAAAATAGTTTTTGACATCTTGGTATTCAGATAAAATGTTTGAAAATTACATTTCAAATCTTTTATTCAAAACTTATCCTTCATAAAAAATTTCCCTCATATCCTTTACAAAAGATGTCTACCACAGGTCTATAGAACTTTTATTCATAAGATGTGTTCGTGTAGCAATAGTTTGGGCTCACCCTGATCCAATGCAATATCTAACACCTAAATCCTAAAATAATCTATGGTATAGTTGAATTAGAGCGATAATATGACACTTTTAAAAGGTAATGATATGGCATACCCACCAAAATAAAGTGGCAAAGTTTGAATTGAATGAGTAAAATAAGTTTAGAGGCATTGGGAATTAATGGAACATGAACTAAAATTAAATACTAAAATCAATATAAATTAATTGAAAGTGAACATAATTTCCATTTATTACTAATAATTCCAAGTTAATTTACATCCTTGAGATAATTTGAAGCTGATTTGTAATTGATAGCAATCAAGTGTCGTAGCAGTGGAAAACACACTTGAATATTGGATCAAAACCTTAAATTTATGATTAATAAAAAATTGATATTTTAAATGATTATAAAATTTAATAATAAATCTTAAATATTCATAATATACTAAATTTAAAGAATGCAATAATAATACATGAGATAAATTGATAGAAATATTGAACTGATTTTATAACAGAGTTTGGCATAATGGCCTACGTCTTCGGATCTACTCAAAGTGAGGATTGCTCCATTAAATTATCATAAAATAGCTTTAAATTTTCTTTAGAAGTCTCTCAAATCATCTTTACAAGCTTAAATATGTCAAAGAGATACTCTCAAACCAAAATTATATAGCTTGAGGCCTTTAAAAATCTGTTTATGGCTCTATAGCACCTTTTTAGCACTCAGTCTTCAAATACATTCAAAACTTGATTACAAAATGAACCCCTCACCCCTTTATATAGGTTCATAGGTCCATAAAAGGTGGGATTGGATGATTACCCTTTCCAATTTCAAATAATATTCATAATTATCCCAAGACCATTATTTATGGGATTTAACATTATCCCCTTTTTTAATAATATTTATCTCCACCCTTTTTTATGGGATTTATATTATCCCATCATAATTTTATATGGAATTTTGATAATATATCACATATTTAATTTGTGGACTTCCACATAAATAACAAAATACTAAATACTTATACTATGTAAGGAATGAGAGAATTAATAAGCTAGAATTTAATTGGTCCATGTTACCCCATCATCATTTGACCACAACTTTAACTAGCAATGACTTTTGCATACGGACTCAAAATTGGTCCATTCAAAATGTGTTGGAAATCTCTTAATGAGCTCTATGCTATGGTAATGATCAATATAAAATTTTATGACTTCATTTGTGGAGCGTATATGGATCTTCCTAGATCAGAATCCTTAACCACCTATGTTAAAACTATGAAATACTTTCATAAGAGCTAAGTCATTAAATAAATGAATTAGAACTTGAATAAAAAATTAATGATGGCTTAATTGTTCAAGATGTTCATAGGAGTACAATCACCTTTTAGGTGTTCAATCAAAAACTCCATGGAGTACACACACAATGTTTTATTTGACAGTGTTCAATGATGAGTATTCCAACTATTCAGCCTTATGGGACATAATCAAGAAAGTGGACATGCAGACATGTGAAGAAAAATTAACACCAGTGTAAAGGAAATTGGCTATATATTTTATCCCACTCAAGTGATAAAGATTACACATTGTATCAGTCAAACCTAATTTGATGACATACATAGACCTGCTATAGGATTTGTTATTTGCAATCAAGGTAACTGGTGATGATTTTCTACATCATATGGAGCATAAAACTAGCATCACCTATATTTTAGGAGATACCTTCCAAAGGTACCTATATTTTCCTATTAAAAATGCTACATTTTACTTACATAGAGTTGTAGCATGGAAGAATAATAACATAATTATAAAATTAAGTAAATGGATTATCCTTGGGGAAATTGTTGTCCTCAAAGAAAAGTTATTAGTTCTTATTATAGGATTGGATTACAAAGATTTTTAGTCAAACATTAGTCATGTAAACATAAAAAATGTATAAATAACTAACAAAATAGGCCAACCTATTCCAATGGGGTTTACAAATGATAATGAATAAAAATTGAAAGAAATTAAATACCAATTACCTTCTCAAGTGATTCCACCATCCAAGAGCCACTGAAAGCATGTTTTTCCCCTTGATCTAGTGTTTTTATCTTTGTTAATAATGGATGCCAAGATCCTCCATCATCTTAAGGTCACTATGCATAACCTAGGCTCAAGATAAGAAATCTAATCTATGCCTATCAAATGAAGCTTGCAAATAAAACACAATGATCAACATAAAGAAAGGTTGTGGAGATAATTTTGCATTATAAGTTTACAATATTTTAGCTTTAAAAATTATGTTCTATGCCCTCCTATTTATAGATTTTTAAAATGAGTTAGGATCAACCATGATCATCCATCTCAAGATTAAGATGTGTGCCATGAATTAGCCTAATACTTACAATTAAATCTATAAATATCCTCATAATTATTTGGAGGAAAAGGCATTACTTAGGCATGGGTGTCCATAATCCTAATATTTGTTGTGTTTAAGGCTTGAGGATTCCACCCCATAGATCATGTCACTAGGTGATGTATATATTGATAATTAATTTCCAATAATGAAATAATTAATAACCTCCATGGAAAATCCACGTAAGCTCTTGATTTAAATTAATTAGCTTAAACAATATTAATCAATATTAGAAAAATTCATTAGAAATTGGTGCACAATTAATCAAAATGATCAAAAAGTCATATTATTGGGTCATAATTTGACTTAGGAGGAATTAGAAGGTGATATTAGATGTGTACAAACTATTATCCTATTTATTATGTTATTGACACAAAATAACAAGGGTACATGATGTGTACCAATGAATTAGAAGGAATGAGTGATTTAGAGCACAAAAAGGTGAAATCATCATTTTGATTCAAAATAAATTTATCAAAGTTAGGAATCACATAAAATACATTGCCCCAATTTAGGGATACATTAGCCTAAATTGGCACTTTTATATGACAAGCTTGAACCATTTAGCACATTTTTATTGATTTTAGCCTAAATTGTGCATTTGAGTGAAATTTGAATAAGATTGACTATTTCAACACAAATAGTGTTAGGAATTGGATGTCTACATTTTTCCCCTATTTTAGAAGGCTTAGCAAGATATTTAAATGAAGTAACATCTCTTCAAATAAAAGAGTTTTCAAAAATAAAATGGAGATGACCCATGATGCCCCCTCGAGAGGACATACTAGGATGAAAGAAAATGATGAACTCTTGAAAAGAGAGGGAAAATGAGATATTAACCCATGGAATAGATCACATCCAAATGAGCTAATTTTTGAATTCATGGTTACCATCAATGATAAAAATGTAATTAGAGGTATAATGGACCCCAAAGATGGGAATAATGGGAAGGATTCAATCCAAATATATAAGTGACACACTTTGAACACACCCAATTTGAGAGTACAAGTTACATGCTTATGCATTGATCAATCCCAATATAAGTTGAACCCTAAAATAGTGCCATCATGGGTATTATATGGAGAGTTTATAATTAGAGGAAAATGAGAACTTGGTCTCCAAAGAGATGATATAAGAATTGCCCCAATAGAGCAGATTTGATCATGATAAGATAGTTGTGTCCCAACAGGGTTAATTTTAATCATTGATAAAGAATAAATAATGGTATTTCCCCCATAGGGATGATTTAGATCTATTAGCTACTTTAAATTTTATGCCTCAGCATGGGCAAATTGGCAAGTAATTATCTCAAGGATATAAGCTATTACAAAGATGAAAGATGAGTGAGTGAAAACATAGATGTGATGGTACAATTGATTAGAAATCCATAAAGAAATAGGCATACAAGGAGGCAAAAAGGGATGAAAGAAATGAAAATAAAAGAGAGTATGGTTGAGCTGACCCAAGACACATCATGTATCCAAGCACTACCTACATAGTCCAAATGGACCTCAATCTAATGTAGTTCGCCCAAAATTAGGAGAGAATGGAATGAGGAATGATGAAAATAGACCAAATATTAATTAGACTCATGATGTATGTAAAGAGATGCATGTCTAAGCATAAATTCAAGTGTTAAACCTATTAAGCATAGTTTATGCATAGTGATCTTGAGATTTATTCATCAAATTTGTGTTGACATTAATATTTGAATCTAAATCACAAAGTGATTGCTATAGCAAAATAAATTAGGAATCATAAGTATGAAGAAATTATGAGGACATGACATTTCAATTATGAGGAGCTGGTTCAAATGTGAATACCTATAATTAATCATAATGGTAAAATAATGACCAAACTAGAGTTTCAATGATTTACATTTAAACAAAAAAAAGATAGAAAAATAAAACATAAATGAACCCAACTTACAAACAAGATATGAACAATCAAGATTCAAGTAGGAACAATAATGTTTAAAAACAAAGACAAGAACAACTTAATAACATGAGAGTGAGATATAAATAATCAAGATCTATGTGGACCATCAAGATGTTCTTGGAAAACAAAAGAAAGGAACAAGACCAAACAACAAAACAAAATACCAAACAACACCAACAACAATCAAATAAACAAATTGTTTTTTAATTTTAAAATTTATGAATGTTTTTAGAATTTTCTAAGTATCTCAACTCAATTGAGGATTAAGAGACATATAATGGTCTAATTCACAAAATGATGGAGGCATGCCAACTTAAAAATGCATGTAATATGGTGAGAGTGTAATGAGAGGAGGACTAAGTTGAACTCAAAATGAATTGATCACAACCTATATAATCCCATTAGGACCTCAAGTCACATTAATTATGCCTAAATAAAATGTGACAAAAATTTGACTAGGTAACAAGTTTGAAAATAAAGGAAAATTACATGGAAAATGATAATAGAAATGACTAGGTGATGTGGCAATGCATGATAAAAAGGAATTTAACCTAATTTGCCCATAGGCGGTTATAATTAGGAAACAATGTCATAGTACTGATTTTCCTAAAGGTGGTTATAATCAGGGGTACCAAATACAATACTAATTTTTATATAGGTGGTTATAATAAATGATACCAAATAAGATAATTAATGAAAGATAACTTGTCAAATTAAATGTCACACTACGTCTATAAAATGTCATTCAACATAGCATTCTAAAATTATTAAAAATAGATCATAATCCCCTCATAAAAAGGTATAGGAAGAACTAAATGAAGATCTATACTTTCAGTCACACATAATGTTATTGATTCTATATTTGACATAATTTTGGTTGTGGCAAGGCCAAAGACCTTTGAATATTCTCTCAAAAGGACCACCATATTTTTTTATTGTTTGATGTTGAGAATAGATACCATTTGATTATGTTATAGATTAGTAACTATATTATTTGTTATTTAATTATGTCTTTGTCAAGGACTGAATAAATATTATGTTAATCTATTGGTGCCTCGATGAGGTTTTCACTAATAAATTTATCTTGATTATCCCATACTACCTCCAAGAAGGTTTCATTAAGAGATGTTAACATTTGACTTTGATTATCTTCTAGTGCCTTCAAAAAGGTTTCAATAAAATGTTGAATTTAATATTTGATCATCCCCTATCACCTCTAAAAAGGTTTCACTAAGAGAGTGTTCCTCTCCTACATGAGTTTGGTCTTGTTCCCCCTAATATTGTATAAATGGTATGTCACCATGGATGTAGTTCAATAAAGTGTGATTATGTTGGTCCCAATCAATGCTTGTGGGAGGTGGAATGTTAATATAATGTCTATAATGGATGGAAATAATGGAATGATGAAAATCAACACAATCCTCATATAAGATACTAGGAGAACCTGTGTTGATGCTGAATTAATCATCCTAAAAAACTATAGAAAGATGACAAATATATTCAAATTGATCTATCAGATAAGTGTAACTAATGTTGTAATAGCCATGTCTATACTCTATTTATAAAATTGAGTTTGAGTTAAGGGACTATAAATAAGATATCAATTATGAAAGTGATTCTACGTCTGATGCTAAATATGATGTCAGTTCAAAAAGGGAACCTGACTCTAATGTTGTTTATTCATCTAATGTGGTTGTTTCTTTAATGTTCTATTAAATTCTTGGTATCAAATAAGTAATGGCCTATGATGGCATAATGGTCTCAATAAAAAGTGATTCATCTAGGAATGGTTCAACATAGACTGGCTCATCTAAGTGAGTCACCTAAAAGAGAGGGTACCGCTCAAAGGATGACTTGATAGAATCTTTTCTATCAAAAGGAGACTCCTCTATGAGTGTAAAAAGATCAAGAGACAACTCTACCATGACTAGCTTGTCAAGGATATGAGGCTCTTTAAAAATAGTTAAAACATGAATAGGTAACTTATCATAGGTTGACTCATCACAAATGGGTTTTTCAACAATAACATTGTGATCTTGGTTAGCAATTGGTTGCAAAATATCAACTTTGAACACATTTTGGTCCTCATAAGATGGCTCTTGAAGAGGTAATGCTTATTGTTGAGGCTCATAGATCAGCATGGATTTTATAAAGTGGGGAATAATTAGTTTAGTGTGAACAATGGTTTGTTATTTAATAATGAGATCTCATAAAATTAGACTATTGAAGAAGGGATCAACAAAATTAGGTTCATCAAATGGATATTCTTCAATAATAGGTTCAATAAATATTGATGATGGGCCTAAAATGGTAATGACTAGATGTTATGTATTTTTCTTGTTCATACAAACTAGAGGAATAGGTCCTAAAATGGTAACCTTCATACGTTGTGGAGCTAGATTGCTCACACAAGCTGAAGGAGAATAGCCTAAAATAGTAACCTTCACACATTGTGGAGCTTGATCACTTACACAAGCTGAAGGGAAATAACCTAAAATGGTAACTTTTGAGCACAATGTAAAAATCAAAGGAGGATATTCCAAAATGGTAAACTTTGAGTGTAATGCACAAATTAATTGGCAAGAATGGGTATGACACATAAAAATCAACATGGATTGGATTGGTTTTCAACAAATAGGCTCAAAGAGGGTGACATCCTCAAACAAGATGGAGTGTTCATGTCTACCATAAAAATGATCTACCTCATAAATAAGCCACAAGAGACCCCATTATGAGTGTACTTTAGTGTCATCTCTAGAAAGGTTTTTTCTCTATATTTATCAAGATTTGGACTCTGTTTTGTAAATGTTTTAAACAAGGTATGGACTTGGATCTTTATTCTAAACAAATGACTAAGGCACCAAAGAGACTATATAAGGAGGGTGGAATATAACCACACATAATTAGAAGAATGATGTTCACAAATTTACTCAAACTTAGGTAAATTTGAAATTGTATGAATTGGAAGAGGGTATGATAACTCAAAAAACCTAGAGTGTAACTAGTACAATAAAACATAGAATTTTGAGATACTTCAATACCATAAAAACTATTGTAACTTCAACAAGTTTCTACTTTAAAACAATAAGAAAGCCCTTAGGATTAGGAAGAAGATTATACAAACCAAGAAACTTATGATTTGGAAACATGCAAGAATTCCTAAGTATAAAATTATAACCAAATGACCAACACAATGTCACCACATGGTCATCGGAATGGTAGTATAAAATACATTCTAGAACTCAAAGCATGAGTGATACACAAGATGACTTAAGTCCACCAATGATGATAATGATAATGAGTCTATAAATGGCCTTCAATCTAAATTGGAAATTGAACCCAAGTTCCCTCAAGTCAAGTGTAAATGGCAAACCTAATTTGACACATCAAACTTATGAACTTAGAAAAGTGAAATTTCAAATTTGAACTATCAATAGACTTAATAAAATTTTTAAAGTGGTTTAGACTCAAATGGGTAGCATAATTGCACTAATTATATGATATGATAAAATTCTTAATATAACAAATTTAAATAAGGGAAATATTGATTTTCACTTGGACAGTGCAATGCCTCCTTGTTTAAAAAATTATGGACAAAGTGTTTTGTTATGAAATTTGTTTACAAGAAAGTTGTGACTCAAATCAAAGACCAAGTAAGCTAAAAATAATAAAATAGACCAATACAATATGTAATCATCCTAAAGCCCTAAAATTGACAAGGATGTATTATATTATTGAAGTCCATCTTTATACGTGTACTTGAGAGGAAATTAAGTGTTCATCCAAAATAAAAGTGCATTATATGGTAGGGTATTTTACATGCCCATTCTCTCAAGTGATAATATGATGACATGGACCTTGGGGTGCACCTCACATCAGTAATATTTTTGTGGTAAGTGGGGTGTGTCCAAAACTCTATAAGTTGAGACTGTCTAGATTAATCCCATGTGTACAAACTTTCACATTTTCACACAAGAGAAGCAACACATCAATTATATTTGTATCAAATGGATTTTTGCTAAAAATTCTTGTGCTTTTCATAACCACTACATCTATCAACTACTCAATGTAGTGAAATGTCCTAAATGATCATATGTTCTAGGCCAACTTACCACTAATGGAGATGGTTTAAGCACTCAAACCACCATCCCAGTGTGGCAATCCCAATTTGTATACCCCCTCATGGAGAGGGGTTGAATATGATGCTAGGAGATGAAGCCATAGGTTAAAGCTTCTCTAAAAAACTCATGGGAGGTAATGCCATCCCCCTCACAAGCCAAAATGCATGAAATAAAGTCTAAGTAAAAAGGATTTAGGGTTGTTTTTAGATCACCCAAACCATGCAAGTTTTGGGGAGAGCCTAGATAACTTCCTTTTTATGCCTTGGATAAAGGCATAATTTTCAATGAAAATGGAATTTTTGATCATTCAAGTTCCCTAAGGAGATTGGGGGAGAGCATACATGCTCAAATTCCTTTTTGCTCAAATAATTTAACAAAACAAATGATAGATGACTTATACAAAACAAAACTTTAAAATGAGTTTGGTTTTAAGCATTGAGTTGAAGTGTTTGGTGATGTTATTTGACCCCCTTGGCCTTAAGTTGAAAAAAAAATTGAAAAATAATAAAAAAACATTCAATATAAACATGCATTTTTGTAATTATGGCCGATTGCTTGGGGAGATATATTGGGGATTTAGTCCATAAAGGTTTATTTAAGGGTTTATAACCTTCTTCCTAGCCTCTAATTTGTTCTCATGGACAATTTTTTGATGATACCATCTTTATGGGGAAAGCTGAAGTCAATGAAGCAAGAAATTTGAAGCAAGCTATTAATTTATATTCTTCGGCCTTTGGTCAATTGATTAACTGGAATAAAAGTGCAGTGTTCTTTATTAACACCCCTATCCAGAGGCAAAATAAAATTGCTATAATTCTTGAATGTTCTATAGGATCTCTCCCCTCTTCTTACTTGGGTCTTCCTCTTGGTTTGAAAGTCCCTGATGCATTCTGGGAGGATCTTATTAACAAGTTCAGCAAGAAACTTGTGGGATGGAAAAGAAACCTTTTAAGTTAGGCAGGAAAGTTAACTCTTCTCAAAAATTGTCTTCAAAGCATACCTACTTATGCTTTAAGTCTATTTAGAATTCCTATTAAATTTTTAGAGTCTATTGAAAAAATTCAAAGAAATTTCCTATGGATTGGTACAGAGGAAAAAAGGAGAATGCCTTTAATTGCTTCGGACAATGTTTGCAAACCTTTCAGGGAAGGGGGATTAGGAATTAGGAAAATCATAAGTATGAATAAAGCTCTTTTAGCCAAATTGGGATGGAGAGTTTACCATGAAAACAAAGAGTGGAGTACTATATGGAAACATAAGTACCTCTTTAATGCTAAATCCCTTTCTGATTTCTTTTCTTATTCTGATGTAATTCATCCCTCTTCCATATGGGGGGTTGTTTAGGGGACCAAAAAAACTTCAAAAAAAGTATGTTCCTGGAAAGTTGGTAATGGACTTAAGGTGAAATTTTGGGATGATGTCTGGTTAAAGGATTATCCTTTGATGGAATATTTTCAAGATAAGGATTTAGTTGATCGATGTAAGCAGAGATATGGTATACTAGTTAGTCAGTATTGGCAGAATGATTCTTGGGTGAATTTAACTGATGTTAATCAAGGCTTCAGCAATATCCAATTATCTCTCAATTCTATCTCTCTTTATCCCTATCTGGAGGATAAGATTATTTGGCATGATGATCCTAGTGGACAATTTAAAGTCTCTACTATCTTTACTTCAAAGGAAAAGGGTAATCAACCTTTGTGGTCTCAAGCCTGGATGAAGGGGCTCATCCCTAAAATTAATATCTTCTTCTGGACTCTGCTTCAAAATAAAATCTTGACCCTTGAAAATTTATAGAAAAGAGGAATAAATGTGGTTAACAGGTGTATTTTATGTAAAAATGGATTTGAAGATAGAGACCATATTTTTTTGAACTATCCCTACACTCAGCAAGTTTGGACTGAGATCCTTAATTTCTGGGGTATAACATGGGTACATCAAAAAAAGTGTGGATCTATCTTTTAAAAGCTGGTGTTGTCCCTCAAAGAATTTTGATGTTAATTTTTTATGAAAACTAACACTTCCTCATATATGGTGGGAGATATGGAAAGAAAGAAATAATAGAATATTTAGAAGTAAAGAACTTCCAGGGTGGGTGCTTGGTCAGAATATTATTAGAGTTATTAAGGAGAATTTTAAATCACAGAGGAATCTTGATCAAACCTTTCAATTTGATAACCCCTTATGATCTAAAAGGCCTAATCTAAAAATTGATAATCCAAGATTGATTGTAAAATGGAATGTCCCTCCTACTGGATGGATCAAAGGAAATTTTGATGAAGCAGCTAAAGGGAATCTAGGAAGAGTGGGATGTGGAGGAACTCTGAGAGATCATGTCGTAAATGTAGTTGATGCTATTGTTATCCCAATTGGTAATTTGAATAGTCATATTGCTGAAGCTACATCAGCCCTCTACACCATTAAACTAGCTGCTGAAATGGGATTTTCCAAATTATGGTTGGAAGGTGATTCTTTGAATATTGTAAACATCCTAAATAACAAAAACTCAATTTCATGGTCTATTAAGGCTACGGTGATGGAAATTAAAGCTTTAATTCTAAAGCTTGAAAAAGTGACCATATCCCATACATATAGAGAGGCCAATGGGGTTGCTGATTGGATAGCTAATCATGCTGTTCAAACAGGGCATAAGGTGAGATGGCATGATGCATTAAATAAGCACATTGATCTCAAAGTGTTTATAAATTATGATGTCATTCATTCTAAAGAGGGAAAAATCTGCCTGGATTAGTAATTTAATGATTCAGAGGAGTGGCCTTATGGTGGACAAATTACACTCACTGAACAAGCACAATCATGAGAATGTAATGTGGATTTCGCATGTGTCAGCATATAGGCGATTTCCATTTCATGTAAAGAACAATTGGGTCCATTTTTTTGCCTTCAGTGTTTGGGTGTTGTTGGAATATTGTTTATTCTACAAAATGAAGGGTGAACTGTGGAAGCAAGAGCCAAAATATTATGAAGACTGGAAGGATAGACAAGATGTATGGAAGATTCTTCAAAAATGGAAAGTGGTAAGTTATCTGGAATGATTGCATGGATCTAAACTCCATATTACGATGGCATTCTTCAAAAATTGGGTTGATGATAGAGTAAATCTCCATAGTGTTACTGTGAAGCTTATAGAGGATTTCATCATTGAGGTTACAGGGCTCCCCATGGATGGTATTAAATTCTCTAAGTAGACCAGTATCTCCAATGCGGCCTACAAAAAGTTTTTGAAAATGGATGCAGAGGAGAAGAAGCTGGAAAAGAATGGAGATTTCTTCAATTTGGAGTAGATAAAAGGAATCTGGGGAGATGTATTATGTTGCATTCATGAGTATTTTATCCTAGATGGTAGGAGCAAAAGAGTTCATAAATTTCATTTTGTCTTTCTTAATCATTTTAGGCATAAAGACAGAATTTCCTTCCCTTTCTATTTGTGCTTATCGCTGCTTCAAAGTCTATTTGCCCATAGAAAGAAGGAATCTTGACTTATTTTACATGAAGGACTTATTCTTATCATAGAGGGCTTTTGCAAAAAACAATGCCATAGGTTCGACTCCTTATTCTGATAAAAATAAGGATTCACAGTGTAAGAAGAGTGGAAAAGTGAAGGGGAAAGAAAAAGAAAAACCTAAACCCTCCAATCTTAAAAAACAAAATGTTGAAGAGGAATTTGAGTGGGAAAGTACAGAAAGTTCTGAGAATAATGTTTTGGAGGAAGAAGGGATGGAAACTGAGGATTTTAGTTCAAATCTGGAAGGTTATCAGGAAAATGATGAGAAAAGTGAGAAAGAAAATGAAGGGGATAAAACTAAGGGCAATACAAAATATAATAATTCTAATTATGAAGATAATCAGACTGTGGTGGGGTGAAGTGTTAAAGACACTAATATTTTACTTAATGATCTAGCTTTGATAAGAGAAGGAACATTTGGTTCTAGTTTCTAATCATGCTATGGAGATTAGAGAACAAGAAAAGGATGATCATGACCAGCATGAAGACCCTACAGACAAAAAGAGGAGAAAATGATGGAAAGGGAGGACCAAATGGAAAAGAATGAGTCCTCTCCACAGGTGAATGCAGATGACAGATGTGATGTTCGATAGAGGGACACTAAGCTCTCCTTCATGAATTCATCCAAATTCAAAGATGATGCAATTTTCCAAGTTGATTCGTGGATGTACAAGGAAATGATGGAGCTGAAGAAGAAAGTAGAAATAATGCAACATAACCAGGAAGCTAATAGGATCAAAATCAATAACTTGGAGAAGCAAATGAGTGATATTCCAATTAAACTTAAGGATTATGAGAATAATATGAGAAGGCTCATCAAGGAAAGTAGAATGAAAATGGAGGAGGTAACTTCTAGCATATGTGTGGCTGCAGCTAACCTTGGAAAATGAGCTAATGAAGAAATAAAGTCTTTGGAGGGGCCAAGTAAGAGGACCAGGCAGAGCTCGAGGAAGAAAGCCCAGCAAGAAGCTGCTACATCAGCTGCAATTTCCTTACAGGATACTACAATGATTGGAAATGAGGCTATGAAGATGATCCTGGAATTAGAAGACTAAGGTCTTCTTTGTTGCTATTATTTTTTTTTTGGTCCTTTCTGTTGGATGTTATAACTGGTTCTAAAATTTGGATCTTAGTTTTAAAAACTTATTTTGAGTTTCCAGGTCTCTGTAAAACCTGTGATCTTTTTTTTTTTATGGTTTTGGTTTGTGGTTTTAGGTCCATGTAAAACCTGATTTTTGATACTATTTTATAGTAAGTTTTAGGAATGTTCTTCCTGTTGGGCGTTATTGCTTCATCTTTCTTTCTTTGTTAAAGGGTTTCGGGGTCCCTTCAGAACATGCTTTTACCTGAATCTAAAACATGCATTTTTTCTTTTAAAGAACCAAAGGAAAGTTTCTAGTTCTTTTAAAGCACCAAAAGGAGGTTAAAAAGACTTAATTAAGATCAAATTGATCACTTTCCATGTTGGTCTTGCATAAAAAGTTAGATAGTCTTATTTAGCTTTGAAGCACTTTTAGTTTTGAAACAAGCAACTTTGGTTTTATTGCTCTCGATTTTTTTTTAAAACCATAGAGACTGATGCTGGTCATTGTTGATCGATGTTGATTCTTGCAAGACCATTGCTGATCAAAATCCAACTATTGCTGATAAAAAACAATTGCCAAAGGTCACTTGTGAACCTAAAAGCAAAAATGTTATGCTTCAAAATATTAGTTAGGATAAAATATCCAAAAGATAAGTTTCTAGATTAGGATTATGTTCATACCAGAGACTTATAAAACTTAAATTGTTAGAAACAAACTTGAATAAAATCTCAAAATGAAAATTTTTAAATGTATTTTCCCCTACAACCAATCGAACATGGTTAGCCCTAACTAATGTTGGTCACTAGAAACCCTCTTTTGATAACTGTGTAACCTATGTATGCACAAAAAATGTTAGAAACATAGGAAAATGACTGAAATGAAAATATAAAATTTACACAATGTATTCCTTACTTGAATGGACTCTATGGTCCCACTAGGCATGTCAAATGTAGGATTAGATTACAAATATTTTTAGTCAAACATTAATCATGTAAACACAAAGAATGCATAAAGAACTAAGAAACTAGTCCAACCTATTCCAATGGGGTTTTCAAATGATAATGAATAACAATTAAAATAAATCAAATACCAATTACCTTCCTAGGTGATTCCACCATCTAAAAGTGGATCCAAGTTTGTTTTTCCCCTTGATCTAGTGTTCTTTTCTTTATCAATAATGGATACCAAGCTCCTCCATCATCTCAAGATCACTATGCATAACCTAGGCTCAAGATTAAAAATCTAATCTATGACTGTCAAATGAATCTTGTAAATAAAACATAATGATCAACACAAATAAAGGTTATGGAGATAATTTTGCATTATAAGTTTACAATATTTTAGCTTAAAAAATGATGTTCTATACCCTCCTATTTATAGATTTTTTAAATGAGCTAGGATAAACCATGACCATCCATCTCAATATTAAGATGTGAGGCCATGAATTAATCTAATATTTTCAATTAAATTTATAAATATCTTCATAATGATTTGGAGGAAAAGGCATTAATTAGGCATGGGTGTCCATAATCTTAATATTTGTTGTATTTATGGCTTGAAGATGCCACCCCATAGATCATGGCACTAGGTGATGTAGATATTGAGAATCAATTTACAATAATGAAATAATCAATAACATCCAAGGAAAATCTACTTAAGTTCTTGATTTGAATTAATTAGGTTAAACAAGATTAATCAATTTTAGTGTAATGTTTTATAAATTGGTGCACAATTAATCAAAATGGTCAGAAAGTCATATTACTAGGTCATAATTTGACTTGAGAGGAATTGGAAGGTGATGTTAGATGCATATAAACTATTATCCCATTTAGGTTATTGCCAACATAAAATAACAATGTTATGTGACGTGTACCAATTAATTAGAATAAAAGAGTGATCCAGAGCACAAAAAGGCAAAATTGTCATTCTGACTCAAGATGAATTAATCAAATTTGGGAATTACATAAATTCATTACCCCATTTAGGGATACATCAGCCTAAATTGACACTTGTATATGACAATCTTCAACCATTTAGTGCATTTTTAGTGATTTTGGCTTAAATTATGCATTTGAGTGAAATTTAAGTAAGATTGACAATTTCAACACAAATAGTGTTAGGAATTAGATGTCTACACGTATCACTAAGTTTTAGATCGGATTATAAATTTGATTGGCTCTTTTAAATAGGTTTTATAGATACCCTAGTATCCACTTTTTTCACCTAGAGTGGGTTCCATTGCTAGATTTATTGATGACCTCACAGATAATTTTTACCCTAAAAGAGATAATTAGTGCCAAACTGAAAGATTAATTATTGCATAAGAATAAAAGGCATGTGGGATTAATTTTATATGTTATTTCTTAATTCTTAGATGTAATCATCAGCATAGTCTACATGAATAACAAATCACTCTAGACCCTAGTTCTAAAGTAAATCAAAAATCAAATATGTGACTCCTACTCATTCATGCACATCTACACATATACAAGAAATATGGTCAATATCTCCAAGTATGGAGGGATATCCATGAAGCACCATTACTAAGAATATCAAAAAGCATCATTGATACATTGATACCAGGAGGGGTCTATTGTCTCTACTTAGATTAAATGATGAACATGGTCACAGGGAATAAGGTTACTCTATTGTACCTCCCAAAATATGTACCAGATAAATTAGATGAAAAGGAGATAACATACCAATTATGGTGGGGCATTGATGAATATTTAAATAAGAAGAAAAAGAGTGAATTTCATGTCTCTCATTTAATTATTGGTAGACTGTGTTATGTCATCTAGAATCATTTTGGAGAGGTTGGTGAGCTTAGGGAGTACTATTTGTTGGCTACCCTACCACATAGATATTGGGACCCTCGTGGTCATATTTAGAAGTATATCCAAGTTCTTAGTATCCCATACCAACATGAACCCTACGACCATGAATTTTTATTTTTAAATGCTAACACTTATGCTCAAGCTCTAGAGAGGGCTTAGATGGCTAGAATGACTAAGGAAGTATTGAAAATAATACAAGGTGAGCTTTTAATTTCAATTATAAATGCATAGGTTAGACTTCCACCTCTTGGAGGATGTTCATAAATGGGAACCATCTAAAACACCACCCATCACGATGACTAATGTAAATAAAGAGCCTTGGGTAGAAGAGGTTCTTAGTGTTGTAAGTTATCTTGAGAGAGCATAAGATCCAACTTGCATTCATTGTTATAATTTAGAAGACTCTAGTTTTCCTAATGCATCGTTAACTCCTATGATTACAAGTGTAGAGTACCAACCTCCCCCACTCAAATAGATTCTTCCTCAATTGAAAAGGTATCTCTTTATTACAAGAGGAAACCTAAAGCCCATAGACATCCTGTTATCATAACTATCAGTACATTGTCTATAGAAGGACCTAGGGGGAATGATTAGCCATCCACAAGAAGTGAGCCCATTGATGAAGATGAGGAGGAAGAGTTATAAAGAGCTAAAGTCCTGAGCCTCCAAGGAGAAAAATAAAAAACATTACTTAAATTGGATAAATCAGGTGAGGATATGGCTCCAACTATCTTTTCAGTTCCTATTGTTTCTACAATTACAGTTATTTAAGTTGTCTCTCCCATTTCTATTGGTTTATTTTATCATGTCTCTCTCATTCCTTGTCTCCTACCATCCTTAGTGGTTCCCAAAGTGTAAGTTTTTTCTTCTAGTCCTACTATCTCCACAACCTCAACTATTTCCTTAGTTCTAATTGTGTCTTTAGCATCAGTTATCTCTACTTCCATTATTGTTACCTCTACTATTCCCTCAACTACCCCTAAGTCTAAAGAGTTCATACTAAAAATACTATGGGAGCATTAACAAGTGCATAATTACATTTGTCATCCACGTAATTGGGATTGACAATGCCTTCTTCTAGTCCTATCTAAACCACTATCATTGTATCATCCAAGAAGACTGGAAAAAATAAGCATGTATACATAGTCCACCTAATACCATAGTATAGTGGTATTGATTGGTTTATGATCATTTTTTTTGTCACTACCAGACCCCTTACATATAAAATCCTTGATGAAATCTTCAGGGGAATTTTTGGCTGAGACTACTACTAAGGACACTCAACCAATCAACTCCACTTAATTAGTGATCCCATAGTGGGCCACATAATTGGAAGCTCAAGCCTTCCAAAGGGTGAATCTCACAATAACTGAGTTTCCCACTGTAAGTTTAATTGTTGATAAATCTATTGGGAGTATTCAAAGAGCCAAAAATTGGAAAATCAAAGATGATTATAGTAGGGGCATAGTTTTGGAATAGAGATAAGATGTCTTCTCTCTATCTAAGAGAAATAACATGAGATTGGGTCAATCTCCTTATAATGAAGGTTTTAGATATTATTTAGAAATGTAGAAGGAAGCTTTGTTATACCTTCATGAGGGGACTGAGAAAGATAGAAGCGAATCGTATCAATATTTGGAGAAAGTATGGTAACAACATCAAACTATTCATATTCCCAGATAAATTATGACAGATGTATAGAAACATCCTCATGATCATATAATATCTTGTATTTTATCACTTAAATGAGGGATGAATTATCCCCTCATATCACTAAAATAGCAAAATAGCTCAATTCTTTAAAAGAGGATGAAAATAAGTTGAAATTTCTTGTTTTTTACACAACAAATAAGGCTTACAGCCATTTGAACTTTATGACACCATTGGAGGCATCCAATGCCCTCAATTTGGTTGTCATCTAAACACATGAGGTAAGAGAGTGGGTTGTAAGTGTAGAGTCTATAATACCAAAATTTACAGAGCATAAAATCCTAGTTTTATAGATTTTTATGAGTTTATACTTTCCCAAGCTAGGGACTCTACAAGGTAATTATATAAGTAGAGATGGTTTTGATCAACTCCTCCAGTAGGCCCTTAGAAAATTTCAAGCAAAATATCTAAGGGATGTCATTGGAATAAATTAAGGCTAGACTAAATTTTTCAAGAAATAAGGTTACATAAGTTGAAATATTCTAGGTCAATTTTAGAGCCACCAAGGTTAAACATGCATGTTTAATAAAGCAAGGAAATATGGTACATCATTCGCCTCTTTTAAACATGGACATCATCAAGTTTTAGCATGAGTTTGGTTTCAAAAATTACTAGGAATTGGAGGTGAAAAAGAAGGATAAGGCTATAGCTTCTAGCTTGACTCCACCTTCTAGCTCAACTCCACCTCCCATGTCAACTCCACCATAAACTTCAGTGCCTCTTACCATGTCAAGTTTAGCCATGCAATCACCAAGTTTGAATAAACCTTAGTTACCCAAAAGTTAATCTTATATGTACTTTTGCATGTAAGATTAGTCAATGCAATTATAGTTTATTCATACTTCAGGTATGCATGTGGTAGTTATCCTAAGTAGTTTGTAAACATGCACATGTTACATGGCATCATGTAAGGAAATTTTATTTTTGGACATAGTTGTGATCAAATGTCATTGTACATGCAATTTTTAGCATTAAATTAGAACTAAAGTTATGATTATTAACATGTAACTTAGAGTTTTCATAAACTAGGAGGGTGAGGTAATCCCTCCCTAAATCTATTTATACATGTAAATCCCGCATTTCAAAGGGTTGGAAATTTATCAATACATGAAGAAGTCAATTTTTATTGTCATGCAACTGTGTAGATGATTTTTTCATTCTAATTCTATGTAATTAATTGTTTATTTCTTTGGTTATTTTTATTTAGTAATTCAAAGTGTGTAATAGCTATGGATAATTCCTTTTGTTATCATTATTATTTGCCAGTTTTAAATGTGCAACATCTATTAATTAATTATCAAGTATTATTTATTGTATGTAAATAGGTCGATTGATTAAATTTTTAGATTGTGTAGAAGTGTTTTCCTTTGATATAGTCTTCTAGGTGTGAGCAATAGCTTCCTTAGATACCTTTCTGATATGAACTGTAATCTCCTAAGTAAGGGTGTGCAATAGATACTATAAAATTTTCAACCTTTAGATGAGATCTTTGATTTCCCTATATTACATCTTCCTAGATTGCATAATTATGTTTTTATGTGAGTTTGTAATGGCTACCATCAAGAATCATTAATTTAAAAATACTTGCCCACAAAGAAACCAACCCTAGAAGTAATCTCTTGAGACCATAGAGCCTTCTTTTCTACTCTACCCTTCCCCTTTTTTTGGATATTCTTTAATTGAGATATACCCACTTTAGAATAAGTCCCATCCACCTAACTAAACTAGGTTATAAATTCCTTATCGGGTTTTATTTCACCCACTATTACACCCATTTAACAACCTGCATGCTCAGCGTATTATTCCACTACCCTAGTTGTTTAACCCATACCTTTAACTTGTACCTGACAATGGAGTTTACCTCCATTGAGATCCTAAAACATTAGAGTCTACCTCATTAATTTTTGGGGTGTGCACAAGACCCACATCAATAATATTTTTATAAGATAATTCTTTTCTAAGAGGGACTGAGTCAATATAAAGTTCATAAATGTGTGTTTTTATCCATTATGAAGAGAAGGAAACTTGAATTTTTCCTAAGTTTTTATTAAAGGCTATGGAAACCTTCTATAGTGAAAAAAAAAATATGGTATCTACTTATTTATATTTTATTATGTATAAGATAGATTGTAAATAAATGTAGTGACTATTTTATAAGAATAATTTAGTTATTTGTGCTTATTTAAGGGATGAGGAGTGAGAGGGAAGGTAATCCACCTGCACTTAACTAAAAAGGATGTTATTTATTATGAAATAAAATAATAAATAACTTTGTGCTTTGTCAAAATAAATGTATGAGTACCTATTATATAAAATTAAAAAAATTAAAATATATTTTTTATTTTAGTCAATTAGCCTTGTATGTGGTTAACACTAGGAACTCTAGTTTTTATTATGTTTTGAATTAACTTAGGATGTAAACTTGTTTTAATCTTATTACAGGTTATCATTTGGAATATTTTTTTATATGATGTTGTGAAGGGTGCCAAAGATGGTTATTTCTATTATCACACCAAGTGTTTTATACTTGTATAATTATGATCAATCAATCTCTTGGAAAATTTTGTTTCCAAAATTTTATATATTACAAAAAGTGTTTCTATTGTCATAATCACATGAAAACTTTCATAATAGAAAGAATTTGCCCAAGGTTTTCATTACTATATTTTTATAAACATTAGACATTAATGTTTTGGAGAGGGAAGAAATGTTATGTATCCCTTATATTATAATATAATAGTTAACTATTTAGTTTATTGTGCATTTATGAAGTCATATATATTACATATTAATCAATTTTTTATTGGATATCATAGAATTTAAGCATCCTTCAATAGTCAAAACTTTGTTTCAAGAGTTAAATAGATAATTTTATATTAAAATGTTTATCTTACACAACTGTGAGCATAATGTTATCCCTATAGATAATGCATTTGGATAAAATATAAACTTTCACACTTGTCATAAGAGCTTTGTTAGTACTAGCATACTTCACCAATAACATTTTTATAAACAATAATCTCATAGCCATTAATAAATGAAAATATAAGGCTAAAATTAGATGACTACTACAAATTAAGATGCTCATATGAAGGATCAACTATCTTAATTTCAACGCATATTTCAAACGTAAATATGCATTAAAAAAGAATAAGATATGTGTGTATGAAGTTAGCATATGACAAATCTTCTTGAGGCCATTTAGAGACACTAAAACATATTGGATCAAAATCTCATGGAATTTGAGAGAATAAATGTATGTAATGTAACACACCCCATTTTCATATTTTCAAATTAGGACCCTCTTTTAGCGTAAAATTTCCAAGTTAAATTATTGTTGTGAAATGAATCAGTCCAAGTCTAAACTAGAAGTCATTGTCTTAAGTTTGAGTTTTTTTATTTAAAGTGAAGTCTTGATATGATTCTAAACTGATTGAATATCCCCATAGTTTTACTAGTAGTTTGATTGATATTTGAGTCTAAATATCTAAATAAACATGTCTATTGAAGTTATTTTATACATCTATGTGGATTTTAGTGTTATGATGTTCATCAAATTTAGAATTTGGTTTTATGGATTAATTGAGATAAATTATTTTTTTCCCAAGGTTGTTTACTCTTTGAAAGAGTGTTTTAACCTTGTAAGGCCACCTTGCTAAAGCTTACTTGGTTTAGCATAGAAAAAACCACCTACAACATTTTGATAAAAAAAATTCCTTAGATAGACTATCACTACACTTCTCTCTTGAACCTAAAGTGATCCTCAAATTTAAGAGTGGTAATGAGTTTAAATTCCAATAGTTAAGTACATATGCTTTAGGATCATTCCATGTATCAACACCTAGTTTCCCCATGAAGGATTTTCAAATTGGCTAAGTCTTTCCTTTTGGTGAGCTCCCAAATTCATATGATTAAGACACATGTCTTCATCTTAATTCTCCATAAATGATGATGCAAAAGGTTCTATGTCTAAGTCCCCTAAGCACCTGAGCAACTCGGATTGGGCCACGTGTCTTCATCCCACTTACCCACTTATATCAACTCAAAATGACTAAGGCAAATACTCCACAAGGCCTTGAGATCTTAGATCATTCCATGTGTCTCCATCTCATTCCTTTAAATAAAAATAGGAACATACCCAAGTCTTGAAGATCGAAGACCCTCTAGATAAGTGAGATCATGTCATGTGGCATGATCTTGCTCATCTATGACCAATAAGAACATGCATATATTCTAAAGGCTAGTGAGCATCTAGACAATCAAAATATATCCACATGGAATCATATTGCTCACTTAGATCTTGTAAACAAAGATACACATTCCAAGACTAGGTAACCCTATGTATAATCAAGATCATGCCATGTGGCATGATCCTAATTCACTTGTGGCTTATCAAGTGGATAAATATCTAGTCCCACAATCAAATATTGAAGACTCCCTAGAAAATAAATAACCATCCACATGGTAGCATCTTAGCCATTTATAGCTTGCATACTTAGTAAAAGACAATGTAAAGCCCACAAGCCCCTAAATTGATGAGATTGAACCACATGTTGACATCTCATTCCTTCAAATAAAATAATGAAACAACCCAAGTCTTGAGGACCCTAATCACTTGGATAAAAAAAAAATTCCACGTGGCATGATCCCACTCATTTATGACTAAAATAAGTAGGTTGAAGTCTTGAGGTTGCTTGAGCCCCCAGATCAATAAGATTATGCCACATGTTTCTCTCAGGACAAAGAAAATTAAAGACATGAAGATGGGTCCACAGACAATTGTAAAGACATATATATGATTTTAAATATGTCTTAGTATTCTGGTATATTTTAATCCATGAGCTAAAAATAAGGTCCACTCATCCTAATCAAAAAATAGATGGAAAGTGTCACAATCCTAAGGATCTCAACTGGGATACTTATTCAACTTAACTACATAAAAAAATATAATAAGGTGGACCCCAACCCATTATGGATAAATAGTTGTCATTTTTAAAAAGGACTACCTAGTCAAAGATATGTACAAAGTACCATGTGGACATCCCTTCAGCCCATTCATAATGCCATAGAGGCAAAAGAGGTGTGTACTCCCCACACTATCTATGTATATCAACTCTACCAAATATGATCCTCCCTAAGTTTTTTTCCAACTTATATAACTTTGATTTCATTGAATAATCATTGGCAACTTAGCGAAGCCTATAAAAATTGTTATCATGTGGTTCATATTAGGTTGTTTGCCTCAGCTCATGTTCACCTATGTACTTTATTTTTCCTTTTATTTAGTTATTCCCACCTACTTATGAGTGGATATTTAATTTATATTATTTTATATATTATAAGATATTACACATTTATTTCTTAGATATTATGGAGATATTTTATAGTTGTTTCTATATTTTAGGGATAGTTATCTCTTAGTCCTATGTTTGATTACTTAGCTTGATCTCTTAGTTAGGATTGATCTTCCTTGCCTATATATGTAAGGCACATTCATTGTATTTGACAAGCTCTAGAGATATAATATATGATATTTCTACTTTTTATTTTATATATCTATCTGTAAGTATATGATGTTAATTTGATTTTAAACTCTTTTTTTCATGAATGTATGTTCTAATAACACCAGATATCTTTGTGGCTTGGAACAATCTGATCTTCATTTATTTTCATGGTATTTGAACTTAAGGTGTTGTAGTCATTCATTTCCAAATTTATTGCAAGGGCATATTTTATTTCAAATATCCAGAGTTTGTTATTGTAGTTTGTAGGTCCTTTTTTTATTGTGTGGATTTTCATGCAGAAAAGAGTGCACCATTGGATCTATGGATCAGATTTGTGATATTTGTTTGTTGATGAGAGAGGAAGAGGGTCTGTACCTACATTTTTTTCCTCACTACATGGAAGGGTTTGTTTGGTGAAAGAGGAAGAGGTTTTACATAGTGTTTTTTGTGAATCATACTCAGCCCAATTTTGTCTCCCTCAAGTTTTACATAATGACACATTTTTAATACCAACTTCATAAAGTAGGTTGATAGTCATTTTGATGCATTTTCATATCTTTCATGCATATAAAATCAATGGTTAGGAGAGCATCAATTTTAGACCATCAAATAGTCGCATCCAATAGGAAGTCAATTTTAAACCAATATATAGGAACACTATTCATCTCAAGTTTCTATCTCTTTTGTGGGTGATGTCACTCCCACATCAATCAAATCAATCAAAATGGGGAGCACTCATCCTCATCCTTAACCACTTGGTCATATGGTGTGATCACGTGGAAGGGGCTTAATTTTTGATTCCTACTAGTGGGGCTTAACTTTTAGTCTTTGAAAAAAATTATCTCTTCAAGAATTTATTGTTTCCATGCATTTAATATTTTTTAGTGAAAGTTTTATTTTTGACCGTTTATGATGGGAAAACTTGTAAACACTATATATTTTTATCAATAACTCAGAATCAAGTGTTATATTTTTTTGAAGTGTTTGTTTTTTAAATTGGCCACATGGTCTTGTAATATCAATACATGTCCCATTTTAGTTAGATATGCTGCCCTCTCATGGGCTAATGTTTTACAACCTACAACTCTCCATTTTTTACCCTTAGTGGTTATACAACCTAAACCTTAGCCAATGCTAATGTACACAACTCTCAGTCAACATCTACAACTAGTCTAAACCAACTATCACATGTCCCAGTCATTGGTGTTATGAGATTTGGCATCCCTATGGTATTGTGTTGTTTAAGATCAGGGATCAAAATCTTATGGTGTGAACTCTCCACCAGAGTCCTCTATTGTGCCTCTTTTTTTGTGGCATCTAAAAATGTAAACCAAAATAGTATCATATCACGCATGCACTCACGCACACGCACACGCGCACACACACACACACACACACACACACACACACACACACACACACACACACACACACACACACACACACACACACACACACACACACACACACACACACACACACACACACACACACACACACACACAATAATCCATCTATCTATAACTAGTACACATCATGTACATATGTATTTTTAGGAAATGAACATGCTAAAACTTAACGCATGTACTTACCCATGAGAATTCCATTTACACAACTACTTATAACTTAGTGGTCGTCATTACCTTGAGGTGGTGTGAATCTTATATATATTCCTTACTATATAAATCTATCCTAACAAAAATATAGGTGTCCCCTATAGTCTATCTCTTTATCAACTAACAATAGGATCTACATGTTGTTGAGGCATTTCCATAAGTTATCTACATCTTCCTATTGTCTAAACATACCTCTTTCATCTCTTATGTCATCTTTACACCCTTGGTTGGAGATGGTGTACCATAGGAACCTCAACTATCACTCCCATCCATCTGACATCATGATGCTCTCTATCATGGTGAATCCATAATGTTTGGCATTTAATAGAGTAACTAAATGTGACAAACCAAACTAACCAAGAATGAAATCACATTGATGAGGCTCTATCTACCAGGTGTAGTACCATGTGATCATCTTCCACCCATATTCCTACATATTAGTTGGACACATTAGTCATACATCCATCATAATATGTGTTTCTATCGCAAAATTGCTTTCTACATTCAAAGAAGAAATAAGAAACTAAAATAGATGGACAAGGCTAGAAGTACCTGATAAAGTTGAGCGCACCGAAATCAGACGTTGGAAGATTCTCCTCTTTGGCTGTGGAGGAATGACACCTGCGAAGAAGAAAAGACTGAAACACGGAAAAACGTTAGTAAAAGGATATGGTGGGCTGTCAGGCGAACGCCCGATCCCGGAAGTACGAAGACTTCCTAGAAGGATATCAACCCACTGATAAAAAAGTAGAATATTGGACGAAAGTAGATAATAAAAGATAAAATGACAGAAATAAATGACAAAAAATAAAATGCGTACCTGATATGCAGCGCTGTTCTGCACAGTCACCGGCGTTGGTCTCTGTGGTGCCGACGTCGGTTAGGGAAGGTGCTGACGTCGGTTGAGGTGCCGTCGTCGGTCGGGGCAGTGACCGGCGTCGATCGGGACAGGTTCTGGATGAGTTGCAGAAAGTCTGGGAGAGTCAGGACAGGGTCTTGATAGGGTCGGGATAAGGTTTAGACAGAGTTGGGACAGGGTCTGATAGAATCAAGATAAGGTCAGGACAGGGTCTGGACAAGGTAAGGTCAGGTTTGGACAGAGTCTGGGGGTTTTAATCGAGTCTGGACTGAGTTATGGATTTGGATAGTGGGCAGGGATGTAAAAAAAGGGACTCAGGGCTTGGGTCTGTGGTTTGAGGATTCAGGATGACAGAAATAATGAACAACTAATAATCAAAAGGAAATGAAAATAAACAAAGAAAAATACTTACCTGTCAGAAGACGTGATGAAAGCCATAGTCGAAGTTGTCTGTGCAGTGCCAGATTGAAACGAATGCAGATTGGTTCGCGAGAGTATTGGTTGCCAGAGTCTGTGGATGTCAGAGTTCGGAGGTCGATTGACTGATTGATCGGGTTGATTCGAAAAATGGTTGATTAGCCTTCGGGATTGATCAGCGGACGCTGATGAAGGCGAGGGACGGTTCGAGAGACGGTTTGATAACCGTTTCGGGAAACCGATCGAGAACTGAATGGTAACTGATAACGGATAACGGTAAGGTGATCGACGTCGGCAGGATTGCCGACGTTGGCCGATAAGTGACCGACGTCGGCGACATCGGCCGGGTAAAGACCGTCGTCGACAGATGCACAATCGGGATAGAGTCTAGCTTTAGCTCTATGCTCATTTTTACATGCTGCCAGGGTCAAGGTTGGTGGAACAAGTGATCGATAAGGGTTAAATAGGCGAAGAAGAATAAGACGGGGAATGATCAGGGGAGTCGACACGATTTCGGTGTCTACATTTGCCCCTTTTTGTCTTGTTGGTTGTTCTGGATGAACTGCAAGACAAAAATAGGAGTGATTGCCCCATGTGTGGGATAAGGTTGATTTTGTCTCGTTGGTTGTTCGAATGAACTGCAAGACAAAATAGGAAAAAGATAGGTTGCCCTGAGTATGGATAAGGTATTCCCCCTCAAAGCAGGAGTTGAGGGAAGGGAACTGAGAATCGGGTGCTGATTTGATAAGGAGTGGATGAAAAAGGGGTGAGGGTGAACACTACAAAAGTCATGATTGCACACATACCACTGCACGAGATGGTCAGGTCAAAAGTGTCGCAGGTCAAGGGTCGAGGAGTGCCAAAATTGAAATAACCGAGCCCCAGCATTTAGTCGTCTACTGATCGGGTCACTCAATCTAAGCTGAAGCTCCAAATGGGTCATCACGTTCCAAGTATCCAGGGCTCAGGAAGTGCTCCCAAAAACATGAAAAAGTCACAAGTAGTGTGGATCAACTGGCTTGCGATCCTATACTTGTGAGGGTCCAAAAAGGTCTACGCACAATTCTGCTAACCAGTCATGAGGTAGCATACATGCAAAAAACAACCAAGGCAACAGTGTCTTGGAAGTAGGCGAGGTCAGAGGAGATAAGTATGATCTCTAATGGTCATGGGTCAAGGTGGATGGATGGATGAAAGGATGTGGCTGAGCTAACCTCAAAAAATGTCATGTGAACTGAGTGCTGCCTACATAGCCCTGGTGATAGGGCCTCAGGCCAATGTAGTTCTCCCTAGAAGGGAGGGAGGGTCAAAGGAAATGATTGGTCTTGATCAAAGTTACAGAAGAGAAGGTTTGTCCATCAAGGAGATGAACAAATGGGGGTGGTCGAGCTAACCTCAGAGGATGTGTTATCTGAGTGCTGCCTACATAGCCCTGGTCATAGGGCCTCAGACCAATGTAGTTCAGACAAATTGAGAAGATTGGTTGATGATTGGATGTGGTCAAGTGTCGAAATGATGAGGGGAAGATGAGGATAAGATGATGCTACAGATGGTGTATTTTGTAGAATTGGTCGAAAAGCTTTCATCCCTAGCAAGTTTCCATAGTCGTGATGGATGTATGCTAAAAATGAATGAAGGTTTATTTATGCTTCAGCAAGTATTGGTTTATGCTTAACATAAATTGAGTCTGGTCGATAGTTTCCATGTGTACTGGTGTCCATAGAAACTATGTGAAAAGGACAAGGATGATGATAATGTCATGTTGTCGAGTTGTTGGTCTGAGAATGTTTTAGTTGAAAAAGGTTTGATTAAAGGTGACCAAAGTGAAAGATATGTGAAAGGCTTATTGTTCTTTCATTGACAAGGACCAAAAAGATAACATAGATAGGGGTTATGAGAACCAAGAGCCCCATTCATGCGTGACGTCGTTGACCGTAGTGATGTTAGAGCGGTAATCGAATCACTTCGACATTAAAGTGAGCTCGAAGTCCCTTGAGCAAGTGATAGGAGGAGAAAAGAGGGTAACCCATTTTAAGAGCAAAAATAACTTTGCCCCTTTTTATGGGAGACCCTGAGACAAGTATAAGTCAAGTCCATGACTCAATTTTTTTTTTTTTTTTTGCACAGACTGATCAATGCGGGAAGCCTGCATAGAGATGTCATTTGCTTGGTGGTTAGGTTGTGAAGCTGATCAATGCGAGAAGCTTCTAAAATAGTGATGTTTATTGCCAGATTAGTCATAGCCATCCTTCAAGGGAGTGGTCTAGATTTTTGTTTAATAGAAGGGCTTTTGAATAGCTGTCCTTCATGGGAGCAGTCTATTAATTACAGCAATGATAGTACAGTTGTCCTTCGAGGGAGCAGTCTATTTTTTTTTTGATTTGATATAGTGACCATGGATATTGTGACATCTTGATTTGTTGTTATAGAAATGTGAGTCATGGACAAGATTATAGAAGGTCAAGGGCTCCCTTTTATTAGGACAAAGCATCCATACAACATAAAAGGGTTATAGGAATTGTTAAGAGGAATAGGGTTGAAAGGAAGTAGGATTAAGAGGACAGGGATTGCTCAAGGGATGAGCTCAAGTTAAGTGTCAAGAGGATGAGTACTCGACTAATAGTAGAATGGTCGCAGATGCAACGCATTAAGAGGCTCAGGTTCTGGTCATCCATCAAGAGAAGACAGACGGTAAGTCCCTGATCCATACTTGTGCGTGATAATAAAAGGTCCAAGCCAATTAGGAGCAAACTTGCCTCGTTTACTTCGCTCCATATTGGTCACGTGTTGATTCTCTTTGAGGATGAGGTCTCCGATGTTGAAATCTCATTCTCGCAGATTTTTGTCATAGGTGCATTTGATGCGATGTTGATAGACATGGAGATGATTAAGGGCAACAAGATGGCGTTCGTCAAGTAACTCAAGTTGAGCTAAGCGATCTTGACGAAATTCGTCGTTGGAAAGAATATCATGTAGAGAAATGCGAAGAGACGGGATCTGTACTTCGAGAGGTAAGACAGCCTCTGTTCCGTACATGAGAGAAAAAGGGGTAGCACCCGTAGAGGTTCAGATGCTAGTGTGGTAGGCCCACAAAGCGAAGGGAATGTGAATGTGCCAATCCCTGCCTGTGTCACTGACCACTTTCATGAGAATTTTGGTGAGAATTTTGTTGGAAGCCTCAGCCTGCCCATTTGCTTGTGGGTAGTAAGGCGAAGAGAAACTGAGTTTGATGCCGAAGGAGTCGCATAGCTTTTAGACAGTTTTGTTTTTAAAGGACTTGCCGTTATCGGTGATGATTTTATGAGGGACACCAAAACGACAGATGATGTGGGTGTTGATGAATTCAACGATCTTGTCAGCTTTTGTGGAGACGAGAGGAATGGCTTCCACCCACTTGGTGAAATATTCAGTGGCTGTGATGATGGATTGATGACAAAGAGATGAATGAGGGTTAATCTCACCGATGAGATCTAAACCCCAATGAGAAAAAGGCCAAAAATCCTGAGCAATTTGTAAGGCGTGACTGGGGAGATGAAGCAAGTTAGAGTGCTGCTGACACTTGATGCAACGCCGAACATAATTGCTACAGTCTTGATGAAGGGTAGGCCAATAATAGCCCAAACGAAGGATGCACTTGGCAACCAAATTTCCACTGAAATGTCTGCCACAAATCCCGTCGTGGACTTGTTGAATGGCTTGAGATGCTTCAGTGGAGGTGAGACAGCGAAGAAGGAGGCCGTCGAAGCCTCGCTTATAGAGAAGACCCCATAGCATGGTATAGCGAGCAGTACACTTGATAAAAGCTCGTCGTGCATTACTAGAGAGGTTGGGAGGAATGACAGAGAGAGATAAGAAGTCTACAAGTTGCTTATACCAAGCATCTTGTGGACTAGGGTCTATAGTGTTGACATGATGAATGTGAGGAGAGATATATGAAGGCAACGGCACACGACGCACCGTGACAAAAAGTCTGGATGCAGATGAGGAAGATGGGATATGTGAAGTAAGAGAAGCCATGGTGTCAGCAAACTTATTCATGGATCGAGGAATAGTTTGCAGGAGGAAATGGTCAAAAGATGCAAGGAGAATGTCAGCACGATTTTTGTACCTTTGCAAAATTTCATTTTTATAGAGGTATGAACCGTTGACCTGATTGACGACGAGTTGCGAGTCGCCGAAGATGTTGATGGACTTAATGCTGAGAGAGAGGGCGGTCTGAAGTCCCAAAATTAAGGCCTCGTATTCGGCCATATTATTGGTACAATCAAAGTTGAGTTTAAAAGACAGAGGCATGGGCTCTCCTTCGAGTGGAATGAGAATGACCCCAGCACCCCCACCTAGTTGACATTTGGATCTGTCAAAGAACATAGTCATCTGATAGGTGGTGTCGTCGAAGGAAAGTGCAGTGATAGACTCGTCAGGGAACTCACACTGCGAAGGTTGATTGTCAGGAAGAGGGGCATCTGCTAGTTGATCAGTGATGGTTTTCCCCTTGATAGATTTCTGCTGGATGAATTCGAGATCAAACTCAGCAAGCAGCATGAGCCACCGAGCCATACGTTGATTCTAATATGGCTTGGAGTGCATATACTTGAGAGGGTCAATGTGGATGATGATAAAGGCTTTGTGACTAAGAAGATAGTGGTGAAGCTTAGTAGCAGCAAAGACTAACGCCAAATAGAGTTTCTCGATATGGGTATACCGAGTTTCATAGTCGACCAATGTTCGGCTGATGTAATAAACGGCTTGCTCACGGTGATGCTCGTCTCGATGCATGATCATGGCACCTAACGAATGGTTGGTGGCAAAGATATAAAGGTAGAAAGGTTGGTCGTCTTTAGGTGGAATGAGGATTGGTGGAGAGACCAGATAGCATTTTAAGGCTTCAAAAGCCTCTTGACAGTTCTTATCCCATGTAAAAATGACATCCTTTTTAAGGAGATGATGAAAAGGTTGACAGCGGTCAGAAAGCTGCAAGATGAAACGGTGAATGGACTGGAGCTTCCCTTGCAAACTGCAAAGCTGTTTGAGATTGGTCGGGGGAGGCATTTCGAGGATAGCGTGGATCTTGGTGGAATCTATCTCGATGCCACGAAAGGAAACAATGAAGCCGAGAAGCTTGCCAGAGAGGACCCCAAAGACACATTTCTTGGGGTTAAGACGAACATTATACTAAAGAAGATGAGAAAAGATGATTTTGAGAATGGTTAGATGGTCGCGGCAAAGCTTGGACTTGCCGAGCAGGTCATCCACATAGTCTTCCATGATTTTGTGGAGGAGATCGTGGAAAATGTAGGTCATGGCACGCTGATAAGTGGCGCCTACGTTCTTCAAGCTGAAAGGCATGACTCGATAGCAGAAAGTCCCCCATGGGGTAATAAAGGTAGTCTTGTGCTGATCTTTCGGAGTGATCAGGATTTGATTGTATCCTGAAAACCCGTCCATAAGAGATAGCATCTCATGGTCGGCTGTAAGATCAACAAGCTGGTCGATGTTAGGAAGAGGGAAGTCATCTTTAGGATAGGCTAGGTTAAGGTCGCGATAGTCTGTGCAGATCTAAATCCCCCCAATTGCCTTGGTGACTGGGATGATGTTAGAGACCCACTATGGATAATCGATGGGCTGGATGAAGGAGACAGAAAGGAGGCGCTGAAGTTCCTCTTTAACAAGGAGGGCAACGCGAGGATGCATCTTTCAAAGCTTTTGCCTGACAAGCTTAGCCTCTGGTTTGGTGACAATGTTATGGGTAACGATAGTGGGGTCGATGCCAGGCATATCACTGTAAGTCCAGGCAAAGGCCTTGCTATGGTCGGAGAGGAATTGGGTATAGTCAAGCTACTCTTGGGCATCTAAAGATTGGCCAATCTTTAAGAAATGAGGAACATCAGAAGAAGGAAGGTTGATGTCAATGGTTGATTCATTTAACATAACCTGGGTCTCAAAAGGGAGGGAACGCTGGATGAAAGAATCGTCAGCGCCCATGTAAGAAAGAATGGTGTCATCGTCAACGCAATGAACAGTGTGAATGGTTGCCGACTCATCTTCGATCATGCTGGGAAGAATGAGAGGGAGAGATTTGGATACCCCATTGAGCTGATAAGCCAAGGGGTCTAGGCGGATGGTGTTTATGGAAAAAAAAACTAGGAGGAATGGAAACCACTAACTCCATAGGTGAAGGTGGCGAAACAGGCGAGTGTGGAGGAGATTGGTCAAGGATTGGTTCAGGACAAAGGTCTACAGGGTCTTGAGTGGGGTCGTGATATCCCAGACCATGTTGTTTCTTGGCGTCGTCATCATTGAGCGGTTGGATAGGCTGATGGGAGCCTTGTTCATAGCGTCCGAAACCAAAACCCTTCCATGCACACCTGTAAAGGTAAGTGTGTGCAAAAGCGGGGTTGCCAAGAAACGAGAAATCTGATGTGAAAGGTTGAGGTGAAGAAAGAGGATTACCATCAATAGGAGCTTGATTAAGCCCCCATAGATGAGGTTGGTGCGGAGGTGAGGGGGACCATAAGGTATGATCATCCCGATCCGATGGTCGTACCTAGGGCTGTGATGAAGGCGTCCATACTCTTGTGGAGTTTGGAACATGTCTAAAGCCAACAAGCGATACTCTCCCAATGAAAGTCTTTGGAAGACGTCTTCCATGGGGTTTGTGGTTATCGCTTGAAGGGGAGGTGTAAGGGTGACCACCTGTTGCGAACTGGTCGAAGCTTCCACAGATGGAGGTGGTGCCAGGGTTGATGGCTTGATAGGAATGAGGACATTGTTTGGACGGTAGGTGGTGTTGCATGTTTTGAAGGGCGAAGGGTCAGCGGGAATGGTGTGGACTTGTCCGTGATGCTCAAACTTCACACAACGGTGTAGGGTGGAGGGGACACAGGCCATGGCACGGATCCAGGGTCGGCCCAGCAAGATGTTGTATTGGAACTCTCCTTCGATGATGTAAAAGAGCTCCGGGACTGTGCGTGGACCAACGCGAATATGAAGGACGACTATGCCAATGGTCGTGGCAGTAGTGTCATTGAAAGAGCACAAGATTGCATCAATTTTGGAGATGCAATTCTTGGAAAGAGCCAACTGATCAAAGGCATGGGTGGAGATGATGTTGATGTTAGCGCCTCCGTTAATCATAACGCGTTTAATGCGTGTCCAATCGATATAGGCAGTGATGAAGAGAGCAGCGTCCTGATCTTCCGTATTGGATGTAGGAATCTCAGAATCATTGAATGTGATGGAGGCAACAGGGGCTAAGGAGTGGACAAGAGCAGTAAGTGGCTGGGGATCCTCGGGTTGGACCTCCGCTGCCTGCAGGGCTTGGATGAGGGCCTGACGATGTTGGGGCGAGGTTTGGATGAGATCGTAGAGGGACATCTTCACAGGCATCTGGTGAAGCTGTTTCAACATGGAGTCGTGGATTGGTCCAGAAGAAGAAGAAGAAGAGGAGGGTTGAGGTGCACCAAGGATAGAAATCTTAGGCTTAGGTGGTTGAGGTGGATTGACAAAAGGGTAGGTCCAAGGAATGGCGGCTTTTTCTTTCGCCTTGTCCTTCTGTGACCTAGTGGTGATGTGAATGGCATTGATTTCAAAGATGGGAGGTGAAGATGATGAAGGGGTTGTAACCGGTTGATGAGATGTGGATGGGTTTGAAGAGGTTGAAGGGTTATGAGAAGGAGTCGAGGGGCGGTCAAAAGTGTCCTCAAAGAGAAGAGTGTCTTTCTCCAGATAACGGCGAATGACAGCCTTGAGGGCACAGCAAGTCTCGGTGTCATGTCCTGGTGTACGATGATATAAACAAATCTTCATGTCGTCGAACCAAGAAGGTTTAGACCCGAGAGGTTGAAAGGGCTTGATGGGTGGAAGAGTTATGCTAGAAGTTTGCAAAAGTCGTTGCAAGATCAAAGAGTATGAGCCCACTAAAGGGTCCGTGTTCATTGATGTATGCGATGTCGGTGACTTTTGCTTGGGCGAAGTTGGAGGAGGCTTTCGTACCACCTTCTGGGTTGATGGTGCGATGACAAGTTGAGACGGTACACTCTTCATGAGAGGTATCGCCCTTTTGGAAGAGGGTAGGCTAGTGGTCGCTAAAGGAAGCAAAGGAGGCAACCGATTTTGATTAGAGGTTGGAGTGGGAAGGACTCTGGTTAGGGTTGAAGGATGCGGGCCCAAAATGGAGGGCAATGGTGACGGAAGAGGAGGCGTTCGCCTCTGTGGTTTGGCAGTCTTTTGTGATTTAGGTTGAAGACTACTATTGATTGAAGTCTGGGTTAAGTCCACCTTCACTTGTGGATGAGTGAGGTTGGAGACGGGGCGAACGCCAAGTGTTTTGATAGGTTTAGGTGGAGTAGATGAGGGTTTTGATTTTGATGAAATTGATGAAGATATAGATGATTTAGAAGCAGAAATCTGATTTTTGTTGATAGTCTTAAGAGGTTCTGCCATGGGAGGATTAGCAGCATGAGATGAGAGGGCTCAGGCTTGTTAAAGAGCTGTGAGACGGTCCCACAATCCCTGATGTTCCACTTTCCTAGAAGGGAGAAGTTCGAGTCTCTCCACTAGTTGGGAAAATGGCTGAGAAGATGCGGGATGAAGTTTGGGCTCTTGAGAAGATGTCGACGGTTGTGGGACTGAAGGTATGGTAGTTTCGGCCCTAAAGCATGGTGAAGTTTTGACAGGTTCATGTTTGGTTGGAGACGAAGGAGAGATAGGTTCTTCCCTGGGTGGAGAAGAAATTGGAGAATGAAGCTCCTCAAGTGGGTAAAGGGCAGGGATGATAGTGCCCTCCACTTGTGGTCGAGGAGTAGGAAAGGTTGGGTCCTCCATGGGCAGCAAGAAGGAAGATGGTGAAACTGGCTGTACAGGTAAGGTCGAGGCGTCCTCCAAAATGAGAGAAGTTGAGGGAGAACTAACCGGAGAAAGAGGTTCATCCACATGTGATGGACTGATGGATGAACTCACCTCTTGGGGTTGGTTAGAAATGAGGGGCGAGACTGTATTGACTGTTCGAATATTATGTTCATGGGTATTGTCAGTCAAGGTCTGGACATTGTTTTGGGTTGGTGGATGATTAGGAAACGGTTGTTTGAAAATATTGATACCCTGATTAGGAGGGGCATTAGGATTGTCAAGGATGAGGTCACCCTTTTCCAACATGTCTTGGACTATGTTTTTAAGGGTTTTACAGTTGCCCGTGTCATGACCTTTAACACGGTGGTAGTGGCAGAAGTCATTTTCCCTATACCACGCAGGGATGGCGCGTGAGGGATCAAATTGTGGTGGAGGTTAGATCTGAGGGAGATTGATGGCCCCTTGTTTGATGAGTTTTTCCAGCATAGACGCGTATGATTCTCCAAGTGGAGTAAACTGTCGCTATATGTATCTCTGCTGAAATTGGCGAGTGGCGCTCATAGATGTGGATGGTTCAGGTTGATTAGTTGAAGGCGAAGAGGAAGAAGATCTAACAACCACAGCATTTGCTGAAGCTTTAGATTTAGGATTGGACGAGGAAGGCTTAGAAGAGGGGTCATTGGTTTTGGAGTTAGGATTCTTACTCCGCAACTTGACTTTATTCTCCTCAACGGCACGTAACTCAAGTTTACGAGCCATCGTGAAGGCTTCATCAAAAGTGCGAAAGGTCTGAACCCTCAAGGTAGAAGAAATATGTTTAGCGCAGGCTTGAGAGAAAAGTTCAATAAGCTCAGGCTGAGGTAAGGAAAATGAAAGTTGATTGATAAGGCCCCTCCACCGAGCAACGAAATTAGCAATAGATTCATCCTCGAACTGGCGGATAGAATAGAGGTCTGTGATGGAGACCTTCTTGGTGATATTGATGGATAAATGATCGAGGAAGAGCTGGGCCAGCTGAGTGAATGTGAAGATGGAATGGCTAGGAAGAGAGCTGTACCAGTCAAGTGTAACACCTGAGAGAGACATGGGAAACGTGCGTAAGAGCAATGCATCGTCGTGGGCGATAAGGTAACAGGCGTGTCTGAATGCCCGTAAATGTTGTTGTGGGTCTTCTTTGCTCTAGAAACGAGAAAACTTAGGAAGTTCCCACTGGCTAGGATATGGTCTGATGGGGATAGAAGGATGGATGGGCTCATTGCAGATTTGTTCGTACGAGAGAGTGTTGCACGAGCCGGTAATGGAGGTCTCTAGGTTGGACATTTTATCCATCAGCATCTTGATAATGTCTACTGATGGATTGGCGGGTGGAGCACCTCCTAGATTGTAAGGGGCTTGAAAGAGGTTGGAAGAGGTATACGACGTAGTCGGTTGTACCAATAAGGGCGCAACGTACGAATGACTAGTCGTAGGGATAAAAGAAGTGACTAAGGATGGTTGGATAGAAGGCATGGCTAGGTTTGATGTGGTCATGGGAGGTTGGTTAGAGGTAACATGGGCCAATGGATAGGTAGCCACCCTAGTGTTGATAGGAGTAAGGGTGGGCGGAATAGAGACGACCAGGTTTTGAAAGGGGGTAGAAAGTGGTTGAGTGGACTGAGATTGATAGGGGGCCGAAACCCCGGTGAAAGTGGGCCCAACGATGGAAGGAGAGGCCACACTTGGATGGTTGGTAAAAGGTTGGTCATTGGTTGAGGCAACAGCCTGGGTATCTGAGGGTTGGACTACAGACGTCGTTGATACGGCCGCAGTTTTGAGGAGAGAAGTCGGCATTCCATAGATTGGATTGCCCGAGGAGTCTCGCGTTCGACTATTCGCGAGATAGTATTGCAAGGCTGCAGTATTGAGGTCTAAGAATCGTGCGAAATCTTGGTCCCCTTCTGGGATAATAGGCGTTTGGGTCGGAGATGGTCTGGTAGGAGTTCTTTCAGTTTCCGAGTTGAACTCCATTATAGGGTTGGTTGTAGGTGGGGTAGATGGAAGAGGATGACGCATCGCGTGATCGACTAGAGCCTTGGCTTGGTTACGAGTCACAACCATTCAAGGCAAGGAAGAACGTCCTCACAAGCTCAAACAAGCAGATGAGAACCAAAAAGATGAAGACACAAGCAGATCCTAAAAACCCTAGAAGTAAATTATTAGGATTATAGTGGCTTATGCCTTAGAATATGTGTAGAGGAAGATTGGCTTTGTGAGTCGGGTCCTAGAAGAAGCAGTCTATGGAAGGTTTCGGGTTTTGTTATGGTGCTCAAGAAATCTGTGTTAGCTTCCGTATAGGCCTGGTGCTAAGGAGCAAGCTCCCCTCACTTCACGATTCCAGTGGTTAGCTAGTTTTGCTTAGCCAAAATATACTTCCACTAGAGTTTATCCTCCGCCAGAGAACGGAGTGGGCTTCTCCCTTGGTGATGAAATCCAAGTAGAGTCACCGGGACGGGTAAGGTATCCGCTGGGGGATGAAATCCTAGTCGGGCCTTGTCTCAGGTAAGTTAAAATGTTTGTTTTGTGTAGGTGGTTTGGTCGTGTAACATCAAGTGATCTAGAATAATTCAATATGCGGTTTAATTACTATGTGTGGTCTAAGAGATGCAGGCAAACAGAAATGAATGCAAAGTGTTTTAATGCCCAAGTCGAAATGTTTGTTCGTATGAAGACGAATGGAGAAAGAGTCGAAGAATATGAGTTTTAGCTAGTTTAAAAGTGCAAGAAAGAAATGTTCATTTTAGTCCTGCTTATGATGTCGTTTAAGAAGAGACGAAAGGAGGCGAAAAGGAAGAAACCTAATGCACCTAAATGAACGAAAGAAAGAAAGAACCCAAGGAGGACCTAGGGTCCCACCGGGCGTGCCAGAATGTTTCTATCGCAAAATTGCTTTCTACATTCAAAGAAGAAATAAGAAACTAAAATAGATGGACAAGGCTAGAAGTACCTGATAAAGTCGAGCGCACCGAAATCAGACGTTGGAAGATTCTCCTCTTTGGCTGTGGAGGAATGACACCTGCGAAGAAGAATAGACTGAAACACGGAAAAACATTAGTAAAAGGATATGGTGGGCTGTTAGGTGAATGCCTGATCCTGGAAGTACAAAGACTTCCTAGAAGGATATCAACCCACTGATAAAAAAGCAGAATATTGGACGAAAGTAGATAATAAAAGATAAAATGACAGAAATAAATGACAAAAAATAAAAAGCATACCTGATATGCAGCGCTGTTCTGCACAGTCGCCGGCGTCGGTCTCTGTGGTGCCAGCGTCAGTTAGGGAAGGTGCCAACGTCGGTTGAGGTGCCGTCATCGATCGGGGCAGTGACTGGCGTCGGTCGGGACAGGGTCTGGATGAGTTGCAGAAAGTCTGGGAGAGTCGGGACAGGGTCTTGACAGGGTTGGGACAAGGTTTAGATAGAGTTGGGACAAGGTCTGATAGAATCAAGATAAGGTCAGGACAGGGTCTGGACAAGGTAAGGTCGGGTTTGGACAGAGTCTAGGGGTTTTAATCGAGTCTGGACTGAGTTATGGATTCGGATAGTGGGCAGGGATGTAAAAAAAGGGACTCAGGGCTTGGGTCTGTGGTTTGAGGATTCAGAATGACAGAAATAATGAACAACTAATAATCAGAAGGAAATGAAAATAAACAAAGAAAAATACTTACCTGTTAGAAGACGTGATGAAAGCCATAGTCAAAGTTGTCTATGTAGTGCCGGATTGAAACGAATGCAGATTGGTTCACGAGAGTATTGGTTGCCAGAGTCTGTGGATGTCAGAGTTCGGAGGTCGATTGACTGATTGATCGGGTTGATTCGAAAAATGGTTGATTAGCCTTCGGGATTGATCAACGGATGCTGATGAAGGCGAGGGACGGTTCGAGAGATGGTTCGATAACCATTTTGAGAAACCGATCGGGAACCGAATGGTAACTGATAACGGATAACGGTAAGGTGATCGACGTCGGCAGGATTGCCGATGTCAGCCGATAAGTGACCGACGTCGGTGACATCGGCCAGGTAAAGACCGTCGTCGGCAGATGCACAATGGGGATAGAGTCTAGCTTTAGCTCTATGCTCATTTTTACATGCTTCCAGGGTCAAGGTTGGTGGAACAAGTGATCGATAAGGGTTAAATAGGCGAAGAAGAATAAGACCGGGAATGACCAGGGGAGTTGACACGATTTCGGTGTCTACAATATGATACAACATCTATACAATATATACCTTTTACACGGTCTATAATGTTAGCGCATGAGGGACCACTTGGACAACATGGTCTTGTCTCTACCTTTTCACTCGAGTTAGAGCATCATCAATCACATGAGAAATTTGTGTTAATCTATACATTAGGAACCTCTCATGCATTAAAATATTGAAAATAATAATAGGGCCCATATTTTATTTCCCTCTACTCAACATCACATAAAAATTGTGTACAATTATACCTAGATGATAGAACCTAAATCATATTGTATGCCCTAATCTATCATAGAATGACATAGATATATAATTTGTAGAAAAACCACCCCATAAAACTTACCAGAGATCACATGATCTTTCATAAGTCTAATCAAGGACTTCTACATGTTTAGAAGGGATATTATAAATACATCAAAAATTCATACAACTAAAATATGTTGATCATATCTATCCAAACCTACCTCCTATTGTGTCAAGGTTTCCCTCTCATTAGCATTGTCAAGGGTATTACACACAACCAGTGTGCCAATGATAAATAATTATAAGATCACATGTACATCATCTAGGGTGATGACCACCTCTATAGTTTCCCCATCCACCACCCATCTAAATGTGTCAGGAAGCCTCTCCCATGATCCTAGGAACATGGATATGAGATCTTTGCTCAAAGGAATTTGACACATCTCCATAATTATGCCTAAACCTAATGTGGTAAAATGAGCATGATCCATTACTTTTTATCTTTCTATCATATCAAGAGAAACCACATCACATCTATCAGCCTCAATAGTCTACATGACCTATGAAACATTTCAAACAAAAAATAACACATCAAGTTTCCCTTTTCTAAAACCTAAAATAAATGATTAAATAAATAAATTACACATTTTTATCATTTTTTATTGTATCAACCATACACCAAACTACATCAACTGTATCACATTTTATATTGTATTGGCCATGTTATACTACATTGGCTAGATTTTTTTCACACTACATTAGGCATACAATACTATATTGATCATGCTTAACATCCTCATACACCATTGGCCACTTTAAAAATTGCATCATCCAAATTTATCTCTTAGTGCCATTGACCATTATATATGACATAAACCATTCTATCATTTATATTACTACATCACCCATATTTTTGACCAACTACATCATCCTACACATATAACATTAGCCTGGTAAAATCCTCCTTATTTTCAAACTACACTAGCTTGTTTGATATAGTTTAGCAAAGGCAGTGATTTTCAACTCAACCATAATAAATGACTTTAGCTTAAGTTTTGACTTTTTTTCAAAAACCTATTTCCCATCATAGTTTTATCATTTTTTACACTTTTTGGAGAGAATTTATTACACATATTTTTCTTGTCACCTAGACTTACTACGCTAGTTCATTTTATTCAAAAATGCTAAAAATGTATAATTAATGTACTACATACATGTATGACAATGGCCATACTAGAATGCATCCACCAACATGCATGACTCTTAATCAGTGAGCCATGATCTTTTGAAGTAATAAATTTAGATGTACATATCTATAGTTTTTAAAAATAATAGATGCACAAATGAATAGTTTTTAATCCTTTTATAGTAAAATTTTCAATTTTTTTAGCCTTTAGTTATTTACTGATATATTCAATTTTTTACACATATCTTTGTTTCCATAGGTCTTTTTCACAAACTAAAATAAACCTTATAATCCTATCAAAATATATAATTTTTAGGTGCTAACATAATATTTTTTTAGAAAAATATAATTTTATCTTATTTTTCAGGTTTGCTTTGTGCTCCACACACCAAGCACCTTCCATCATCCACTAGACATACCACATTTTTATACAAGGTAAGTGAAGGTAGTATTTACATTTTATTCACTTTCATTTACTTTTAGTTATTTATATATTTTAATTACCTCAATTGATGTGTTTCTATGTTCTTTATCAAATCACCATCCCATGTTATACCATTGTGACACATGATGAGCTTCAAGTGAGGCATATGTATACGCAATATTTTACATCTTTATCATTTACTAATGCTTTATTTTGCAAAAAAAAATTGAGATTAAATATCCCTAAGTGCACACCTTAAAGGGTGCACTGATAAAGGGATGGGTAGTCCTTTGGTGCTTTATGAGAGATATTTTTACTATCATAATAATATCATTTTTATAACTAGTTCAAATTTTATAGATTTTTCCTTTCTACCTAATTCCTTCCATCCTATCCTATTCAGTCATGTTAGTTCCCTCATTTTCTAATATATTGACTAGGCTAATGAAGTTTGTTCAACACATCTTTCCTTTCCATACTATATCGTCTTGGTTGATGCATTTATGAGTAGATATTCCTAATATTTTTACTTCATCTTGGATGACATATTTGAATGTTAGTTGACTCTTATAAATTGCATCAAACTAGATGATACCATCTATTTAATCTAATTTTAACATTTTATCATTATATGTAGTTATATTCCATTACATATCATATACACACATTATTTCACATTTATATACTCTTCTTGTGCTTGCACTTCTCCCCTAGTTCCATTTGGAAGAGCTATAGGTAGAATCTTGTCTTGAAATAATCTTATCTTATGGAATTCTTGGAGATTTTTTAGGAGGTTCTTAGTTTTATTAGAGCCTATTTTCCATCCTTTGAGGTCTTCACAACCACAAAAATATTTTCTGAACTCCAAAGGGGAGATTGAGGCTTTATGAGTCCCTATCAAGGTAAGTATTCCTAATCTTATGCTCTTTCCTTTATTTCATATAGTAACTATATGTTTTTTTGTTGATTAGTAGATAAATGTGTGTGTGTGTGTGTGTGTGTGTGTGTGTGTGTGTGTGTGTGTGTGTGTGTGTGTGTGTGTGTGTGTGTGTGTGTGTGTGTGTGTGTGTGTGTGTGTGTGTGTGTGTGTGTGTGTGTCCTTGTCTAAAATTTATCTACACTTTTACTTGGTGTGGATATAATATTTTTTTATACTTTCCATCTATCCATTTTATGTAACCTAGGCCCCCATTTTCTTACCATGGTTCCCTACCCATTTTGATTATTCTAACCCTTTCCCCTTAGTTCACTTTACTTGAAAAAACACTTACATTTAATTTATCAATTCTTTGATTTTATCATTATAGGTCTAGTTAGAGCTATTCCCTTGTGTCATAGTCTTGAAGGATTTAGAACCCTTCCCTTTTATATTATTGATTAGGTACCCATCTCTAGGTTTATGGATCCATACTTGGTCATGACCTAAACATAACATATCATTGTGATCTTTGATTAACCTTCTCTGAATCTAGATCTTTAGAAAGAGGATAATTGTAGGCTAATCTAAACCCACTACATATATGTTTCTTATGTATCCAATACTCTAAAGAGGAAATTCAAGCCACAATTAGTTCTTCTACTTTGTGTGATTGTGTGATTGTGTTCTTTTACATTATGAATGCACCTCTTGATAT
Organism: Torreya grandis; assembly: GCA_037957365.1. Classification (NCBI taxonomy): domain Eukaryota; kingdom Viridiplantae; phylum Streptophyta; class Pinopsida; order Cupressales; family Taxaceae; genus Torreya; species Torreya grandis. The sequence goes on from JARHVA010005026.1 coordinate 858,806, forward strand.
AGCCTTAGACACTTGATAGTGTTTTCTCTTTACTTGTATTTTATTCTATTTTTTATTAAAAAAATAAATGTGTTGTAATTAATATGTTTAAAACTAGATGGACATAATACTTTTAAAGATGTATAATAAGTAACAATTATTATTTTTGATATTGATCAATATGGAAAACTACTATTTTTTTAAATTACTAAGAATAAAATTTGTTTATCTCAAACTAGGATATCTGTTGATTATTTCAAATAAATTAATGTATAAATCATAAAAATACAAGAGTGTGTATAATCAAGATCAATAATATAATATGAAACTATTCCTAGAAAGTCCACCCTAGATGGACTACAGGGTAGGTTGCTCAATTCTATTAATCATAGACTTGTCTTAGTAGAATGTGATTGGTGATTGAAAGAGAGAGACATAGAAAATAGAATTTTTATAGTGACAGATCAGAGGTAGAATCAAAAAATATTTATACACAAGATCTTTTTAGGTGGATATAAACACTAGTCACTTGAGCTTATCGACTATGGATTTATCCTGGTTGATTATGACAAAAAATTGGTCATTGCACATCTTACACTTGAGTTTGTTGAGTAAGCTAAGATACTGTTATTTATATTATGCCTCATAAAATTAGTTATTTTCATTATTTTTCCTTTGAAACCTTAAGGACACTTTGAAAGCTTGAAAACCTATAAAAAATAGGGGAGTGTATGAGGATGATTTGACCTCAATCACCCACTTGATTATTGACCGCTACCTATTTATCTAATACTCCAAATAGAGAAATCAAGGTCACAGAGTTCTCCCACCTAGAGTGATTATGCTATTATGTTCCTTGACTATGTGTATATGGATATAAAAATGGATTTTATAATTGATAATAATAGCCCTTGACTTAATTTGAGATGCTTTAAACTTGGCTCATAGTTTCTCCTTATGGATGATCTTGAATTTGGAATGAATAGTGCATATTTCTCAATGTACAATAGTGTGTAAACTAGAAACCAAGTGAACTAGTGGGGATAATGAACGATATTGTATATGTATTTATAGGAAAACATTTTGGTAATTTATTTTGTTTGAACTTATGAACATGTAGGAAGACCCAAAATAATGATTTCAAATTTGAAAATTAGTCATTATTTGGCATGGGATGCAATCACTCTAGGTGGACAGGAGTGTAAGAGTGGTCATGTCCACCCAGTGTAGACCTATCCTGAAATATCAATAATTATTGTCCTAAGAAAAGATAGTCTGATGGTGATATTGAAATAGTTTGAGCATTTTAAATTTAAATATATTTTTAGTATTTATAGAAAACAAAGAGTTAATCATGCATATAGATAAATGTCTTGGAGGAATAAAGAATAAGAGTTGTTATTTTAGCACAAGTCATGTGGTTTAGGAAATGTCATAAATTAGCATTTTAAAGTATTTTTAATCATATTTGTGTCTAGATTTACATTCCACCCCCAACCCCTACCCACCCCCCTCCACCGCACACCCCCTTATTATAGAAATGACATTATTAATGTAAAGGATAAATAATTAAACATGAATGCATATAGTACACTTTGTCTTTGAGAAGATAATCCAATTATATAGGGAACTCAGTTTTAGTAAACCCTAAAACATCACATGAAGTAGTCATTTTGAAATTTTAAAAATATAAACTTTGAAAACCAAAAAAAAAGGAATGAGTACACCTATATGGTGGTGAAATCAAATTGATTTGTAACCTGAAAACTAATGATGGAGAATCATGCCCTCTTTAAGAAGCACTTGGATAATTTAAACCAATGGAAAATTTGAGACTAATCAAGTCCAAATTTTTAATAACTAAACAATCCCTAGAGTTGGAAAGATGCATATTCAAACTCTAATGAATGAGGAATAATACCCAATGTATTAATCCAAAAATGTGAAACCACAATGGGTTCACTAGAAGTGATGCCATGGCCATTTAGTGTCACTGAACTCAAATGTAGACCACATGTATTATAATATGTAACCACACATTGGGTTCAATATAAGTAATTCCAATTTTAATGAGTGTCATTATACTTGAATACACATTACTGATAGAAAAAACAAATCATACTATTGTATATAGATCTAGATTATTTAAAATTAAAACTTAAAAATTTAAAAATGTAATTTTTAAACTTTGAAAATGTCCATAAATAAGCATCATGTCTTATTAAAATTGTAACTTTGAAGATGTTCATAAATAAATATCATGCCTTTTATAACTTTAAAATGTAGATTTTTAACTTTTAAAATGTGCATGAATAAGTATCATGACTTTTAATTTGTGCTAATGATATAAATTTTCATCCATCTATATGCTCAATTATAACTATATTTACAATCTATAACTTTGATATTGTAATTATTTTACATATATTGATGCCTATGCATTAAATTTTATATGATTCTATAGTTTGACTCTTTGAAAAGTGAGTACATGTGTAAATCAGGTTCCCCCATAATATATATTAATGTGGCAATATTTGTCATGTGTTTGAATTATGAATTATTTTGAATCTTTGAAACCCTATACTCTATTATAGAATTTAATATTTGAATTATTTTGAATCTTTGAAAACCTACATTTTAATAATCGAACCATGTACTATGTCCCAAATATAATTTTTTATTACCTATGGATGATTGGATGTCTAATGCAAGCCCATTGTGATACCCACCTCTTAATATGAGGGATGTAACATGTAAGTCACTCATCTCAAAAGAAGAGTTAACTATATCATGTGATAAAATATAAAATCATGTATTTGTTAGGAATGGTAAAAACATTCCATGAGGCCAAGATTAGAAGATTTATCAACAAGAACATCACAAAAGATATAGAAAAATGGAATTCAACACAAAGAAAAACCAAATGCTTATTCAGAATATGAGAATAAGAGATATGAAGTTAGTATAAAACATTTGTTTATATAGGCAAGGCAAAATAAAAACTTAGATAATCCAAAGGTCAATTCAAAAAAGGTCCTAAATCAGACCAAATCCTATATGATTACAAATATCTCATCTAGAGCTTTTTGATGGTATGTAGAACTTCAAAAATAGAACTCGTATGCTCATTATGTAATTGGTCAAAGTTCTAATCAAAGCCAGTCAATAAGTGGTCAAAGTTGATCAAATTGCAAAAATTGAGCATGATGGAATGTTTTCAAATCAGTTCCATGGTGTATATCTTATCAAGAGATTTCAAACACATTTTATGGTTTGAAAAATAGAGTCTGTATGTGCAAGTTATTACTAGTCAAAGTTATAGTCAAACCCAATGACATGGCAGTATGATTCGACTCAAGTCTTTAATATTTGGGGATAAACATATTCTATCATATATTAGAGAATAATTATCACCCCATATTTTTAATTGTAATGGGATAATATAAATCCCATAAAAAAAGGTGGAGATAATTATTATTAAAAAGGGATAATGTTAAATCTCACAAATAATGATCTTGGAATAAATATAAATATTATTTAAAATTGGAAATGATAGTCATCCAAGCCCACCTTTTTTTACCCATGAACCTATATAAAGGGTCTAAAGGGGTCATTTGAAATCACAATTAAAGTGTGAAAATAACACACAAGACTTGTGAATAATCAAGTAGAACAAAGAGCCAAGAGCTAAGAGCTAGAGATGAGAGCCAAGAGTTGAGAGATAGAGCTAAGAGCTAGAACTAAGAGCTAGAGCCAAAGCTAAGAGCTAGAGCCAGTGGCATCAAAACATTTATTTATAGATCGAGAACCGCTACTAGGGATAAGGTGATGTATAAATAAATTTTGCATCAATAATCAATTAGTTTCACCTTTGAGTAGGACCCAGATATGTAGCCCAGATCGGGTGAACTCTATTAATAATTCTAGTGTTTATGTTTCAATTATTTTTAATTCTATTCTTTCCATAGATTTGATTCAATTATTTAAATGTGGATGCAAGTTTTAATCAAACACAACACTTAACAAAAATCAATTAAATGGCTAATGATCATTTGAAGGTGTAATTAAAAGGAATGAATACATAGATATTCATATTCAGTTTTAATCCAATTTTTAAACAATTTAAATAAATTTTGATCATATATTTAAAGCCATTATTTAGTATCCATTATAAAATTAAAGTGAACTTGAAGAGTTCAAAAGGGGTTTATGGATCAATTTTAGTATCAAAGTAGTTAGAATGTAGGGATTAGATTTTGATTGTGTAAAAGTTTAATTTCAATTTCAGTTGGTTTCATTCAATTTATGCAAACATTTGGACTTGTTTATTCTTCCATGATAGTGTGTAGTTGTTAAAGACACAGGTTATTTACAAGAGCAGGAAACCATGGGCAAAAATCTGAAGAGAGAAAGACTAGAGGAGCTTGAAATCTTAAACCATTAGATTCAAATGGAAAACTCTAAGCTAAGAAAGATGTTGAAGTCTTTAGAAGATGAAAAGTAAGAGCTACAAGACAAATTTCTATCTCATGGGAAGTTTCTCTCAGGGATATCCAAGATTTGCAACTTGAGTTGCGAGCCAAGGACAAGTTATCAGCATGGTCACAAAATGGTGAAGAAATGAAGGAAAAATCAAAGTCTATGAGACCATCCTCTACCATAGTTTCACAAACCCAAATAGAGGTTTGTAATGTAAGTAATTCACCATGTTATTCTTTTTCTTCCCATCAATCTTCTTATTTTAAGGAATTTGAGAAACATACTCATGGTATTGGCTTTAAGTTACTAATCAAGATGGATTTTAATGAAAAGGGCCTTGGAATCAATGGCCAAAGAATTATTAATCCCATATAGGTTAAGGAAAGACCTCAATATGCAGGTTTGGGATTTGATAATGGTAATGGATAAATTGGAAAATGCTCCAAAATAGCTTAATCAAGAGAAGCTTCAAGAGATGAGCCCAAGCCATTACCAATTCAACCCATTCAAAAAGATGGAAAATTTTATAAGATGAAATCCAAAATGGAACAACCCCTCAATTATGGAAACTACATCCAAAATAAATTTAAGGCATCTCCATTGAGAGATGAACATCCCAAGGGAGAAGGTAAAACAATTTCTCCTCATCATTCTTGCAAATAGGATAGCCCTAAAAGGTATGACAAGCATAAATATTCCAATGTCTTATTTGATTATGAGAAGAATGGTCTTGGTACATAGAATTTTTGGTATAAATATCCATGTACATTTTTTGGATTAATTAACCATTATATGGTCATGTGTTGGAAGATAAAATCCTTAGAAAGAAAGGTTATGCCCCTCAAGAAGGAGACAAGTTGTAAAGACCACTCTCCAAGCCAAAATATGGAGAATGGTAAGAAGGATTTTTTGTCCAAGAAAATTATCAAGAAGTACTACACTCATTGTAATATGAGTGGTCATTGGGTTGACAAGTGTTGGAAGCTTCATCCACAAGTTCATTCAGATACTCATAAGAAGAAAGTTGTGCACGCACCCATGAAGAAAGAGGTAGTAGATGAAAGAGTTGGTAAAGTGTCAATAGTCTAGGAGGAAACCCATGAAGAATCTCACCTATCCAAAGAAGATTCTATTAAGAAGGAACATCCCAAAGTGAAGCATCTATTAAATTAGATCAGTAAGAAATGGATAAATTTTTTGCAAAGTTAAGTCTTATGTAGCATGCTTAAAGTCACCTTCAAAGTAATTTATTTGGTTTCCATTATTAAATAAGCATGAAAATAACTAACCTCATTTATCTAAGCAAGTGTGGAGGTAGATCACTCAATATAGTGAAAAATGGAGTAGCAATATAGATGAGAAGCATATTGTGAACAACCCATTGTTAGCGATTGTATCATTTATTATTTTATGTTCTCACATTCAGATTGGCATATATGTGATTACCTTTTCTTCTAGCATTTGGAAAGATGGTAAAGAGGCTCCATTGAGAGTGAACATTGAAAAAAATCTCTAAATCATATTTGGGGTATAACAACAGTGGAAAGACATGTTACACATAGCCAAAGAGTTTCTTTCGAAGGGAAAACAAGTAAGCATGAATCAACATGTGAAGTTCTTCTAAGGTAAGTAGCACTCAATTATACATTGTTATTTTGGATCAAGTTTGATATCCATTTTCATTGAAATACATGTTTTAAATATATGTGTAATCATTGTATGCACATTTGTAAAAGACCCTAAGAAGGGCACTATTTGTAATGTATATATTCCATTGTAAGACCCCATGAAGGGTAATTTATAAAAGTGATGATATGATATCACTTATTGTCTGCAACATATTTTTATGTCCTTGTGAGAATGTTGAAACAAATAAGGATAATATGGATTACATTTTCATAATGGGAAAGCATTATCTTAGTATAGCAATGTCATTTAACATAAAAGATCACTAGGCTTATCTGTGTAGAAAATCTTGAGAATCCATGCAACAAAAGAAGTCATTGCATTCTAAATCCTAGTTCTGTGTAGAGGCTATTGATGGTCATGTAATAGTAGAGGAATTATGGAAGGTGTGATCAATAGATTATTCTAGGCATTTTGGGTATTGTTATGGAACCTGAGTAGACTGATAAAGACCTATCAAAAAAAATTGGAACTGACTAGCATTTTAGAGGATCAAGTTACGTACTAGCTTTTAATGGACCAAAAGCTTTTGTGGGGAGGATTTATCTAGAGGTTAATTTAGAAAAGGTCCTAGATCAAACTGAATCCTACATCGCTATGAAAATCTCATCAAGATATTTTTGATGGTATGTGAAACTTCAAAAATAGAGCTCGTATGCTCCTTGTGTAGTTGGTCAAAGTTCCAATCAAAACTAGTCAATAAAGGGTCAAAGATGGTCAAACTACAAAAATTGGCCATCATAGAATGTTTTCAAATTAGTTTCATAGTGTAGAGGTTATCAAGATCTTTCTAACACATTTTATGATTCAAAAAATGGAGTCCATATGTGCAAGTTATGACCAATCAAACCCAATGATGTGGCAATAAAGTTATGTGGCAACATGATTCGACCCAAGTCTTTAATATTTAGGGATAAACATATTCTATCATATATTAGATAATAATTGAAGCCTCATATTTTTAATTGTAATGGGATAGTATAAATACCATAAAAAATTGGAGATGATTATTATTAAAAGGGGATAATGTTAAATCCCACAAATAATGATCTTGGAATAAATATAAATATTATTTAAAATTGGAAATGATAATCATGCAAGTCCACCTTTTGTGGACCAGTGAACCTATATAAAGGGTCTAGAGGGGTCATTTGAAATCACAATCAAAGTGTGAAAAACAACACACAAGACTTGAGAATAATCAAGTAGAGTCAAGAGCCAAGCGCTGAGAGCCAAGAGTGAAGAGTGAAGAGCCAGAGCCGAGAGCTAGAGCTAAGAGCCAGAACTAAGAGCCAGAGCCAAAGCTAAGAGCTAGAGCCAATTGCTAGAGTTAGATCTAGTGGCATAAAAATATTTATTTATAGATTTAGAATCCCTACTGGGAATAAGGTGATGTATAAATAAATTTTACATCAATAATCAATCAATGTCACCTTTGAGTAGGACCCAGAGATGTAGCCCAGATTGGGTGAACTCCATTAACAATTTTAGTGTTTGTGTTTCAATTATTTTTAATTCCATTCTTTCCACATATTTGATTCAATTATTCAAATGTGGATGCAAGTTTTAATAAAACACAATACTTAACAAAAATTAATTAAATGGCTAATGATTATTTGAAGGTGTAATTGAAAGGAATGAATATATAGATATTCATATTCAATTTTAACCCAATTTTTAAACACTTTAAATTAGTTTTCATCATTTATTTAAAGCCATTATTTGGTATCCATTATAAACTAAAAGTGAACTTGAAGGGTTCGAAAGGGGTTTATGGATCACTAGCCAATCTAACCAATCTAGGATAGAATAATAACCCACTATAAGATGAAATATCTAGCAAGACACTAAAAAACATGAGTAAACACATGAAATACTCTAACATCCCCCCTCAAGTGATTCTATGGGTATATCCATAGAATGAGTCCTGATAAGAAGGCTTGATAAGGTACTCATGTACAATGTGTATCCACGAAATGAAGACGGAATATGTCTGCATGAACACCCCCAAGGACAACTTATGAAACCCCAAGTATGCTATGCAACTTAAGAAAATGAGGAGATGAAAAAGGCTTCATGAAGATGTTTTCAATCTTTTATTGAGTTAAAATATACTCCAAGCTAAGGATGCCATCATAAATGTTTTGACAAATGAGGTGCATATGTACCTCAATGTGCTTGGCTTGTTGATGCTCAACTGGGTTGTAAGATCTATGAATTACACTCTGGTTATCATACCAAAGTATAGTGGGTGAATCCTACATGAATCCAAATGCTATCAATAATTGATGAAGCCAAAGAACCTACTAACTCATTGTAGCTATTGCCCTATACTCAACCTATGTAGATTATAGTGTAATAGCCTATTGCTTCTTGCATAACCAAGCAATAGGTGAAGAACCAAGAAAAATATGTAGCTATAATTAGAACACCTATCATCAAGAAAACCTACCCAATCTGAATCACTATAGCCAACCAACTAAGTATAACCCCTGGTGTAATGCAATCCAAAATGAGTAGTGCCTCATAGATATCTCAAAATCCTCTTGGCAACTTGCCAATGACTATCATGAGGGTCATGTGTAAACCTATATACAAGCCCAACTACAAATTAAATGTCTAGGTGAATATGGGTCAAATACATAAGACTCCCTACCATCTACCTATACAATGTAAGATCACAAAGTGGGGTATTACAAGAGGTAGTGAGAATCACTCTAGATTGAAAAGGAGTAGGACTTGGCTTGCAATTATCCATGCCAAAATGTTGAAGAATATCAAGGGTGTACTTCTACTGACTCAAATAAATCCCTATATCTAATTGTGAAATTTTTAAACCAAGGAGGAAATATAGAAAGCCAATATCTATCATGTCAAACTATGATAAAAGTGCATGTTAAATAGTTTGAATCTAAGATAAGGAGCTAATAATAAGAAGTAGATCAACAACATATAAGACCAAAATAGCAATGTCCTCTTTAATACATTATGGGATCAGAGTGGAAATACACAAAGCCGATAGAGAGAAAAAATGAATTCATCTTCTCATACCAATCTCAAGGGGCCTATTTGAAATCGTAAAGAGACCTCTTCAGTTGATAAACAAGAGAAGAATCATGAACAAACCTAGTAGGATGCCCCATATAGATTTCCTAATGCAAGTCTCCATGCAAAAAACCACTCTTCATGACCTTTTGATACACTGGCCAACCTTGTGATGCATCAAGAGAAAGTACAAGGTGAATATAATCCATCTTGGAAATGAGTGAAAATTTCTTAAAATAGTTAATCCCTTCAACTTAAAAGAATCCCTTTGTAATAATATTTGCCTTATACTTATTAATAGACCCATCAACTGCATACTTAGTGTGGTAAATCCATTTGCACCTAACCAACTTTCTTCTCTTAGGAAGAGTAACCAAATCCTAAGTGTGATTCTCCATTAATGAAGAATACTCATCTATCATCACATCATCCCACTCTTGTATCCCATGAGAATGTGAAAAAGACTATAAATCCCTAGAGAATGCCTGACATAAAAGTTTAGTACCCATAGAATATACATGATGATGTCAAGTAGGTGGAAGATCTTATATGAATAGTGTTCCTTCATCAACTATTGTATAATCCTACCTAGGCATAATGGTAACATTAGTGTGAACAAGATCCTCATTCTTTATAACCTCCTCGGGAATCTCCTAAACTAGATCCTTAAAGAATGAGTCCTCGAGAGGAGGTGAATCATGGAAAAAAGAAGAAGGCATAAAAAAGATGAAGAGTCATGAGATATGAAATGCTCATCAAACTATGCATGTGTTCAAAAATGAACAACATGAGTATCAAGGTCTAAAATATGATAAACTCTCATGTCCTCATAATACCCTACAAAGACCAAAGGTTTATTCTTCTTGTCTAATGCTTTCCTTTTCTTCTTTGGTACGAATTCCCAAGCAAAGCTCCTATAGACTCAAAAAAATGAGACATCAAGCTTGGATCCAGATCAAGTTTCCTCTAGAGTCATATGCTCAAATGTTTGATGTAGTGTGTGATTCTAAATGTAGTTCACATTGTTAATTACCTCTACCCAATACATAGGAGGTAAATCTTATGAATGCATCATGCAGTTAGCCATCTCCTTTAAAGTTCAATTTTTCCTCTCTATTAATACATTCTATTATGGATTATGTGCAACAAAATGCTGGTGAGAAATACCATGGGATACTAAAAATTTAGTGAAATCTTAACTAAATTACTCCCCCTATTATCTATTCAAAGCTTCTTGATGCAACTTGATGACTATTTCTCGACCAAATCCTTAAATACTTTGACTAAAAAAATACGTCACTCTTGTACTTGAGGAAATAAACCCAAGTATGCCTTGATAAATTATCAATTAAGGTAAGTGTATACTTAGCTCCATTGAAATAAGGAGTAGGAAATACCATCAAATCATTGTGGACAAGCTCAAGTGGTGAAGAACCTCTCATGGAATTCCCCTTAGGAAATGGATCTTGGTGTTGTTTTCCCAATGCACAACTAGGGTAGACTCCATCAAGACATGAAACTATAGGAAAACCCTTTACCATGTTGTGAGTGCTCAACTCCTTCAAATATTTGTAGTTGAGGTGTCCAAATCTCTCATACCAATGTTGGCTCTCAAAATTTGCATGAGAAAGTAAACACATCCCTAAAAGAGGAGTATCATCAAACCCCTCAAAATAATAAAGCCGATAACTATGATCAACAACACCTTGTGTAATGAGTGTATGTGGCTCTAAAAAATCTTGAATTCAACACCCTATGGTGTGAAATTCATTATCTTTCCTTGACCAGAATGGCAAATATGATATAATAAAAGTAGATTTATGGAGATCTTTGGAACATATAATGCATCATTGATGTGGCCACCATCTAGTTGTATGTCACCCTTCCCCTTAACTGAAATGAAGAAAGAATATTTAACCTCACTATTGGAAGTGGAGCTCAAACTAATAGATACAAATGACTCCTTAGAAGAAGTCATATGGTGTGAAGCATTAGAATCTAGAACCCAACTATCTAAAATAGGCAACTATGATCTCTCAACAAAATTAAGTGCTTTCCCATGCTCATGAGATGTAGAAGGAAAGGAGATAGAAATCTTTTATTTCCTAACGACATCCTCTAAGGCTTGCATTTTCTTGAAACACCTAGACACTTCATGATTAGTCCCTCCATAATTGGAGCAAGATAGGTTGGACTTAGATTTGGAAGATGGTTTGGATTTAGATGTAGAAGTGTTGGTGGGCTTAGGTGCATTTTGAGGTGGAGGAGGAGTGTGTTTCTTCTTAACCTTAGATTTTCCCTTAGGCTTAGGATATGAGGCCACTAATTTTTTTGATAGGTGGAAGACTCAAAGTAAACCATTTTTTATTCCTCCTTAGTCTCTCACAAAATAACTCAAGATCTAGAATTTTTAATGTCGTACCTAATGCATCCATACTAGATAAAAATGTAGAGGCAAAGATTTGGAATGGGCCACTCAACTTAGATAATATTAAGTAGACACACTCTTCATCATTTTTATCTTGACAATTCCACTTAAATTGTGTCAATAAATTCTTGAATTTAGTGAGGTAATCTACAATAGAATCAAAGTCTTCTGGATTGAGGTAAGTTCCAATTCAAGTTACATGGCTTGTAAGTGGTCTATCTTCCTAAACAACCCTTTTAACTTTCTCCACATTTTAAATCGTGTGTCACACCCAAAAAAATAAAACAAGAGACTATCACTCATATAAATCCTAGTTAAGCCCATACATTCTTCAAATTTATGATGCTAAAAAAATTCAAATTCTCTTGTAAACTATGGTTGTGTTTCATTCATTAGGGACCATAATCCTTTGTGCTTAATTATTGTCTTTATTCTACGTCTCCATGTGTGGTAGTCTTGAGTCGTTAAAGGCTCAAAATTATCAATACCAAATGTAGATTATATGCCAATGAATCACTAAGAGAAAAAATAATTTAAGGGGTGCACAAAAATCAGCACTGAGACAACCCCTCCCCCAAAAGATGTATTAGAGGACCCCCTTCTCCCCGAATTGGCACTTTATAAAAGTAGTGCATTTTTAAAATTTACTAACACCAAATGATGAATAATAATAAAACATACACTTTTGAAAAAAATGGAACTCAAATTTGAGTTACCATTCAAAAGTTATAAGTGTTTTGATTTCTCATAAAAATAAGTCAAAACACTTAAAATTCACTAGAAATTGATTTGTGAGGCCAAATCAGAAACAAACATGGGCATGCAACCACTCATTAGAATTGGAATTTTTCCATGTACCTAAAAAAATTAATATAAGTATTAAAAAAAATATTTTACTTTGGGATGCGTGCACATGAGTTTTACTTCCTCTTTTAAAAAATATTTACAGTGTGTAACAAAAAATAATGACTAAATAGCTATGTAAAGAGGAGAAAATAGAGAATATTGTTTGTTTTTAGTAAGAGGGGTTCATATAGTCTAATCTAATAGAAAATAAACCCAATTTAGCTATAAAAAAAATTGCCAAGCTATTACACAGTAGCCTCCATGCCTCCTCCCTACAACCATCTTGTTATTCCAACGCAACAGTCACCTTATGTATTCCAATGCAATAGTTAATGAAAGGCATGCAGACCAAGAGTAGGTCTAGTCAACAGATAGGAAAGGTAGATTTATTAAAAAAAAAAAAGATGCCTCTACTAAATTCAATGGTCTGGTAAAGTGTGATGCCCAAGATGGTATGGATTGTATATTTAGGAAGTCTTTCTATTCTAATGTCAAGATATAATGATGCCTTAAATTTTATAGATCTGGTTGTCAACATAGTAATAAGATATATGATGCCAAGATACAAAATTTTAATGTTAAAACTATAAAATAGTGATGCCAAGGGAAAAAACACCTTAGTTCAGATCTCAATGACAAAGTAAAATTGACACCCATCTTTCCTATTAGATCTAAAATTCCAAGGCTGTAATAGGCAGATCTCATATGTGAAATAAGTAGATCTCCTAGGAAAAATTAAGTTGATAAAAGGTGATGCCAATCTCCAAATGTTTATAGATTGGAAGGATTCCAATACACTATATCTGCTTATAAAGACCTCCCTTAGGCTACACTCCTCTTTTCCAATGCTTTTCTTTGCCAAGAGGAACAATGTTCAATGCCAAGATGAAACTTGCCAAACTCTACCTCAAAATGTTGAAACAATAGGAAAAACTCAGATCTAAAGTGCTAAACAAAACCAATATGGCATCCTTTCCAAGAAATTTTAGATATAAAGTAATAATATAGTCCAAAGAAGAAACAACATAGATTTTTTGAATGCTCAAAAAAAATATGATGCCAAGCAAGTGTATTTCCAATGCCTAGCTAGTGATAAGAACCCCAAAATTGGAAACTAATGATAAAACACCAAATTAGATCTCATAATTAGATCTCAATGAGCTTAGATTAAAAAAAATGAGTTGTTAAAATAAATCTTAGCTGCCATAATTTGATCTTAGAATCAAAAGAATGCTAAGGTTAGATCTCAAGCAAACTAAGAAAAAAATCTAATGCCTAACAGATATTCTCTTTGAATTTCAAGCTAAGGATGATTGGAACTTCTTGAAGAATCTAGTACCATATTAAGAATGGTAAAAACATTTCATGAAGCCAAGATTAGAAGAGTTCTTAACAAGAACATCACAATAGTTGCAGACAAATGGAATGCAACACAAAGCAAAACTAAATGCTTATTCAGAATATGAGAATAAGAGATGAAACTAGTATAAAACACTTACTTATATAGGCAAGGAAAAATATAAACCTAGCTAATATAACCAATGTGGGATAGAACAATAACTCATTACAAGATGAAATATCTATTAAGACACTAGTAAACATGAGTAAACACATGAAATACTTTAGCAATATTAATTATGTCAACATGTGGAGAGTATTTAGTCATATAAATGTAATTTTCATTGAAGTATGTATATAACATATTGAATTCAAAGTATACAAGTGTCATGTCTAGATAGGTTTAGCAATAAACCATGAAGTAAAATAACCATCTTTGAAGTAGAATACATAGTAAAAATGCATGATATGTATCATGGTATCACTAATAAATATCATCAATTAAAATTTGTAATACCCCTCATGTGGAACCTCTTTTCCCTATTCTATTAGGTATGTTCATCTTGTGCATTGACCCTTGGTGTGTATAAAATTAAAATTTTGGTTTCCTCTTTGTACTATGGGTAAGCAAATGTTATTTATTTTTAAGCAGGTTTGAATTAAAGTTATACTAGCACATCTTAATCATATATTTTATATTTCTAAAAAAAATCAATATTTAAATGTGTAAATTTAAAAAGGTTCATGGGCCTCCTAGAAAGGCTATGAGTTCTATTAGGTAGGATTACTAGGAAGCCTAAAACCTAACTTAGTTTGGTAGGCTTGTCCCACTAGTTAGAGTGTGCATAAATTTATTTATGTGAATTGAATGAAATGTATGAGGATCATGTGGGTATGTCATAATTTTAATTACCTATGTAAGGAAGTGTGTTTACTTGTGCATGATTCATTAATAAGAGTGGGTAAAATCTAGTGGGAGAAATTTATATTTAACCTCCCACTAATGGCTCATTTTTGTTGTTGACTAACCATGGGAGGAGCTTATTGGAAAGAGGAGGATATTTTCATGGAGCTTTGGGATCTTGTGACAAGCATGGAAAGTGTTGGATAAGAGGTAGGTATTTTATGCATATCATACCCTTAGTGTTTTATGCATTAGAAATTAATCTTCTTAAGCAAATGATGATTATGATTTAGAATTGGAAAGATAATCAATTGTTTAAATTCCATCTTATATTTCTCTCTTTATCTCTTTGATAAAAGTTAGTGGATTTAGTGTAGTGTCCAAAGATAATATTTATATATTAAAATATGTAGAATTGTATATAATGGAAGTGATCTCTCTTTGTGTGTGTGTGTGTGTGTGTGTGTGTGTGTGTGTGTGTGGGTGTGGGTGTGGGTGTGTGTGTGTGTGTGTGTGTGTGTGTGTGTGTGTGTGTGTGTGTGTGTGTGTGTGTGTGTGTGTGTGTGTGTGTGTGTGTGTGTGTGTGTGTGTGTGTGTGTGTGTGTGTGTTTTTCAAACATGCACTTTTTATTTTTCATTGTTGGTTGTCTTTCATGATAAATATTGGGGCTATAAACTTTTATAAATGAATTAGTTTGCTTTAAACCATTATTATGAAATTTTATATTCTTAATAAATTTATGTGTATGTGTATTTTTGATTTAGTGGATAATGATTTAAACCTTCTTATCCATTAAGTTGGATTTTATTGATGACTTGAAATCCTTTAATGACTCTAATTTTTGGTTCCTTCTTATAGGTACTTGCTTTGGTCTTGAACTGTCTTCCTCAATCTCTCTCTCTTGAGCTTAGCTCTTAGCCTCTTTGCATGAATAATATTCTCTTATATTAAAGAGATATCATATTCATAACAATTATATGCACCATATATATTTTTATCATCCATACCATCATCCTCATTATCTCCTACATCATCTCACAACTTCACTTTTCACTTTGTGTCAAACTAGCTCACTCTCACGTAGTTTCCTAGGCTTGAAATTTTTATGCATGGTTTCTTTGCTATTCCTCCACACTATACTCATGTTAATATCCTCATATAATTTATTTTATCATACCTTAATCATATAATACTATAACTCAACCCTCAAGTTAGGATTTCAATCCAACTACTCATTCTTCTATCAGAACTCATTTCCTTGTAACCCTCTTTTCACACAAACTCTTATAGTTGAAAAATATACTCAAATTTCATACAAAATAAAAAAATATTAAGATTCCCTTTATCTCCATTATTCTTCACCTAAATTTTCATTATTTAACTCTCAATGAAAACACCCTAACTTAACACTCGTTATTGTTATTGTTAATATCATATGGTATTGAACCACTTAAAAACTTATTGAATCATCTTTTACACATTAAATTACATTTGATTACAAATTTTTATGATTATTTTTAGGTTTGAACAAAAGTTATTGGACATTCCATGGTGAAACCCTAGCCTAAGCTTAGACAATCATGTGTAAGGCTAAGAGGGAATAAAAAGGAATATTAAGAGTTTCTGATAGATTAAAATTTAAAATAATTGAATAATAAGGTCTTACCCACATTTTTACATCTTCTACAATAATTTTAAGTTCAATATCTAACCTCATACATCTCTAACAATCTAAAATACATAATTTTGACTTTTTTATGGACTATGTGTAGGTTTCAATTGAATTATGACACTCTCTAATGTATA
The DNA here is from genome assembly GCA_037957365.1 of Torreya grandis. Classification (NCBI taxonomy): domain Eukaryota; kingdom Viridiplantae; phylum Streptophyta; class Pinopsida; order Cupressales; family Taxaceae; genus Torreya; species Torreya grandis. The sequence continues at coordinate 875,318 of JARHVA010005026.1, forward strand.
TCTTAACTTATAAAAGTATTATAATATATTAATATGAACCCTATAAAAATTTTATTATTCACACCATACAAAATTCACTTTAAAACCATTCAAAATACACAACTCACTTATTATTTTTGATTGTACATTAACACAAAGTTACCTCCAAATGGATTGTGTTGAGTAATCTACTAGTTGGATTGAATTTTAAATCCTCCAATGGACTTATTTTCATTAAAATTTATAATAAAAAATTTAAAAATATTATAATACACTCTTAATAACCTAAAACTCTTGAATTAAATTCCAAACACCTACTCTACTCTTTTTCTTTAGGACTATGCAAAACAGAATTATTGAAGCTTACACAAAACAATTTGTCTTCTAAAAGTAAATGAAAATATTTAAATAAAATAAAATTAAAACAAAATTAATATATTTAATTCATACCCAAACACCTTTTTAATACCTTAAACACATTCTTAATTCATTCTTTTCATTTATCAAAATCATTTTCCTACAACTTTTATACACAAAATTTGGAGTTAGGGAGACTTATTTTCACATCTTCATATTTCATTATCTTTATTAAATATCCTTAATTATATCACATTATAAATATTATATCTTAATACATTAATACCCCTCACACTACACTCAACATTCATTTTTATATCTTCTTCCCATGCCGAACATACAAACAAACATTTTTTTGTTGCCAACTCCATACAAGTGGTAGTTACAACTTGTCTTTTCTTAGCCTATATTCTTATTGACTAATAATTTTACATAAATACACATTTTATAAAACATCTAATACCTTAAAGTATCATTTAAAAACATTTTCCAACCTTAGTAATTCTCAAAACACCCCAAAACACCATTCAAGGCCTAGTTAGAATTCAAATTTTTTAATTAGGCTTTTTGGTGAGAAAACTAGAATAGATAGAAACACACAATGTGAAGACTCATAATGAATATAAATCATTACAAATGACCCTAAAAGACATAAAGAATAAAACAAACCAAAAATGCGTATCATGACATATTCAAACATGCTAACACTTCATTTACCTAGTGATGTTTTGCATCAATTTTTATTTACTCATTAACTAAATAAACCCCATAAATATAATTTTATTAATGAATAAAATGATTATCTATAGGGTTCATGATAAATTTAAAAAATAAATAATATTATAACATTCATTATTATAAATAAATAATAATACATATATAGTAATAAAATAAAATAAAATATTTATTTTCATAATAATAAAAGGATTTTAAAAATAGAATAAATTATTAAGGTTGTTATAAGGGCTTGGGTGACCATCTAACCTTGATAAAAGACAATGGAAATGCCCTGGTTGTACTCCTTTGAGAGCCCAACCTTTGGTGGTAGGCAGTAGGACTGTAAGTGGAGCATGATGCCTCCACCCTTAGAATTGGGTTTCTTTTTTTAAAATATTTTGTTCAATTAATTTTTATTATAATAATGCCTACTCAATTAATAATTTAATATTACTTAACCCTTTTCATATCCATTTCATATTTTAATCATGGTTTGTTTTAAAATAAAAATGTTACTCAAATTCAATTTACTCAAACTTTTGACGAATACATGAATCATCTCCTCTACCCCAAACTAATAAGTGTTCATGATAATTGGACAATGAAATTTATTATATACATTTGAATATTTTAATTGTTATATACATTGAATATATGACTAAATTTTGTATCCTTGTACCCCTTCTAAATACTTTAGTGACTCTGATTTCATAATTCTTGAATTTTGATAAGCCAAGTCTTTTGTTTAAACTACCCACCCTCATAAAAAAGATAGACTAGTTACCTTGTGCATAGCTACTCTAGAATGTTTTCATAGCTAACTTGATTACACTAAAGTTAAAAATTAAATTAACTGCATAATTTTAGTTATTCATGCTTAGATTCTTTATCATATAGGTTCTCTCAATATCAATCAATAATTTAACATGGTTGACCTTTGGAACTTTTTTTATTAAAAATTATGTATCACTTTTTGTGGGTGCACTCATTAATTATAAATTAACCCATTCTTTTAAAATTATTAAATATCTTAATTAAACCTTTGTGTCTCTTAAACCTTTGCTTAAATGTTGAATAATTTCCTTTTTTAAACTCAGGCATTGATATTTTGCTTGAGTAACTTTCTTGTTATTTTTTAAACTAAATAAAAAAAGGTAAAAGATATCACAAGTTCTTAATCATTGCATGTGCCTAGCCATTTTAATTATTAAATAATTAATGTCTCATGTTAATTTAAGTGTTTGGTCTTGAGAATAAATATTAATCATAATTTAATATTATATCTCAGTCTTTTCATATTTTAAAATGAATTACCTTACCCAACCATATTAACCAAATAATTAAAGTTAATCATCCAATCAAACATTTATCAATAATGCTACACCACATATTCAACTAAGTTAAACCCATTTTGAAATCAATGAAAAATAAATATTGAAAATTCTCAAATATGGAATAGTAAATTATTTCCAATTGGCTAGAAATTACCAATCTATTTGTTATATAAATTTATTTCCTTTAACTTTTAAAAAAACATATTGGTTTTTTAAAAAAATATATAAATAGTTTTCTAGTACAATTTTAGCTCTTGAAAATCGATAAGGAATTAGTCTTAAATAAATACATAAAAAGTAGATTTACCTAATTTGATATTTTATCTCCATTATCAACTATTCATTTTGACCAATTCTGAAGACATTTTACAAGAGTAAAATTTCACTATCGGTTTTTGTTTCCAAAGTTGATTTGGAATTGATAAAAATAAATTATCTAAAATGAAATTTTTACATACAAAAGTTTTTATATAATTTTAATAACTTAAAATTATCAATTTTTAAATAAAATAATTTTATTATAGTATTTTTCTATTTTTAGTCATGCAATGTTAAAATCAGTTTTAAGAAAAAAAATGTAAAGCTCATTTCAGCCGTTAAACTTATTTTATAATGCTTAGTAAATTTATTGGTTTATTACAAATAATAATATTTCAATGTGTAAAATATTTTACCTTTAGCTTATAAAACACGTTATAATTCTTGAAAAAATGTATCTCCTCTTTTAGGATTTAAAACAAGAGTGTTTTTGTACTTGATTTTTTAACTTGGAGATTAGTATGCTTAACCTCATTAGGAGTGGTACTTATTGTTGTGATGGTTAAATGAATTATTTACATAAATTAATTAATGTGTGATTATCTTACACCATTAAAATCTATTTTATACATTTAAAATCTTAGTTTGAGTTTCATACCATGAACATATTTTATTTATTTAAGGTTTTAGTTGTCCTATGACTAGGTCTAAGGACAGTATTTTATTAGCAATATAATGTGCTATTGGTTGAATTATTTCTTGTACTTTATAATCTTAAATTTTATTATTCCTAGATTTTTGGATGCTTCTTTTAAACCTTAGTAGTGCCTAGTTGTGTTTTATCCAATTAGTAGTCGCGGTGGTACCTACAAGGGTAATTGATTTTAACTTAATCGTAAAATTGACTGATTAAGCCTGAATACCTTCACATTAAAACTAAAACTTGTTTTGGCTAATAATTCAATTAATACCAAACCTAATTATACATATTAATTTGATCATTATATATGCATAGGTAGCCTATGGAGTGGGCATGGGCATAATAACTAACTCTTAAAATAATTTTCAAGTGTGGAGCTTAATAACTAACTTATGCGGTGATCTTTTAGCATAGATGCTAACTAATAACCCTTATATTTCTTAACATTATTATAATTATTTAAGGTGGTATTCCTTGTGAATGTTTATCCTTTTAGTTGTTACATTCATAATATAATTAGTTATTGTGACTATAGTTAGTTGTTGGGTAGTAAACCTGATTGTATATCTAGTAAACTAGCTTTTGTTATTTTATGTTGACCTTGGTCATTGATAAAAAACACTCCCTATAGATTAATTTTATCTAATAAATGTAAGGAAAATATTATGAGACTTTTAATATTATTGGGTCAAATGAATGTGTGTTATAAGAATAGCCACTGAGAGGTGGGGTGAATTAGTGCCCTTAAAACAATCACTCAATTTCACTTGTCATTCATGAAGCATTCATTCAACACTATTTATCTCATTTCACTCCTTGAACCACACCATTAGGCCTACTCCTAATTAGGAATTCTTACTACCAGAATGTCTACCAACCAAAAATGAATAATACAACCAATATTATCAAATAACCATACCATTAAATCATATGTATAAAACCTCCATGACCATGTTCTTGAAACAATACAACATAGGTTTTAAAACCTATAACTCACTCTTGAAACATGACCACTTACAACTATTTGAATGCTCCAAAACCTAGTCATAAATAATTGACCACCATATTCTTGAAACAATACAACATAGGTTTTAAAACCTCTAACTCACTCTTGAAACATAACCACTTACAACTATTTGAATTCTCACCATGTTCTTGAAACAATATAACATAGGGTCATCACCATGTTCTTGAAACAATACAACATAGGTTTTAAAACCTCTAACTCACTCTTGAAACATGACCACTTACAACTGTTTGAATGCTCCAAAACCCAGTCATAAATAATTGACCACAAATCATTTATACAAGGACATTTCATGACTCTCAATGCACTCATATGAACCTTAGATAAATTCATATCATCTTTATATGAATTATAAAATTCAATTTTAGGAAAACCACTTTAAACTAATCTCTGCTAGATGACTACTTCGAACTGTCAAAAACTTCAAAACATAGTCATGAAAATAAAGACTTAAATCACATATAGAATCACTTTAATGAACTTCCAATGGATTTTAATGATCCTTAATCATCCTTATAATATCTTAAAACAAATATATTATAAATTCCAATACTAATATTGGTCTTACAAACCATTATCATGGCTTTACTATACAGATACCTCATTGTGTTAGACAAGTCAGTTTGAGAGCAAACTTATACCATACACACATATCTAAATATTTTATCCAATGGGGATATTTTTTACATGTATTTAAAACAACCCATTGTAATTTGATCCATCCCTAATCCATGGCAACACATCCCTAATCTCATTCCCACTTCTACCTATTTTTTTCATTGTCTTTTTCACTAGACCTTTTAAGTGATAGGTCAACTTTCATGAACAATTTAGCATATTTTAAGTATATATAATGATCATAAACCACCATTTTCATAATATATAAGTATCAATATTCAACCTCCATCCACTTATCAACTTTTACTCAATCAATTATGCCTATTATAGAAATTTTCCAAGAAATGTGGCTTTTCCTATATAGTTTATTCACCCATCTAATAAAATAATGCCACTTGGAGGTACCTAGGAGATTCTTATACATTATCCTATCATCAAAATAGGTCATAAAATTAATTCTGATCCATTTCTATCAATGTCTTCCATATCGAGTCATTGTTAGGGTTTTAGAGAGGGTTAAGACCACCTTACAATCTTAATGGTTGTTCATAAATTTTGGGCCCTTAATATAGAAATATATGCTTGGAAACTTGATATATTAACCTTTTAAAAATTACATAAACTTATTATGATCTCATTCAAAGGTTTCACATACCAACAAGCACATGAAAGCCCTTCTTGGGTTGAGAACCCTTCATTTTGTGCACATAGGAAACTTGAAAACCATATTTCATGCTTTCTTCTTCAACTCAGGACATCAAACTCCACCAACACACTTGAAACAACCACTCACACATCCTAAAAAGATAAAATTATCTATAGCACATTGTAAACTAAACTTAACCCCTCATTAGGCCACACTAGGTCTCTTTGCACATAAGGCCTATACCTATAAGCCACACTTAGACCTTGAACACAACTTGAAACCTCTTATATTGATCTCAAAAATTTATAATCATGTATTTAAACCTCAAAAAAATCTCACACACTATCAATATTCTTGTCACAAGCCTTAGACTACTCATCTCCACAACCTAAGCTGATAACAAGAATTATTGGCACTCCTTCACATCTGAATTATGCTCCACCATGGAAAATAGTCCACTTGGACTTGCAGACTAGTCATCATTCACCTTAGCTACCTTTGGTTTTCATTAACTATATTATCTTATTTCTTTCAATCTAGGGGCATCAACCTTATTATTTTAACTTGAGAATTCATGCTTATAAAACTTTAAAATATGACCAACCTTTTGACAATTGAAACACATTATTCCTATTGATGAAAACACACCATTACCCATACCTTTTGACTAATGATTTCCTCTTTCTTTACTAGTATAGTATCTTGAAATATTTCCTATATCATGACAACTATAAAAAACAACCTCATTCATATCCCTTGATTTATGATTCTCCTCATAGTTTCATGCATATTCATTCTTGGAGGGTCTTCTAAAATGTCTTGCTCTATGACCAAATTGATTACATGAATAATAATAACCATTGAAAGGATTAACATACCTTATATCATTAGGATATTTGATAGGATTAGTCTTCATTTTTATATTACCATCAATTCTTGATTGGCTATTGACCTTTAAGGTCTGATTCTCTTTAATCACATTAGTATTCTTATTTTTGCCTCTATTGAAACCAAGACCTATTTTGTCATTAGCACTTTTTTAATTACTCAAAATGTTTTCTAGATCATTGGTAATTTTTTTAAACTTCACAAATGACTTCACCTTATTTTATTCTTGATCCAACTTAGCTCTTAACGAATCCATTTTTAGTTACATACCTGGCACATTCTTCTTTTTTAGCCTTTAAGCTTGTAGTCACAATCTCAATTTGAGTCTATGCCTATTTGACTATTTCTTCTTATTCCTTGGAGTTATTTCTCAATATCTCTTCAAAAAATTTATTTTATCCTTATAGTATTTGACAAGATACCTCATCACCTTATTCTTCATATTCATCATCTTTATTTATTATATAACATTCATCAACTCAACCTCAACGTCCACTTCATCTTTTTTTGCATCTAAATCACCAACAGTACCTCCAAACTACCTGGACTCTTCTTAATTTGAACATCTTGCTTCCTCATCCATGAAGATAAATTCATTAACATCAGGACCAACACCTTTATGGTCACTCTTATAATCACTTCTCTCACTCTCATCAGATGAGCTATAGTCTTCCTTGGTGTAAAAGCTTCTTTTGTTCTTAAAAACTTCTTATTATCATACTTTTTATAACTTTTATTTCTCTTATTAGATCTATAGGACTTCTTGTCATGATCATGACCTTCATCATCCTTTTTCTTATGCTTATGAGGTCACTTATTAGCAAAGTTTCCAATTTCTCTAGAATTAATTCACTTGAAGGGCAGTTTACCCTTGTATTTACCTAAACCATTTTTCAACTTTCTTGAAAACATAGCTATCAACTTATCATCATCAATATCAAAATCATCATTATGTTTTAGTTTCTTACCTTGTCTCTTATTCTCTTTTGAATTCTTTTCTACCTTGAATGCATCTTCCTTATTTTTAGGTCTTCCTTCACTTGTCCTCATCTCATAGGTTGTTAGGGTGCCATAAATTCCATCCATCTCTAGTTTGTCTAGAGATGACATCTCTTCAATAACAAACACTTTATAATCAAACTTATGAGTTATATATCTAAATATATTTTGAATAATAGTAGACTCTTTCACTTTTTCACCTAGGCCTCTTATGATGTTGACTACTTCATCAACCCTCAATAGGTAGGTTGCAATGGTCTCATCTTCATTCATCCTTAGGCTTTCAAACTATCTTATATGGGTTTAAATTTATCCAAATTGAGCTTGGAGTCTCTCACATATATTTTTAAAAAACACACTACATCATCTTCACAATATCTACCTCTGATAGGCCATAAAGATAACCATTCATTGCTTTTAAATTGTTGTCACTAGCCTTCTTACATGTTGAATTTGTAGGGAAAATAGAGTGTGTAATATATCCATCCTAAAATAATTAAAAATAATCATGACCTTGATATATAAAATATGTTCTCATCTTAACACTCCAAAAATCATAATTATATCCATTGAACAATGGAGTCTTACTTTTAGAGAAACCACCTTGTGCTTAAATAGCCATCTTCACTTGCTTAGGATCTCCTTTAGGCTATTAGGAATAATTTAAAGGAATTTATATGATACAAATTGTTAGAATAAAAACCATTTAGATGTATGGGGTGAATAAATTATCTTAAAACAACCATTCAATTTCACTTATCATTCATGAATAATTCATTCAAACACATACATCAACCAATGCATAACAAGCATCCGCATAAGCATACAACATATGAACACAAGAGATATGTAGAAAACACTCAAGGGGGTTAAAATACACTAAAAATATATTTTAATATATTATTATAATAAATTAATCAATATTTATTCATTAACCAACCCCACAATGAGTACCAACCCCTCACTAGTCAAGCACCAACTCAACTAGGCCTTTAATAAGCACCAACTTGTAAGGAGGTACCAACACCCTAGGTGACTTAGTGAAAAATCATCCAATTGGAACCTATGATCACCTTTTTACACTTTTATCTCACTCAAATAATTATTATCACCTTATTTTTCTCTTCACACTCTTTTATCTCTCTCAAAAAGCCTATTAGGCCTCTTCATTCAACTAACCCTCTTCTTGATAGATTTAGGTCATATGACATCGATCATCATCTATATAATCATTATTATAAATTCATGACATATTAAAAACACTCTATAATTGTCTTAAATCCCTCTACCTTGTTTTCAAATTTATATTTCATTTGTTCAACCCCTTAATATTCTAAGCAGTCAAATTAGGCCTTTTAGACCTTTTTCTTATACTTGACTCTTGCTTTCACATACCTTGGGTGTGCATAAACATATCCATAATTGGATCACCCTTGAAATGGATCAAATAAAATGTTTCATATGTGAAATAACAATTACATATCTTTTCCACTACTCATAAATACCAAAACCACCATTAGGCCTAATAGAGACCTAATGTAATTAGGCCTTCTCAAAGCACATGTTTCACCTTAACCACCTTAGAACATATTAAGTCTCAAAAAATAGATTAAAAACTTCAAAAAAACTTTAATTATACCCCTTATAATCTAACCTTATGTCCTCAACACTATTTATCTCATTTCACTCCTTGAACCACACCATTAGGCCTACTCACAATTAAGCCTTCTTAATACTAGAAAGTCTGCCAACCAAAACTGAAGCATACAACCAATTTGATAAAAGAAACATATAATTAAATAATATGGATATAATTTAAATTTATTAGGATCATAACTATTTTTTTGAAACATTTCAACATAGTGCTTAAAGCCTCTAACTCACTCTTGCAACATGACCACTCATAACTACTTGAATGCTCCAAAACCCAGTCATGAATAATTGACCACCAATCATCTATAAAAAGAGATTTCATGACACTAAATTCACTAATATTAACCTCATAGACATTAATATAATCTTAATATTTATTATATTCTTAAAATTTGGCCAAATCACCTCAAACTCATCTCTACTAGATGACTACTCAGAACTGTCAAAAACTTCAAAACATAGTCATGAAAAAAAAGACTTGGAAAACCTATAAAATCACTTTCATGAAATTAAAATGGGTTTATGTGATCCTTAATAATCTTTATAATATCTTTAAATAAATATATTATAAATTACAATAGAAATATTGGTCTTATAGACCAATCTCATGGCTTCATTGTACACAGACCTCACTGTGTTAGACAAGTTAGTTTGAGAGAAACTTTATACCACACACACAAATATAAAAATATTATATCCAATAGGTATATGTGTTTCATGTCTTTAAAAACAACCCAATTCAATTGGATCCATCCCTAATCCATGGAAACACATCCCTAATCTCATCCCCACCTATACCTATTTTTCTCACTATCTTTTTCACTAGGCCTTCTTAGAGATAGGTCAACTTTTAAGACTAGTTTAGCATATTTAAAATATTTAAAATTATCATATACCACCATGGTCATAATATATAATTCTCAAACTTCAACCTCCATCCAATTATCAAATTTGAATTGATCAACTCTGCCTGTTATATCAATTTTTTGATAAACATGGCTTTTTCTATAGGGTCTACTCACTCATCTGACAGACCAATGCCACCTACAGGTACCTAGTCGATTATTATACATAATATAATCATAAAAATGGGTCATAAAATTCATTTTTATCCATTTATATCAATATCTTCAATATCAGGTCATTTTAGAGAAGTTTAAGACCACCTTACAATCTTAACAATTATTCATAAAGTTTAGGCCCTTAATTCATAAACCAATGCTTGTAAGCTTGAGATAGGAACCTTCCAAAACTTACATGAACTTATTAGGATCTAATTCAAATGTTACATGTTTTAATGATCACATGAAAGTCCTTCTTGGGTTGCAAACCCTTCATTCTATACACATAGGAAACTTCAAAACCATATTTCATCCTTTATTATTTAACTCAGAACCTCAAACTCCATCAAAACACTAAAATAACCCTCTCAAACCTCTATAAAATCTCACATGATCTATATCACTTTGGAAACTAAACTTGACCCCTCATTAGACCACATTAGGTCTCTTTGCACACAAGGCCTATACCTGTAAGTCACACATAGACCCTGTACACACCTTGAAACCTCTTGTACTACTCTAAAAAAATTATAATCATGTCATAAAACCTCATAAAAATCTCACACACTAAAAAACATCTTCTCATAAGCCTCATACTACTCATCTCAACATGTTATCAAGCCCATGCCTTCTCACTAAGTCTCTTCATGCAATGACCAAGCATCAAAACTGACCTTGGAACTCTTTTGAAGACTTATTTACCTCATTATCATGCTTACACAACTTTATACACTCTTTTATTCCTATACTAACACAATTAACTAAGCTTCACTATGCTTCATGCATACACCTTTTCACTAGGTTAGACTAGGCTTTTCAAGACACCTAGTACTCAACAATATGCTTACCTTATATATTTATATTGACCTTGTATCTTGATATTTAATTTGAGAACATGTCATAAAACTCATAATAATTACCATGTTTTCTTCAAATTATCTCTTAACAAAGAGACAATAGGTTGCTTTCAAATTCTCTCTTGTCATAAGACTTCCTTGTCACATACCACTTCATCATGCATGCCATCAACTTTGACATTAACATCAATGACAATATCAATGTCATAATAGAAAAAATAGGAACATATCTCAATAATGTGGGTTCCTTTGTCATTACTTTTGATCCCTATTTATGCTTTTGCGTAAAAGTGATTTTGGATATGCACACATACCTTGAGTTGTTAAGGTGTTTTATATCAAGCAATTTTTGAGTGTTTGGTTTCATCTTGAGTTGACATATAAAGATCGTATAATATTTATTGACTCAAATTAGTTTTTTCCTTTTTGACTTATATTTTTAACCCCATTTGGTGGTGATGTCTTAAGGAGGAAACCCTTCACAATTTTGAAGTATAACTACATCATACCCTAATTTTAAGGAGTGGATATGTAGGTTACCTAAGTTGTGAAGGCATTAGGTCTAGGTCATATTCTAGGTTAGGTTTTCCTTAGTTTTATCCTTTTATGTGATTAAGACACTTTTTTTTAACTTATTTTGTAGTTTGACCTATTCTTCAATTATGATAACCTTATTATTAGATTTGTTGTAGCATTGGTAGTTCCCTAGAGATGGATATATTTTTATAACTTTCCTTTTTTTGTGCCCTTGGGAGTAGATTTTGTGTATTATTTAATAACGAATCTCCCTTGGTGAACCTTAGGGTGGTGACCCTATTATAGAGTAATTGTTGCCTTGGTTCACTATTGTTTTCACTTATGTGTGTCGACTGAAGAGAAATGTTTGAATATCTTCATGAACTATTAAATCAATAAAATATAATTAAGATAGACCTTAATTTTATAAAATCACAGTGATGTGACTTTTTCCTTTTACTTAAAAATGATATTAATTTAATGATTAATGAAAGCACTATTGAACTTAACTCTAACCTAAACATGTTTTTATTACATTTTCTTGAGAAGTCTTATTGTAGAAATTAAATAAATCATTGAATATTTTTTTGTGTCACACTCTTTTTTAATGTTAAAATAATGGTAACAATAGTTAAACAATTAAATACCATTGAAATTAAATAACCAAAAAAATATTTATACTTGTGTTTTGAGATAAAATTTTGGGCATGACAAAACAAGCATAACATGTGATGTCACACAATGTCATATAAGGTCATAAATAAGGCCAAGGGATGTAGACAATGGAAATTAATATGTTATAACAAACAAGTTCAAAGACCACACATACAGGACATTAAGAATATTTCAAACAAGGGACATGTTAAAATTTCACACCCAACATGGGACCAAGGTCCACAATCAATGGGCATGTTCAAATTTTGAACATAGAAATTAAACATCACACACATAAGCCAAGTGATGGCCCACTATCAAAAAAGGAAATTAAAAAATTACATCTTGGAATGAAACTTTTGACAAAAAATTGATAAAGTATTATTTTGAATAAATTTACAAAGAGGGGTGAAAGCATATAAAACTTTCACAGGAGGTTATGGAAGAAAACCAACTTTCCCATGTAACCAACCAACTAACAAAACAAGTAAATAAATAAACTAAACATATCATTTGCTAACTATTATAACTATGGTGGTGTCACATAAAGTAATTCATGCCTTGAACATTATTATTTTAATCTAAGTAACAAAACATAATTATATCAAATATCCAACAAACCCCCCTTGATCCAAAGGGGTATAGATGATGAAGATCTGAAGCTATGACTATGAAATCATCAATGAATCTCTGATACATCCACAAAATAGTACATTGTACATCAAGGTACTAATCAAAACCAATGTCACTCCATACAAAATCTTGCCCAATGAGTTGTGGCATAAAACGCTGATGAACATGATCAAGGCTTGTTCATCCCCTATGATCATCATACAATACTGTATTAGAACCTGATCAAAGCCTATTCAACTACATAGACCCACATAAGGTTCCACATAGGAACCCATCCAAGTAAATAAATAAACTAAACACATCATTTACTAACTATTCTAGCTATGGGGGTGTCACGTAAAGTGATGCATGCCTCAAAAATTATTATGTTAATCTAAGCAACAAAACATAATTGAATAAAATATCTAACACCAAGGACTATAATCAATTGTGCATGTTCAAATATTGCACAAGTAAATATTTCACACTTAATTCCAATAACCATAAACAATAATAAATAAATGTCTAGCCTACCATGCAAGAAATTAAAAAACATAAAAGGATCATAGAACAAGTAAAATCTAGTATACATTATCCATATATATTAATTTCACATCATAAAAAACTAACATATTTATGTATCACAATGTAAAATTTGAGTGATTAGGATGACATTTGTAAGATATATATCTTGACATGGAATTCAAGGTCATAGATAGATACAACATGTTGATAATGTAACCTGTAGAATTTATATTCCCCCAACATACACATGACCATTAGGTAGAATGGAATATAGCATTTAATAATCTATGTATAATATGTGTGTCCTATGTCACACTTGTATACCTTATGAAATGCATGTGTGTTTGAAAAACTGTATGTTATTGATCAAAATTTGTGATAAATAACATATGTATGGAAGGGAATTATCAACTCATGTCATGCTCAAGTCTTATTTTTTATTTTTTAGAATATTTTGCATGTTTTTTATATTTTTGACATGTTTGAATTTTTAATATTTGAATGATTTTGAACTCTTTAAAACATATTCTAGGTAAATTAGAAAGACATCAAAAATATAATAATGTGAGATATTTGGATAATCCAAAACATGTTTTATAACATAGTATAAACTATAGGTGATAGTATGACAATGTAGGTAGAGTGAAAGCAAACAATATGGATCCATTGTATACATGTATTGTAATAATTTAGTTCAATATCATGTGTGGAGATAATAATATACATGCCCCCAATGGGAAAACATAAATGTATGTTCATGTAATATGGAATAGTAAGAGTATGTAATCATGTAAATACAAATGAAAGTCAAATTATGTGTAGGTAGTTCATATTCAATAATTCTCAAGTAGTATGCCGCAAAATATATGCACTATAATCACTATGTAATGAATGTCATAGATGTTCAAATAAGGGTATACAATCAAAATGCAAGTGAAAAATGAAATAAACACAAGGGGTATAAGGATAGAAGGATAAATAGGATGAGTCGACATGAGGAAGCTATTAATAATGGAAAGTATTGAAACTTAACAATTGAATTGATCCACATGATGTTCCCATGGGGTTCCTATATAACATATGTAATCATTGTTTGAATTTTGTGTTAATCCACCAATTTGGATGGGATTCTACTATGTAGGTGTTGCATTTTTCAAATGTCATACCAATATTTTAAACAATCATAATCATGTTCATAAGAATATTTTTGGAGTGTTATCTAAATAGGTATTTTCTTTTGTTTGTTCTTGCTCAATTACTTTTATCCTCTCTTGAGATTTTAACCCTTGTAACTTCATGTTATAATGTGACATAATCATGATCTTTCCCAAATGTTTCCATTATTGCTCTCATCCATGATTTTCTTAATTTTTCATTACTTGGATCATATATTTTGAGGATGAATTTATGTGAATGAAAAGTGTTGCATGTAGATGAATTAGAATATGAAAAGGAATCAAGTACTATAATATAATTTTTTTGATCACTAATCATATAATTTTATATACGATGTATAACTTGAGAAGGTGCAAAAATTGGTGGGGTATGCTATATAGTACGAGAAGGTCTCAATGTGTGTTTTCATTGTGGAACATGTTGGATTATATGTGGTACTTATTTAGGATGCACTATAGAATATTTATATTTATTTAAACTTTGAGTAACCCTTTGATAGTTTTTATTAGGAGGGTGTACAACTCTCTTTAGAACTGATTATATATAAATATTTTTTATAGGTGCAATAATTGAATCTACACTATGATTTTGAATAGGTGCACACATTATCTTTGTATTTTGCTCATGAATAGGTGTCACAACCAACTATGGTGGTGTTGGATAATGAGGATTTACCATTAACTAAATAGGGTACTCATATCAAATGCCTTAAATTTTGATCTCTTAATTACAATGTATGTATTTGATACATCTATGTATTAGAGATGGTACTATGTGGAGCTTCTTTATCCAAGGGGATTCTAATAACATAATACAGACATCTATGATTGGTAATATTAAAAATGGAGTATCCACTATTTCTAAACCAAATTGAATAGGTATCATTATGTGTTCAATAGTATTCTATGTATGTAAATTGAATGTTTTAACTATTCTTGATGTAGCTTGTAATTCTTGCTCTATGTATCCAAAACTATGAAGGAATGTCAATGTACATGCATTTTAACTTGACCCATTATCAATCACAACACTATATATAAGTTTTTTGTTGATGTAATATTGAATAAATAGTTCATGTTTATCTGAATCAATCATATTTAACTATCATCAAATGTGATAATAGAACATGGTGATAACTTCCCTATAAATGTACCAATAATACCATCTATTGGATACCCATATGTTAAGAAATGAGGATGCACATTGTGATCATGGTGCACCTATGAATTAAATATTTTTTCATTGTATCATGGTTGTGAAATGGATTACTAAATATTTTGATCATTGCATTATTTTGGTCTAGCTTCATATGTGGGTGTGCTTATCTCAATAGTATTCTCATTGATAAGATCATGTGTTTTGTGCCTTATCCTAAAAAAAATGTTTATAAAATTTGTGATCTAGGAATTTGATCAAGAGAGGATGGTTAGTATGGTGTTAGCTCTAAAATGAAAACAAAATGAAAGAAACACACTAATAGCATAACATCTCTAGGCCTAGACATTAGTGAGAGCTTGGTAACAAAAATAAATGACAAACACAACTAAAAATTAAGGAATAAAACTCAATAATTCCTTCACCTTCCTTGGATTCTCTAAATGCCTTTGTATTAGTTCCTTGCTTGGTTTTGTGCTCATGAAGTCCTTGGCAATGGAAGCTTGGATACTTCCATCTCTTCTTGGCACCTTTGGCTTGTGGCTTGGCTGGCTTGGAATCAATTTGGCATGGTAACACTAATTGTAATGGCTTCTTGAAGATATTTGTGAATTTTAACTTTTCATTAAAAAATATATTAGAAATGATGTTCATGGCCTCTCTATTTATATATTTTTTCAAATGTCTAGAATCAACTTGAACCATCCATCCTGAGATTGAGATGTCTAGTTGAGGATTAATTAAATTTTTGTAATTAAGTTTATAATTATCCTCATCATGAAATTAGAATAAGGGGTAATTAAAAGGCATGGAGGGCATCATGGAAGGCATTGATGAGGCATGTAGGGCATGAATCCTGATATTTATGGCATTTATGGCCTAGGAATGTCTTCCCAAGAAATGAGGTCACCTGATGATGCAGATATTCAATATTCATTTCTAAAAATAAGTATTCAATGAGTTTCCATGGAATTTTTGACTAGGCCTTGATTTGGATTAATTATCTCTTAAGCATGTTTAAGCACTTTGTACATAAATTACTCAAATTGATCAAAATGCCTTATTATTGGTCCAAAATTTGACTAGATTGGAATTGGAAGTCAATGTCAGATGCATTGGAACCATATTACCATTTAGGATGTTAATAATAAAAAATAATAAATGCATGTGTCTTATGAAAAATATTTGATAGGAAAGAGCAATCTAGAGCACCTAGGTGCAAAATTAGCATTTTGACTCGAAATGATTTGATCAAAGTTTCTCGGCCCATAAATTTTACTACGCCATTTAAGGATACCCTATCCAAAATTGACACTTGAATATGTCAATTTCAC
Organism: Torreya grandis; assembly: GCA_037957365.1. NCBI lineage: Eukaryota > Viridiplantae > Streptophyta > Pinopsida > Cupressales > Taxaceae > Torreya > Torreya grandis. The sequence goes on from JARHVA010005026.1 coordinate 892,384, forward strand.
ATCATATAGCATGTTTTAGTGTTTTTAGGCCAAATTGTGCATTTTGGGTGGAAATTGGCCAAAATCTTGGTTAGAAGTTATCGGTGGCCAATTTTAGGTGTCTACAATTTGCCCCTATTTAGGTTGAATTGCAAGCTATAATCACAGTAACATCTTATCAAATAATGAAAAGGTCATGCATGCCTACAATTGTAATGATGATAAACTAATTGTATGATGCCACCTCGATGGAATGGTTGGCACAAGCAGGTCGACAAATAGTCCCTCAATAAGAAGTGAAATAAGGGGACCAAAGAAAGGAAAGATGATGGGGTGAAAACATAATGCTACTAAAAAATTAATAAAAATCATTGAGAATGCAAGTGGGATGGTATACAATGATTTTCCCAAAGGTGGTTATAGGCATTATACCCTAATAGTGGCAACATGGTATGATAACACAAGGATTTGTCCAAAGGTGGTTATAATAATTGAGAAGATAGATCTACCCCAATTATGATAGACACACAAGATAACAACATACCCCTATATGGATAGAAATAAAGTGGCAACAACACAATAATTTTCCCAAAGGTGGTTATAATCATTGAGAAATGTAGGTGGGATGGTGTGCAATGATTTTCCCATAGGTGGTTATAATCATTGGATCTTGATTATGGAAAACATGATAAACTTGGTCAAGGATGATAATAATTTAACACATAGGGTAATGATGAATTGGAATAACCTACTAGTAGGGAGATGCTCATCTAAAATAATAAAGGTTGAAATTCTTTCATGGTTAATTACTCTATTTGGGTTATGATTGGGATGGAATCAGGATGTCAATGCTAAAGAGATGTTGATGCCACCATTTATGAATAGACTTATTGAATCCAAGGTTTATTGTATCATGTGTTGGTAGGCATCATGGTATAACATCATGAGGACTTGGTCAAAATATGCATAAAGACTGACTCTCAAAATCCAATACTCAATAGAACACAATGCACCAATGATAAAAACCATGATGACAAATGTAAACATATGAATATAGATGGATTCAAGTATAAGTGTGGGCAAGGAATCACCTAATGAACACACATAAACTGAATCAAGGAAATAGTGTTGAAAGCAAACAAACAAGAAGACAAACAAATAATGCAATAGAAACCCTACGAATATTACCCTTAAAAAATAGGTGATAACTTAAAAAACAAATAAAATGGGGGAATATAAGAAAAGGAAGGGGGTGATCGAGTTGTCTCCATATGTACTAGGCAATTGGATGCTACCTACATAGTTTTATGGATGTAATATCTAATAAAAAACTTTAGGCCAAATGTAGTTCTCCCAGGGAATAGGAAGAATGTGATAAATGATGAAAACAAATAGAATGGATGTTATATAAGAATAGAAATGGTTTTGAAAAATGTAAATTGCATGAGAGAAAAAGGCTAGGAAGGATGGAGAAATTAAGTGACAAGTGACTTGCTTGTAACTGAGTAAGGGTTCCCATAATCGTTAAGGCAAATAAGTGGTCAATGTTTTTGTTTTTTCTAATAATTTTTGAAATGTTTTTTGGAATTTTTTTGGAGTATCTCAACTCAATCAAGAATGATGAGACACTAAATAGTTCAATCTCACAAAATAGAGAGAGTGTGGCTTAGGTTTCTCACAATATGGTGAGAGTGTGGCTTAGGTTGCTCATAAAATGGTGAGAGTGTGGCTTAGGTTACTCAAAAAATGACAAGAACATGGCTTAGGGTGATTGAGCTAACCTCAACAAGTATTAATAATTGCCTACATAGTCGTAGAGTAGGACTTCAAGTCATTGTAGTTCCACCCTATAGCAGAGGAATTTGACTAGTGTAGCAGTCAATTCAAACAAAACAAGCACAGTTGGTAAAAAGGCATAGTGTGGCATAGGAAGTGGCAAGTTGATACATCAAGGCTTAATGTTTCCCCTAGTTTTTCCATAAGCATTTATAACTAGGACACATGGCATAGATCAATGGTACTAATTTGCCCTAAGGTGGTTATAATTAGTAGCAAGACCAGTGGTAAGAAATGCATAACAAATAGAGGATGTAATTATTGAAACTTTTGTTACACTATCTCAAAATACAATCTCTATCTGAAGTACTTGAACCAACTGATGAAACTAATCAAACACCTCAATGATAAAACTACGTAGCAAATGGAAAAACCAATGTCAAATGGGCTACGCTTTAGAAAACATTGGGATGATAGGTCAAAAGTGAAAAATGGATATGCTAAAAAAGATAGATAAGGATGGTATTTGTACAAAGAAGAATAGTGCTAAAATGGCATAACTAAAAAGGTCCTTATAGAAAATACACCTTAGCATTCAAGCATAGTACTGCTTGAGATGAATAATATTCATCAGCTATAGAAGTTCATCTCTATCTTGTGTGGTGAGCCTGTATGCTCCTGATCCATAATATATAGTAATGATGAAAGGACCTATCTAGTTTGGTTTAAATTTCCCTTTATTCTTCTTCTCAGCTATGGTATTCTTTTAGTTTTTCTTAAGAACAAGATCACTTAACACATCAATTTTAGTGGTCTTTGAGTCAATTTTGATATGCTTAAATATTATTGAGTGTGATTGTGCATTTCTCATCAAGTAGGTCTAGCTCTTACAGGTGAGCTAATTGATAGTCATGATCATCTAGGACATACTTAAAAGAGATGTATAGTGAAGGCAATTTGACCTCAATGGGAAAGATGGCTTTAGTAACATAAACAAGTGAGTATGGAGTGGCTCCCATGGGAGTATGATGATTGGTACAGTATACCCAAAGAGTAGGAAAGATCTGTAGGTGCCAATCATAACCAGCATCATTGACAATATTTTTGAGAATATTGATAATGGTTTTATTTGATGCTTCAGCTTGGCCATTACCTTGAGGGTAATATACTGTAGAAAAATGTTGTGTGATGTTATATTCGATACATAGTTGGTCTACATCCTTGTTATTGAATGATCCTCCATTATCAAATATATTTTTAGAGGGGATACCATAACTATAAATGAGATGGTTGAAAATAAATTTGGAATTTGCTTTCCAGTCACATAAGTGAGGGGTATAGCTTCAACCCACTTAGTGAAATACTCAATGGTAGTAAGGATATGTTTATGGCCATTAGATGAAGTGGGGTTGATCTTCCCAATGAGGTCAAGTTCCCATGTAGAAAATGGCCATGGTGTCAACTTCAATTTTAAAGTTTTTGTTAGGGCATGTATTAGATTAGCATGCCATTGACATTTGTCACACTTCTTTACATATGCAGTGGCATCTGCATCCATTATGGGCCAATAATAACTAGTATGCAAAAGATTTTTAGATAGGACTACCCTATTAGAATGAGTGCCACATACTCCTTCGTGAAATTCTCTTAATGCTAGTGTAGACTCTACCAAAGTTAAATAATGAAGTATAGTTCCATCAAAACTATGACGGTAAAGTGTGGATCCAAGTAGAGTATAATGATTGGAATGATGAATGAAGGATTTGGTTTGTTTTCAAGATAGGTTAGGTGGTATAAATTGGTCATAAAGGTAGTTGTAAAGTTCTAAGTAACAGATAGAATTAGGACCAATAATATCACAAATCATGGCAATGGTCGAAGGTTCATGAATTGGTGCTAACAAATTTTTGATGAGGAACTAATACTCTCTAGCTTTATCTATTTTTTGAATCAAATATCCAATAGTAGCTATGGCATTTATAGTTCTATTACTAGCCCTTAGTATGTGCTCAAACTGAATATTGGCAATTTGTTGCTTAAGAGTGTCAACCATGGCTTTATATAGAACTAACTTGTCATCTTTGGTCTAAAAATGATCTGTGACCTGATTGATGATTAATTTGGAATCACCATAAACTTGGAGATGAGATATATTTCAAAGCACTACTTGTCAAAATCCTACAACAAGTTCTTCATATGTGGCCATGTTGTTTGTATAAGGAAAGTTGATTCTGAATGATTTAGGGATTAGATCACCCTATGGTGTACTAAATAATAGGATTACCCCTGATCCATGTGAAGTAAATGAACAATCAAAATACAACTTCCAAGGTTGCTCCTCAAGGGGTGTGTCAATGATGGTCATTATGTATTCATCAAGAAATTGAAATATGAGTGGTTGTGTGTCTATGAGAGGTGCTTCAACAAGTTGATCCACAAGAACTTGTCCCTTGATTACCTTCTGATTGACATACTCTATGTCAAACTCACTGAGAAACATGATATATTTAGCCATTATATCTTTCAAATCTAGTTTAGATAGTAGATAATTGAGCGGATTTGCTTTTGAAATGACCAGGGTCTTATTATTCAATATGTAATGGCATAGTTTTTGAGCTATAAAGACCATGGCTAGATAAGCTTCTTCAATAGATACATATTTATGTTCATATGTAACCAAGGTATGGCTTAGGTAGTATACAGGATGCTCTTTTCCATTATCATCATGTTGATCTAAGAGTGCCCCCATAGCATGGTCAGTAGCTGATAAGTATAAAAATAATGGCTTTCTTGGCATAAGAGGTAATAAAATAGGTAGATTAACAAGATAGTCTTTGAGTTATTGAAAATTTGTTTGGAAGTGATCATCTCAATGAAAAGCAACTCCCTTATTTAAAAGGTTTGTAAATGAATGGCACTTGTCTACTAACTGAGAGATGAAGCATCAGATTGACTATATCTTACCCTAAAAACTATAGAGTTACTTTAAATTGGTTAGTAGTGGCATCTCTATTATAGTTTGGACCTTAGCCAGATCAACTTCAATACCTCTATGAGACATGATGAAGCCAAGAAATTTTCCTAAATTTACATTGAACACGAATTTTTTTGGATTGAGTCTAACTTTTTACTCTCGTAATCTTTCAAATATCTTATGCAGCACTGCTAGATGGTTGGCCCTAGTTTTGGATTATCCTAATATGTCATCGGCATAGTCTTCAACAATATCATGCATCATATCATGGAATATGACAGTCATGGCCCTTTGATATGTATCTCTAGCATTCTTAAGGCCAAATGGCATTACTTGATAACAAAATGTTCCCCATGGAGTGGTGAACACTATTTTATGTTATTCTTCTGGTGTTATTTTGATTTGGTTATATCTTGAAAAGCCATCTATTAGTGAAAGCATTTCATAACCTACCATGGATTTTATGATCATGTTGATATTAGGCAAGGGAAAATCATCTTTAGGATAATCTTTATTGATGTCTCAAAAATCAATATAGATTCTGGTCCCTTTAGGCTTTTTCTTAACAGGTACCGTATTAGAGATCCATTCTAAGTAGTCAAGGGATCATATACATCCTACTTCTAAGCATTTTTATAACTCTTTCTTTACCAATATAGAAATGCAAGGATGCTTCTTATGTAGCTTTTGTTTTACCAGTTTGGCATCAAGATTAATCATAAGGTGGTGCAGCACCAAGGTGGGGTCTAAACTTGGCATGTCAGAATAGGCCCATGCAAAGATATCTACAAATTATCCCAATAGAGCTATAAAGATGTCATGTTCCTCCTTAGTGAGGGATGCTCCTAATTTTATCCATTTCAATTCTGATGGAGTCTCGATATTTACCTTTGTTGTATCTTTGACTAGAGTGGTTGAACCATCTTCTGGGATAGTGGGCAATGACTTGAACTATTGAATTATGTTAGGGTCCTTTGTTAGGACTTACTCTTCAACTTCACCTATGCATGATGATTCTAAGTCCCCTAATGGGAGATCTGGCCATGTGACAAAAATAGTTGGAAATTCTTTAAATTTTTGATCAAACACTTGTTGTTGCTCAATGCTGAACTTGAATCCATAGGCAAGTTCATCGTTGGTGGTTTCCAAGTGTAAATTCAAAGAAGAATGAACACCCCCATATAATAGTGCCTAAAATAGGTTTTCACCACTATACTGGCCTTTACCTTAACTTTTTCCCTAGTCAAAAAATGCCTCAAAGAGGTTTTCAATTTGGGACCTCAATGTTTTACTTATTATTTTTGGCTAAGGGTGTTCACCCGCTCTCCAAATTAGGTTATAGGATCCAATGTGATTGATAATCTTGATTTGTGATCTCCCAACAGAATGTTGTCTCTAAGGCCTAAAAAGTCATAGAATGCCTCATCATTTTGAAACTCATCAATCAATAGACTAGATTCTTTTTGGTCCCAATCTATCAGTTGGGGATAATATAATGGCAATGGGTTATGATGAATGGTCAGGGTAAGGGTACAAATGGCATTGTTATCAAACAAGTTGGTTTAAGCTAAGTCATCAAAGGTGGGTTCATGATCAGACTCTACTTCACTATCAACATCATCATCACTAGTCATTAGTGATGGAGTTTGAATAAGATTTATGGGGCCACCCTCAGGTAGTTTAAATCCAAGTCCATAAGGTCTTTCATACTTAGTCATAGAAATTGGCTTCATAGTTCCTTGCTAATTTGGTCTAAGGCCTCTTCCTTCATAATTGTGATGCTCCATGATCCTATTTGGAATAGGATACTTTGCATTTTTATAAAAATCAACTTGGTTGTCATTGTTGATGAAAACTGAAACTCACCACACAGGCTAAACTGAATGTGTTTAGCAAACTTTTAAACTATGAGCAGGCATACAATATATGTTTTGACAATTTGTTTCTTCCATACATAGAATATCATCTTGAAATTTCCTCCTTTTTAGATAGTTTACACATGATGCATAAAGTTTAACAGCCCATAATTTCTTGAACAAGATAAATTTGGATTTAGAGCTATAATGTGTTGTTTTGCAAGATTATGTATGTCTTAATTCAGATTGAAAGAATAAAACTTCAATTAAGACTCACTTTTCACATTGAAGCACCCAGCATTAGATACGCATCGCAAGACTAAGATTCACCTTTCCACGTAGACCCATCATTGTTTGACGCCCAGCATAACCTCTTGTGGTAGGACTAAACTCTATTTTCATCACAAACAGGACAATTGTTTTTGCTTTCTAATAGTCCAAAACCTCCATCTGAGCATCGAACCATCGCTTGTCATTTAACACATTTAAAAAATAATAATGTCTAGCATAATATTTGAAATGGCCCAAAGTTGTAATTAATTCATTGGGGCGGCCCAGCCAACATGAAAACACCCAAAATTACAATAAACCAGAATTACAATCAATGTATTTAATACAAAATTCAGCCCAGCAATAATATATGGCAAATGATGGAACAAGAGTATTGTTTGGCTCAAATCATTGAGCGCCCAACACCATATCATATGTATTGAAATGGCCAAAATTCTAAATCATTGAAGTGGCCCAGACTTGTATTAAATTCAATGCTTTAAAAATGGCCAGAAGTCATATAACTATGCCCAACAACTTTCAACAACGTCCTTTCTTATATTTGGTCTGAGAAAAATGAATCTCTTCAAAAAGAACTCACATTCATTAATATATTAAAACAAATACACACCTAGTATTAATATATACTAGAGGTTATATGCCTTGTGTCTGTTCTGTGTTGCCAGTCTCCTTCCTACGCCTCTGCTCTCCTTTTTCAAAACATATTCCCCTATTTTTACCACACACACACACCCATCCTCATACAAAGCATATGTTCTCAATATAGCTAATTGGTTCTAACTAGGACTGGGCGCAACAATCTTCCCAAAATGCATAAAACAGTCTTCTAATATAAGGAGATTCCAAACAGCTTAACCACTCGCCCAACAGGCTATTTTGCCAAATTTAAAAACAAAATTAGAAACAAACTAAGAATTGGAGGGAAAAACAACTTAACAAACTAAAACATGCTAAAACTTATAACAAATATGTTCCTAGTGTGAGGATGCTCCTGCATCATTCTTCCAAGGAGCAGAAGAAGTATTCTTCATTTGTTGTTTTTCTGCTTTACTTCTTCTATACTTGTGCCCAGCTTAAGGATGTCATCTGCAGTCAACCATGTTACATCTTCAACTGGTAGATTCTTCCATTTAGTTAGATATTGGAAGTATTCTTTGTTCCTTGTCTTTTTAACTACTTTCTTATCTAAAATACTCTCAATTTCCTTTGGCACTTCCTTTGGTAGTTGCTGCTCCCATTAGATAACTTCATCTACCCCTGTTTCAGTTTCGTTGGTTGATTGTCCTTCATCTTTGTATGGATATAGATCTGCAACATTAAAAATTGGAGAAATTCCAATTCCTATTGGCAATTCTATTTCATATGCATTATTTGAAAACTTTCTTATTACCTTACATGGTCCTATTTTCTTTACCTTCAGCTTGTTGTATTCTTATTTGGAAACCTCTCTTTTCTGAGATGAGCAAGAACAAAGTCTCCAATACTGAAACTGACCTCTCTTTTCTTTTGGTCTGCCCTTAGCTTGTACTTGATGGTGTTTTCTTCAAGTTTCTTTTTGACTTATTCATGCAAATTTTGCATGGCATTGGCAAATTCTTCTGCATCAACACTCCTTGTCTCCATGCTACTTAGATTTATTAACTCATACATGCCTCTTGGATGCATTCCATACATAATTTGAAATGGGCTCAATCCTGTACTTCTATTAGGAGAATCATTATAGGCAAATTCAGCTTGTGCAAGTGCAAGATCCCATTGTTTTGGATGCATACTTACCAGGCTTCTCAAGATGTTGCCCAAGCTCCTATTAACAACCTGTATTTGGCCATCCATTTGGGGATGATAGGTTGAACTGAAACTTAATTGTGTTCCCAATTTCTTCCATAAGGTTCTCCAAACATGTCCAACAAATTTGGTGTCCCTATCAGAAATAATGCTTCTAGGCAATCCATGCAATCTAACAACATCTTGAAAGAATAGATTAGCTATATGAGTAGCATCACTTGTTTTGAAACACAAAATAAAGTGAGCCATCTTTGAAAACCTATCTACCACAACAAATATGGAATCATGGCCTTTTTGAGTTCTTGGCAAACCAAGTACAAAATCCATGCTTATTGAATCCCAAGGCCTATTTGGAATGGGTAATGGCTGGTACAAACCTATGTTTTGACTACTTCCCTTGGCATATTGGCATATTTTACACCTTTCAACAAATTTCTTAACATCAATACTCATACCTAGCCAATAGTCATGAGCACTCAATTGTGTTAATGTCTTGTTCTATCCAAAATGTCCTGATAAGCTGCCACTATGTTTTTCCTTCAACAAATTCTCCCTCATGGAACTCTTGGGAATGCAAAGCTGGCTGCCTCTAAATAGCAGACCCTCTTGGACCATGAAATTTATCCAAGGACTTCTATCAACCCCCACTAGATTCATGCAAGCTTCATATGGTTCCTTGAAGTCTGGATCTTCCTTATATAGCTCCTTCAAATCTTCAAATCCCACAATGCTTACTTGAGACTCTTGTATGATCAGATTTCTCCTACTTAAGGCATCTGTAACCTTGTTAGATTGTCCTTTCTTGTGCTTAATAGTGAATGTGAAACTTTGTAAAAATTCAATCCATTTGACATGCTTTTGATTCAACTTATTCTAATTGCTAATGAACTGTAAAGCATAATTGTCAGTGAACAAAACAAATTCTTTAGGCAAAAGATAATGCCTCCACTTCTTCAAAGCTTGTACAAGAGCATAGAATTATTGATCATAAGTTGAATATTTCTTCTTAGCATCACTTAACTTCTCACTAAAGTATGTTATAGGCTTCCCATCTTGGCTTAAAATAGCACCTATTGCAGTTCCACTAGCATCACATTCTACTTGAAAAAGCTTATTAAAATTAGGCAAGGTCAAGATTGGATCTTCAGTTACCTTCTTTTTCAATAATCTAAAACTCTTATCAGCAGCCTCAGTCCAACAAAAACTTCTTTTATCACCCTTGATTGTATCTATCATTAGAGCAACAATCCCACTAAAATTTCTTATGAATTTCCTATAGAAGCTAGCCAAACTGTGAAAGCTTCTTACCTCATATGTGCTCTTGGGTGTAGGCCACTCAAGTATAGCCTTAATCTTTTCCTTATCCATCTTTAATCCTTCTTTTGAAATCACAAATCCCAAATATATCAGCTCTATTTTCAGAAAACTACACTTTTTGACATTGATTAGCAATTTCTCCTCATGTAGCTTACTCAATACCATCTTCAAATGTTTCAAATGATCTTCTTTAGTTTGACTAAACACAAAAATATCATCCAAATACACTATCACAAACTTACCAGTGAACTCCTTCAGCACTTCATTCATCAGCCTCATGAAGGTGCTTGGTGCATTGGTTAGTCCAAATGGCATAACTAACCACTCATAGAGTCCATCATTAGTCTTGAAGGCTGTTTTCCATTCATCCCCTTCTCTTATCCTAATCTGATGGTAACCACTTTTCAAGTCTATCTTAGAGAAATATGTAGCTCCACTCAAACAATCAAGTAAATCATCAATTCTTGGCAATGGAAATCTATACCTGATAGTAATCTTGTTGATTGCTTTGGAGTCTGTACACATCCTCCAACTCCCATCTTTCTTAGGACTCAACACTGTAGGGATAGCACAAGGACTTAAACTCTCTCTTACCAATCCTTTGTCTAACAATTCTTGAACTTGATGCTTGATCTCTTCATTTTCCTTTGGTGTCAACCTATAGGCAGCCTTGTTTGGAAGATATGCTCCTAGAATCAAGTCTATGTGATGGCTAATACTTCTCAATGGTGGTAATTCATCAGGTAAATCATCTACCACAATGTCAATGTACTCATTCAACATATCTTGAATCTCTAATGGAAAATCAATTAACTTAGTACTAGTGACTACACTCCTTGGCTTACCAATTACAACAAAGTTTACCTCTTCTTTCTTCATTTGATGTAGAAACTCTTTGCCACTTACTATCAATACTTTAGAATTCTATCCAACAACAGCAGCAGCCTCTTCTTTTAATGGTGTGAGTGTATTCTTGATCCCATCCTTTTCAAACATATATGTATTCAACCTTCCATCATGCATGGCCTTCCTGTCAAATTGCCAAGGCCTTCCAAGCAAGATATGACATACATCCATGGGCATGACATCACATAAAACTTGGTCCTTATATGTTCCTATCTAAATATCTACTTTGCATTGTTCACTTACCAGAAGTTTGTGTCCTTTTTGTAGCCAAGAGACTTGATAAGGTGTAGGATGTACCTCCTTCAAGCCTAGTTTCTCCACCATCTCAGTTGACACAAGATTGTCAGTACTTACGCTGTCAATAATGACCTTACAGCATTTCCCCTTACTCTTACATGTTGTTCTAAATAAATTTTTCCTTTGAGGTGGTTCTACAACTTCTTTATTTGGCTTTAACAAAATTATTTTCATCAAAAGAGACTCGCCTTCTTCTGGGGTATCTTCATAAGCTGCTGCAACTTCTGCATTTTGTTCTTCACCTTGAGTCACATGTACACCCCTCTCATGGCTAGTAGAAGGGTTCTCTAGACACTCATATGCCCTATGTCCTGCATACTTGTTGCACTTAAAGCATTTACCCATGAATCTTCCTCTTCTTCTTTGATATCCTTGGTATGGCCTTCTTCCTCTTGGTGTATAGCTACCTCTTGAACTTTGTGAGTTGTTAGCCTCTTCATGAGATGTTTGCAGTTGTCTTCTACCTCCTTGAAATCCTCTACCTCTAATAGACCTGCCCCTTCCTCTTGAGAAGGATGTTTGTTTCCTTGCAATCTTCTCCTCAGCTTTCAAGGCAAATTGATATGCCTCTTCAACTGTCTTAGGAATGAGAAGACTAATTTCATCTTGAATGGAAAATTTCAAACCATTGGTGTATTTGGCTACCTTCTCTGTATCATCCTCAATATGACCTGATCTTATAGTTAATCTGTAAAATTCTTCAGTATATTCTTTCACAGACATTTATTTTTGCTTCAAATTTTGTAATTGCTTAAAAATATTTACTTGATAATCTTTAGGCATAAACTTACCTTTCATTTTTGCTACCATTCTATCCTAGCTTTTGATCTTTGGCTTTCCTTTCCTTCTTTCTTCTTGCACTCCATCCCACCACAGGGATGCATGTTTCTTTAGCCTTGTCATGGCATACTTGACTTTCTTATCATCTTCTTCAATTCCTTCATACTCAAAGTATTTGTCTAATGCATTAATCCAATCAATTAATTCTTCCACATTCAAATTACCTTCATACATTGGAACTTCTAATTTTGGCTTTGTGTTCACCTTCATAATGGCTTTGATCAACCTCTCTTCAGCTATTTCTTCTTCCACCACCAATTCATCTTCTGGTGGCTCCTCTTCTCTATCACTAACTTCACCCATGTCAGTGCTTCTTCTTTGAGCCATCTCCAGTCTTGTAGCCTAGCTGTCAGGTTCCTAATCTCTTTTTCCAGTGCAACCTATCCTCTAGGTCTCCTTCCTCCAGCTCTACCTCTATTCTTGATTCTCATGGCCATCTTGCTGCTTCTTCTCTTAGATCTTTAGATTGTGCACAATCCCTTGTGCTCTGATACCAAATTGATGAAAACTGAAACTCACCACATAGGCTAAACTGAATGTGTTTAGCAAACTTTTAAACTATGAGCAGAAAACCTCAAATGACAGGCATAAAATATATGTTTTGACAATTTGTTTCTTCCATACACAGAATATCATCTTGAAATTTCCTTATTTTTAGATAGTTTACACATGATGCATAAAGTTTAACATCCCATAATTTCTTGAACAAGACAAATTTTGGATTTAGAGCTATAATGTGTTGTTCCTGGCAGATTCTATATGTCTTAATTCAAATTGGAAGAATAAAACTTCAATTAAGACTCACTTTTCACATTGAAGCACCCAGAATTAGATACGCATTTCAAGACTAAGATTCACCTTTCCACGTAGACCCATCATTGTTTGATGCCTAGCAACCTCTTGTGGCAGGACTAAACTCTATTTTCATCACAAACAGGACAATTGTTTTTGCTTTCTAATAGTCCAAAACCTCCATCTGAGCATCGAACCATCGCTTGTCATTTAACACATTTAAAACAAAAAAAAGAATGTCTAGCATAATATTTTAAATGGCCCAAAGTTGTAATTAATTCATTAGGGTGGCCCAGCCAACATGAAAACACCCAAAATTACAATAAACCAGAATTACAATCAATGTATTTAATACAAAATTTGGCCCAGTAATAATATATGGCGAATGATGAAACAAGAGTATTGTTTGGCTCGAATCATTGAGCACCCAACACCATATCATATGTATTGAAATAGCCAGAATTCCAAATCATTGAAGCGGCCCAGACTTGTATTAAATTCAATGCTTTAAAAATGGCCAGAAGTCATATAACTATGCCCAGCAACTTTCAACAACGTCCTTTCTTATATTTGGTCTCAAAAAAACAAATCTCTTCAAAAAGAACTCACATTCATTACTATATTAAAACAAATACACACATGTATTAATATATACCAGAGGCTATATGCCTTGTGTCTGTTTCGTGCTGCCAGTCTCCTTCCTATGCCTCTGCTCTCCTTTTTCAAAACATATTCCCCTATTTTTACCACACACACACAGCCATCCTCATACAAAGTGTATGTTCTCAATATAGCTATTTGGTTCTAACGAGAACTGGGTACAACAATCTTCCCAAAATGCATAAAACAATCTTCTAATATAAGGAGATTCCAAACAGCTTAACCACTCGCCCAACAGGCTATTTTGCCAAATTTAAAAACAAAATTAGAAACAAACTAAGAATTGGAGGGAAAAACAACTTAACAAACTAAAACATGCTAAAACTTAAAACAAATATGTTCCTAGTGTGAGGATGCTCCTGCATCAATTGTATAACCATGATTTTTCCCCTTTAAGAGGGTCAAGTCCTAGGCTAGATGCTGGTACAAATATGACAGGTCTCTTATCTTTGTTCTTTCTTTACCAATGCATATGTGGGATGACTTTAGGTCGCCCAAAGGTTTTTGGATTCTGAGGAAGATTGGCAATATGAAATGTATCATGGGTCACATATTTTCTCAGTCCATTATCTAAAATGGTGAAGTGATTAGAAGCTTTAAGAGGTGGCATGTGGGAAAGGGAATACAAGGTAGTAGGATCTATGTAATTATCTGGTAAAGGATCAATAAGTATAGCCTTTCCTTTATCCTACTTGGAACTTGGATTCATGTCATACTGATAATTATAGCTTTGAAATTTGGCCTCAAGATGCTTGTAGTGTTCATATGGATGTAAATCTCCTAGAATATTCACTTCCATCCCTGAGTGAGCAAACTTGATACATTGGTGTAGTGTTGATGGGATCACATGAATCTCATGTAATCAAGGCCTGCCTAGAAGCATATTGTATGATAACTCAAGATCAAACACATGGTAAAGTTTATCATGGGTTAAAGGCCCAATGATAATTGGTAAACTAATGGTGCCTTGTGATTCTCTTTCCTTATCATCATAGGCTTTGGTGGTTATTATTTCTAGATGAAGATATGCCATTATGTACCCAAGAAGCTTGATGAGATTTAGAGACACCATGTTGATGTTAGATCCATTGTCTATAAGGACACATTTAAATTTATGCCATCTTATATAAACTTCTATGTATAATGGATTATTATGGAGTGGAACAGGATAAGACATATCACTTTGGTTGAATGTGACTTGTTGGGTTGGAGTTAGGTGTCCAACCAAAGCTTGAAATTTATCAAGGGATATGGGTCAAAAACTCATTCAAGATGTTCTTATAGATTATTGACACTCATAGAAAATCTAAAATAGAAATTTGTGCTAGTGTCTTCTACAATTGTTCCACAATATCAAATTTCTTATCGTGGTCAGTAGTAAATGGTATATTTTGAGGCTAGACAGTTGATCGGATGATAGGCAAAGTGACAGATGGTTATGGGCTTGGGATAGTAATATTTGACCTCCGAGTTATGATTGCATAATTGAGATTAAATATTAGACCATTATTACTAACCAATGTTAGGAATGGTAGGGACTAGATAGGACAAGTCTCGATTGTTGGTGCACTCGTATATGGTCATGTGCCAAGGATGAGTTGTCGATATAAGGTCCAAAAGGGAAGGTCCTAGTTTTTTGGTTTGCCTATATGCATTCTCTAGTCAAAAAAGGATTATCTATGTAATTTGGTTGAATATTGTTGTTTAACAATGATCTGCGCTGATTAGTGCTTGGTCTAGGATTAATGGAGATGGTATTAACACTACCTCTTATAATATGACCTATAACCCTATTGTAGTCATGTACAACTACATGGTAATTTTATTGGTTTTTATCATTCTAACCTTGGTTTTATCCATTATTCTATCATTATGGGTTTTGCTGCTAATTTTGTTGATTCTGATGGTTTAGCCTTTGATTTTGATACTATTGATTTTCCTACTACATAGGTTGTTGTTGTTATTGTTGTTGTTGTTAATTATTTTTTTATTATTGATAATTATGTTAGGGAAAGGGATTTTGATAAATCCCAAGAGTTTGATTGTAAGTGGAAGAACCATTATCTAATGCTATCTCCCCATTCTCCAACATATTCTCAATTAAATGCTTGATTTGGACACATCTTCATAGATTATGCCTATTGACCCAATGATAGTCATAGAATTTATTTTCATGGTACCAATCAAGATAATGAATGCCTTATGGATAATGCTTTGGTATAGGCCAACTAATTATATTAGTGGCAACAATATTATAAAATATAGAGTCAATAGGCTCTCGTAGGTCACTAAAAACATGATGTGTAGGCACGATTCTCCTAGAAGGGGTTTATAATGGTGATGGTTATTGTATTTATTGTTTAGGTCTTGGTTGTTGCACATATGGTATTGGTTGGAGAGGTTTTTGGGTAGGAGTAAGCCAAAAAGGTAGTACATATGATGTTTACACCATTTGTACATGATGGGATTTGGTCACTCCATTTCCCATAACATTTCTATTGTGATTGAATTACTTCAGTCTTTCATGATTATTGGCCTATGTCAGTTGTGATTTTAGCACTTGAAGGGGATGTTGGTAATTTCCCTAATTGGTACCTTGATTTTGATTTATTTAATTAAGCTTGATGACTCATTTATTAATGAGTGCCTGCTCGATCAACAAACCTTTATCAATGATTTCCTTAAAAGTATGTGCACATTGTAGTTCTAAATGATAGGCTATCTCACTATGCAATTTTTTGGTAAACATAGTGATTAATTTTTTATCCAATAAACTATGTGTGAAATGACTTGAAAGGACTCTCCATCACTATAAATAACTTACAAAACTCTCACCATCTTTTTCCTTTGCTTTTGTTAAGTCTACTAATGAAATCTCATGCTTGAGATTATAGGAAAAGTGTTACACAAACTTATCAAAAACATCATCAAAATATTTTACTAAATTTTTGGGAAACTTTAAAAACCATTCCAAGGCTTGTCTAGCCAAGCTCCTTGGAAATAGTATAGAAAGGTAAATGTCACTATATGCCACTGGTTGACATGCAAAAAAAAAATTGGTCAAAAGAGCCTTAGGGTCACCTTTCCCTTTGTATTTGTCAAATTTTTGTGGTTCATATCCTGGAGAAAATGGTATCTGCAAATAATCCATGTTGAATGGGTAGGAACACACATCATCTAATTTCAAATTTTTAGTTTGTTTTCCATCCTGAATGGTAGCAATTGTATCCTTCATGTATTGCAATTCTTGGGATAGGAAACTAGAAGGAACATTGGTTTTAGGAAGAATATTAGTTTGGGAGGTCACAAGTGGGACACTTTGACCAGGGTATGATGGAGATACCTGTTGGGGTATATTGGCTTGGTTGGGGAATGGGATAGGAATATGTATATGTGGATTAGGATGTACTTGAAATTGCACATTTGGTTGTGCAATATTCTAGTTTGGGTTGGTGATAAAGGTTTGACTTGGAGGATTTTGTGGTTGGGATGAAGGGATATAACTATATTGTACCTATTGTGGTTGAAAAGGGACATGTTGCTGACCAATAGAACCTTATTTTTGAATGGAAACTTATGGTCCAAGATCTCGCCTCTAAATTTGTGGCACATTTTAAACTAATGATTGTCAAGTATGTACTTATCAAACATGGGGCCATCCTTGTTGCATGAGTCCCTATGAGGAAGTTAAAGTAGGTTGTAGATTTGGCATCTATCACTGACCAATATTTTCATGTTGTTGACTAGTCATTGTTTGGTTTTGGATTGGCATATTAGTCTGTGTTAAAGAGGTATGTTCATCATTACCTAGTGAGGTGGAACTTTAACTACCCCTAATTGAGGTGGTAATTAATTTATCCTTTACTATGTTGATACATTAGATTGTGCCTATTGTTGTAGAATACTACTCATTACTTGTTGAGTAGGATTCATCACATTCTATCATTGAGACATAATATTGGTCATTCTTTGATTACCTAATCCCATAGGTTGTACACTTGAGAAAGCAACCGGTTGAGGTTGGGGTGTAGAAACCTTGGAATGATGATCTACTCATGGGATTAACTATAGGCACATGTTGTTGGCTAGTTGTTTGTGTGTTAGTACCACTTTGATCAAGATTGGACATTATTTGCTTATTTGCACATTGTCCACTATGTTTGGCTCACTATTTTGTGTAGAGGCTGAAGACACTTCTTCAATAATGGGCATGTGCATCAAGTTATTTATTGAATTAATTTGTATGAATGGGTCAAAATTTGGATTCTCTTGTCCATTTAACTCTATCAACACTCCTGTTGAAGGAACTAGGTCAATAAGAGGCTTACTCATAAAGTTCATCGGATTAAAATCACATGCTAGATTTAGGTAGGTTTGATATGATATCTGCATTTGGTTAAAGTGATATTCCATGATGTTTTTGCCTTGATTAGATATATTAGGATCTTGGTACATTATTTGGACTAGAGCCATAGGATTTCTATAAGAATCCTGTTGATTGTAAATGATGTTGTGGGGCACTCTTACTAGACTTGGTAAATTTTCATGGGGAAAGTCTGTTGGAAACTTGGCCCCTACCTCTATGGCTCTAACCAAAATCTCATCTTTTTTCTTTAACAAATGTTGCTCAAACAAAAGTGGATCATACATGGAACCTATATTAGTAGAATATGATTGTTGAAGAACTAGCTCATCTACTATGGGTATTGTAGCTAGGTATTGTGTGGTTTATTCTTGGTCTTATTCTGAATAAGGTGGTGTGTTAACTATATAGTTAGCTAATAGATCTTGGTTTTGTGCCCCTAATTGAGTATTATAAGAGGGATAAGAATCCATCTCATAATTAATATTATCTACATAGGGGTCTTTCACCATTTCCTCCTACGCAACTACATTACTAATCCCTAGATTGGCATGAGTCCACTACGAGTGTAGGAATACATTTTGGGATACATAGTCAATGCTTTATGATAAAAGGTTAAAGAGTTATAAAAAATTTATAAATCATAATGTCTAAAATAGCTGATGTTCCAACTTGGTCTAGATTTTTCAAAAGGATCAAAATGTTTATAAAAATATTTGTGAGGAAATAAGCTAGCGTGAAGTATCTAATGTTTCACTATTCACACAAAGATAAGCAAGTAAATAGACTAAAAATTGAAATGCCAAACTCTAAGGTTAAAGTGTTTCAAATCAATCTAACCTAGGAATTTAAAAGTTGTTAGGTCTTTTAGCTAAACACGGTGTCAAAAGCTAGGCTCAAATGAGGCATGTACTAGGAGTCTTGGCCAAACAACATCAAAAGCTAGACTTTAAAATAGATGAAAGTTTTAATCTAACAGATTTGAAACACTTCTAACAAACACTAGGCATTTTATTCTTGGACATGAACTTGAACAACTAGGTATAAGGTATGAAATAAAAAGTCACTTTTTACAAATAGTTTATTTTCTCACAAAAAATGGTATAAAACTTGGTTCTTTTAAAAAATAAAATAGATAAAAGTGAGCAATATAACTATTTTTAGATAAAAGATCAAAAAAGCACACTTGGATTGATCTGAAAATGTAGGAACAAATTTGGACCTCTATGCAAGAGGGTTTATGAAATAATATTTGAAATGTTTCAGGCATTGTAATGATGATATACTACCTAAAATATGTGATAAAAAGGTTTGTTTCAAAAACTCTCTAAGGCAAAGACATTTTTCTACAATTTTGATAGCATAACACTACCTTTCTTGACTCAAAATGTTATGGTGCATAGAATTAAAGTGCAAGTGTTTGGCACAAAATGTCTTAAGTCTATCAAGTTATGATAATGATTATGAGTATTGAACAACCTTCAACCCAAATTGGAAATTAAACCTAAGTTCCCTCAAGTTTAGTGCAAATGGCAAACCCACTCAACACATCAACCTTATGAACTTATAAAGGTGCAATTTTGAATTTAGATTATAAGTGAAGTATTTAAATAACTATGGTAAAGGTTTAGACTCAATTGGGAATCATAACTATGCCAAAGTGGATTATATGACTCTCAAGCTTTTGATGAACTTTGAACAAGGCAAATTGATGATCTCACGTGGGCAACATAATGCCTCTTTGTTCAAATGAAAATTATGACTATGCATTTGGTTTGGATTGTTTGTTTATAATAAATTTTGACTTCAGACAAGACTCTAATCTAGGACAAGACCAACTAATTAATCTCTCTTAGATCATAAACTAAAAAAATTGCTTGGTATTGTTTGAATCCATCAATATACGTCATTTGAGAGAATTTTAAGAATTCATCCAAAAGTAAATGCACATTATATAGTATGGTTTTTACACCCCCTTCTCTCAAATGATAGTACTATGACATGGACCTTTAGGTACACCTTACACCAACAATACTTCCATGGAAAGTGGGGATTTGTCTAAGATCTATCAAGTTTCTGAATGATCTAGGGGAATCAATTACATAATGACTTTCACGCCAAACAATGCAAAAGAAAAACATGGATTTTAGGTCTATATCACTTGTCTTATTTCAAAAAAGTCTAGTCCTTTTTGCAACCACTACATCCTATTGTTCACTCAGTGTAGTGCGATGTCCAAAGTATAACTATGTCTCATGTACAACTCCAAAGGAGTAAGTGAAGTCAATGCTAGAAGATGAAACCCAAAGTCAAAGCTTCCCTAAATAACTCGCAAGAGGTGATGAAGCTCCCCTCACAAGACAAGTTTTCATAAAAATAAATAAAGCATGAAATAGAAAGACTTTATGGTCATTTTCAAGGTCACCCAAACTTTGACAAGTTTTTGGGGAGCACTTTAGATGACTTTATTTATAAGTATTATATTAGAATTTGTGTAATAGGAATGGCACTTTTGATTCTAAGGGTTCCCTAAAGGGGAAAAATGGAAGAGCATACACGTAAAATCCCTCTTTTTTCTAAATAAAATGTAATTAAACAACTATTGCAAATAAAAATTGACAAGTGTGTTCAATTTTAAGCCCAAATGAAAGATTTGGTGGTATTCATTTGACCCCTTGGTCTTAAGATTTTGAACATTGAAAACATTCATCTAAGCATCTAAATTTTTCATTGAACACCAAAACAAAGTTCCTAATTAATTTTTAAATGTGCAAAAGGTGATTTAAAACATGTTTTAAGCAAATGGCAAGCTTGGTCCTACAACAAAAATGTTAGTATGTCCTTTAGCTTTGAAGATCTTTTTGGTTTGAAACAATAAACTTTACAAAAAGAGCTCTTAGGTCTATGTTTTAAGAAAAACATAGTGACCGATGTCATTTTATATAACCAACAATGGTTACATTTTCTAACTGGTATCATTTATCTAACTGACATAGGTTATATCAATGTGACTGATGACAGGTATACAACCGATGTTGGTTTTACTAACTAATGTCAGTTAAGCTATACAAATAATGTCATTTTTACTATCTGACATCAGTTATATATAAAATTGTGGCAAACAAAAATGGCAAAATAAAGTTAGAAAATCAATTTGCAATATTTTTAAGGGTCCAAATGAATATTTTAAAGTTGTAAAATGATCTTCTTTAGGTGTGAGATGCATCTAGTCCCATTGGGCATGCCATATGTGATCTGGGAATTTGACTCAATAGATGATGGTTAGTATGGTGTTAGTTCTAAAATGAAAACAAAATGAAAGAAACACACTAATAGCATAACATCTCTAGTCCTAAACACTAGGGAGAACTTGGTAACAAAAACAAATGACAAACACAACTAAAAATTAAGAAATAAAATATAAGAATTCCTTCACCTTCCTTGGATGATCTAAATGCCTTTGTAGTAGTGGCTTGCTCAGTTTTATGCTCTTGAAGTCCTTGGCAATGGAAGCTTGGCTATCTCCATCTCTCCTTGGCACCTTTGGCTTGTGGTTTGGCTTGGCTTGGAATCAATTTGGCATGGTAACACTAATTATAATGGCTTCTTGAATATATTTTTGCATTATAACTTTGCACCAAAAATAGCTTAGAAATGATGTTCATGGCCTCTCTATTTATAGATTTTTGCAAATGTATATAATCAACTTGAACCATCCATCTTAAGATTGAGATGTGTGGTTGAGAATTAATTCAATTTTTGGAATTAAATTTTTAATTATACTAATCTTGACATTAGAATAAGGGGAAATTAAGAGGCATGGAGGGCATCATGGAAGGCATTGATGAGGCATGGAGGGCATGAATCCTTATATTTATGGCATTTATGGCCTAGGAATGTCTCTCCAAGATATGAGATCACCTGATGATCCAGATATTCAATATTCATTTTCAAAAATAAGTATTCAACAAGTTTCCATGGAATTTTTTATTAGGCCTTGATTTAATTAATTATCTCTTAAGCATATTTAAGCGCTTTGTGCACAAATTACTCAAATTGATCAGAATGCCTTGTTATTAGTCTAAAATTTGACTCGATTGGAATTAGAAATCAATGTTAGATACATTGGAACCATATTTACATTTAGGATGTTACAAAAAACAAATAACAAAGGCACGTGTCTTGTGAAAAATATTTGATAGGAAAGAGCAATCCAGAGCACCGAAGTTCAAAATTGGCATTTTGACTTGAAATGATTTGATCAAAGTTAGCTGGCCCATAAATTACACTACCCTATTTTAAGGATACCCTATCTAAAATTGGCACTTGAATATGTTAGTTTCACATCATTTATCATGTTTTAGTGTTTTTAGGCCAAATTATGCATTTTGGATGTAAATTGGCCAAAAGCCTAGTTAGAGGTTATCAGTGGCCAGTTTTAGGTGTCTATAAAATTCACAATACATCTATGGTAGTCACAATATGTGTTATTGTCAAATCCCTTATGTTGAGGCTTGGTCACATCAAGCTCTAATGGTGGAGGGAAAGATATGATATTGAAAAAATTTATTATTGTAATATAACATGAGGAAGTTAGGTATCCTTGTAAATTACCTCCTTGGTGGACCTATCAATTGAAGTTTATTTATTGGTATTTATTTTTACCTTTGTTGCATTCATACCTTAATTAGATTTGAAATTTTAATTTGGCTTGCTTTGAAACTTGGTATTTAAAGTAGATGGAGTATTTGGTACATATTTTAGCTTGATCAAAGCTATGATCTTGACTTCTCTTTCTTTGATTGTAGGAAATAACTCATTAGAATATTTGAATTTTTTAAATATGATAGACTCATGGATTGGTTCTATAAAAATTTATGTGAATATATATTTTAATTCATTACCAACCATAGAATTTTTCATCTTAGCTAGCATAGTTTTGTACCAAATAACATATTCACTGATTGGCTCATTTGACCCTTAATCGAGTTTAACAAGTCTTTCATAAGATAGATTTTCACCACTATTGATAGATAATAATGCTACAAAGTGGTGTACCAAAGGTTGAATGCTCTAACTGATTGATGGTGTACCATATCCTATAAAATAGGCTGGTGCATAAATAAGAAACCTGGAATAGAGTTCATAGGTATAAAAAATTAACCAACAAACAATAATATGCTTATGGTGAATTAATATTATTTTAACATTCTCCCCTTAATTCAGCATAACTTGAAGTCAATAAGAGAGAAATTCTCTAAATGCCTCAAATTTATCATGTGTAAATAACTTGGTGAATACATATGCAAATTGTTCTATTAGGCAACACTAGAGTTGGATGTTGTGTTGTTGTACATGTTAATGAATGAAATGAACTTACACCTCAATGTGTTTTATGTGTTCATGAAAGATTAGATTGTAAACAAGTTTGAGAAAACCCTTATTGTCATAGTGCAGGATGGTATGTGTCTTATGTGGTATTCCCAATCCTTCCAATATGTGATGTAACCATTTTAATTCATAGATAGTTCCTATAGCAAGACATTTTGCTTCGGTGGAAGATCAATAAACAAAGTTATGTTTCTTGTTCCCCCAATATATATTATTATGGGTTGATATGCATTAACTGACTGATCATCCTCATCATCATTGTTACCTTCAGTGTGGTTATGACCTTTTGAAATATCTAGAGGTTTGATTTTTGAATCATGTGAGTTTGTGGAAGGCAAACCAGTTTTAATTTTCTCATCAAAATCTACATCCCTGCTAATGGAGATCTTCTTTATTTTAGGGTCCATCAGTCTATAGGCTAATGATTCTTCATTGTACCCTAAGAATATATAATGCATGGATCTATTATCCAATTTATTTCACTTCTTTTTAGGAACATGCATATAAGCCTTACATCCAAAAACTCAAAGATGAGTAATAGAAGGTTTATGCCCTATTCACGATTTATGTGGAGTCATTTTATGAAGAGCTACAGTAGGTGACTTATTCAACAAATAAATTATTATTTTCACTAATTTTGCCCAATATGTGTATGCCAAACCTAAATCTTCAATCATGTTATGCACCATTTCCATGATAGTTCAGTTTTGCCATTCTACAACACCATTCTGATGTGGAGTGTATGGTGGAGTCATTTATCGATGAATGCCATGTTATTTAAAATAAGTATAAAAAGCTTTAATAGTGAATTCTACCCCTCAATCTAAGTGGAGATCCTTGATTTTATGATCAATTTTAGTTTTAACTATTGGTTTAAACTCTTTAAAATTATTATAGGCTTGGTATTTGGTCTTTAGATAGTAGACCCACATCTTGCATGAGTAGTCATCAACAAAGAGTATGAAATAATAAAACCCATAGTGACTAGATCTCATAGGTTCACATAGATCAATATGCACTAGATCAAGCTTATTAGATGCTCTTGAGGAACTTTGACCAAAGGATGTCCGATGTTGTTTCCTTACTAGACAACCAGTGTAGAGATCTATATTTTTATTCAACTAAGGAAGTCCATGGACCATGTTATAATTTTTGAGTGATTTTAGGTATCCAAAGCTGACATGACCATATTTGAGATGCCACAAATTGGCTGAGTTTGAATCTTAAGCTACAAGTGCTTGATTGTTTGACTGAACAAAGTAAATTTCAAACATTTTGCCAATTCTTGAAGCTCACGCAACAATTTTTGAGAATTTTGACTTATCTTCAATCAAACACATATTTTTTCCACTTTTGCAATCAAATTCAACCTTGAGGTTATGTTCAAGTAGCCGACTTATTGATAGAAGATTATTTGTGAGTCTTGGGATATACAAGACATCTGAGATTTTGTAATCATTTCATCCAAGTGGTAAGGAGATATTACCAATGCCTTGAACATGGTAGGATAAACATTACCCAAAGAGACATGATTTTTTGGGGAAGTTTCATCATACTATAGAACTAATCTTGTCTACTAATCATATGTCAAGTTTTACCTAAGTTGACATACCAGATATAACTTTATGATGATTTATCAAGAGACTATGTAGCATATAATAAGTCCTCATCAAAGTGGGTGTCTTCCTATTCAGAAATTTTACCTTACTAATTGGATTTCTTATTCCAATGCCCTTTATTTTGTCCTTGTCCTTTATGTAGATGATATTATTATTGGTGATTGGGTTTCTTGTTTTTTGAAGAGCCCTATACAAAGGAGTTATACCAACATTTCTTTAGCTCATAGCCTATTTTCCCACATATAATGCAAACTTTCTATTTTTTATCCCCCTTGTGAATGATGTTGATGACCTTTATTTGGTTTAGAAGACTTGATTTGATTCTTACCTTTCTATTTATTAGAGGCAAGATCATGGTCTTTTGATTCTTCTTCTTTTGTATGCATAGACTCTTCTTATTGCAATGTGTTTACCAACTTGTAAAAATATGGTTTCTATTCTATGATTATGAAAGTAGTCATGAATATATTATAAGAGGGTAGTAGTGCTCTTAGGATAATAGTTACAAGTGATGCATCTGACACTATTTCACCCAATGTTTAGAGCAAAGCCCTCAAGTTTAAAATATGGCGTAGAAAAGCTTTCACTTTTTCACTAGAATTCAATTTGAGGGAATGATTTTTACTCTAAAAATAAAGAATGGTTCCTTAATTTTTGGCCTCATATACTTTTTAAAGCTTATCCTAGACATCTTTTTATTTTTGTGGCCTCATAGATATGAGGTTGTACCTCATCCAATACTCTAAACATGATTACCAACTTTGCCTTCTGATTAGCTTTTTAAAACTTACGTTATTGATCAACTTTAGTAGCATGTTAGGTAAGAGTGCCATTTACAATAGGCAAAATCTCTTCAAATTCCAAATGTGTCCTGATTTTAATTTTCCAAGTGGCATAGTTGTCACTACCAAGAAGTGAGTCTAGCAAAAAGAATTTTGGCCCATTTTTGGCCATTGTGTAGAATATCACCAAAGGTGATGGATGGGTTCCTTGTCACTCCAAGTATCAAGGTATCCCTTTCATTATACCATTATTCTGATATACCAATCTTTTCTTTATATGTGTTCTTCTTGTATACCCATCGTTAAGTGGAAGAAGCTCACCCTTTCTTTATACCCAATGGTACATGAAAGAGGCATAAATGTACATGAAAGAGATTTGATACATGGTACTTAGTATTAAAATAGGTTCAGCTGGTAATTGGCATCTACTTAGATGGAATTCTTCATATGCATGTGTAACTTTGTTGTATACTTAGAATTTCCACCAACATGTTTTATGCCTTTCAACTAAATTGAATGATTAAAAACGAGGGATGTATTAGTGAATATTTAGCTGTATTTCTCCCCAATAGTTTATAGGGTTGATGCCTAGACATCATTATTGTAGTTATGTTAGGTTATGTATGCAATAATTTAAGCACGATGATATTACCCATAAATGTGAGTCAGAGGCATAGTTGTGACCGAACACTACGAATGTGTAAAAATCAACTATTTTGTTTTTTTCCTTTAATTTAATTGTAAAAATTAAATATTACAATTATTCTTTTTTTGACATTCCTAGCTAAATTTCACTATTTATAGCTAGAATTGGCAGAATTGCCAATTTTAGAGGAATTGCTAAAGTTATTTTTTCTTCCAAAAAATTATTTGAGGGGATTTGAACCTCCAACTATTATTTTTCAAAAATATTCCTTACCAAACCCCCTATGCATCAATACAAATATATAGAATACAAAACCTCTATTTAAAGACTTTAAAATTACAAAACATGAGCAAAACCATACCTTTTTTAGAACACCACAGGTTGGTGGAGAAAGTGGTTTTGCATAAAATTTTCTAGCAAAAGAAATATTTGATAGGTATTTTTGGCATGAATTTAGGTGGTTTTAAAATTTTTAAAATATTATTTTTCACCGCAAAATAATCATAGCACTAAATATGAGCATCATGCTTCATTCCATGTGTGAGCTTCAACAAAGCTTTAATAAAAATTTTGATTTTATATCAAATAATGGCATTGATCTTATTTGAAGCATAGTCTTTCTTCTCCAACAAAAAATAAATGTTTCAATTTAAAAAAAACTTTCAATCTTTAAAAAATGATGCAAAGAGTAGTCTTCAATAACACTTCAACGAGTCATGTCAATAATGACATCAATATATTGAATACCATATGAATGTAGTATAGATATATTTATGCCAATCTGAATTTGCATGAATATCATTATGTAGACAATACATGAAACTATTTAGATCTCAAATGCAATCTCATGAGCTTTGGATCAAGTAGTGTGGAGAGTGCTTAGGCTCCTCCCAATGTCATACCAATTTCTTATCCTACTCAGATTCACTCTATGAGAGAGCATAGGCTTCTCCTTAATTCCTCCAAGATCAAAATGCTCTAAAACCAAATGAAATATAAATAATTTATTATTATTTAGCTAACAAAATAAATATTACATGGGCTATTAAATAGACAAAGCATATCCTATAAAATAGGATGGTGCATAAATAAGAAGCTTGGAATAGAGTTCATGGGTATAACAAATTAACCAAGAAACAATAATATTCTTATGGTGAATTAATATTATTATAATAGTTTAATATCATATAATGATCATAAAGTATAGTATTTAAGGCTTATTGAAAAGAGCTTGGTTAGGAATTTGTCATTGTTAGCATAGTTCGAGCATGTTTCATGGAATGATGAAAGATGATGCTAAGGATAACCTTTACCTTCATTGAGTAGTAGATTAGGAGGAAAAAAAATAATAATGGGTAAGATGTTATTTCAAGTGTAAAATTATTATGAAGTGAAGTATGGGATTCCATTGAATGATAAGCTCTAAAGACATTTTACTCTAATTGTAATAATTTAGTATGTAAGGATATGACAATTTTCTCAAGAGAGTGTGAATTAAGTGAGGTTGGTGGTGTACCATGTATATTAATCAAGGGATGTGTGTATGAGGCACTTATATAAATAGGGAAGTTAATTTTTGGAATCTTTATAATGCATCCATACCTAGGGATATTGGCACATATGTAATTGGAGGTGTTGATATAAGAATAAAATCAATAGTAGAAACTAGAATGTTTGAAATTGGAGGATTTACATCTTCAAAATGCATGTCTTATTTTGAATCTTGAGATGATTAATATTTTCTTGATGTGTAGTCTTAGATGCTAAGATTAATTGGATAACTTTATCCAGTTATTTGGGACATTATCAAATCCTTAACATAAATTGGAAAATTATTTGACTTGCTCAAGATATACCCCATTAAGCTCATTATAATCAAATTTATTATATTTTTTAGGATTATTTTGATTACCATTCATAGTTTCAATATCTTGATTATCATATACATCATTAACTTCATCTTCAATATGTATATAATTTTGAAGAGTTGCATTATCATTTTGATTAAAAGGGTCTATGTTATCCATATTAAAAGAGATCAAAGGAATCTAAATATTATGTATAGGAATCCCACTTAATATATCACTATGAATTACAATAATAAATTAAATAACCTTCTTTTAAAGGTAAAATCACTGAGAGCGGGGTGAATTAGTTATACAAGATATTTAAAACTTCAATTGTAATTATTTTAAACTCTTAATCAATGACCACAAGCATTCATAACGCATAAAATATTATCATAATAATGAATAATAAATATGATGCAAGATCACACACAAAACACAAGATCTACGTGGTAAACCCTCTTTGGGAAAAAATCCACTCTCAAGCTTGCAAACACATGGACTACTTGAGATGATCACAAACATGAGACCTTTTAGTGAAGCATACACTTCACAAGGAGGACCCACCCCTAAGTATGAATAAGCACCCACTTATTCTATATGTTGATCACCCACACATCACCTTGTGAAATCAACAACTCTAAAACTATGATTGCATTTCAATCTGATTGGAGAAATGATGTATAATACCTCTCTTTCAAATCATCACACACACTCAAGCATGCTCATATATACAATGCATCCAAACACCCATTGTGGATCACTTTAGGATTCTTCACTCATCCTCAATCTATTTTTTACTTTAATTTATACATTGACCCCATTCCCTCTGATCTCTTTCCTTCATCTCTATCTTCTGCTCTCTCAACATATCCACATCAAGTCTAGAAACCATTACCTTGGTCTTCAGTCTTTATATAGTCTTCATGAATATCAACTTCTTGGTTCGCCTTAAAACTTGTATTAACACTTAAGACTTCCATCATGCTAACACATAGCTCAAATTTATTATCATAGGTTTTCCATAGCATCCATGGGTCACACTTAAGTATCTATACCTTTCAACTAGGCCTTAGTATCTCTTATAGGTCTCATGGAGACCTGTTACCCCTTTAGAACTTCATATAGAAAATAAAGAACACAATATCACTTTCAAATACATGGGTCCACTCCATATAACCTATAAGACATCTTTAGGTGATTACTCCTACCAAATCACTCTTGTGCTAAGGCACAATTTACTCAAACAATAGTCTTGTACAAAGTATTACCATGAATAAACAAATAGTCAACTTTTAAGCACAATATATACAACTTTACAAACATTCAAACCTTCTAATAAATATTTTTGGATGTTCCTTGAAGTCCTCTACAAATTTTCCTTTTACTATATTAGAAAATTATGCCATATACTCGAGATATAGATCAAAAACCCCTCACTGGTTTCCTTTCACAAATTTAAATATTTAAATTCCAATAGTCACTATGTAAATACAAAACATCAGACACTTTTTCATCATCTTGTGCTCCCTAGAAATTTTGAACAAATATACACCATTCATCTCCTCAAAAATCTATTAACTTTAACTTACAATCACTCACCATTGATCTTAGATCCTTGCTTTTTTGATCATGCCACTTGTCAGCTTTACATGCCTTCTACACATATTAATTATTTGATTCAATACACTCCATCGATCTCCATCTGTATAAACACTCATGTGCTATTGATCTTTATTCAAATCATCAATATTAAGACACATGTTTCTAAAACATGCAATCATAGGAACCTTTGATAAATTGACTTCACATGTGTCATTGATCTCTATCTGATAAGATCACATGCTTCATTACATCCTTATCTAGTTAGATTAATTTCTCATCATATATAATCATCACCTGAGTAAATGCTCACTGTAGATATTTCATAATGTAAATTTGTCTATGTGAACCACTTTAATCTTCTTGAAAGGCCAACTTTGCACCTTAGTAATTTTTGCTACACTCAACCTCATGATATAAAATTTGAACCACATGATCACCTTTCATAGGTAAATTCATCTATGTAGTAAACTAATCCTAAAACCTTTCCACATGTGAAGTATGATGTCATAAAACTAATTACTTGGTCTTATTAGTCAAGATGACTACTTTAACCTATACCTTCATATGAATGCTATGATGAATTCCTTTCACTTTTATAATAACTTTAAGTACTCATAACACCCTATAGGTTCTCTGAAACATGTCTATACCATCAATATCATCCATAAATTTCCTTACTAAGTCAACCACTGAAGAACCATTCAAGAACATTAAATAACATTGAAGCACACTTTGTCATTGTCATTCAAGCATACATGACACCTCATCAACATCCTTGGTCACCTTGGAGACATCATTAACAAACCTTCAAAAATATCCCCCTTTGTCATTGATATCAAACACCAATATAAATCTTATGCTTAGACTCTGTCTCTCTCTTCAATTCCTTTATCCCCCTTTAACACTGACAAAGTGGGCTCATATTATGATCCTGAGGACTTGAAAAGACCTCAAGAACTAACAACAATAAAGTACCACCTCTAAGAGATGATATATACTTCCCCTAATACTATGCATACCTCTTCTTACCTTGAGCTTCTTAAACATGCTTCAAAACTATACTCTTCTTTGATTATACTCTATTCTATGAAGACAAAACATATAAGACCAACAAAAACTACTTGAATTCACCTTGACAACATTAATAGAGACTCCCCCTTACATTATGCACATATCTTCAAACCTCTCAAACTATCTAAGTTATCCCCCTAACTCCATGTTCCACCTAGATCATGGTATCTTAAAAAAAACTTCTCAATGAATAATATCTATCATCAACTCTTCAAACACTTGGAATCAACCAATTTGACCCTTTGAGACCATAATTCTTGAACAAGTTACCTGAAGCATTTTACTATAAACTATTGGAACAAGCTCATGAACTATTTTCTCCCCCTCAAACAATGAGATGACTCCCAATATTTGTCTTAGATACTCAAATGTTGCTTTTGTTAATGGTTTGGTCATAATGTCTACAAGTTGTTCTTTTATAGGCACATATTCCAACTTAACATATTGATTTCTCACTTGTTCTCTCAATAAATAATATCTAATAGGAATGTGTTTAATTTTTTAGTGCATTACAAGATTCTTTGAGATATTTATTGCACTAGTATTATCATAGTAGATGGGACAAGATTATTTTTACCTTACCTTATAGTCTTCTAAGGTTTGATTCATCCATATAGCTTGAGTGCAACATGAGGTAGTAGCTATATACTCAGATTCTATAGTGGATAGGGATATTAAGGCTTGCTTTTTTCTTTTCAAAGATACCAAGCATTCACCCAATAAGAAAACACCACCACTATTACTTTTCCTATCATCCACATAACCAACCCAATCTACATTAGTGTGTCTTTAGAGTGAATTATTTGCTCCTGGGATACCATAAACCATATTTTATGGTGCCCTTAAGATACCTTAAGATTATTTTGACTAATTTCAACTGAGATTCTCTAGAATCATATTGAAACCTACAAACAAGTCTTATTTTTTGCATGATATTAGGTCTAGAGGCAGTGGAGTACAAAAGACTTCCAATTATGGATCTATACAAGGTTTGATCAACCTTTGGTGAGTCATATTGCTTACTCAGCTTGAAACCTATGATCATTGGTGTACTTATTGGCTTACACTCCATCATATCAAATTTACTTAGCATATCATTAATGTATTTAACTTTTTAAATGAATATCCCTGCATCTAGTTTCTTAATTTACAATCCTAAAAAGAATGAAAGCTCCCCTAACATAGACATCTCAAATTCAGTCTTCATGACATATGTAAATTATTTACTCATATTGTCATTATTA
This sequence comes from Torreya grandis, assembly GCA_037957365.1. Taxonomy (NCBI): domain Eukaryota; kingdom Viridiplantae; phylum Streptophyta; class Pinopsida; order Cupressales; family Taxaceae; genus Torreya; species Torreya grandis. The sequence goes on from JARHVA010005026.1 coordinate 924,425, forward strand.
GAACTAAAGATTACATCATTAACATAGACAACTACAAGTAATTGATCACTACCTTTAGCCTTAACATACAATTTTTTATTAGTTACCCCTCTTTTGAAACCTTGACTCAGAAGATACTTGTCTAGTCGATCATACCAAGCTTTAAGATCTTGTTTAAGACCATATAAATCCTTCTTAAATTTGCACACATAGTCTTGATCACTTGACAAGAAGAATCCTTTAGGTAACTCAATGTACACTTATTCTTTGAAGTTGCCATTCAAAAAGGTGGATTTCACATCCATTTGGTATACCTTAAAATATTTGAAACTAGCATATGCCAAGAAGAGTCTAATTGCTTCCATCCTTATCACTAGAGAAGAAGTATCATCAAAATCTATCCCTTCAACCTAAGAATATCCTTTAAAATTTAGTCTATCTTTATTTGTTATGACCTCTCCTTTCTCATTCATCTTATTTCTGAAGACCCACTTAGTGACTCACATTCTTGGTTTTTGGTCTAGGAACTAGATCCCATGTTTCATTATTTACTACTTGATAAATTTATTCATCCATATCACATGTCTAACTTTCATCTTTTCTAGCTTCCAAGAAATTTTTGGGTTTAATTTATGACAACAAGATAATCAACATTCTTCTTCTAGTTTGTAATCTTGCATTCACATTACCAATTACCTGGGAGGCAGGATGATCCTTTTATATTCTCTTATATGTGACTTTAGTTTCAATTATTGCTTCTTCCTCTTCATCTTCATCATCTATTTGAATAAATAACTTATTATTATTTGAAATAGAATTATAAATAGTATCACTTACTTTCAATTTTGACTTCTTGACTCTATTTGTCTCATCTACACTCACATTTGAGCTTTCAACAATATTGTGAAGTATCTTGTTGAAGCATCTATAGATAGATATGATATAAGAGTAGCCTAAGAAGATGTGCTCATCATATCTTGAATTGAATTTGCCAATATTTTCTTCATCCCTTTTGATATAACACTTGCTCCCAAATACTCTAAAATGTTTGACATTAGCATCTCTTTTTTTCCATAACTCATATGGAGTCATATCACCATTTAATTTAATTTGGTACCCATTAAGAATGTAAAATAAAGTGTTTGATGCCTATTCCCAATAAATATATGATAGTTTATCATCTTGAAGCATAGTTCTACTCATTTCTTAAATAGTTCTATTTTTCCTTTCAATAACACCATTTTTTTGTGGTGTTCTAGCAGTAGAATATTGTCTTCTTATTCCATGTTCTTCATAGAAGTGGTCAAATTCATGAGATGAAAACTCATCTCCTCTATATGATTTTACCCACTTAATTTTAGATTCTTTTTCATTTTCCAAAAGTTCTTTGAATTATGTAAATATTTAAAAAGCTTTAGATTTCTCTTAAAGAAATCATATCTAAGTCATCTTAGTGAAATCATCAATGAGAAGCATGATATAGTTATTATCTTTAATACTTTGAGTTATTATAGTTCCAAACAAATCAATATGGATCAATTCTAATGGCCTTATAGTGGAATGTTCCTTGGATTTGTATCTCTTCTTGATTTACTTCCCATGAACACATGCTTTGTAGAGAGAATGAGGAATTTTGGTAATTTTTGGCATATGTCTTACTAACCCCTTTGAACTAATCCTTACCATATTGTCAAAATTTATATGTCCAAGTCTTCTATGCAAAATCTAGCTTTCATCCAATTGATTTATGAAACATTCCTCCTTCTTGGGTTCATGGAAGATATACAAGTTATTTTCTACTTTATGAATGTTTGTAATTATTTTTCCAAAATTTTACCTTTTAACTTCACATTCCTTGTCATGAAAGGTTATAATATTTCCTTTATCACACATTTCACTCACACTTAAAATATTATGTTTCAGACCTACTACATATAAGACACTCTCAGTTCTAGTATGACCATTGTCAAGACTCATAATACCTTTTTAAACAATATTAGTAGATTTATTATCACCAAATCTAACTGAACCTAGATTGGTCTTCTTGAGAGGGATAAACTTGCTCTTATCTCATACCATATGACTTGAACACCCACTATCTATGTACCACTTCTTATTCTCATCTTCTTGAGTGTGAAAAGTTGTTTGAACAAACATTGATTCTTCCTTTGGTTCACTATAAGAGTTTTGTTTATTTTCTTCTTCTTTCTTATGTTTAGTTTCCTTGAACCATTGTATGGTGTCAATGACTTATATGTCAATTTTCCAAAATTCTCTTTCACAATTCTTGTAAATATGACCTTTCTAATTGTAGTTTTAGCAAACCATGATTTTTGAAGTGAACTCAACTTGCCTTACCTGATTTGGAAAAAATCTTGCAATATGGCCTATGTCATAACAACTAAATCACTCAAAGTTTTTAATGCAATTTGACTGATGATTCCACTCATTCTTATCAAATATTGCACACTCTATATCCCTATGACCAAATTGATTACAAGTATAGAAGTAACCATTGAAATTTTCATACCTCATGGCATTTGGTTGTCTAATCTAAATTGTCCTCATTCTACCAACATCTTCAGTCTAAGACTGATTGTTGAACCTCAAGGTCTGATTGTATTTATTCACATTAGTCTTCACCTTATATTGAGTTACAATATTTTGTTCTTCTTTGTAACCAAATCCAATTCTATCACTAGCATGCTTTTGACTATTCAAAATGTTATCTAGATCACTTGATCTCTTTTCAAACATCACAAATGACTTCATCTTACTAGATGTGTTTTCTAACTCAGATTTCAATGACTCATTTTCAATCATATATCTTGAACACTCATCTTCTTTAGCTTTCAATCTTGTAGACAAGATTTATTATTGACTATTTAGATGTTTGACTATAGCTTTATGCTCCTTGGAGTCTCCATCCATTCTAGCCTCATACATATTGAATTTCTCCCCATAGTCCTTTATATGTAACTTCAACTTCTTGGTCTTCTTCTTCTCAATATTTAGATCTTCAAGGGCATTCATCAACTTAGTCTCACAATCATCCTTATATTCTTAATAATATATATCACTCTAAGTAGACTCCTTTTGATATAAGTAACTTCCTTCCTCATCCATGTAGAGGATTTCATCTTCAATAAAACCATCATCTTCATTATCAAACTCATAATCATTGTCTTCACTCTCATATGATGAGTTTTAATATTCATTGGTGTAGAGAATGTTCTTTTCATTATACCTCTTAAATCCTTTCTTCATCTTATCATACCTAAATGTCTTCTTACCTTCATATCAGTATTCATCATGCTCTTCATCATCATACTTCTTATGCTTATGAGGGTACTTATTGGCAAAGTGTCCTACCTCTCCACAATTGAAGAATTTGAAGGGTAGTTTATCCTTATGCTTTCTTAAACCTATTTTTAATCTCATTGTAAACAAATAAATTAGTTTGTATTCATAAATATCATCATACTTGACTTCCTCACCTTGATTTATCTTCTTATTTTTCTTCATTTCTATCTTGAATGTTGATTGTCATCATTGACTCTCATATCATTGGCTATGAGAGTACCATGCAATTCATCCATATTCATTTTGTTGAGATTGTGACTCTCTTCTATGTAGAAACCTTTAAATCAAATTTGAGGGTAATAGACCTTAATACCTTTTGTACGATGATAGCTTCTTAAATATTCTCTCTTAGAACTCTGATGATGTTCACAATCTCATCACCTATTTGCAAAAATGATGTCATTGAATCCTCTTCCTTCATCTTGAGACTCTCAAATTATCTTCGGTGAGTTTGTAACTTGGCCAAATTGACCTTTAAATCCCCTTTATAAATGATCTAAAATTTATCCCATATCTCTTTGGAATATTTATAATGGATTACCTTGGTGTATTCAAACTCTAAAAGACCAAAAGTGATGGCATTCATTGCCTTGGAATTTTTCTCACACTTCTTATCAATTGCACTAGTTAAAGGGGTTGAGGGGTTGAATATCCATCCACAATAAATTACCAAATGTCAAATCCTATTGACATAACATAGGTCTTCATCCTCATACTCTAAAAATCATAATTAGACCCATTGAACACTAGTGAATGCTTAGTTAGAAATCCTCTTTGCATTTGATGACTATCCATATTGTACCTTGGATCACTTTCAAGTGGTTAAACTTGCATAGAAGGTCATTCTCTAATACCGGGTGAATCAGTTATACAAGATATTTCAGACTTCAATTTTAATCCTTTCAAACTCTTAATCAATGACCACAAGCATTCATAAAGCATACAATATGTTGATAATAATGAATAATAAAGATGATGCAAGATCATACACATAACATAATATATACATGATTAAACACTTAGCTCTAATTTGGTTAGTATGGTTAGTATCATGTTAGTTTCTTGTTAGTTTCAAAATTAAAACAAAATGAAAGAAACAGGATGGCTCTAATTTGGTTTTATTATCTTTTAAGCATGATTAAACACTTTGTGCACAAATTACTCAAATTGATCAGAATGCCTTGTTATTGGTCCAAAATTTGACTCAATTGGAATTGGAAGTCAATGTCAAATGCATTGGAACTATATTCCCATTTAGGATGTTACCAATAGAAAATAACAAAGGCACATGTCTCATGCAAGAAATTTGATAAAAAAGAGCAATCTAGAACACCCAGGTGCAAAATTGTCATTTTGACTTGAAATGATCTTATCAAAGTTAGTTGGCCCATAAATTGCATTTCCCCACTTAGGGATACCCTAGCCAAAATCAGCACTTGACTATATCAGGTTCAAATCTTTTAGCATGTTTTAGTGTTTGTAGGCCAAATTGTGAATTTTTGTGGAAATTAGTCAAAATCTTGGTTGGAGGTTAGTGGTGGCCAGATTTAGGTGTTTATAATTTACCCTAGTTTGGGAAGATGTTACAAACCATAGGCAAAGCAATATCTTCTAAAAGAATGAGAAAATGTCTGTATGCCAAAAATAAGATGATGACTGAAGAACAAAGATCTAAATGGTGTTTGGGAAGCCTATGATGATGCCCCCTTAAGAGAGTGGTCATCACATTTGTTGATGGGTGATTCCTTGAAAAGAAATAAGAAAAAAGGTGTAACTAACCCATGGTTGAGATTAATCCAAATGAGAAAATACTTGCATGCATTGATGTAAAAATATTATTGATTTGCCCAAAGGTGGTTATAATTAGGAATAAAAGTCAAAATAATGATTTGCCCATAGGCAGTTATAATCATTAATAGGACCTATATTGGCTAAAGATGATTATGCCCTAGTTAGGGTTGATTAGCAATCATAACCCAAGGATATAACCTAGAATATAGATGAAAATTGAGTGGGTGTAAAGTGATGAAGGAGATGAATAAAAGAATAATATTGATCAGTGTGAATGATTTAGTTGTACCTACCAATAAGGAGATGCTCATCCTAATTAGCAATGATACAACTAGAATGGTTAATGGGTTGATTTGATCAAGGGTGGGATGGAAGGATTTTCCAAGGTGCCAAGGAGAAACTTATGTGGCTCCATTGATTGTAGGCCTTCTTGAAGCTAATTTTTTATGTAGCATGTGATGGTAAGATTCATGATAGAACACCATGAATAATATCCCAAAACATGCATAAGGACTAACTCCCAATCTAATAGACACTCAAAAATAATACACCAATGATAAAAACCATGATGATATTGTTAACGTATGAATATGGATAGACTCAATAATAATGTGCTCAAGGAATAACCCATGAATGCATATATATTGAGTCAAGGCAATAATGTTGAAAGCAAAAAAAATAGGCAAGTTAATAAATAAACACACAAAAAGCACACAAATAAATAAACAACACGAAATAAATAAACAAATAGAGACCCTAAAAACAAAAGAAAAAGAAATCATCCTAACAATGACAATGCCTCAGTAAGGTGGGTTGAGGATAATTGACTAGGCTTAGACCAAACAAATATTTTTGGATTTTTGAATTGTTATGAATTTTTTTGGCATTTTGAGTTATCTTAACTCATTAGAGAATGATAAAATACCTGCTCATAAAATAATGAGAGCATTTATCTTAGGTTTCTCACAAAATGGTGAGAGCATATGGAAAGGGGGATTGAGGTGACCTCAACATGAATTGAGAATGACCCACATAGTTTTAAAATGACCTCAAGTCATATTAATTATGTCCACACAAAAGGTGAGGAAAAACCAAATAGGTCCTAACAAGTTCTCAAATCTCAAAAATGGCCAATCAAATGAAAATAGTGATGGCAATGTGATGCAGTAATGCATGGTAAACAAGTATTGCCCCTAATTTGCCCACAGGTGGTTATAACTAGGATATGATGGAATAGGTCAATGATACTAATTTTCCCATAGGTGGTTATAATTAGTAGCAAGACTAGTGAGACATTGATTTGCCTATAGGTAGTTATAATCAAGCTCACATAAATAAAGTTGATAGGATGAAAGATATCTTGCCAGATCAACTATCACACTACTTTTATAGACTATCATTGTAAACATGAATTTTATAAGATTTGAAACCTAATCTAAATCCCCTTGTAAAAGGTGCAAGAAGAACCAAATGAACCAAGATCAAGATAGGATTGGGTAGGATGACTAAAAATAGGCTTTGGTCTAGATAGGAATGGAATGATAGGATGACATGGTCTTGCTCTAGGATAGTGATGGTTTGATAAAATGGTAATAGGGTTTCCTCTAAGTGGTAAGGTAAGGTAAATGGAAGGGTATGGAATAATGTAAAATGGGTATGGAAAATTAAATGATATGTTACATGTTTTTGGCCTAGGTAGGATAAATGGCATATGATTTTATTTTTCTTGTTGAGATGGAGATGCACGTACTAATCAACAAATGATACAAATAGAATACTTGATCATGTTAATTTATATCCCACACCTCATTTGAATGACTAATATATCAATAATTTCCTGTAGATTTGGTTGTTGAGAATGATTTTATGATCTTCATTGGTCATTTATTCTAATTCTTTCAAACATCAAGATAAGGTATATTTGTAGCCTCTACAAAGGATAGTATAACCAAGGATGGTTAACAAGGATAAATAATGGATTATAGGTTTGATTGTGAAAAGGAATGGTAGATGAAAATGGAATGTAAAATGGTGGGGAAACAAATGAAGATCAGGACTTTCAGTCATACGTAATGTTGATAATGTTGGATTCAACATAATTCTAGCTATGGTGGGGCTGAAGACTTGTTCTCTCAATAGGACCACTAGATTTTTTTGTTGTTTGATCTTAAGAGTAGTTACCATCTAATTAGGTTGTAGATTGGAAACTATTTTGATTTGATCTTTGATTTTTTCTTCATCAAGTAGTGAAAAACTTTTGTGCTCAGCTATTGGTGCCTCAAAGAGGTTTTCACCAATAAAGTTATCTTGATTATCATGTAGTGCCTTCAATAAGGTTTCACTAAGGAATGTTGACTTTTGACTTTGATTATCTTTTAGCACTTTCAAATAAGTTTCACTAGAAGATGTTGAGTTCTAACTTTGATTGTCCCTTAGCACCTCCAAAAAGGTTTCACTAAGAGAGTGTTCTCTTACTATATGAATGTGTTCTTGGCCTCCTTACTCTTCTTCAACTACTATGTCACCATGGATTTAGTTTAATAAAGTTTGATTCTATCAATCTCAATAGACACTTGTGGGAGATGGAATGTCAATGATATGGCTATTTTGGTTGATGGTAATGGTCTATGGAATGGTAATGGAATGGGGAGAGGTTTCACAATCCTCATAGAAGATACTAGGATAACTTGTGTCAAAGTTGAAACACTCATCCTCAAAAATTATATAAGGATCACAAATGTATTCAAATTGATCTACAAGTCATGCATAACCAATGTTATAATAGTCATGACATATTCTTCTTCTAAATCTAGTTCTAGCTCAAGCGACTCTAAATCTGATGTTGATTCAAATTTTGATGGTAAATTTGATGCCAGTTCAAGAATAAAACCTGACTCTAACTCTAATTCTTCATCTAATGGGTACTTTTTTATAATATTTTATTGTTGAATATTTGGTTTTAGATAAGTAATTGCCTATGATGGCATAATGGGCTCCACAAAAATTAGTTTATTAGAGTGGGACTCCTCTAGGATGGGAAAAATGCCAAAAGACAACTCATCAGAGACTAGTTTGTCAATAAGAAGCTCTTGAAAAATAGGCACATGGTCAAGGTAATGATTTTTCCAAAGGTAGTTATAATCATTAAGAAGTGACTTAGAAAAGACTAGCTCATCAGATTAAGGCTCCTCAACAACTGGTATAAGATCAATAGGTGATTCATCATAGGTTGACTAAACACAAATGGTTGATTCAATAAAAATATATTGGATTGGTTGGTTGTCTTGGCCTTGGTTTCCCATGAGTTAGAAAATACTAGTTTTGAACATAGCTTAGTCTTTGAATGATTGGATTAGTTGAGGTTTGGTTGGGATTGGTACTAGATGAGGAATGACTTATGGTTGGATAATGATAGGGCATTATGGAGCATGATTTCTTGCATGAGTGAAAGGATGAAGTCTTGAAATGGTAATGATAAGGAATTGTGGGGCTTGATTACCTACATAAGCCAAAGGACTAGGTCTTAGAATGATGAGGGGGCATTGTGGATCTTGATTGCTTGCATAAGCTAAAAGACTAGGTTTAGGAATGGTAATGGTGTTCCTTGGATATTATAGAGCTTGATAGATTATGTAATCTAAAGGAGGGTTAGGGGTAGTCGATGATCAGATAAAAAAAGGACATCATGGAACTTGATTGCTTACACAAGCCAAAACATCCAAGTCTTCCTCATAAACCATATCATCCCAGTCATGAGTTGGATCATAAGCTAGTTCTTGACTATGTTTCATGTACTAATTATTGTAAAGAGGGTATAGATCCATATCCCAAACAAAATTATCTGTAATTAGGTCTTCAAAGTCCTCCTCACAAGCCTCTTCATGCCAATCAAGGTCTCGATTTGGATTTTGTGGATTTTGACTATGTTCCCCATATGGAGTATTGTAGGGAGAATAATAAAACTCCTTATAAAATATTTATCTATAGGGGTTCCTAGTGGGATTTTGTGTGGCCATTATATCATAATTTAGATTATACATGACTCCACCATAAGTGTAGCTAGACATATCTATGTAAATGATGAAAGATCCAAAATAAAATGGCTTAAAGTTTTACAAATTCTGAAAAACTATCCAAAGTATAAATGATCCAAACTTTGTCTAACTTGGTCCAAGGGGTGGTGCTGTATCTCCAATATGGTCTGAAAGTGGAGTTGTATCTCCAAAATGGTTTATGATAAGACTTGGCATAAAATAATCTAACATCAAATTCCTAATGTTTAACGTCAAATGTCATACACATAAAAGGTCAAGCATCTAAATAAAAACTAACATGTCAAAGGTCTAGGTCAAAGTGTTCTAAACAAGGTCTAAACTAGGAAAGGGAAAAGTTGAGTTACTAAGTATTTTATCCAAATGTGGAGTCAAAATCTAGGCTCAAACAAATAGGCATATGCTACGACTCTTGGCCAAATGGCATCAAAAGTTAGACTTGAAACAAAGGATTGATGTGAATTTAATGTAACAAGTTTAGAAATAACTTTGACATAAACCAGGCACAAAAAATCAAACATAAAAATGATCAATTAGCATAAGGCATGAGGCAAAAGGATCTTGAAGAAAGACTGTGTTTTCCCAAATAAAGGCACAAACAATGATGAGGATAGGCATTGAACAAACAAACCATCAATAGTTTTCAATTTTTGGTAATCGATTAACCAAATTTATGCAACCCAAAAGATAAAGATATGTGTATCAGCCCCATGAATTAAGACCTAAATATAAATCAATCAATGTTTGAATCCAAACTTGACAAGGCTAATTGAAAACTCAACGTTGAAAACTAATATTTTACCAAACAAGCTAGACAAGATTGGACAACATGACATCACAAGACAAAGGTCTAAATGGTATACATGACATGGTTTGAAACAAATGGTTTTTGATAAAATGGTAAACAAGTCCTAAAATAAATTGAGCGACCTAATGGCATAAGCATGCTTAATTGATGTGATCTATGTTATGTTTCAAAGACTCAAAGGCATAATGGTTTTGACATGATTTAGGTAGCATAACACTACCCTCCACAACTTAAATGACACACCCACAAACAAGTTTAGCAAAAAAAATTCAAGGCACAAGTGTGATGTAAAATGGCTAGCATAACACCTCTTTAGACAAAAGAATGACGTATAGACAAATTAGTTTTGACATGGCTTATGAACAAACAAACAAGTTTTAGTCTCAAAAACATACAAAGAAAAAATGACTAAAATACTCTAAGTATAATCATCCAAATACTAACAAGGGTATGGCAATGTGGGGTTGACTAAACTATCAAGCTTTTGAAGTTACTAGGGGAATCAATTGCATAATGAATTTCACTTCAAATGATGCAAAAGACAAGCATAAAAATTGGGTGACTATGACATTGGCTAGTTATAAAAAGGTCTAGTCCTTTTTACAACCACTACATCTTGTTATTCATTTAGTGTAGTGTGATGTAGAAATGTAGATATGTCCCGTGTGCAACTCTAAAGGAGTAAGTGAAGTCAATGTTGGGAGGTAAAACCCTAGGTTAAAGCTTCCCTAAGGAACTCATGGGAGGTAATGATGTCCCCCTCCCAAGCCAAGTTTTCATGAAAACAAAATACTAAGAGAAAGACTTTATGGTTGTTTTCAAGGTCACCCAAACTTTGACGAGTTTTTGGGGAGTACTTTAGATGACATTATTTCTAAGCCTTCGACTAGGTATTTTTCAATAAGAATGCCACTTTTGATTCCAAGGGTTATATAAAGGGGACAAATGGAAGAGCATACACGTAACACCCCTCTCTTTTCTAAACAAAATTATATCAAGTAACTATTGAATACCAAAAAAATTTAGAAAGATGAGTTCATTTTTAAGCACCAAATTCGAAAGATTGGGTGGTGTTCATTTGACCCCTTGGTCTTAAGATTGTGAATTTTGAAAGCCTAACTTATGAAAACATTCACTTAATCACCTAAATGTTTCATTAATTATAAAAAAACAAGATCCTAATTCATTTTAAAATCATGCCAAAGATGTCTTAATAGCATTTTTTAACAAGTTCTAAGTCTGTTGGTTACCTATCTACCCTTAAGGCATCAATCCCAAAGCAAATATGTTAGATTAGAAACATCTTATATATTTTTTCAAAAAAAAATAAAAATCTATGAAACTTTAAGCTAAACTAATGTCAAATTCTAAAAATCTAGGAAAAAACACATGGTTTTAAAAAAAATCATCCAAAATGGAATCTATATGACCCCAAACCAAGCATTTTAAAATGGCCTATTAGCTCTTAGGTTTATGTTTTTAAGAAAAACACAGTGACTGACATTGGTTTTACTAATTGATGATGGTTACCTGATTGACAACGGTTATACCAATGTGACTGATAATGTTTATTCCAACTGACGGTGGTTTTACTAACTAATGATAGTTACTGTGTAAACCTGTGAAAAACAAAAATGGAAAAGCAAAGTTAGAAAATCAAATTGCAAGAGTTTTAATGATCTAAAAGAAGACTTTAAAGTTTCATAATGATCTTCTTCATGTGTGGGATGCATCTGGTCCCACTGGGTGTGCCATTATGTGATCTAAGAATTTGACTCAAGAGAGGATGGTTAGTATCATGTTAGTTTCAAAATGAAAACAAAATGAAAGAAGCACACTAACTAGCATAACATCTCTAGGACTAAACACTAGGGTGAAATTCGTTAACAAACATGAATAAAACACAACTAAAATGCAAAATAAACCTTCTTTTACATTCTTTGGATTCTCCAAAATGCTTGTTGTAGTGGTTTGCTCAGCTTGTGCTCATGAAGTCTTCATCAAAGGAGGCTTGGCTATCTCCTCTTCTCCTTAGCACCTTGTGGATTTGGTTTGGCTTGGATTGGAATCAATTTGGCATGATAACACTAATTTCAATAGATTTTGGAATCATTTTTTAAATATTACTTTTCATTATCAAGACTTAGAAATGATGTTCATGGCCTCTCTATTTATAGATTTTTGAAAAAGGCTATAATCAATTTGAACCATCCATCTCAAGATTGAGATATATGGCTAAGGATTAATATAATTATGCAATTAAAATTTATAAATAGGCTCATCAATATTTTGGATAGAGGAGCAATTAAGAGGCATGGAGGGCTTTGATGAGGCATGGGAGGCATGAATCCTGATATTTGTGGTATTTATAGCCTAAAGATGTCTTCCCAAGAAATGAGGTTACTTAATGATGAAGATATTCAATTGTCATTTCTAAAAACATGTATTCAACAAGTTTCCATGGAATTCTTTAATTAGGCTCTAATTTGGTTTTATTATCTCTAAAGCATGATTAAGCACTTTGTGCACAAATTACTCAAATTGATTAGAATGCATTTTTATTGGTCCAAATTTTGACTGGGTTAGAATTGGAAGTCAATGTCAGATGTGTTAGAACCATATTCCCATTTAGGATGTTACTAACAGAAAATAACAAAGGCACATGTCTCATGTAATAAATTTGATATAAAAGAGTAATTCAAAGCACCCAAGTGCAAAATTAGCATTTTGACTCGAAATGATCTGATCAAAGTTAGCTAGCCCATAAATTGCATTTCCCCACTTAGGGATACCCTAGCCAACATCATCACTTGACTATATCAAGTTCAAAGCTTTTAGCATGTTTTAGTGGTTTTAGGCCAAATTGTGCATTTTGGTGGAAATTAGTCAAAACCCTGGTTGGAAGTTATCAGTGGCTAGATTTAGGTGTCTATAGCAAACTCATGGAATACTTGTCCTATAATATGATCACAAACATGAGACCTTTTAGTGAAGAATCCACTTCACAAGGATTACCCACCCCTAAGTATGAACAAACACCCATTTTTTCTAGATGTTGAGTACCCACACAATACCTTATGAAATCAACAACTCCAGAATACTAATTATATTTCAATCTAATTAGATAAATTATGTATAATACCTCTCTTTCAACTCATTACACACACTCAAACTTGATCATATAATCAATGCATCCAAACACCCCTTTTGGATCACTCTAAGGTTATTCACTCATCCTCATATGCTCTTTAATTCAATCTATCTACTGAGTACATTCCCTCTAATCTCTTTCCTTCGTCTCTATATTTTACTCTCTCAACATATCCAGATCATGTCTAGAAACCATTACCTTGGTATTCACTCTATAGAGTCTTCATGAATATCAACTTCTAATTCAGCCATAATACTTTTCTTAACCCTTAAGACTTACATCATACTAACACATAGCTCAAATTCATTATCACAAGTAGGCCATAGCATCGATGGGTCACACTTCACTAGCTACACCTTTTAATTAGGCCTTAGTAGCCCTTATAGGTCTCATGAAAACCTATTATCCCTTTATCACTTCATCAAGAAAAAAAAGGAATAAAATATCACTTTAAAATACATGGGTCCACTCCATATGACCTCTAAGACATCTTTAGGTGATTACTCCCACCAAAACACTCTTCTGCTAAAACACAATTTACTCAAATAGTAGTCTTATACACAGTAGCACCATGAATTAACAAATAGTCAAATTTAAAGATCAATATCTATAACTTTAAAAATATTCAGACCTTTTAATAAAAAAATTGGATGTGCCTTCAATCATCTATAAATTTTCTTTAAACTTCATCAAAAAATTCTACCATCTGTTCAAGATATAGATCAAAATCCCCTCACTAGTTTTCTTTCACAAATTTGAATATTTCAATTCTAATGGTCACTGTGTAAATACAAAACATAAGACACTTTGTCATCATCTTATGATCTTTGGAAATTTTTAACAAATACACATCATTGATCTCCTCATAAGTCTCCTGACTTTAACCTAAAATTTCTCACCGTCAATCTTAGATCCTCACTTTCATGATCATGCCACTTAGTATCTTTGAATGTCTTCTACACACATTGAATATTTAACTCAATTCACTCCATCTATATCTATCTGTATGAACACTCATATGCCATTAATATTTATCAAATCATCAAGATTGAGATACATGTTGCTAGCACGTGCAATCTCAAGAACCTTTGATTAATTGACTTTATGTGCACCACTGATCTCTATCTGACAAGATCATGTGCTCTATTAGATCCTTATTTGGTCATATTAATTTCTCACCATATATCTTCATTTCCCAATTGAATTCTCACCATAGATCTTTGATAATGCAAATTTGGATAAGTATGGGAACAACTATAATATTGCTAAAAGACCAACTTTACACCTTAATAAATTTTACTATGCTCAACCTTATGACCTAAAATTTGAACCACATGATCACATTTCATAGGTGATCCATATATGTATCAAACTGATCTTGAAACCTTCACACATGTGAAATATGATGTCATCAAACTACTTAGTCTTATCTATCAAGATGACTACTTAAACCTAGACCTTCATACAACTGCTCTAATAAATTCCTTTCACTTATATAAACACTCTAAGTACTCATAAAAATCTATAGGGTCTTTGTAACATGTATATACCATCAATATCATCCATCAATTACCTTACTAAGTTAACCACTAAATAACCATATAAGAACACTGAAGAATATTGAAGCACACTTTGTCATTTTCATTCTAGCATACATGACACTTCATCAACATCCTTGGTCACCTTGGAGACATCATTGAAAAACCTCCAACAATTTCCTCATTTTTCATTTATGTCAAACACCAATATAAATCTTATGTTTAGAGTCTATCTCTCTCTTTAAGTACTTTCTCCCCCTTTGACACAATGACAAAATGGCCTCATCTTCTGATCTTGAAGACCTGAAAAGACTTCAATAACCAACAATAGGAAAGTGCCACCTTTAAGAGATGATAAAAACTCCCCATAACACTGTGCATACCTCTTATTACCTTGATCTTCTTAAACATTCTTCAAAACTATACTCTTCTTTGATCATACTTATTTCTATGAAGACAAAACATATAACATCAACAAAAATTACTTAAACTCACCTTGATAACATTAATAGATACTCCCCTTTACATTATGCACATCTCTTCAAGCCTCTCAAACTATCTGAGTTATCCCCCCTAACTCCATGCTCCACATGAATCATGATAACTTAAAAACACTTCTCAACAAACAAGATCTATCATCAACTTTTCAAACAATTGGAATTAACCAATTTGACCCTTTAGGACCACAATCCCTAAACAAGTTATCTGAAACATTTTACTACAAACTATTAGATAAAACTCATGAACTAGGTGCTCCCCCTCAATCAATAACGTTATATTGATTTGTAGACAAGGAGATGACTCCCAATCTTTGTCTTAGATACTCAAAATTTGCTTTTGTTAATGGTTTGGTCATAATGTCTGTAAGTTATTCTTTTATAGGCACATATTCCAACTTAACATATTGATTTCTCACTTGTTCCCTCAAGAAATGATATCTAATAGGAATGTTTTTATTTTTTTAGTGCATTACGAGATTTTTTGAGATAGTAATTGCACTAGTATTATCATAGTATATGGGACAAGCTTCTTTTTTCCTTAACTTCTAGTCTTCCAAGGTTTTCTTCATTCATATAGATTGAGTACAACATGAGGCAACAACTATATACTCAAATTATATAGTGGATAGGGATATTGAGGCTTGTTTCTTGCTTAGCCAAGATACCAAGCATTCACCCAAGAAGAAAACACCACCATTAGTACATTTCCTATCATCCACACAACTAGCCCAATCTGTATCAGTGTATGTCTTTAGAGTGAATTCTTTGCTCCTAGGATACCATAAACTATATTCTATGGTGCCCTTAAGATACCTTAGGATTATTTTTCTTAAGCATGGGATATACTGAGAGGGGGGTGAACTGTATATCATAAATCTTATAAACTTTCGCTTAATCAAATTCCACTTCAACATACATTCAAAATATGCAATAAAACTAAAACAATAAACACCACACAAGATAGAGAGAGACATCATATTTAACATGGAAACCTAATGTGGGAAAAATGATAGAGGACAATATCAAGTATATGAATGAGCACCAACTCAAACTATAATATTTGCAATCACCAACACATAGGAGCACCAACCCCTTTTATGTATACCACACAACTATCTCTCAATGTTTCTATCTCAAAAAATGATAGTTCATTACAATATATATTTCCTCTCTCTCCTTTGCTCTTCTAAGCTAGATATAACAAATACAAATCATTCTCTATCTCACACATTGCTCTTCTAAGCTAGATATTACTATTACAAATCAAACTCTTTTTCACACATTACAAATGGCTTATCAAGCCTTTATTTATATCTTTCCAAATGACCTTTGGCCTTTCCCCTTTATGACCCTTCAATCTTCAAGGAAAATGGCACCAAACTTGCATGACCCTTCATATCCTTGCATTTGAAAAGTCATGTGGTGACCCTTCATAAGCAAAAGCATCCTTTCCTCTTTTGTCTTTATCTTGGTGAATTTTCGTATTCCTCAAAGTGTCCCTTCATGAGAAATTGCACCCTTACTCTTTTGTCTTCACTTGGTGACTCTTGGAATTCCCTAAGATGACTCTTCATGGGAAAATTCATCCCATTCTTCTTTTGTCTTTACCTCATGACTCTTTAACTTCTCCATGGGCCCTTCTTTTGTCTTATATGCAACCAAAAAGATATTCGTTAATATTAAATAAATATTAACACACATTAGCAAAGATATAACTATTACAAACATCACTAAATGCAATGGGGCCTTTATCACCAATAATGCTAGACCTTTGACATCAATGACAATATTTCCAACAATCTCCCCCTTTGTCATTAATGGCAACCTCAATCCTGAAATTATCACATCTTATCACTTGCATATATTGTCATCTGAAAACATATAGTAACTCCCCCTTCTTGGAGTAACCTGTACCTATTCCCTATACCTATTTTTTCACCTATACTTGTACTTGTTATTCTCCCCCTTTGACATCAATGGCAAAGGGCCTACCTGGAGCTAACATTTAACTCCCCCTCAACTAATTCTAAACCTCAATGGTAGGAAGTAACAGAAATTACTCCCAACTCCTCTTATAGATCTTTGAATGTGTCCTTTGATCATGCCTTTGAGAATATATCTGATAATACATATAAATCATTGTCTATCCTTTGATCATCTACAATCAACTCATTTGAATCTTTTATTCTAATCTCACAACCTTTTGCATAAAAATTTAACATGTATCCCTGATCACATATTTGAATTACACTCAATAGATTATGCTTAAGACCTTTAACATACAATACATTTTATAGTCTTGGTTCTACCATTATCCAAACTCAAAGTACCTTTTCTAGCTATCCTGGTAGCGGTTGTGTCTCCAAATTTCACTATGACACCATTGATCTTCTTTAAGGTTATTAACTTGCTCTTGTCTCCTATCATATGCCTCAAACATCTGTTATCAATGAACCATTGCTGATCTTCATTTCTTGCATGAAAATCTATCTAAACCAACATATAATCTTTAGGTTGTTTCTTCTACCATGAACATGTTTGAACCTTCTTCTTGATGAATGGAATCTTGAAACTTTGGTCCTTCTTGATTGACTCTACATGAGTTTCCTTCTCCTTATTTCTGAAACTGTTGGCTCTTTTTCAACATTCTAATTTTTTATGGCCATATCCATATGAAACACTTTTAAACACTACATATGAAAGAAACACTCTAATAGCCTCTAACCTTAACATTGGTGAAATTTTTTTTTCAAAATCTATTCCCTCAAATGATATACAAATTAATCTTCCAACTCACCTTCTTGTCATACAACATAGCCAAGACCCAATAACATCCACCATGCTTCAATTTTTCTTAAAAGTGTCTCCTTGAACCCTAGAAGAGACACCCCACACAAAGGGTCCTAGAAATAAATCTCAAGAGATTCCCACATCTCCTCTGTTTCTTCCTTGTGTCTTTCTCTTAGAATCCATTTAAGGATGTCTAACTTATTTGACTTACTAACCTCATTATTTATGATGTTTTTCATTTTTTCAACTCTTGCAACTATCTTATATTAACAAGGCTCATGCTCAAATGTAATCAAATATTATTCACAAACCTTCCTATCTGATTCTTTATCTATTATAACAAGTAATGTATTTTCACTCTTAAACTCAACCTGATCAACCTTTACTATTTTAGGTCTCCAAACCTGAATTTGACTCTTCTCATATTTTCTAGGGGCTTTGTATCTTTTGACATACCTTTAAGATCTCTTTACTTTATTTTGACATAATTTAGCAATATGGTCAACCTTATGACAATAAAAACAAACAACATTTTTCATAATTTTTTCTTGAATGTGACTGAGATCTCCCTTTGAGATCTCCTCATACAGTCTCTTTCCCTATGACCAACATGATGATAAACAAAATAATGGCCATGAAACGAATTTGAAAACTTGAAAGCATTAGGCTACCTGATTGGCTTCTTTAATTCACCTTTAAAACTTGCATCCTTCTTACCTTAGACTAATATTTCATGATCTTTCTCAACCTTGATTATGAACTTCTCATGATTATCTTTTAAAGAACCTAACTCAACCTTCAACTGATTACACTCTTCTTCTCTTGATTTCAAACTTGAATTTGCACCCTCTAGCTAATTCTTAAGATCCTAAATAAACATCTTATCTTCTTTTTCTTTTATAACTAACTTAGACTCCAAGATACACACCTATTCCTTAAGAGCCTCAACCACAGATTTCAACTCTTGATTTTCCTTCTTTAGCTTCTTGGCCATCTTTTGCTTTCTTTGATCTACTTTCAAGCTGTTAAACCCTTTTTGAAGAAACCTACTCTAATACCAATTTTTAAGTATAGGATATACTAAGAGGGGGGGTGAATTAGTATATCATAAATCTTATAAACTTTCCCTTAATCAAATTCCACTTTAACATACATTCAATATATGCAATAAAACTAAAATAATGAACACCACACAAGATAGAGAGACACACCAAATTTAACATGGAAACCTAATGTGGGAAAAACCACAGAGAACAAAATCAATTATATGAATGAGCACCAACTCAAACTATAATATTTATAAGCACCAACTTTTAAGAGCACCAACCCCTTTGCTGAGCACCAACATAGCAACTATTTGTGAGCACCAACTCATATGAGCACCAACCCCTTTACTGAGCATCAACACAGCAATAATTCATGAGTACCAACCCATAGGATCACCAACCCCTTTGTTGAGCACCAACATAGCAACAATTCATGAGCACTAACCCACAGGAGCACCAACCCCTTTGTTGAGCACCAACACAGTAACCATTCATGAGCACCAACCCCTTTTGTGTATACCCCACAACTATCTCTCAATGTTGCTATCTCAACAAATGATAGGTCATTACAATATCTCTTTTCTCTCTCTCCTTTACTCTTCTAAGCTAGATATAACAAATACAAATCATTCTCTATCTCACACATTGCTCTTCTAAGCTAGATATTGCTATTACAAATCAAACTCTTTTTCACACATTATAAATGGCTTCTCAATCCTTTATTTATATCTTTTCAAATGACCTTTGGCCTTCCCCCTTTGTGACCCTTCAATCCTCATGGAAAATGGTGCCAAACTTACATGACCCTCCGTATCCTTGCATTTGAAAAGTCATGTGGTGACCCTTCATAAGCAAAAGCATCATTTCCTCTTTTGTCTTTATCTTGGTGACTTTTCATATTCCTCAAAGTGTCACTTCATGAGAAATTGTGCCCTTCCTCTTTTGTCTTCACTTTGTGACTCTTGGAATTCGCCAAGATGACTCTTCATGGGAAAATGCATCCCATTCTTCTTTTATTTTTACCCTGTGACTCTTTGACTTCTCCATGGGTCCTTCTTTTGTCTTATATGCAACCAAAAATATATTCATTAATATTAAATAAATATTAACACATATTAGCCAAGATATAACTATTACAAACATCATTAAATGCAATGAGGCCTTTATCACCAATAATGCTAGACCTTTGACATCAATGACAATATTTCCAACAATGTTGACTACTTTCAAGTGAGATTCTCTAGTATTAGCTTGAAACCTACCAACAAGTTCTATTGCTTTCATGATGTTAGGTCTAGAAGTAGTAGAGTACAAAAGACTTACAATCATGGATCTATATAAGGTTTGGTAAACCTTTAGTGAGTCATCTTGCTTACTCAGCTTAAAATCTATGGTCATTGGTGTGCTCATTGGATTACACTCCATCATATCAAATTTACTTAGCATATCATTGATGTATTTAATTTATGAAATGAATATCTATGCATATAGTTGGTTAATTTGTAATCTTAAAAAGAATGAAAGCTCCCCCAACATAGACATCTCAAATTCAATCATAAAATAGGGTGTGTTTTATTTATAGGTTGTTAGATATACTAATCCTAATCATAAAATAATGAACACAACCCAAAAGTTATTAACTAATAGGATTTGACCATCTTGTATCCACACTATCTCATATCTATGAAACATTGAGTGTAAATTTTTATGGATAACCACTTACTAGTGCACTAGAAGAATAAATGGTTGAAGAAACCTATGAATTTTCAATATATCATGAGGTGATTGAAAACTAAAATCCATATATAGTGTTATCTAATGGATTAAATATCAATTTAGTACCCCTCACACCATGGCTGAAGTAAAACTAAATACCACTTTGCTTAGAAAAATAACCCTTGTGAGTTTCAAAACTGTCAGAACATAGTTTCTAAGACACAATATAAAAATACAAATAAATTTAAAAATTGAAGTTGAATTTGAAAACCAAATCATAAATCAATATTTTTGTGTATAGAATTCAAAAATTAATCTAAAACCCTAGGAAAAAATTAGAAAAACAATGCTCAAATAATATGCGAGTTCACCAATATGTTTTACCTTTTTTATAAAATAATAAATGTGTTGTAATTAATAGGTTCAAATATATATATATATATATATATATATATATATATATATCAGAATGTTAAATAGGTATAATAATTAAAAATTCAGGTTTTCTAAATTGATCGATATGAAAAACTATTATTTTTATAAAATACTAAGAATAAAATATACTTAGGTCAAACTAGGATCTATGTTGATTGTTTCATATGTCTAAAAGTAGAAACCAATAAATGATATGACTATGCATGCTTATAATCAAGAACATGGTATTAAATTACTCCTAGACATGTCCTCCCTACCTATATTACATCACATGTTGCTTGAGTCTATTGACCATGAACTTGTCTTAATTGACTATGACTATTGACTAACAAAGAAAGATAGAGAAAAAATGATTTTGATAGTGATAGATAAGAAATAGAATCAGAGAATAATTTTGGACAAGAATATTTTAGATGGACAGTAGTATAGCTTACTCGAGTATGTTAACCATGTGTTAGCTGAAAATTATATATGAAAATAAAATTTTGTGTACCACAGACAACATTATTGTGGGATAAATTGCCTCCTCTATTAATAGGCAAGGCAACCTTTATTAAAAGTAAATAAAAACAAAAAATTAAAATAATTTACAAATATGCAATATTGTTTGGGATTTTGAATATGTGTAGAAATGAATTTTAATGAGAGGAAGATGGGATAATAATGGAAATAACTAAAAAATAGATAAATAAAAAAGAAAGAACATGAATAATTGAGCAAAAAAAAATTCAATTATATCCTATTTCTTGAGTTGAAAATAAAATATGACTATTTAACCATGAACATTTTGCATGAAAGAAAGTACATAAATTAATAGCATGAATCAATGAGCATAAAAACATTCATTCGCAAAGACAATAGAGGCACAAAGTCCTGGAATAATCTCATTTCATTAATTTTTGGGAACAACACAATGTTTCTTCCTTTTCCCTTTCTTCTCTCAAAATATTATAGCTTGTTCAAAGTTTAAAAAAACCTTTAAAATGGCATGCAAGCTTCTATTTATAGCCAAGAAGGTGGTAGTTACAAGGGACTCTACCTATTGACTTAGTAAACCATTACAATTTTTTTATATAAAAATAGAATAATTGCACTTTTAATTCAAACGTGACATTTTAAAAGTTCAAAATCTCATCTTATACTTGTTGATAACTACCTTCAACATAAACAATCTAGACTTATTTTTGCTTTTCTTATTGCATATGTTTGCTTGTGTTTCCTTGGTTGTATCTTCATCTAGACAATTTGAATGGAGGTATCTGATTTATCCTTCCACCTAAAGATCTATCATTTGATGTGGAACATGCTAAAATTTATTAAAATATTTATCAAGTTTATCAAAAGTGTTTTTATACCTAATGAACCTCTAAATATACTCGAAGTTGAACATAGAACTAGGATTTGACTCCTTCTCCATCAACTATTTGAATTCATCCTTAATAGTTTGTGCTAGAAGTACCATTCCATTATTGTCAAGAAACACACAAGGAATTTTTTCCATTTCTTCATGTATATCATTTGTTGCATCAACTGACATAACATAAGACTCTTTAAATTTTTAAGGGATTATTCAAGAATACAAATCTGAAAATTTAATAGTGACTAAGAATTTAGTGTGGTCACCCATAAATTATTGACTTAGAACATTTTTGAGATGAGATTATTTGGACTTGTTCTAGAAAAGGCCTTTAACTTCAAAAATAATGACTTAATTTTTCCAATCATATGTAACTTTAGTTTTCCTAGAATTATTGAGCTCACTTTTAATTTTTGCATAAACATAGTTAAGAATATTTATTGACTTGGTTACTTGAAGAAGCAACTTCTCTAACTATCCATTGGTGGTCCTACCAATATGTCCTATCTCTTCAGTTGTGTTTAATATTTTGGTATCAGGCGAATGCTCACACAAGAAGGATTAAACTAGATTTACCAATTTATAAACCAATAATGAGAGTTGTTTGACCCTCTCTTTAAGATTAACTTTGATTAATTTATACTATAAAACTTCTTGAACAACATGCTAATGGATATCTACACATCTTGTAATTTTTCATGAGTTGATTTTCCAAGGTGTACTTTTGATACTTGATATTCTTTGACACCGATTTATTCTTTAGATTTTTTAGTAATAGGAACCACAACTTCAAAATATATTTGCCCATGCTCATCCATGACTATGTGCGAAATAGTTTTGGGTTTATTTGGTGCATGAGGAATAGGAGCGATGAGCAAATTGAAGTCACCCTCAAGTGGTTGAAGCATTGTATTCATCTTTTTTACTACCTCATTCAAATAGTATGGGATCTATGCACTAAGAGTCTCTTGTGGATATCCTTGTTTTTTCTAGGTCTAAATCTCAACAATATGAGAGGAGATAACAAATGTTTGTAATGATGTAGGCACAAAATCTCTCTTATATTTCTTAGGAGATTCAAGTTTAGATTTAGGAATAGAAGACAAAGTTGGAATTGGAGTTTTAGGTGAAGGTTACGGAGGCAAGTTGGTTACTTTAAGATAAAGTTGAGGAGAGGTGCTTTTTTTAGGAGAAGTGGACATAGTGATTACCAGATGAGGGTGTGTGTCCATGTATTATAATTTGGTGTTCTTAATTAGGTCTTGAGAATGGATATCATTTGAGTATGGATCACTTAAATTATAAGATATCCTAAGAGTTTATTTATCCCCTCCAATTGACTTATTGATCTTGAGATTAAGTGGATTTTGAGTTTGACTAACTTGCGGGACCTTAGCTTCTTTCTCCTTTTTTTATTAAATTATAATTTGGATTACATTGATATTAAAGGAGGAAATTGAAAATTATTTTTTATCTTTTAGTTATTTTCATGGATCATGGCCTATGTCTATAGCTCTCAATGGCAAAAAAACACAACATTTTCTACATTAACCCATTTGCCCTTAAGCCATGGAATAATTCTCTTCAAGGTTGTTTCTGTCCTGTCTTCTAAGGATGCTGATTATGATTTGATCCAATAAACATGGTGAAAGGGTATCAACTTTATATTTTTCTCATGATAAGAAGAATCTACATTTTCCTCATCATCTTCAACATCCTCTAGAATATATGTGATGTTGTAATCAATAAATTATTTTAGGTTGAAGTGAGACTAATATTTCAGCATAAATTTGGTCTCATCATCACAATCCATCTAGTGGTCTTTAAAATATGATACATGGTGATATGAAGAACCAAGAGTATTCTCAATCAATCCTCTAATATCAAAGGAAGATCTACTATGAAAAGGTTTAAGGGTAACCTAATTCATCTCCACATCAATTTCCTTCACCTTAAATAATGGGGATCAAGTATATCTCCCAATAGTGGTTAAGAAATGAACTTGTTGAGTCTTTGGACTCCTATGCCAAAATTCAACCCCTACCATCCAAAACCTGACCATTGCTTTAGTTTCCCTTTCAAAAAAGGACTAAGAAAGGTCTTATTAAGATGTCAAGGTCCATTTCATGTGTCTTGTCTAATAAGTCTTATGCCTTGCTTTTTTATGATGTCTTTTGCAATGCAATGTAGCAAAGTTTAAGGTAACTTTGGAAAGACTAAGGTTAATTTTTTAAAGTCAAGGTATAATTGATGCATGGTGAAAATAACAAGTTAATGATATTCTAAATAAAGCATAGTTTTTTATAGTGGATAGTGGACTAGGATATAATCTAGTGAGATATGCATTTTAGTCTTCACAAACATTTTGAGGAGTTTAAGGTAATTTTGGAGATATTAAGGTTTCATTTGTCTTGTTATATTTCTTGTTTCAATGTTGTAGTGTAACCCCTTGAGGAGACATCAAGTGTAAAGGTAAAATATCATGCGTAGAGGTCAAATATGTATTTTTTGGTTCATTTGACACTTGTTGAAGAGCATAATATATCTCTTTTTCTTGTACACTTGGTCAAGGTGTCAAAATGCTCTTTTTTCAATGTACATTCACTTTGAAAAATTTTCTACTCATTTCTTTAATGTATAAATATATAATAATGGAAAGAGAGATTCTTGTACATTATAATATCATTATACAATTCAAGGAGGACTCCATGAAACATCTTGTATGTACCTATAATTTCTACAACATGTCATTTTGGTAGAATAAACAATTTTCTTGATGAAGGGTCTATGGCATTGAGAAAGAAATTCAAGTTGCTAGAGAGGTCTAATTCAAAGGTTTTTCAAGTTGAACATTGTATTTAAGCATCTTCAAGGCTGAATATAGATTCCTTAAGATCAAAACCATTCTAAACAATATGGTATAGGTCAGAGCAAGATAAAAACCTACTCAACTTCTACATCAAGTTTACAAGTCTATATGCATAATCAAGAAGAGCCATTTTGATGAAGTTATATCATAAAGGAGGCGAGGTATCAGATAAAATGATCTTAGAGAATGTTAACCACCTTTATGACCTTTAAATCCAAGGAAATAGTTTTGGGATTAGAGGGTATATCTTTATGAATCATTATTTTTGACCAAATTTGACCCTACAGGTCAAATTGGGAACCCTATAGGTAAAAACTTGTTTTTTGGGTGTTTTATGGGTCTAATATTATGTAAAAAGGTATATAATGAGTCATTTCATGTAATTTAATGTCACATTAGCATTGGTCTTGGTGTTTTTCAATATTTATGTCTTTTGGAGTCATTTTGGGGGTCAAAATGGAACATTAAATGAGTTATACAACCTTCCTGGGTAATGTGAGTTTTAAAAGGTGATGTCACACCCCATGTGTCCTCATATATCTTAAGTAACTATTTATAATTGAAAAGTGGTAAGTTATTTAGAAGTATGGGTAGTTTTCTTGGAAAAAATGAACATTTAATGAGGTGTATGAAATTGTACAAACTCTTGAAATTGAGTAAATTTTATGAATGTACCTTGGTCTTCAATACACTTACTATAGTGATAATTTTCATTAGAAGCTTTAATAAATGAATACAATCTCTTCTCTCTTCTTCCACTAGGCTTGGCAAACAAAAATGGTCTTCAAGTTTATGCTTAGTATGGATAACAGGGGAGGTTTAAGGAAAAATTTTATTGGGATGTCTTCTACACTCATTTATCTTCCATTTGATGTTTGGTTATAGAATAATGGTGACATCTACTTTATAAACCATTCCTAAGAATTTCTCCTATCCAATTTGCTTACTTATCTATAAACCCTATAGGTTTTGCTTTGGTTTAGACATTTCCATTTAATCCAATTGGTTATGTTGATTCTAAATGATTTTATCTCCATCCTAAAAGTATATATATGCTTGGTTTCATGTTTCAATTTGATTTGATAGCTCAAACAACTCACTTTATGAGAGGGTGTTGATATTGAACTTACATTCAAATTCCACCATTTACAAAAGGCCTTTTTCTCTTTAGGGGATTTGATATGATGTAGAATGGTGTTTCACTCAGGTAAGTGTTCATGGTAAAATCCTTATTTTAAAATTTTCAACATCCAAGGTAAACATTAGTAAGGTTGTAGTCTATTGGCATGCAAAGTCAGTGCCCAGCTGATCCTCAATCCTAGTTATGATTTGTAAAGGCTCTAAGAATGTCCACAGAAGTATAATGAAGGCTTAAAGTCTTTATAAACATATTATAGAATCTTTAGGTAGTTATTTGAGTCTCTAAATTATAAATAAGGCATTATTTCAATCATGTGCAACATTTACATATATTCACCATTGGCATGCCACTATAGGTGCATATAGAAGTTTTCAAACATTAAAATGAGGTGTAAATACTTGCCTCAAGATTTTTTATCATCACATATTATTTTATCCCTTTGAAATATCATGGAGTTATTCATAAGGTTAAATTCATGATCTCACTACTCATACCATTTCACTTATACTATCTGCACACTTTTCAAGGTACACATACAGGTATCTCATGATGATGTCATGATAGAATGAGAG
Organism: Torreya grandis; assembly: GCA_037957365.1. Taxonomy (NCBI): domain Eukaryota; kingdom Viridiplantae; phylum Streptophyta; class Pinopsida; order Cupressales; family Taxaceae; genus Torreya; species Torreya grandis. The sequence goes on from JARHVA010005026.1 coordinate 951,533, forward strand.
ACTTCATGGTGATTTAAAACCTTTTGAAGTGTGAAGAGTGAATTTATGATTATTAATATGGGTTTAAAACTCATGAGAGGTTAAAAACATTCACATTTTCCACACTCTCCTTCATGACATGTACATATCAAAATAACCACCTACAAGTGGTACCACAGAGATCTGAGGAGCCAAATTGAGGTGTTGAAATAAGTGATGAAACTCTCCTTAAGGTCTTATTATTATGAAAATATCATGGTAGAATAATTTGAAGTGATAAATTGTTTTACAAGGTTTAATAACCTTCCAAAGACAATGACTATGAAATTCAGAGACTTAATCCCCAAAAGTGCAAAATAAAGCAACTAGGCCATATTGGTAGGGTCATATGGCAGGGTTGTCAATGGTTTCAATGCATCCTAATGTGTTTGCCTTGTATCTCCTTCATGATATAAAATCCATGAAAATTTTGGAAGATAAATTACTAAGTTATGATGGTTTTTATAAGGTCTAAAGTTACACTAAATTCAAGTAGTGATCACCTATAGTTTTGAACCCAAGGAAGCCTTTTACACCCAAGTTGGTGGTATTGGGCCATGCCTTCACATTTAGATGGTCCTAGATGGTTAAAAAGAGGATTAATGATCTTAATATCATCAAGATAGAAATATATACTATGTTTTGACTAAAACACTATGTACATGCCTCCTTTTCATCACAAAATGTATATGTATAGGATTTGGAGATGCAAGGTGACTCTAACACCCAAGGTTGAAAATGGAGTCTACCTTCATGCTTGAGCTATCTCATTAGGTGAAATGCATATAAAGATAATTTATGAGATAGGTATTATTTAAAAGTAATATAACACTATATTTCAAGCCTCAACATCACCTACATGACCCCACAAAGTCAGCTATAGCTGACTTTGAGGGGTAGAGAGACAAAGGATTGGGTTTTAGATGTGGCCTAACCTATACAAGATGAAAGTACAGGTATAAATCACTAATATATGATATTTGAATTTATAAAATAATATAATTTAATGTTTTTAAAGTCTAATACATATAAAATCACCTACAGGTGTCCCTTCTAAAGTAGGAATACAGTTTGTAGTTTGAGATAGTCAAACTTAGAGGTATGTAATGAGAAGTGTTGGAAGGGTGTGAGATGATAATTGTGTTGAATAAAATAAAAAATGATTGAATACATTTAAATAATATTTTATAATGTGATATAAAATATATAAAATACCTTTTCAAATGAAATACATGGTCTATATGAGAATCTTGCACGTGGTCTTTGCCTAGCAGTATATCTCAGTTTTTAATGCTTTTGAAAGGTCATATGAGATGACCAAGGGATGAAATTTTGTGGATAAGGTATTTGAAACCTATATAATATTATTTAATTATTATTTAGTCTAATAAATTAGAGGAAGTACCCTTTATTTTGTCTCAGATAAAAGGCACTCCCTTTGTACACAAACCCTACAATCTTGTAAAGAATGGTGAAAAAGATGCACCATAAGATATAGATACCTTTAAATAAGGTATGGAAAGTTTAATAATACCTATACCAACATGGTTAATAAATCACATAAGGGATAATCTCAACAAAGTTTCCTAGAACTCTAAAGTTGTAGTCAAGTCTAGTAGGCAATATTTAGGCCTAGAAGCTAAATGGAGAGTCACTTCCAATTATATCTTGACATGAGAACTCTAATGTACTAGGACATGTTTATGGAATCATAATAGATGTCTCAAAGCTATTTTTATGCAAATAAACCACAAAGAGAGTCATTTTTGGCTTAGAACCAACATTAGGTCTATGTGAATGGAAGAAGGGGCTTGAGTGAGCAACTTGAGATGCTCACATCTCCCTTGAGGCTATGCATGGAGATTTAAGGACTTTATGGAATTTGATGGAGGTTTTGAAATATGATCTAGCAAGATTTTTTGGTATTTCCAATATCAAATCTTTATGAATGAAGCTTAAGAGGGTAAAACAAGTCTAAGCTCATCAAAACCCTTGTTAGTGACTAGTTTGAGAAGATTGAGAAAGAAGTGCACCCAAATGGTATAGTTTGACCATGAAAGTGATTGGATGTTGTAGAAGACTCAATTATGCTACCTACCATTAGGATGAGTTGTATAGAATCTATATGAATAAGGTACATAATTGGTTATTTTGAATTTTTTTGTGCATTCTGTAGGTTCTAAGAGGTTTCAAAAGATGAAATCAACTTTGGGAGGAAGATAGAGACTCAAAATAACTCCCCATATATATTACATGCTTCAAAAAACTCCTAATTTTATAAACAAAAGCTCTCATCTTAGCTAGTTTGAACTAGCATAGTGAACATGATAGTGAGAAGGGTGAAAATCTTTAATTAAGTTATTTTTAAGGTGTGTTTGATGCCTCTAAGGACATGGATGGTCTTGACACATGTCATTTACTTCCTTGTATATACTTTCATGGGAAACTGCAGCCAATTTTGAAGCCAAGTGTGCAAGGTGTGTGAAAGAGGAGTTTTTTTTACTATAAGGAATCATGGCTCACTTCTAGAAGATTCCAAATAGATGCAACCATTGCATGGAGAAGTAAGTATATAAACCTTACCTCTTAATACAATCATTAGACCTATCCCTAGTCATTTTTGAGACGTTCAAATAGAGGTGAATAATGAAGGCAATTTTTTGAGTCAACAAAGGGAATTTCATGCCACATTTCAAGAGTTTCATGACTTGGGGTGACACTTATGCTTCCTAACTTTTCATGATCAGTTTCAATTACCTTATCATGCACATGTAACTCATTTTATCAACTTGACAAGTGTCTTTGTAACATTTAGACTTATCTCTTCTCCTCTCTCTCTCTCTCTCAAGTTCTATAATAACTAGCCATGTTGGACTTTATAAAAGATGTTCCACCTGAGTATGGAAAATCCCTGCTCATTTGCATACCATGGATAAATAAAGACTTGATTTTTAGCTCTTTTATGACTATTCATAGTGTGTTCAATAGAATAATTGATCTTGCTCATGTGATAACTATTGTTTCCCTAGCATTGTTGTCTCATTCTCCCACCTATTTTCATCTTGAAAGATTCTTATTGTAGGTCATGTGAAGTGTTTTATGATGTGTCAAGTTTGAGTGAGTTAGTCTATTCAAACAGTGTCATTTTAGGCCTCTTGTCTAGTCCTCCTAGCCTAAACATTCATCACAACCTCATAATGAAATATTGATATGAGAAGATATAGATTGGAGAAGTGTATGTTAAGTTAGTCTCTTGGTCTCATATGTGACATACAACTAGTTGGTAGTCATCAATCCATATGGTGTATCACCTCCTTCAAGATAGTTTACTTTTAGTTTTCTCTCCCTTTTCCCTCACAATCATAGATGTAGTAGTGATCTACAAGTGGTACATAAAGGGAGCTAGCCCTAACTAGAGATTCACCTCACTCTTAGGCTACCCACAACCTAGAGGTGTTTCAATTGTGCCACTTGGATGACGAGAGCTGAGACATCTCCTCAAAGGGTGAAAATCCAAGTGACAACAATTGTTAACAAGTTATACCTCTCGTAAACCCTATTAAACTCTAGTATCATGTTTTTACTCTTGAAGTGACATGTATGTGTTTTATGAATGCATTTAAATGTTTTAAAATTGTCTCTTGGAGGTCCAATTATCCCTAAAATATGAAACTTAATACAAATTCCTTGTAGTCATAGTTGTACTAGTAATAAATTTATTTGTTCTATTATTTTGGACATGATAAGTAGGGTTATTTGGGGTTGGGATATGTTTTCCAACATAAAATTGATTGAAATAATATTCAAATAATGTATCTAACCTCAAATAAGTCAATTAATCCCTACCACACCATCTCCAAGCAATATCTAATGTATGAATGACAAAATTGTGAAGGTACAGGTTTGTAGGGTTTGAGAAGGTGTAATTTTATGGTTGTTTGATACTATTGAGAATTTTTTGGATTATTAAATAATATAAATCTTATAATCTACACTTTTACCAACCCACACACCCCATTCCATATTTACACAAGCTTACATTCATCCCCAAAGTGATCTTCAAGTATTGGTTCAACACATAGGCCTCAAATTCAAGAGATACAATCCTATGAACAAGCACATTTGATGTTTTGAGGGGTGATATATATAAATGGGACACTCAAATAATATCCAAAAAAATTTAAAACTATCCATGATAATATTTTAAGTGAAGTTATAAGTGGCAGGCTATGAAAGCCATTAGTCTAGTGTTATTAAGTAGGGTTTCAATTGTTGAAAAAATAAGTAATAGGTATGTAATAAAAAATGAGGTATAGAATACACTATTGTAATTATTAACCTAATACATATAACCTCAAACCTATTCCAATAATGTAAAGATCATAAATGTCAAATGAGAAATGTAGTCATTCATGCACATGTAGACTATGTAAGTCTACATTCTAAAATGATAGGTTCTTGGAAAAACTTGTATGGTTTATCCTTGGAAAATGTCTTTAAACAAGTCAAAAAATCTCCACCTTGATCTCAAAATCATTTTAATGCATAAAAGGCAGGGATGTCAACTCAACATAAAGTTTTAAGGGGTTTCAAGCTTGAAATAGGTACCTACAAGGCTGCACATAGGAATGTGAAGGGAGATTTCACGTTTTGAGTTAAATTTGAGGTTTGGAGACTCATGTTAGTTTTTAAATACCATGGGTAATGTTTATATAATTATGGTACACATATTAATAAGGAGAAAATATCAAAACAAGGCCATTAGGGCTAAAATAGACATAATGCCTATAAACCTTAGTTATTAGTTAAAATAGGTTTTAAGACTTTTGAGTAAGTTAAATGATAATATATGGATATATAGACATTATATAACATATATGAGACCCAAAAGAAACATTTAAAACCAATAAATAACATGAAAAGAGGTTTTTTAGCTAAGATAGTCCTCTCATATGCACACCTATAGGCGTGTAAGCTCAAAAAGGCCTTGTTTCTCATGTGAGAATTCAAACAAGAAAGTGCATGGGTAAAATCACATTAGGTGAAGTTGAATAATTCTATTCCTTATAAGTTCATGTAATTTTTCAATCAGTCGATGGGTTTTGCATTAAGATGAACAAGTCTAAAGCCCTTGTAAATCCCTCAAAGAAGTCATATGAAGCTAAACACCCTCTCATGCAATCCTAATGCACATAAATTTCCTAGATAACTCTTCAAGACCATTTTCAAACTTCATGGGCATATTTTGAACCAAGAATATTTGCATATGTGGAGGAAAAGTGTAGGAAAATGGTTGAGAAACTACACTTTTAAGCTTGTTTATAAGAGTGTAAGTAAGGTATTCTTAACCATTGGAAGAGGATTTTCAATCCTGGACAAAGGTTTTATGACCTCAGAAAATACATTCTATAGATTCCCATGGTGATATAATAGGTTTCAAGTCTGTAGGTCAAGCCATGAGAAAGACTATTTTCTTATTTGCATAAAAAAGTAAGGTTATAGACCCTTTTGAGGTCATTTGAGGCATGAGAGGCTTCATGACACCCATATATACATATTATTACATCCTTTTAAGGCTATATAGGTTGTATACAAGTTCATTATAATGACGATAGGTAGTTTTGAGAGCCTATTCATAGGTAGTACACTAGTCATGTTGTTGACGACACTCAAATAAGCATAATAAGCCTCTATCAACTGTTCCAACTTGCCTCAAGATTGAACATTATCTTTATTATTTCTAAGAGGACTAAAACACCTAAAACATTAGTGTGGAGGTTATGAAACATGGATAAAACCCCTATACAGTAAGCAAGCCTAAATGGATCTTTTATTGTATGAATGTTTATAGCCCTGTTCAAACCTCTTGATACTAAGTTGTGAAGACTATTTTTAGGATGGTTTATAATATTAGATAAATATGGTATGATATTCTACAAGACCTAAATCAATTTCATAGTTTGTTTTTGTGGTCTTTAAGCAAATACTAGACCTTGTATGAGTGATAGACTTGTCTTTATTGCATTCATTTAGATTAAATAGGCTTAGATATGAAATTTGTAGGTTATAATTACAAAGATAAAGTGTGAATAAGTCTAGGTCTTAAGTATCATTCTCAACAAGATGAGATACGCATTTCAAAATCCAAGAATGGCATAGAAATATGCCAAGGATGTCAAGTAGGCCATGTGTCAAGATAGCAACTTGTAACTCCTCAATCAAGACAGGGCAATTTTAAGAGAGAAAGGATGAGTCATAGGAGGTTAAGATCAAATTATAATATACCTATCATGATTCCATCATCAATCCAATAAACACATGTTGAGGATGAATTATATGACTATTTATTCCACATTCTATTGGCATTATAACTGGTTTCATGATGTATGACAGTCATAATAGACCTCCTAAATGTCACCTTCTCTCTCTTCTCCATTATTCTATATATAGTCCTAAAAAATAAATTTTAGTGGATCCTTTAAATTTATATGGCATATCCCTTCCAAATTTATGTTGATTTCTTGCTTTTGAATTGAAAACAAGTTAAATTATGTATTTTCCATCTTGCATCTAGTGTTCTTATGATGATTTTTTGATGAATGGTAGTGATAGTGTTCAACTTAATTGTAGTTTTTCTCTTCATTATTTAATATTTGTGAGTTATTCATCCTATTTAAGGTCACATGGTGTGTTTCAAGTAGTCTTTAAAAGGTTAAGTGTGAAAAATTCTCACTAGTTTCTTCTTCTAGACCTCTTGATTATCCCTCTTGATTAATTAATGAGATAGAGTCTCCATATTAAAATTTTGGAAGGAATATTTTAGAGTTGTGAAGTCTTATTTAATTCTTATTTTAGTCCATAATAATAATCATAATAAAGTAGAGGATATCTATAATTTTGTGCATCATCCCTTCTAGTCATTGCTTTCATGTTTTCTTGCTCCCTTTTCCTTACAAATTTGAATAGGTGTAGTGTTAGTCTTAGGTGTAGCATTAAGGGAGCCAACCCTCTCTATAGGTTTTCTTTGGTCATAGGAAAACCATAGCCTTAAATAGTTCTCATTGTGTCAATTGGGTGAGGAGACCTAAAACACCTCTTCAAAGGGTGTAACACAAAGTGACAACAATTTTTGGCACACTCGATGGGATAATTACTCAAATTACCTCATCTATTGAAGTATTTTTGGTGTTTTCCTTCAATATATTAGCCTTTAGATACATTTATAAAATCACCAATGGTGACTCTGAGTTCATTCAATTGGTTGTAACATATTGGGTATTTTTTCCAAGTAATTACCCTTCATTTTTGCTTTCCACCTAAAGTTTCATGGTTGAGTTTAAAGTAGGTTCCAAATTGGTCCAAGTTATTGATCCATATCAACCCTATGACAAGCCACACTAGCCCTATAACTATCCCACTTTACCCTCATATGGATCTAATTACGCATCTAACCAACCTCATTAACCTTCATACCAACCTTTATAAACATATCATCACTCTTATATACCCCATATTGCTTCAAGTCAACCTTCTCCTAATCTTAGCCTATCCCAAGTTGTTAGTGATTATTAGTGTAGGTATTTACTACACCTATTTACTTCATCTTGATTATGTGGTAATTAGGTCTTTATTAGGTGAGTGATGACATTGCCATGATGTCATCATGCACTTATGAGTGCATAGGGTCACACAGTGAGTGGATGGGGTCATCCATCCAACTTGATCCCTTGAGTTCTTAGTCACTCAGATTCATTTTCCATTATGTTTCCCCGGTGCTCTAGTCATGTTTCACTCAACTAGCCTATTTATAGGCCTATCCTCCAAGGCATTTTGTGTGGAGTAGAGTGTCAGGAATCTAGAACAACAAACATGCTCTGATACCACTTGTTGGGAGGGGAGGATGGAAGATAAATCCAAGAACAAACACACCTGTTCTAATTCCACCTCCTAGGATCTTGCTCCTCAGAAAGAGCATAGTATGATTACCAAATATAAGCAATTGAATATGCAGAAATAACCAGAAACACAAGTAACTAGAATTCACCAATAGCACATAATATGAGAGACAATACACTATCTTGTATTAACACTAACAGAAAAGAATACAACAAAGAGCCGCCACACTCTTTCACCTTACAGAGATTCGCCACACCTCAAGTGTTCAGTAATTCTTCTCACACACACTCTCCTACACACAAAACGGTCCCAACAACCAACTCACACACAGAATTGGTGTTCACCTCACCAACCAGTCAGTAATAACCCTGCCGGTACATCAAGCACTCTACAGCACTTCAAGTTGATCTCTCATGAACCTGCAACCTGCAATTCAAAGACCAAACTTACATGTAGATCCCCAATGAGCTTGCAACAACCTGCAACTCACAGATCTTACAACTAGAAGGAACTCTTCCTTTCTATCTCATGCCTTATACAATACATGCCAATGGGTCTATAAATAGATCCCTAACTCAAACAATAACTTAGACTCTTAATTTAGACAATTGTCCTCACAGCCCAAGACTCTAACTGGTCTCAACATGCAAACTCTTTGTTCACTTAACTAACTGTCCGTGAAACGAGCAGTTCTAGAACACACAGGCGACCGACGTTGGTCCCTGCTTGTCTGGTTCTGCCGACGTCGGCTGACTTTCTGCCGTCGCCGGTGGCCTTCTGCACTGGTCTCTGCCGACGTCGGTCCTACTGCCAATGCCAGTTCCTGTAGAACTCAGCAACCATCTGTTCCTCAGTTTGCAAAGGTTGAAGCTTTTAGCTCCACAACCTAATAATCTCCCACTTGGAGATAAACAGCTGCAACCTGTACCTGTACCTGTACACCGTCTAGTTTGTTCCCTTGGCTATGTATCCATCTTCAAAATCACCCTTGAAGACCAACCACCACAAAATCCGTGGTGCAAAACCTGTCATCCAAATTACCTATCACATCCATGTCTACAACCATGTAGAAATAAACCTGAACTTGCATAGCATGTGCACCTGCTACTAGTCCCTGTAAGAATCCACTGAACTACCCTCCAATGGTTCTCTCCCGGATTGGTTCCTAACTTGTGACAACTCCCACTGCTTGGGAAAACTCAGGTTTAGTACATACCATGCACTCAACCTCATTATGTGAATCAAGACCCCTGTTCATAGAACTGTCCAATCATCGGCGTGCTAACCGGTTTCACACAATCATCCTGAAACAAAGTCAACATATGACCTACCATGTCTCTAGAACACACTCTTGCCAAAGAATCTTGCTGCTCCCAGATTCTCCATGACAAACACCTGAACTAGCTTTACCTTTAGTTCAGCAATACCTGTATATGTAACTCTGCAACAAGCACATCCTACAAAAAATAGGATAGTGTAGCTAATACTATCCAATCTGGTAAAGAGAAACACAATGAACAAACCTCCATTACTCTGCAGCTAATATAAGATCAAATACCCTGATCTTCCATCTCACGTATCCATTTCCGCTCTTCTTTATCCTCAACATCCATTCGTCTCTCAGTGCTTACTTCCAGCTGGCCACACTACCCAAAACACCTGTTTGGTTCTCCTCTAAGGAATCACATCCTCATTCATGCCTAGCTCCCACTGTTTCCTAGATCTACCTGTTCTGCTTCTTCAATAACTTCCTGGTCCTATGCCATAAGTGAGCAACAAGTAGTGTAAAGAAGGGAAATGACGAATTTAAGAACTTACTTACACCTTCAGTCCTCCATATGGGCGCTTGAGACTCCATGACAGCTTGTTGTCCACCCAAAATTCATCTCAGTGACCGATGCCGGTCACATCTCAGTCTACAGCCGAACGATGTCGGTTCCCTACGACTACCTCTCCACCGACGTCGGATTCCCCTGGCCGACGCCGGTCTCTGTCTGCCCCGAGTCACCGATGTCGGGCTGCACATAGCCGACGTCGGTCCCTGTCTGGACACCGACGCTGGTTTTCCTGCCGATGTCGGTCTCTGTGTTTTTCTTGTGAGACCTGACTTTTTCTCGCGAGCTCCTTTTGGATCAAACCCTTGTCCAAATCACCCTTGCTCTGCTCAGAATTCCTCTGCACCTTATGCTGAACTCTGTCCGTCACCTTCTCCTTGAAAACCAAGGCTTTCCTGTTCTTGTCACTAACATCGGATTCCTCAAGAAACCTCACCTTTTTCTTCTGCATACAGAAATCATGATCCATGCCTTCCAAATCTGAAAGCATACTCTTTGACTCAAGAACCAGCATCTCCTTCTTATCTATGTGACCAAGCCTATCAAGCCACATCTCTGAATCTACAGCTGAAGTAGATAACCCAGAAGAAGAATCAGTAAAACAAGTAGATAGATAAAGCGTACCTACTTTCTTACCTCTAGCTACAACAAGTGTACCCTTGGTAACCTTCCAAGAGTCCGCTGTGAGAGTTACTGTGCAACCCTCTTCACCCAAACTTCTGACAAAAATCAAATTCTACTTCAGAACTGGGACGTGCATGACCTCCTTTAACACCCATGTGTTACCTGTCTGCAGTTTCAGCTTCACTTTGCCTTTTCCAACAATCTAACAAGGCTTACCATCCCCTACACAAATTTCTCCAAAATCTCCCTGGACATACTCATGAAAAAATTCTCTGTGGGGATGCATGAAAAGAGGCACCAGAATCTAATACCCAAGATTCTACTTTATCCAAAGAACGTACTAGAGCATCATATGCAATGTAACCCGCAACATCTACTTCTTCTTCATGTTCTTCATGCTGATCTGTACCCGATCTGCAATCTCTCTTTAAGTGCCCTTGCTTTCCACATTTCCAGCAGGTTATTCTGCCATACCTGGACTTGGATCTCTTGCCCATCTTCGACCTTGATCTCCTACGCTCTATCTTCTCTCTTGGCCTTCCTCTTCCTTCAACACTCAAAGAATCTCCAGATGATTCACCTGTGCTTTTCCTGCGTATCTCTTCGTTTAAGATCACACTCACAATATCATCCACTTTTAGGACTTTTGAAGGAGACACAGTATTAGAAACTGCCATTACCAAACCTTCCCAACTTTCAGGTAATGAACACAAGATTAAGAGAGCTCTTATTTCATCATCAAATACAATATTGACTGAACTTAACTGGTTTACTAAACCATGGAAATCACTAAGATGGCTATGAACAGATCCACCTTCCAACATTTGCAAATTAAATAAACGCTTCATAAGAAATACCTTATTTGAAGCCGAGGGTTTTTTATACAAATTTGCCAAAGATTTCATCAACTCCACCGTTGTCTTACACTGTGATAAGCTGGAAATCACAGATGATTCAAGACTCAATCTAACAGATCCCAGAGCCTTCCGATCAAGAACCTCCCATTCTTCATCTTTCATATCCATGGGTTTGCTAGCAACCCCACCCAACGGTAAGTACAAATCTTTCTGATATAGATAGTCCTCGATCTGCATCCTCCATAATTGGTAGTTCTTGCCATTGAACTTTTCCATTCGTAGTTGACTGCTTTCTGTCATTGCTCAACTCCCACTCAAATAAAAACCCTGTGAGTAACCTGTAATCAAAACACACTACCCAGATCTACACCAATCTGTTAGTATCCCAACCAAAAGCTCTGATACCAATTGTCAGGAATCTAGAACAACAAACATGCTCTGATACCACTTGTTGGGAGGGGAGGATGGAAGATAAATCCAAGAACAAACACACCTGTTCTAATTCCACCTCCTAGGATCTTGCTCCTCAGAAAGAGCACAGTATGATTACCAAATATAAGCAATTGAATATGCGAAAATAACCAGAAACACAAGTAATTAGAATTCACCAATAGCACAGAATATGAGAGACAATACACTATCTTGTATTAACACTAACAGAAAAGAATACAACAAAGAGCCGCCACACTCTTTCACCTTACAGAGATTCGCCACACCTCAAGTGTTCAGTAATTCTTCTCACACACACTCTCCTACACAAAAAATGGTCCCAACAACCAACTCACACACAGAATTGGTGTTCACCTCACCAACCAGTCAGTAATAACCCTGTCGGTACATCAAGCACTCTACAGCACTTCAAGTTGATCTCTCATGAACCTGCAACCTGCAATTCAAAGACCAAACTTACATGTAGATCTCCAATGAGCTTGCAACAACCTGCAACTCACAGATCTTACAACTAGAAGGAACTCTTCCTTTCTATCTCATGCCTTATATAATACATGCCAATGGGTCTATAAATAGATCCCTAACTCAAACAATAACTTAGACTCTTAATTTAGACAATTGTCCTCGCAGCCCAAGACTCTAATTGGTCTCAACATGCAAACTCTTTGTTCACTTAACTAACTGTCCGTGAAATGAGCAATTCTGGAACACACAGGCGACCGACGTCGGTCCCTGCTTGTCTGGTTCTGCCGACGTCGGCCGACTTTTTGCCGTCGCCGATGGCCTTCTGCACTGGTCTCTGCCGACGTCGATCCTGCTACCGACGCCGGTTCCTGTAGAACTCAGCAACCATCTGTTCCTCAGTTTGCAAAGGTTGAAGCTTTTAGCTCCACAACCTAACATAGAGTGAAGCATTTCTAATTCTAAGTAATTTCTAGCTTGAGCATTCAATGAGCTAGAGATCTATTTCTCTTTTGTGTATTCTGGATTCTTTGAGTTAGTTGTGAGTTATGATAGCTTTGAGAGTTGTGAGAGATTTGAACTTAAAGCCTTTTTATAATTAATCCATCTCCATTATTGAATACATCTATTATAGTTTTTCTCTCTTTTGATTTATAGATTCAATATTTATGTGTGTTAAATCTATAGTCATCAATTTTAGATGTCTGATTATGGATGATTCTCAAAGTGATATCAAGTCCAAACTTGTAGTAATTGATCAAGAAGAGAAAGTAAGGGAGTTTTCAAGATTCACACCCATTTCTCATATGCTAATCCAAAATCAAGAGAAAGGGAAAGTTGTAGAATCTAAACCAAGAAACTTTCCAATTTTCTTGAGCCCCTCATACACTCCTCAAGTTGGAATTATTCACAAGGATTAATGTATATCATAATTTGATAGGAGGATTTCTAAATGGAAATAGGATAATAAAGTTAGTTTAGGACAAACCTCTTTTCTTCTTTCCCAAGAACTATTAAATGAGTCTATTACCCCTAAGTTTCCAAGTTGGAAGAGTATTCCTTCAAACCCCAAACCAAGTCATGAGCATATTCATCCCACTCTACCAAATAAGCCATTTTTCCCTCCCACCATCTCTATTTTTGAATGAGGACCTATTGTATAGAAGGTAAGTGAAGGGGATACCTTGATGACCCAATTCTCATTTAACAATGAGTATTATACCCCTTCTCCACTAGTTGTACATTTCTCTTTCCATTCCACCATATCCTTTTGTATTGGAGGACCTATTGCATGGAGAGTAGATGAGAAAAATTCAAGTAAACATGATGAAGAGTTTCATTTTCTAGTTGATAATATAAATGAACCTCAATAAGGATATGATTAATATGTTCAAGTAGTGGTTGTAGTAGAGGTGCAATTGAACATTTCTCAAGATGTATTAAGTAGCCAAGAAGAGAAGGAACATATAAATGAAGAGAATTCAATCCTTCTTAGTCAAGAGTGAATTCAAGGGTATGAACAAGAGATTTTTTGGATAGATTATCTTCAATTCATCATGAAAGAGGAAGAATATCATATTTTAATAATTAGTAAGATTGTAATGTACATTCACTTTGAAAACTATTTTACTCCTTTTCTAACATAAATTCACTTTGAAAATTATTTTGCTCATTGATCTAACATCCAAATATAACATAAGGTAAATAAAGGTAGGCAATATAGATTATTTTATGTTACAATATCATTGTACAAGTCATGGAAGACTCCATCAAACATCTTGTACATACTTACAATAGCTAAAGTAGGTCATTTTGGTAGAAGGAACAATTTTTTGATGGATAAGGGTCTATGACATTGAGAAAGTAGTTAAAGTTGATAGAGAGATCTCATTCAAAGGTTTTTAAAGTTGAAAACTATATTCTAATTCTCTTCAAGGCCAAATATATCTTCTCCAAGCTCAAAACCATGCTCAATAAGATGGTACAAGTCATAACAAGACAAAAACTACTCAACTCCTCCCTTAGGTTTATAAGTCTATAGGCAAAGTAAAGAAGAGCCATTTTTAATGATTTTGATTCATGAATGAAGATAGGTATTAGGTAAGATTATCTTATTTTATGTTTACCACCCCTATTCCATTCAAATCCATGGTAATAGTTTTGGGATTAGGGGGTAGAGTTTTATGAACCATTGTTAACAAGTTAGACCTCTTTTAAACCCTAGTATAATGGTTTTACTCTTGAAGTGACATGTTTGTATTTTATTATTTCATGTAAATGGTTTTAAAGTATCTCTTGGATCTCCATTTATCCCTATAATATGAAACTTAATAAAAATTCCCAATAGTCATGGTTGCACTAGTAAGAAATTTCATTATTTTATTATTTTGGAGATAATAGGTGGGGTTATTTAGGTTTGGGATATTTTTTCCAAAAAAAATTGATTTAAATCATGTTAAAAAAATGTATATAACCTTTGAAATTCAAATAATCCCTGTGACACCATCTCCAAGCAACATCTAATGCATGAATGAGCAAAATGTGAATGTATAGATCTGTAAGGTTTAAGAAGGTGTAAGTTTTATGGTTGTTTGATAATATTGAGATGTATTGGTATTATAAAATAATATAAATTATGTGATATTTATTTTTTCCAATACCCCATAGCCCATTCCATATTACACAAGCTTTCATTCATCCCCAAAGTGATCTTCAAGTGTTGGTTCAACAAATAATCCTCAAATGCAAGAGATACAGTCCTATGAACAAGCACATTTAATGTTTTGAGGAGTAATATATTTTAAATTGATTTTTATAAACTCAAATAATATCCAAAAATTTTTCAAACTATCTATGATCATTTTTTAGGGGAAGTTACAGGTGTCAAGCTATGAAAGCCATTGGTCCAGTGTTCTCGAGCAAAGTTTCAAGTGTTGAAGAAATAAATAATATGTATGTAACTAAAATTGAGGTATATAATAAACTCTTGTATTTATTACATTAATAAATATAACCTCAAACATATTCCAAACATTTAAATATTATAAATGGCAAAAGAGAAATGCAGTCATATATGCACATGTGGACTATGTAAGTTTGCACTCTAGAATGAGTGGTTTTTGGAAAACCCTATATGGTTTCTCCTTTGGAGAGGTATTTAAAAATTCAAAAAATAACCACGTTTCTCTAAAAATAATTTTAATTCATAAAAGGTAGGGAGGTCAATTCAAGAACAAATTTGAAGGGGTTTCAAACTTAAAATAGGCACCTACATGCCTACACATAGGGATGTGAAGGGAGAGTGTAAGTTTTGAGTCAAATTTGAGGTTTGGAGATTAATTTTTGTTGTTAAATATCCTTTATAATTTTTATATAATGATTTCACAGGTGTTCATAAGGAAAAAATATTAAATTAATGCCATTAGGGCTAAAATAGCCACAATGTCTATAAACCCCAGCTATGGATTAAAGCAGGTTTTAATACTTTTAAGGAATTAAAATGATTGTATATGGGTGTAGAGATCTTCTATAACATATATTATACCTAAGGTAATCATTTAAAATAAATAAATAACATGAAAAGAGTGTTTTTCTAAGATAGTCCTCTTGGATGCACACTTATAGGGATGCAAGCTCAAGAAGGCCTTATTTATCATGTGATAAGTCAAATGAGTAAGTACATGGGGTAAAATTCCATTATAAGTTGAATAGGTATATTCCCTCTAATTTTATGGTATTTTTTAATAAATTAAAGGGTTGTGTTTTATTAATGATTGTTAAGAAGATACATAGGACTAAAACCCTTGTATAGCCCTCAAAGAAGCCTGATGAAGATAAACATCCTCTCAAGTGATCCTATTACACCTAAATTTCCTTGGTAAATATTAAATACCATCTAAAAACTTCATGGAAATATTTTTAACCAATAATCTCAACACTTGTGGAGGAGAAGTATAAGAAAATGGCCTAGAAATTGTACTTTCAAGCCTATTTCTAGGTGTTAGAGTGAGTAATCTCTTTTTAACCATTGGAATAGGATTTTAAATCCTAGACATAGGTATAATGACCTCCCACAAGAAATTATATAGACACCCATGGTTTTATAACATGTTTCAAATCTCTAGGCCAAGCCAGGAGGTTGATTATTTTCTTATTCGCATAAAGAAGTAAGGTTGTAGAACCTTTTTAGGTTATTTGAGGCATGAGAGGCTTAATGACACCCCTATAGACATATTATATCATATTTTTAAGGTTATATATATTTCATACAAGCTCATTGTAATTATTATAGGCTATTTTGAGAACCTATTCACAAGCAATCCACTAGTCATGTTGTTGAAGACACTCAAAGAAGCATGATATGCCTCTATCAACTATTTAATCTTGCTTTGAGATTTAAAATCCCATTTAATAATCTTAAGAGGACTTAAAACACATAAAAAATTAGTTTTGAGGTCATGAAACATAGACAAAACCCTTATATAGTCTCAAGCCTACATGGGGCTTATATTGTATGAATACTTATAGCCCTTTCCAAACCTCTTTCTAGTAAGTTGTGAAGACTCTTTTGAAGATAGTTTATAGGTTTC
The DNA here is from genome assembly GCA_037957365.1 of Torreya grandis. Classification (NCBI taxonomy): domain Eukaryota; kingdom Viridiplantae; phylum Streptophyta; class Pinopsida; order Cupressales; family Taxaceae; genus Torreya; species Torreya grandis. The sequence goes on from JARHVA010005026.1 coordinate 968,264, forward strand.
CAAATGTAAAATAACATCATCTAAAATATTTAAATGGTGGTATCTACCATCCATATAACCTTTTACATGCCACCACCATCCCAAGAGTTGAGTTGAACAATATTTAAAAAGATAGTCAAACTTTTCTTTTATCTCATATATCCACATTTAATTCATATGGGAAAAAAATTCCATTATATGATCATGAAAATTTTATCTAAATGCATAATTACATCATATGTGATTTAAAAACTAATAAAAAATGGAATGTTTCTTAAAATGCATTGATTTAAAATCACACATTTCCAAACAATATCCCCCCTTATTAAGGGTGATGATTTTGTTCTTTCGTCATTTAAAATTGAATTTTTTTGTAATGTAAATAAAGACATCATGGAATATTTACTGAATAACATTAAGGCACCATGAATAAGGGTGCATTACAAATATAAATTGGTAAAAACTCCTAATGTTTCAAAAAATGAACTCTTACCAATATCAGCCATAGTTTCTAAACAAAATGATTTTTATCTTCCAAAAGATTCATTCACACAAAAAAGTTCTTTACATACCAAAAGGAGTAGCTTTACCAAAACCACCTAAATTTTCAATTGTTAAATCATTACCAAAGGTTAAAATTTTATCAAAGGATATGTCAAAGGTTCCAAAATTCAAAGATCGAATACCATTACTAAAGTATCCTAAATTCAGTGATTTCAAACTTGTATTTGTTAATTCATGAGGATGATAATACTAATATGCATAAATTCAAAACAGGGGGTGGATTATAACCAATGACAACACCACCATTCCTAATGATGATCTCATGTTTTTAATGAGTGTTATTGGTGAGCTTTAAAGACAAGTATATATAACTCAAATATAAATGGATCGCCATATTATTAATGCCAATATTACCTCACTCCACAATCAATTGATTGCACAATGTATACTTGAATATCTATATCCATGAGGTTTTTGTTGCATCCCAATTTCTTATTATGAAAATTTACTTGATTATCCATGGATTAGTATGGTTGGTAGATTGATTTATTACTATTTAACTAAGTTGTAAGTCATATGTTGTTGTGGGATAGTTATATTATCAAAGTTGTTGCCAAAATCCGGATAATGCAAGTGCAATGGAGACGTGATCACACAAGTTGAAGCAAGTGCACACCACATAGATGCTAAAGCAATTTGAAAATAACACAATAAGAGAAACTACACAAGACAAAATGGAGAAAACCAAAATCTAATTAGCATGAGATGGCCAAAGTGAGGTATACATATAGGAGAGTACGTAAGTAACTCCTCCACAAAAGGTGGACAAGGCACCCCAAGAATAGACAGTAACTCCTCCATGAAAGGTGGTGACAAGGTGTTAAGAATAGAGAAGTAACTCCCATCAAGGGAGTTACTTATGACATTCTTATGACACCTATGACACATCTATGACACACACCTCCACATAAGCTAGCCTATCCCACAAATATAGGAAAACTCCATGTATGCACAAGAAATACAATTTCCCTAATTAATAAATAGGGAAAAATAAAAACCTACATTAATACCCCCCATAAGTGCAGCTTAGGTGGGCAGTGTGGAAATAAAAAATGGGTCTTGGAAACTATGCCTAATGAGGTACCTATGTACAAATGCAATCTCCCATAAGATAGAGAAAAGTATAAAACCCGTAGGAAAAAACTCCCCCTAAAAGAGAGACATAAAAGAAAGAAGAGGCTAGGAGGCCCCCCTAAAGATGATGCTACTGCAGATGTAGACCGCACCCCAAGAAGAGCTCACAAATGAATGAACTTGCTCTCAGTAAAAGGTTTGGTGAAGATGTCTACAACCTACTCCAAAGACTAGAAAAATATCAAGTTAATGACCTGACTATGAATCAACTCGCGAATGAAATGCATGTGAATCTTTATGTGCTTGGTCTGCTAGTGCTGAGCTAGATTCCTACAAATCTGAATGGTACTTTGGTTGTCACAATAAATGATGGTGGGCTACCTGATAGGAATTCCAAACTCAAAAAGTATCCCCTGAATCCAAATAGCCTCAGTAGCTACATTAACAGCTCCCTTGTACTCTGCCTCTATGAATGATATAGCAATAGCATTTTGTTTCTTGCTAGACCAACTGATAGGACCAAAACCTAGAGAGAAATTGTAACCAGAAGTGGACTTGTGAGTCTGTGAATTACCAACCCAGTCTGAATCTGTATATCCAACCAAGTCAACCTCTATGCCAAATCTATAATGAATCCCATATCTATGTGAACCCTGTATGTAATGTAAGATCTTCTTAGGTACTTTTCAATGTAGCTCATGAGGTTCCTGCATGAATCTGGAGACAAGTCCCATTGTATATGATATATTGGGCCTAGTGTGAGTCAAGTAGATGAGACTACCAATTAGTTGTTGATATTGAGTGGCATCAACTAATGGTGAAGAACAATTAGCCTCAAGCTTGACTCCTGATAGAAAGGGAGTCAGAGATGGCTTACAATCATCCATGTGAAACTGAGCCAATAAGTCAAGAGTATACTTAGGCTGTGCAAGAGAAATCCCTAAATTTGACTGTGAGATCTCGATGCCAAGGAAGTAGTGCAATAAACCCAAGTCTATCATGTCAAATCTATCCTGAAGAGATGCCTTCACTACTACAATAGCTGATGAAGAACTCCCAGTGATCAAAAGGTCATCAACATATAGAACTAAAATCAAGAGTGAATCATCCTGCCGTAAGAAGTAGACATTGGGATCAGAATGGCACCTGGTGAAACCCGTTGTGAGAAGGAAGGAATCCATCTTGGCATACCAAGCCTGAGGGGCCTATTTGAGGCCATAGATAGATTTTCTAAGTTTGCATACTAATGAAGAATCCTGAACAAATCCTGGCAGTTGCTCCATGTAGATCTCCTTTAGGTCTTTGTGAAGAAAGGCACTCTTCACATCCATCTGATGCACATCCCAACCATGTTCTATGACAATAGCCAAGGTGAGTTAGATAGAAGTCATCTTTGCAATGGGTGTAAAGGTCTTTGAGTAGTCAATGCTTGCCACTTGTGAGAACCCTTGGTGACCAATTGCGCCTTATACTTATCAACTGACCCATCTACTGCAAACTTGGTTTGATATATCCAGCTACATTGAACCATCTTTCTTCCCTTAGGAAGTGAATTCAAATCCCAAGTGTTATTTTTGATTAAGGAAGAATATTCTTCCCCCATAGCACTATCCCACTTAGGTACCCTTGATGCCTCTCCAAAATTCTGTGGATCTAAAACTATAGCAAAGAAGGCATGTGGATGTCTTTGAAAATCCCCCCTAGTATGTTTATCATCTATGGGATCTCCTATCCAAGTGCCAGCACTCTCAAGTGTCTGTCTAGCCCAAAGTGGCCCAAAAGTGGGTGAGTCAGGTGCTAACTCCTCATCCTCTAATTGACTAGAGGTGGATGACTCTGCATCACTATCCTCACTATCTAAACTCGAAGAAGAAGAAGATGTCTCTAGCTCAAGAACCTACTGTGGCTGATCTGAATCTGATGAGGAATCATCATGAATAAGTAGATATGATGAGGGAGAAGAAGTGTCAAGTGTTGAGTCTTTAGGAATCTCCTCAAAATGGACACTTTTATTGATGAACAACTCATGAGTGACTAGATCTAGAAGGTGATATCCCTTAATACCATCCAGATATCCTACAAAGATGCAAGGCTTGGACTGACATTCTATAGCTTTTTGTTTCTTCTTCAGAATGCAGGCCATGGTTGGGGACCTGAAAACTCTAAGGTGTTCAACATCAGGTTTCCTTTTATGCCAAGCTTCAAAGGGTGTTATCCCTATCAAAGCTTTGTGAGGAACCCTATTTTGAATGTAGCAAGAACAATTGATGGCTTCGGCCCAGTACTATGGTGCTAAGGATTTGGAGTAAATCATACAGCTACCCATCTCTTTCAAGAACTTATTTTTGTGTTCTGCAACCCCATTCTGTGAAGGACCGTAAGTGACTGTGTGCTACAAATCAATCCCCTCTGTAATGCAAAACAACTCAAATCTGATGCTGACATACTCCCCTCCATTATCAATTTGAAGAACCTTGATGGATTTCTCACTCTGTTTCTCAACAAGAGCCTTAAAGTCTAGAAATTTTTCAAACACTTCAGACTTTTGTTTGAGAAAATATATCCAAGTGTACCTAGAGAAATCATCAATGAAAGTGAGGATGTACTTGGCTCTTATGAAAGATGGTTTGGGAAAGGGTCTCGATACATCACTGTGGACTAACTCTAAAGGTTGTGAAGCCCTCCAAGCTTTGCCTTTGTCAAATTTTGCTTCAAGATGCTTCCCAAGGGAGCACCCCTCACAAAGTACTTTTGAGAATTGGACACGAGGCAAACCAATGACCATGTCATGTTTGCAAAGTTGCTCAAGGTAGTGGTAGTTAAGGTGGCCAAACCACTCATACCACAATTTGCTAACTCCATTTGAATGAGTCAATAATGCTATTGGAGAAGAATTTGATGCAAAATGTGAGGTGTATAACTTGGCTTGGTGATCTACCCTACCCACTGCCACTGTAGTATCACTATGCAACTCCCTGATAGCCACTAAATCTAGTGAAAACTCAACTCTCATGCCCTAACCAATGTGATTGATTTGGTACACTTATAGGAGATTGGCTGAAAAATAACACTTAGAACATTATTGAATGTTCATCCTTCCATTTCAACTGACCCTCTCCCTGTAACAGAAACTGATGTGTCATCACCCAAACTAATTGAAGTCATGTTACAAGGATCTAAAGATGAAAACTCAACTAGTGAAGAGCCCATGTGGTGAGAAGCACCTGAGTCAATGATCCATGAAGATGTGGAAGCTATTGTAGCTATAAGGGCCTTGCCTTTTTCTTTCTCCTTACCTTTGCCTTTTGCCTTGGTAGAATCTTGGGTAGATGAATTCTGCTTGATGGACTCAGGAACACCTATGTTGTTCTTTTCTAGAAGATGAGTTAGGTGATCTATTTGTTTCTTCATGCATTTGTGTTCATTATGCCCTGTCTTTTTACAATAGGCACACTTAACTTTCTCCTTCTTAGGTTTAGCATTGGAAGAGGAAGTCTCAGTGTTGTTTTTGGTAAGATTGGTGTTTTCTTTCTTCTTCTCCTGGTCCTTGTTCTTTTTCTTCTTCTCCTTTGTTGAAGTCTTATCCTTACCATTTAAATCTATCAAGGCTTGGGGTTGAGTAGACTTCATTGTGCCCATTTGAATTAGCTTATCTTGCTCCCTAGTCAAGTCAGCAATGAATGAATCCAAAGAAGGCATTTTCCATGTAGTGCCAAGGGCACTTTTTGTGGCATGGAAAGTGGAGACAAAGACTAAATAGCTTGGACCTAACTTTGCAAGAATAGAAAGTATGAGTTGATCATCTTTCTTCTCTATCCTACATTCTTTCAATTGCAATCTAAGGGCCTTAAACTTAGTGAAGAAGTCATGTAGGGTGTCAAAGTTGCTAAGACTTAGACTTATGAGTTTTTTTTCAAGCTCATGACCTCTCATCTCATCAAGCTTCCCAAATAACTTGTCTAAAGTGTCTTACATGTCATTATGCATCTGGGAGGATTCTAAATGGAAGAGAATTTTTGGAGACATAGACAAACTCAGTAATCCATAGGCTTCATCACTACGGTTGTATCACTTGACCTTTTTAGCATCAGTGTTGGGTTATACTTCAGTACCCATGGTGATCCTATACAACCCTTTGCTTCTAAGAATGATTGACATTTTAACCTTCCATTCATGATAGTTGATGGGTGTTAGGGTTTTAAGTTGATAGCTGAATTTAGGTGAAGTGTTGACTGCAAGTTGTGAAATTATGTCGAAAAGAGAATGAAAGCAAAGATTGCAAGTTATGAAAAGAAATCACACCCCCCTAAAATATTGAGTCCCCCCCAAATATTCAAGTGCACACTCAATAGACATCAGACTTAGTTAAAAATGAGTCTTAGATCAATCAGTGCAAGACTAAAGTAAATAGAACGTCAAACTTAATCGAAAATGCATCCCGAGAGACACAAATTTTTGGCACTTTATAAACTAGTGCATTTTTGACAAATAACAAGTCTACACTATGTAAAATTTAATTACAAACACTTTTTCAAAAAATGGCACACAAAACTGAGCTACCATTTGCAAGATATTAAAGGTATAATTTTCCCATAAACTAGTGTTTTTACAAAAAAAAGCACTAAAACATTTTTAAAATGCTTGTTATGGGAGAGAGAGTGGCCTTCCAACCACTCATTGGATTCAACAAATAATGAGGAATCCAAAGGAGGTTTTTGTAAGGGGGAATTGGCCTCACGCCAACTCGGGCCTCACCCTTCATCTTCGTAGGTCAAAGATACAAGTTAAAATTAAAACCCTCAAAATTACAAAATTGTCTATAAAACTGAATATTTAGTCAAATTGACTGATTTTTGTTTTAACAAGTCAATTTTTAACTAAATAAAGTATAGCAAAGATACAATTGATGAAAGCCACGTGTCTAAGGGCCCACATAGGACATCAAGTAGGAAGGTGTGCCAAAAAACACAATCCAAAATTTGTAGCAGAAAAGACAAAAAAATTGCAGACCTGCTAGTCATACGCCCTGATGGCACCTAACAGAAGTGGCAGAGAGGACTGTGGCATTGTAGAAGAGGACTGTTGTAGAATATCTTCACCAAAAAAGAGGCACAGTCCTTATTTCTAGATAGCAAACAAAACAGCAAGTGGCGTCCTAAAAGAAAGGCACAGATCTGAATTTTTTTTGCAAAAAACAAAAAAATAGCAGACATGGATGCCGTACAGCTTATGGCTTGGCTAGAACTGACTACTTGCTACTTGGAGGAGGCTGTAGAAAGGAAGATGGCGTAGCTAGAAGTGTGGCATGGAGTGTTGGAGCTAAAGTTGGCACATACTAGAAGTTCAGCTATTTGAAAGGATGATCCTCCTTCTGCTCCTTGCAATGGCACCTAGTTGAAGCAAAACCAGCACTTGAAGTTGTTTCTACCCCTGTAAAGACTGAAGAGAAGATAGCCAAGACACCCAAAGGCCAAGGATCCCAAGGAAACTATACCAAAAATGATATTGAAAGTTTTTTTATATTTTAGATCAGATCTAAAAATAAAAAAATAAAGAGAACTCCATTCTTCTTGATTTCAAAATAAACTAAAAGCATAACCATACACATGATTACCATTCTTGCTCTGATACCATATCAGAGTTGTTTCTAGAATCTGGATAATGTGAGTGCAATAGAGACGTGATCACATAAGTTGAAGCAAGTGCACACCACATAGATGCTAAAGCAATTTGAAAATAACACAATAAGAGAAATTGCACAAGACAAACTGGAGAAAACCAAAATTTGATTAGCATGAGATGGCCAAAGTGAGGAATACATATAGGAGAGTACGTAACTCCTCCACAAAAGGTGGACAAGGCACCCCAAGAATAGACAGTAACTCCTCCATGAAAGGTGGTGACAAGGCGCTAAGAATAGAGAAGTAACTCCCATCAAGGGAGTTACTTATGACATTCTTATGACACCTATGACACATCTATGACACACACCTCCACATAAGCTAGCCTATCCCACAAATATAGGAAAACTCCATGTATGCCCAAGAAATACAATTTCCCTAATTAATAAATTGGGGAAAATAAAAACCTACACTAATATGTATGTTACTTTGATTATATGATTGCATTGTTATGAATTAATTATATTTTGTATTATTTACATTATGATCATGTTGATTTGTTGTTACATCAATATTTTATGATACTTATCATGATGTTACAGACTAACTACCTTCTAGTCATGATTTTGATATAGGAGAGATTCATCCCTTAGAGTATGATAGAGACAGGGCATCATCAAAGAGGGTGGCATAGATAGAGGTGTTGGGGGATGACAAAGGAAGATTTAAAACCCATACACACACCACATTAGATAGTAGACATTATGTGCATTATTTAAATTGTTAGTGTTAGTACATTTTTTATATTATTTACATTTAGATAGTTGATTATGTGTATTAGTAGTGATTTATTTCAGTTTTATGTTTATATGGAATTAATCTTGTATGATTGCATTATGGTTGTTAAATGTATTTTTAGTGTGTTATGAACCCATGATATCTCTTCTATTTATTTTTTTCATATAATAGTTGTTATGGGCACATATGTTTTATAAGTCATCTTGTGAGCATTTTTTTTATCCCACATTCATGGGAGGTAGTATTTGCTTAGATAAGATTTCATATATAATTAAGTTTTAAGGCCAATGAAGGCATCCACAAATTTATTATTTTGAGCTTTCTCAAAGGGGTTTCCCCCTCAAAGTGGCCAACAATCAATATAATCATTTCAGTGCTTTTGCTAATTTTATAAATCTATTATTTCATGCATTTTTAGCAATTTGTTGTAGGAGGATCCTCTCATCTAGTATCATAACACTTTATAGAGAAATTTTTTTCTTCAAAAAGTCAACTTTGTTATGTTGCATACTTCATTTTAGTATTTTTTTAGAAAATATCAACTTTATTTTGTTACATAAATCAATTAAGTAAGTTTTTGTAATTTATTTCAGATCAGGGTAAAAACCTAATCACATAACTATGGGAAGTGCTTGGGTGAAATCCCTAAAACTCATTGTGAGTAGCACCATAGGAACCCCAAAGTAGTTGGCCCATCGAGAGGACCTACCAGTGAAATAGGTAATGGTCCCTTACCAATTGAGTATTTCCCATCCATAAGGAAAACTAAGAGCTGTCACTGAGAGATAAATATGTGGCCAAAAAAAATTGGAGAGTGATACTCACTTAGATGACATTGGTGGTCAGAGTGATATTTTTAAAACCCTTAGGCAACCATTGAAACTTGGGGCCCATTTCTATCAGTTTCATAATATTTCTAGTAGACTCAAAAAAATCAATCAATAGAGTATCCATAGACTATTAGAGGACTTACATGTAAATATTTGATAGAAACCAAAATCCATAAACTATCCATAGAGTATCAGTAGAATCTTAGAGGATTTACCACCAGATAGAAAAGAGAAAAGTGAAATGAGTAATTTTTTTTCCTTTTTTTGAAATATCTCTTCATTTATAGCCCTATTGATCCTCAAACTTTATCCAAACACCTAAAATTCCATTTCTTACATTTTATTATTTGAGGTCCCATATCCCAATTCCACTCCTAATTCCCATAAATCTCAATTTTCTCTTTTTTTGGGTTTTTCCTTAACTTTTATTTTTGTCTATTTACCTCAAAAAAATTCTACAGTGTTCATTATCTCTTTCTACTCCTTTGTCTCTCTTTTAAAAATTTTATAGTTTTTTAATTTTCACTCCTAAAATTTCCTTCACCTTCATCAATCATACTCCCACTATGCAAAAAAACTATTAAAAACCCCTTTACCCCTTATGTTTTCACCTAAATTCAAAACTTTCCTTACTAAACGTGTCTTAACTCTAGTTTTCCTATCCATTGCAAAACAAAAAAAATTATTATTCGAGTCATGGTAGTAACCCAAACAGGAGCAAAAAACATGGAGGATGAAATTGTCGCCCTCAAGACCCACATCAAAGATCTTGATGAACAACTTCTTGGCTTCAATCTTCAACATACCACCATGAACAATAGATGATATCCAGAGTCTTCTTCAAACATTAATTTTTATTCTTCCAATAATTATCATGGACTGAAGCTTAATTTTCCTTGATTTAATTGTGCATATCTAACTGGATGGATCTATGAGGCAGAATAATATTTTAGTTTGTATAATACTTTTGATGCGACAAGGTCTTGCTTACATCATTTCACTTGGAACTTGAAGCCCTTCAATGGTATCATTGGTATACCAAGGCTCATGATGAACCTAAATGGACCAATTTTTTCACCCTCATTTTGAAATGGTTTGGCCCTATTGCTTTGGATGCCTTCACTGGAGTACTCACTAAACTTTACCAAATAGTAAACATGAGATAATATCAAATAAAATTTAAAAAAATGTCTAATCATATAGAGGGATTGTCTGATGAATTCTTTAAGAGTTGCTTTATCAATGTACTGAAGGATGTAATTCAATTTGAGGTCAAAATTTTCTAGCCCAACATGTTGATGAAAGCCTTAGATTTGGCTAAGTTGGTAGAGGACAAGATCATAACTAAATATTGATTTAAATCCAATTTTTCTCCATTCAAAAATATAGCTCCATAATGATCTCAAATAATGCTAGCCCCCAGAACCACTCCTATCAAGCATTTGACTGAAGCAGAGATGCAAGCCTATAGAGAAAAAGGACTATGTTATAGTTATGATGATAAATTCACTCAAGGACATTGATGTGTCAAGCAAAATCTCTACCTATTAGATATGGACTCTCCACCCAAAACTAAATATTGGGAATATGTTTAGGATACAATAGATGATCTAGAAGAAGCTCAACCAATTATGAAACCTACTTCTCAGGAAGATGAACTAGAGATCTCTCTCCATGCCTTATCTAGACTCACTACCCCAAAAACCATGTAGGTCAAGGGTTATTTCAATAAGCTACCTCTCACAATACTCATTGATTTAGGTAGAATTCATAACTTCATTCACCCTCATATTGCTAAATAGGTTGATTGTTTTATCCATACTTGTTCCAAATTTGAAGTCATGATTGCCAGTGGGGGCATATTACCTTACAAAGGGAAGTGTCACAATGTGCCATATCTTTATTGGAGATTATAACCTGCACTCCAACATTTTTTCCTTACCCTTAGGTGTATATGATGTTATTTTGGGAGCCTAGTTGTTACGCACACTTGGACCCATATTATGGAATTTTGTTGAATTTTGGATGTAGTTTTTAGATAATGGGAAAAAACACACATTGAAAGGCTTAAAACTAGAATCTTTCAGCATCATAAGTTCACATTGCATATAAAATATTCTTAATAAGAATTCACATGGCATCATTACCCAACTCCATTCCATTCAAATGTAGCCATCAACAGTCCCCACTACTCTTTCTAATTTACAAACCATTTTGCAGAGGTATGCACATGTTTTTTCCAAACTAGTAGGATTTCTACCTTCATGACCAAAGGAACATCATATTCATCTCCTTCTTGGAAGCATTCCTCCCAACATTAAGGTTTATCGCTACCTATTTCAGTAAAAGATTGAGATCAAGATGTACATTTAAGACTTACTAAAGAAAGGCATTATTTACCCTAATACCAACCCATATTCCTCCCCAATTCTCTTTATCTAAAAAAAATATGGGTCATGTCACCTTTGCATTTATTTTTATGCACTTAATCACCTCATAATAAAGGATAAGTTCTAGATCCCTATTATTTATGAGCTTCATGGGACCCTTTTTTTCTCCAAGTTGGATCTCTACTCTAGATATCACCAGATCTAGTTTCATGAGGATGATATCCCTTAGATAGCTTTTTGCACGCATGATAGCCACTATGAGTTTTTGGTCATGCCCTTTGGCCTCAATAATTCTCCTTTAACATTCCAAGCATTGATGAATAAAATATTCCAACCCTACCTATAGAAACTCATTCTAGTCTTCTTTGATGATATCCTCATCTATAGTAAAACATGGTCTAAGCATCTCCAACATTTGAAGCTCACACTGCAACTTCTCTCTGACCATCATCTTTATGTAAAATAGTCCATATGTACTTTTGGCCATGACAAATTGGAGTATCTTGGGCATATTATTTCATCCCAAGGGGTTTGGGTGGATCCTAAAAGAATATCTACCATGACAAATTAGCTAATCTTCATACACTCAAGAGCTTTCATAAAAAAATTTAGGGTTGACTAGATACTATCACAAGTTTATCAAGGATTACAGAAAGATTGTAGCTCCACTAACAGCTATGTTGAAAAAGGATACTTTTACTTAGACACAAGTTACTAAGTGTACATTTAAAGAATTGAAATAGGTTATGTGTAATATACCTATTCTAGCTATTCCAAATTTTGCCAAGACCTTCACTATCAAGCATGCTGCTTACAACAATAGACTTGGTGTTGTTCTCTTCCAAGAAGGTTACCCCATCACATTCACCATCAAATCTATTTTTGGCAAGAATTTAGTGCTTTATAATTATGAAAAATAAATGATGGCCATTTTATATGCAATATAGAAGTGGTAGCCACACCTACTGGGAAATCATTTTTGCATCAAAACTGATCACCAAAGTCTAAAATATTTCCTAAAACAATGGGCCTCCACAACATCACAATAGAAATGGGTTAGAAAAATCATGGGTTATGACTATGAGATCACTTATAAGAAGGGTAAGGACAATATTGTGGCTAATGCTCTGTCTCGCACATTTGCAAACTAAGCTTCCCTTTCAACTATTTTCATACTTATTCCAAATTGGTTAGATGTTATACAGTAGGCATATGTCAATGACTCCTCATTATCTCAAATCATTCAACATTTGGCCACTAACCCCTTGATTGTACCACATTATTCCTAGGATGGTGCTTTTCTATGATATAAGGGTCATCTAGTGCTTCCCCAAATCACAGATCTTTAGTAGGATATATTCTATGAACTCTATGCTTCTCTATCCACAGGGCACTCAGGGTTTCTCAAAACTTGTGAGTGAGCATGATGCAACTTTTTTTGGAAGGGAATGAAAAATGTAATTCAACAAATGGTGGTTGAATGTGATACCTACCAATGCAAGAAAGGTGAAACAACACTCATCCTTAGGTTTCTTGAATTCTTGCCTATCCCTACCAATATTTGGATAGATATTTTTATGGCTTTCATTGAGGGGCTCCCTAAATTTGGAGGTAAAATGGTGATCTTGGTTATGGTTGATTACCTCTCTAAATATAGTCATTTTTTTGCCCTCAACTATCCCTATACTACCTCCATAATTGCACAAATTTTACTAGACTAGATTTTCCATCTTCATGGCATTCCTTCATCCATTATCTCAGATCATGATGCAACCCTTACTAGCCATTTTTGGATAGAACTATTTCAATGCAATAACACCCAATTGAAGATGAGTTTTAGGTATCATCCACAAATAAATGGCTAGACTGAAATTGTCAACAAATTCTTGGAAACTTTCCTTCATTGCTCCACCTTAGAATAACACCATTAGTGGGCAAAGTGGCTCCCTCTCGCTAAATGGTGGTACAATACTTCCTAACACACTTCAACAAAAGTAAATCCATATGAAGCATTCTATGGTCAATCACCACTAGTTCTCCTTTTGTATATCCCCAATAGTTCATTAGTTCAAGTAGTTGACACAATTCTCTAAATTTAGGATCAATTCCTTAGTATCCTTAAGGACAACCTTCATATGGCATAAAATTGAATGAAACAATAGGTAGATTAGTACCATTTTGAGTGCACTTTTCAAGTAGGTGATATGGTTTTTCTTTGCATGTAGCCTTACAAATAATCCTCCCTAAAACTCAAAGGGCATCATAATCTAGCTCCCAAGTTCTATGGGCCCTATAAGGATTGATTAGGTCAGTTTCTTATAAGTTAGAGCTCCCACCTTCTTTCTAAGTTCACCTAGTATTTCATGTATCTTGTCTAAATAAAGTTCTTGGTGAAAACATCAAAGTGCAGACTATTTTACTAGAACTTGATAATGAAGGATCCATTCTTCTTAAGCTGAAGTTAATTTTGGATAGGCATACACACCAACTTTGCTCCCACTCCATCATTGAGGTTTTAATTTAGTGGCATGGAATGAAACTAGAGGATATAACATGGGAATCACTACTTTATATTCAACACCAATTCCCAAATCTGAAACTTTGAAGAAAAATATTTTTATAAGAGGGAGGGGATGTTATGAACCCATGCTATCTCTTCTCTTTACTTTATTCGTATAGTAGTTTCCATGGATGTATATGATTTATAATTTATCCTGTGAGCATTTTGTTTTATCCCACATTCATGGGAAGTAGTGGTTGCTTAGATTATAATTCATATATAAGTGTTGAGGCCAATGAAGGCATACATGAATTTATTATATTCAGCTTGCTCAAAGGAGGTTTCCCCCTCAAAGTGACTTGTAATGAATATAATCATTTCATTGCTTATGTTAATTTTATAAACTTGTTATTTCATGTATTTTTATAAATTTGTTATAGGAGGATCCTCTTAGAGTGCATAATGTTACTATGTGTTATGTCATGTTATTATACTTCTAATTATTAACACTTGAGAAAACAAATCTATGTGAATAGTATCTATTTACTATTGTCCATAGGTTAACCAAAATGTCTTTGAAATAGTTGGTTATCATTATGATATTTTGGAAATATCATTATATGGATTAAATGTCTTAATATTTTTAGATAACAAAAGACATTTTAATAACAATGAGTACATTGATATAATAACCAGTGTGTTTTGATATAATAGTTATTGATTTACTATTTAAGACTAAAATAATATCATTAACTTACATTAATCATATTACCATTAAGTCATGATGATTGTTTATCTATACTAAGTTAGTAACAAAATTATGCTGTTATCCTAAGCAAACATAGAAACTAAACCTAGTAAAATATTCTACTACCTAGACTATGGTGATATTAGAAGCATTAGTTATTATTGAGAAATAATGTAAATGGTGGACTCTTGTGAAATTCATATTCATCCATGGGACGTCAAAAACATCATGCATGAAATAAAATATTAAAACATGCTTTAGGTAAGGCTCAAATATTTTTGGCTTTTCTTGCTTGGGTTGAATTAAAGTAAAGCAAAAATCTTAGTGGCTTATCGAAGATTTTAGAATAATGGAAAATATGAGCTTTTGCCTACATGAGGAATAATGATAAAAAGGGGAGTTGGATAAGGACATGGATGGAATGAAGAAGAGAAGGAAGTAGAGCAGAGGGAAAAGAAGTCTTAGACTTTTTGGCATCATTTGGATGTTATCAAAAAGGTTAGTGATGTTATTTGTTCTAACTCAAAAAAATTCCATGTAAACTGTTAGGGATAAATCTATTCAATTTGATGTGATGACATAGCTTAAGAAATATAGGTATGAGTTGTGTGTATTTTAACAAATTCAAAGTTTGAGTTGAATTGAGGAATAAATAGGGTCAATATAAAATTGTGTGTATACTTAGCCATAAGCATTATATAATGACTATGTATGTAATTAATTCACAAAATTGGGAGATTATTCAAGTATGGATTATGTGTATAATGTTAATCAAAATAGCAAACTGTGTGTATATATTTGTCATTTAAAACAAGTGAAAATATACGATTTATAATTAATTGGATGAGTGAACAAATTTATACATTTTGTATATTTTGTTCTACAAACTATGATAATATATATATATTAATGGACCAAGTATATATTTGTTAGTCCAAATATACATGTATTGATAGCATATATTTTTTTTATATAAAACCATACAGATGAATAAAAATGGACTTTATGCAATTATTATCAACACCATGAAATTTTAGATATATGGGTGACATACTTTTAATATTTAATTAGTGAGAACATATGATTGTAAATGGATTAATTTGTTATACAAACTATGGATATAGGTATAGAAGGTTTGTGTGAAACTTGATATCCAAACCATAACCATATGTAAAGCAAGATTGTACACCTTTATCATTCAAATAGATTATATATCTATATAGGTTTGAGTTCAATTATTTTTGAAGCCATGGTATTAAATATTAGGATTTTGTCCATATTCATATAAAACCTAGTTTGATAAGTTAAGTCTAAATCAATTAGCTATTAAACAGAGGTATTCATTAGTGTATACTGGTAGTGGGTATAAGTATCAATTTGGTACCTATATACTGGGATCTTACATATGGATTATTCAGATAATACAACTTGTAGTTATTTATTGGGTTTAGTAATGGGTTTGACACATGTGATATATATTGAACTAAGCATAGGAAGATTAAATACTTGTATAAATTGTGTGAGTGTTTATATGTTATAATTAGATGTCAATTTTCCTTAAGAAGAGAAGAATATGGATAAGATAGTCTATTGACTATAGTACTTAGTTTATTAAGAATATGGGAATATTAATATATAATGATGGTTCATGAATGCATTTGTGAATAGAAAATATATAACAGTTGATGAAATCATATGAAGTTCTTGATTAGAGATATAAATGACTATTTACATTTATATACAGTATTTGTATATTATGTGAGTACTTATATACAGTACATATTATGAATATATTCAGTATGTACAAGTGCTCATATTTATGAAAAATATCATTATGAATACTTAGGTACTCATTTGCATATATAACATATATTAGTACATTGGGAGGTGTGCCTATATCTATGGTTTTATTGACTTTTAAAAGTAAGACATAGGATCCTGAGGGTAACTATATGTATACAGTCTCCTAAAACCAAAAAAGATGTATAAATAAACTATTATGTTCAAGAGAGATATAATTTTGGTTTATGAGTTATTTGATTCTCTAAAATTATCATGATTAGTTATTTTTAATTGAGTAGTACATATGAACAATGGACTATAATATTATTGTTCATCATATAATGTACTATATTTGAATATACTTATATAAATTAGAAATATGCATTCTAAATATATATTATACCCATTGGTATAAATTGTAATTGTTATTCTTATTATTTTTGTGATAAATAATATAGTGGAGATTAATTCATATGTTTAATAGATTAAATATATGCATATTAATTATTTATGTATTTAGCCTATTTTATGCCTACTAGTAAGAAGTAATATGTATGAATCTATTGGTTATATTTATATTAACCAAATCTTGTATTGAGAGTACTAATTAATATATGAGATAGACTTCACTAGTTTACTTAGCATCACTAATGGTGGATGAAGGTAATCCGATCAAGTAGTGTGTATGAGTTTGAATGATCTTAGAGATCAATAATTATTCAAAACTTTGGCCAAAGTAATGTTTAGTTATATATTGTCATTATATATGTATAATTTACATATTTTTGAAATATCATGTTAGAATGTATTTTCTTTATGATACACATCATGTATTATAAATCTTATAACACACGGGTACTAACTTATCTCTATGGATTCTTGCAACATCACTATCTACCCATCCATGATGGGATGGACATTCCCTAAAGGGGGATTGTGTAGAGGATCAATGTTCCATGGTTGGTATGGAAAAGTGTTTGGATGATGCTTTTCCTCTCCATAGCAGTACTTATTTGGAGACTACACTTGAGATTACCATAAATACTAGAGTTTGGGAAATTCGTGCTCCATGGAACCTTGTATATTGTATATTATATTGAATTTATTATTACTGATATATTATTTTTGATGAAATATAATTATTTACTCATTATACATTGATAATAGTGGTTGTATGTTTGTACCATCTGTGGTTGGAAAATTTGTAATTATTAGTTCTATTTTGTTTCATATGATGCTAGGGATCAGTAATAGGTAGATGTTACATGCTTATTTTATAGCTAATATACTTAGATTTTTATACTTGGATCACTAATTAGATTCTCATGGTGAAATATAATGAAATAATATGTTTATTAAATTAAAAAAATCATATTATTCTATGTTAATCCTAGTATGTTACATGTGGTATCAGAGCTACAGCTTGAACTCTAAGATTTAATGAGTCCACAAACATTTTCATATCCTTCTATTTATTAGAAATTAGAATGGTGTGACCTAGAATATTTATATAGGGTCCTTACAATGTCAATGATAATAGCCCTCTATTTGATCCTAATCAATTTACTACTGAGAAAGAAGCAAAGTTAGATCAGATTCTCATAGCTATGAATGAAACTAGGGATCAAATTTTATTCATGGAATAGGAAGTTCATGGCCATGAAGAGGAAGTACACACTAGGATGTACCTAAAGAGCATATTATTAAGTAATAAATCCCTCAAGATGTGAGATCATATGTAGCTATAGAATTGGCTAGAGATATGAAAAAAATGAATCCACCTAAGTTTGATGGAACTATTTTGGGAGATGGAATAGAATCATGTCTAACTGAGATGGAAAAGTATTTTGAGATTCAAAACTACTCTAAGGTCATTAAAGCTATTGGATAGTTTTTATTTATGTCATGGTGATGACATGGAGGTGTCCTAGTGATTGGATTAAGTTCTTTGATAGCTTAAATAATAATGACAAAGTGTGAAATGTGTTTGTCCTAGTGTGCTTAAAGAAGGCTTGGTTGATCTTTAGTTTTGGCATGATTAATATGTTTAGGGATGAGTATGGTGATTGGATCATGTGAAATAAGTTATTGATATTTTATCTTTAGTTTGAAATCTTGTATACATAATTGGAATTCATCTGGTTGATCATAGTTTTCATCTAGACACTTTGGGTCTAGTTGTAGAAAATTTAAGTAGTTTGATGACATCACCATTGCCATGTAGGAATGAGTCAAGGGGATTTCGTCATATGGTTATGATCACATTATTTTCTAGTTTTTATTCACCAAATCTCAATTCATGCATCAAAGTGCAGTCAAAGATATGAGGGTGTAAACTTGGCATCTTGATCAAAATTCATTATTTTCCCATACTTAGCCAAATTTACAATGTGGCCAGAAAGAGTCAAGTAAACATTTTGATGATGGAATATCTCACATGGCTGGATGTTTCAAGAGAAGGTGATCATATGGATTTGTTTAGTTTTGTACCTAATTTATTTGTACTAAAATTTAGATCATGTGCTAAAGTGCATCAAAATAAATGCATATACAAAGTTGGGCTTTCAGGTAATTTGACTATGTTTTTCCATATTTAGCCAAATTTGCATGTGAGAAGAAAAGCTGAGTAGGAATTTTGATGATGTTATAGCTTTCACGTGTGAAGGTGCCAAGTAAAACTAATCATATGGTTTTGTTCAGTTTTGATCCTAGTTAATTTTCACTAAAATTTAGCTCATGCAATGAAGAGCATCAAAATATATTGTTCAAAGTTGGCCCCCCAAGTAGGTTTTTGACATAGTTGGCTCTGTGACATAAGTTTTTGAGAAGGCATTTTAATGAAATTATATCTCACACGCATGAAGGTTTCAAGATTAATTTGGTATATTCTTGGATTCCTCTTTAAAATAAAAACATATGGTACAATTTGTAAGACATGAGATTGATCACAGAAAAAGATATATCTATATAAAGTTGGCCTTCTAGGCATATTAAAAGGGCCCCATACTTATTAATTTTTGCATAAGTTAAAGTTTGATCAAGATCGACAGTGTGCATTATTCTAAGTTATGATGTAGTGATATAAAGATAGGTGCATGATGTTTAATAATTGATTAAAGGTATAGGATGAGGATCCAATGGTAAGCAGGTATTTATATAGATTGATCAAATGATGAGTGTTGATAGCTAAAGACTTGGTTGATCTATAGAGATTGACAGAGCTCATTGAGTCAAAATTTCAAGATTACATGAGATAAGGTTAAAGTGATTGAGGTTTAACATTTGGCATTGGCAGACTATGTGTTAAAAATCAGACAAGATTGATGGTGTGTATTCAATCTGAGATAAGAGGACATGATATGAGAGCATTATGTTCAAAGTTTAATTGTGAATGTTTGAATTCAAATATTTTAATTTAACATAGGGAAAAACTAGAGCTCTGTATTTTATCCATATCTTTCGATATAAGTAAATTTGCTATTGTAATAAAAATCAATTATGTAGAGGACTCCATGGAACATCTAGAAATATGGATTTGAAGATATTGAAGTATGTATAGACAAAAAATTTGAGCTTAAAATTTGATTATGTGTTCATGCATGGACTATAAGTGACCCGATTGTTTGAGCTTGTTTTAACATTGTTTTGATATTTCTTGATAAATTGGCTATTGGGGAGTGTTGTAGACTCCATGAGGATGCTCTGTGAATATTTTGGAGGTGTGATCAATCTATCTTGAGTGTCAACAATGCTTTAAATTTTGATTATATGTTGATAATGGTGTTCTTGTGTATAAGGTCTCTGTTTGAGTTGATTTAGCATATACAAAGGTGAGTAAAGATGATTATGATCATTTGAAATGTCCTAGGGGACATAAAAAGTAGACCTATGTATTTTTAAGTGGTCCTATGTTATTATTATGCTTGAATAAGTGTTAAAGAGTTGAAAGGGTCTCCATAGGAACTAAAAGTGACTTAGGCCTATTTGAAAGTGTGTTGTGCTTAAGTGTGACCCATGTGAGATGCCTTAAGGGTGGAGGCATATATTATGGTTGACAAAGATTAATATGGACTTGATAATTCATGATAGATCTATATATAGTGAAATAAAATATGTTAATTTTGAGAATTTTATGGGGAATACTTGTGAGAAAGAGACTTGTATGTGAGAGAGTTAGAGAGCAAAGGAAAGTAGAGGAGAGTGAGAGTGCCCAGTTGTTGGGTTTATTAGCAAATAAGATTAAGGACTATGTGTATGATATGTAAATCATTTTTTTTATGATAGTAGAGTGTTTTTTTAGTTTGAAGTGTGAAAATATCTAAGTGTGCATATGAGGAATATTTGAGTGAATAAGGAGAGAGATTGTGGCATGCCTATGTGAGAGGCTTGTATGATTTAGAGAGAGTTTTTATGTACTTGTCAAATAATCAAGAGGTCCATCATTAGGTGTTGAAAACATCAGTTTTAAGGTGGAATTTTTCTTTTCAAGGAGGGTCTAAAGGATTTGATTTTGTTATTCTTTAGGGGTAGTTACTTCTTGTGAAATAGGGTTTCACTAAATACCTTTAGTTGGAAGGATATGACCAAGGTTGTAGGTTAGAAGGAATTAACTGAATAGGTGGTTAGAAGGACTTGATCATCTTAAGGGAAGGTTCTCTTTGTGGAACTTCTATTTCACTAAAGGCCTTAGGTCAAGTCCCAGAAGGACTTTGACCAAGGTTCTTGATCAAAAGGACTTGATCAGTCTCTTCTTTATGATCATATTATAGGACAATAGTCTATGTGTTTGTAGTCTTGAGATTGGGTTTTACTCCCTAAGAGGGTTTCCTACGTATATCTTGTGTTGTGTATGTGATCTTGCATTATGTTTATTGTTCACTTATATGAATGATATGTATGCTTCATGACTAATTGTATTGAATGCTTAAGTATTTATAAGGGTTTGGAAATTGAATTAGATTGTTTGCCACCACTAATTCACCTCCCCCTCTCAGTGGATTGTACTTCTAATAATTAGTATCATATCAAGGTCCTTTGGTAAAATCTTGACATCTTGAAGGTGATCCAAGGTACAATGGCTAGTTAGAATGTGCAAGGTGGTTTCTCTACTACTCAAGCATCGATGTTCAATAGATCCAATTATGCATTTTGGACTACTAGGATGAAGACATACATTATGTCCCTAGATTTTGATGTATGGAAATATGTTTTGGATGTTTATGTTACTCCTACTATTCCTCCATCTAGTGTTGTAGATAAAAATCTACTTGAGAACAACTTTAAGGCAATTAATGTCATCACTTGTGGTCTTATAAAAATTGATTTCACCAAAGTAATTCATTGCACATATTTCAAGTAAATATGGGATAAATTAAAGACTATTTTTGAAGGATGTTGAAAGGTTAAGTTGGAAAATTTATATACTCGTTGAAGATAATTTGAGAGTCTCAAGAGGAACAAAGATGATACTATGGCATCCTTTTTACAAAGAGTTGATGAGATTGTGAACATCATCATATGTCTTGGAGAGAACCTTGAAGATACTACTATTTTTAAAAATGTATTAATGTCTTTATCCCCCAAGTTTGATCTAAAAGTATCTACTATAGAAGAGAGTCATGACCTTACTCATTTGAATATGGATCAATTACACGGCACCCTTACTACCTATGAGATGAGGAAGAATGATGATATAGCACCAAAGAAAGAAGTAGCCTTCAAGACTAAAATTAAGACAAAGAAGAAGTTCTAAGGTAAGAAACTCAAGGAGGATGACATTCTTGATATATATATGAGGATGAATTAATTTCTTTGATTTTAATAAAATTTAGAACAAGTTCAAGCAAGTATAAACGTAAACTACCCCTCAAATACTTCAATTGTGGTGAGATAGGACATTTTGATAATAAGTGTCCTCATAAGTATAAGAAGGATGATGATGAAGATCATGATTATGGAAAGAGAACATTCAGGTCTAATAAAAGCTAAAAGGGATTCAAAAGGCTTGATAACAAGTACTTCAAGTACAAGAAAAGTCTCTACACCAAAGAGGATTGCAATTCATCAGATGAGAGTGAAGTCAGTGATTTAGAATATGATCATGAAGATGATGGTCCTACTAAAGATAAATATTTATTCATGGTTGAGGAAGGAAGTTTCTCACATCCAAAGAGGTCTACTTGGAGTGATTCAGATGATGATGAAGATGAGGTGGACTATGAGACTACATTGACTAATGCTCATGAATAATTGAAAATTGATAAGAAGATCAATAAGAAGATAAAATCTAAACTCAAGGACTTTGAGGATCAATGTAGTGTGTTTGAGGCAAGAATGGATGAATATGCCAAGGAGCATAAAGATATGCTTAAACATCTTAGTTGTCAATTAGAAGTATTATCTACAAGCCTAAAAGCTAAAGGAGATGAATGTATAAGGTATGTAATTAAAAATAAGTTATTGATATCTGAGTTATATAAATCTACAATCAAGTTAAAATCATTTATCAATTTTGATAAAAGTTTTAATGATCTAGATGATCTCTTAAAAAGTCAAAATTTAGCTAGTGACAGATTTGGATTGGGTTTTAATGAAGAGCCTAAAGTTACTTCTCAAGTTGGCATGAATGTATATAAAAGTAAGGTGGATCAGCCTTTGAAGACAAATCATCAGACAAGGAATGAAGGTGTTATAAGAATGAATACAAAATAGATCAGATAACCAAATTTTATGAGGTATGCAAATTTTAATGGTTGTTTATATACTTATAATATGTTTGGGCATAGAGCTAGAGAATGTATAAGACTTGTTAGAAATGAATTTACTTGAAACTATGATGGGGTTCATCAGTCAAAAGGTGTAAGCAAGGTTGAGTGTCTCAACTATCATGATGTGGGACACTTTACAAAATGTTGTCTATTTAAGATAAGATAAGTTGATTTTCCTTCAATAGATATTGAGTGCTACATTTTTTATGAACTAGGACACATTGCAAGATTTTTTCCAAATCTAGTAAGGTAGAAAGATATTTTTTCAAAAAGTATGGTGTGCTTCAACTATGAAAAAAGAGGTCACATTTCTAGGTTTTGCAAGCAAAGGCCTACATGTCAGAGTAGGTTCAATTAGGATCTTAGAATACATGGAAGAAAACAAGTTAACTCATGGAGACCAAAGGTGTTAAGTAGGAATTATGATGAGTCTTCATGTCCAAGTAATCTATTTTTTATGGTGGATAATGCTTCAAAATTTGAAGAATCCCAAGAGGTCTCATTATCTACTCATGTTGAGAATGAAGAGACTAAGTTCAAGGAGAAGACCAAGGTATTGGTTAAAACTAGTTATAAGGTATGTATGGATCCAAGTAAACATTTTACTATTATTGAACAAGTGCCTAGTGATGAAGATCTAAGCTACAAGGAAGATTATTTAGATGAAAAGGTATGCCATGAATCTATGTTGTCTCCATGTATTGATAATCTAATTATATAAGAAAAGGAGAATGTTGTAGTAGTTGAGGAATTTATTTCTCTAAAGCTAAAGAAGAAGAAGAAGAAGAAGAATAAGAAATATAAGTATCAATTGAGCAAGGAGGAGAAGGAATATGAGGAGTTTTTTTTAGAACATTGAGGTATAGAGGGTATCTCTATCTATGCTACTTAAGAGACTCCTTTTAAGTGGAGAATCAAGTGTTTTTGTGGTGTTTTTTAGTTGGAATAGTCTATAGGGTTAGATTGAAGGTTTCCAAATGGAAAAGGAGGATTTCTGATTTGTCAAGGTCCTAAAATGGGTTATAGGAAGTCAAGGTTCCCAATGGTGTGGAAGCTCAAATCTTGGTCCAGAAGTGTGTAATGATTGTCTCCAGGTGTACAAAGAAGTTTTAGATGTGGATGTTGACTAGAAGGTGTTATGTTGACTTTGCTTATTTTGAGATTCTAGGGTTTTGGGCTCTACTATAAAAATGGTCTACCTTATGAGTTGAGGTCTGAGGCTTATTAATTTTCTAAATTGGCCAAATGGGTTGTCAAATCAAGCTCCACAAAGATTTGAAGGTTTGTGGTTCTCAAGTTATTCACTTTTTTGTCAAATTAGAGGCCTAATTGGGTAGCAAATTTGTAAAAGAACTATAGTACAAGGTCAAAATGGATGTTTTTAGGTTGGTTAAGAATATGTTTCCTAATTGATGAGTGGTATGATGCTCTGTTGATAGTCATGGAAGTTTCTTGAGAGAGAAGGCTAGTAAGCCTGTGTGGTGGTTCTTCATGGTGTGTGGAGATCTGAAGATGCTCAAATAATGCAATAGCTCAGAGGTCTTAGGGGGGTTCCCTCTCGGATGTTTCTTGATGAGTTTCATCATATTTTAGTGTTTTATGTTTTATGTCTTCATTAGTTTCTATGCTTGTGAAGAAGAGTGTTGGCATAGAGCAAGAGGAAGTTTGTCAGGACAAATATTGGTAGGCTAAAGGTAAGGGGGAGTTTGTATCATCTTTATAAGATGGTCCTTTCCTATTTATGGTCTTCTTAGGTCATCAAGATCAGCTGGTTCCCACTTTGTCATCGTGTCAAAGGGGAAGAAAGTTCTTGTTGTGGGAGTGCATGAAGAGAAAGAAGGTGAGTTTTATATCTTTATATATGATGTTTATTGACATCAATGACAAAGGGGGAGACTATTAGAGAGTTTTTAATGATGACATGGTGATGTCATGGAGATGTCCTAGTGAGTGGATAAAGTTCTTTGATATGCTAAGTAATAATGACAAAGTGTGTAATGTGCTTGTCTCAATGTGCTTAAAGAAGGCTTGGTTGATCTTTAGTTTTGGCATGATTAAGATGTTCAGGGATGAGTATGGTGATTGGATAATTTTTAATAAGTTCCTAATATGTTATCTATGCTTTGATAGATTGTGTGCATATGTGTAATTCATCTAGTTGATTATAGTTTTTATCTAGACACTTTAGGTCCAGTGGCAAAAAATCTGAGTAGGTAGTTTGATGATGTCACCATTACCACATGAGAATGAGTCGAGGGGAGTTGGTCATATGGTTGTGATCACATTAGTTCATAGTTTTTATTCACCATATCTCAAGTCATATGTTTAAGTGTGGTCAAAGATATGAGGGTGCAAAGTTGGCTTTTTAGTCAGAATTCATTATTTTCCCATACTTAGCCAAATTTGTAATGTGGTTAGAAAGAGATGAGTAAGTAGTTTGATAATGGAATATATCACATGTGTGGTCATTTTAGGAGAAGGTGATCATATGGCTTTGTTCAATTTTATACCTAGTTTATTTTCACTAAAATTTAGATCATGTGTTGAAGTGAATTAAAATATATGATTATGCAAAGTTGGGCTTCTAGTTAATTTGACTATTTTTTTCCATAGCCAAATTTGTGTGTGATAATAAAATCTAATTACACATTTTGATGATGTTATATTTTGAACATGTGAATGTGTCAATTGAAATTGATCATATGGGTTTGTTTAGTTTTGATCCTAGTTGATTTTTGATAAAATTTAGATCATGTGATGAAGAATGTCAAAAGATATGCTTGTTCAAAGTTGGCCTCCCAAGTAGGTTTTTGACATAGTTGGCTCTGTGACATTTTTTTGAGAAGGCATTTTAATGATGTTATATCTCACATGCATGAAGGTTTCAAGAGTAGTTTGGTACATGGTTAAATTCCTCTTTGAAAGGAAAACATATGGTGCAATTTGTATGACATGAGATTGATCACAATAAAAGATATATTTGTCTAAAGTTAGCCTTCTAGTCATATTGAAAGGGTCCCCATACTTATTCATTTATACAAAAGTTAAAGTTAGATAAAGATCAGTGGTGTGCATTGCTCTAAGAAGTTAGGATTCAATGAGATAAGGATAAATGCATGACATTTAATGACTAATCAAAGTTATAGGATAAGGATCCAACGGTGAGTAGGTGTTCATACAGATTGGTTGAATGGTGAGTGTTGATGGTTGAAGACCTAGTTGATCCATAGAGATTGTAAAGCATATTGAGTCAACATTTCAATATTGTAGAAGATAAGGTCAAAGTGACTAAGGTTTAACATTTGGTATTGGTAGACTATGTGTTAAATATCGAACAAGATAGATGGTGTATATTTGATCTGAGCTAAGAGGACATGAGATGAGATCATTGTTCTCAAATTTTAAATGTGACCATTTGAATTCAAATATTTGAATTTAACATTGGGAAAAACTAGAGATTTGTATTTTGTCCATATCTTTCGATAGAAGTTGAATTTGATATTATATTAAAAATTAAATATGTAGAGGACTCCAAGGCATATCTAGCAATATGTATTAAAGATCTGAAAGTATCTATAGATAAATATTTTGAGCTTCTAAGTTGACTATGTGTTCATGCATGGACTGTAAGTAACCCAGGAAGATTTTTCAAGTTTGTTTTGATAGTGTTTTGATATCTCTTGATAAACTAGTTATTGGGGAGTGATGTAGACTGCATGAGGATGCTCTGTGAGTATTTTAGAGGTGTGATCAATCTATCTTGAGTATGAAAAAGGCTTAAAAAGTTGACTATATATTCAGTAATGGGGTTCTTGTGTATAAGGTCTTTATTTGAGTTGATTGAGCATATATAGAGATGACCAAGGATGATTGTGATAATTTGAGGATGTCATTGGGGAGATAATGAGTAGACTTATGTGTTTTTAAGTGGTCCTATGTTCTTATTATGCTCATAGAAGTTTCAAAGAGCTAAATGGGTCTCTATAGGACCTAAAAGTGATTTAAGCCTATATAAAAGTGTGTTGTGCTTAAGTGTGACCCATGTGATATGCCTTAAGGGTGAAGGCATGTATCATGGCCAATAAGTATTAATTTGGACTTGTTAATTCATGATCGATCTATATATAGTGAAATTAAAGATGTTGATTTATAGACTTTTGTGGCGAAGACTTATGAGTGAGGCACATATATGTGAGAGAGTTGGAAATTAAAGGAAAGCAGAGGAGAGTGAGAGTGTCTAGTTATTGGGTTGATGAGCAAAGAAGATTAAGGACTATGTGTATGATTTATAGGTCATGTTTTTTATGATAATATAGTCTTCTTGTAGTTTTGAGTTGTGTGAAAAGATCTGAATGTGTATATGAGGACTATTTAAGTGAAGGAGAGAGATTGTAGCATGCCTATGTCAATGGCATGTATAAGTTAGAGAGAGTTTATGCAGTTGTTAGATAATTAAGATGTCCATCATCAGGTGTTGAAGACATTAGTTCTAAGGTGGAAATGTTTTTTTCAAGGAGGTTCTAAAGGACTTGATCTTGATCTTTGTTAGGGGCAATTTTTCCTTGTGAAATAGGGTTTCTTTAAAGACCTTTGGTAAGAAGGAATTGATCGAGGTTGTAGGTCAGAAGGACTTGATTAAATAGGTGGTTAGAAGGACTTGATCATCTTAGGGGTAGGTGCTCCTTATGAAACTATTATTTCACTAAAGGCATTAGGTTAGAAGGACTTGACCAAGGTTCCTAATTAGAAGGAATTGATTAGTCTCTTGTTTATAATCATCTTATAAGATAGTAGTCCATGTGTTTGTAGGTTTGAGAGTGATTTTTATTCCCCAAGAGGGTTTCCCACATAGATCTTATGTTATGTATGTGATCTTGCATTATGTTCATTGTTCACTACTATGAAATATTTGTATTCTTCATGAATGATTGTATTG
This sequence comes from Torreya grandis, assembly GCA_037957365.1. Classification (NCBI taxonomy): domain Eukaryota; kingdom Viridiplantae; phylum Streptophyta; class Pinopsida; order Cupressales; family Taxaceae; genus Torreya; species Torreya grandis. The sequence goes on from JARHVA010005026.1 coordinate 996,253, forward strand.
AATGCTTACATATTTATAAGGGTTTGGAATTTGAATTGGATTTTTTGCCACCACTGATTCACGCTCCCCCTCAATGGATTGTACTTCTAACAAAATTAGTTTGGGGAGCTTACCAATTGGTTGGTGAAATAGCTATGTGGTGGGCCAACAAAAAGTTAGAAATAAATCTTAACTTGACCATCACTACATGGGAGCAGTTTGTGATATTGTTCAGATGATGATGGCTTCTACAACTATAATTTGACTAGAAGCTTACATATTTTTAGAGTCTAAAGGTAGGAGACCTATTGGTAAATGAGTACTAGGAGTAATTCACTAAACTTTTGAAGTATGTACCTTAGTATTAGGTAGATGAGAAGTTCATGAATAAAAAGTTCATCATGGAATTAAAACCCCATATTTGTGGAGAGGTGGACATAGATGGACCATCTACCATGGACTAGGTCTTTGAGAAGGTAGTCGAATAGGAATAGAAGTTTAAATCTATTTCTCATGTTAAGGATAAGTTTAATAAAAAATTTGGAAGTTATAAACCAAATTTAAAAAAGAATAACTAAAATCAATGGGGTGGAGACTCAAAAAGTCATTTCAAAAATTAGAATGCTATATTCAACAATGGTTCAGGTAATAAGAAATTGAGCAATGGTTTCAAAGGCTGTTTCAAGGGAAACCAATAGTCTAACAAGAAAAGACCACCTAGAGGTTTCTTCATTTTTGGAGGTGACCATTATGTTGGTGAGTGTACCCAGGATAAGTCAAATACTAAAGGTTTTTCTTCTCAACAAAGAACTTTTATATCAATGTATTTATGTGGTATTTGATAATTGGAAATCTAAATTATAAACTTCACCCATAGAACTATCAAGTATTTTATTTAAACATTTAGTTTCCATTTTGATAGATACATGGTCTAATGAATGATTTATAGCTCTTATAATTCTAAATAAGTTATCTAAAAAAGTTGGGTTAATAGAAAATGTATGATCGATACAATATGGGAACAAAGATAAAGTCAAAGTTGACAAGTATTTAGTTGAAGATGATACTAAGTTATCTAAATTCACAACAATAGTGGATCTTTATGTAGCATCATCAAGGTCATATTATGTGATCCTAGGAGTCAACTAGATTGTGAAGAATAAATCCAAGGTTGACTGTTATCTAAAGAAGGTTGATTGGTTGGACAATTTTATAAATCAAACACAAATTTAGGCAAGAAAAGGGGGTTGAACCTTAGGAAAAATTTTGAAATTCAACTTAGGAAGGCTCAAAAAAAAAGATGCCAAGCATTTATTATCAAGATAAATGAAATGGAGGAATTCAAGGAACCATCCCTTGAATACTACCCTTTCCTTAGAAATTTTCATGATGTGTTTCTAGATGAATTATTAGGATTTCCTCCTAAATGAGAGTTTGATTTCTCTACCGATATCATACCCAAATTAGAACCACAGTCTAAGGCACCATACAGAATGACAACCAATGAATTGGTTGAATTTAAGGCTCAACTCTATGAATTTTTATCAAAGGGGTTTATCATACCAAGTGTGTCACCATAGGGTGCACCAGTTATCTTCATTAAGAAGAATGATGTTACTCTTTGACTTTGCATAGACTATAGAATGTTGAATAAAGCAACTATCAAAAATAGGTATCCACTACCTCATATAGATGATATGTTTCATCAAATACAAGTGGAAATGCTCTTTTCTAAATTGACCTTAGGGAAATATATCATCATCTGAGGATAAGGCATGAGGATACTCCAAAAACAACATTTCTAACTTGATATGGGCACTATGAGCTCACAGTGTTACCATTTAGATTGACAAAATCTTTGGAAACATTTATGAATCTCATGAACAGTGTGTTCATAGATTATTTAGATCATTTTGTTTTGGTCTTTCTTGATGACATTATTATATACTCTAAGAATGAGGATAAGTATATTCAACATCTAGAACTAGTTTTGCAATGATTTTGGAAGCACAAGTTATATGGCAAGTTTTCCAAGTGTTTATTTTTCCAAAATAAAGTGCAATATCTGGGAGATAATATCTATATGGATGGTATTTTAGTAGATCTAAAAAAATAATGTTTATTATATAATGGTTATCATCAAATAATGTGCACGAGGTAAGTATTTTCATGGTATTAGTAGGCTATTATAAGAAATTCATTCTAAATTTTTCTAAGATAATTAATATGATTACCTCTCTACAACAAAAGAACCAAAGTTTTATCTAGTTATATAAGTGTGAAGTAGTTTTTTAGGAATTGAAAACAAGGCTTGCTTCAACACTAGTGCTAAGATTTCTTGATCCCAATGGCCAATTTTTGGTGATCACAGATGTGTCTGGGAATGGACTTGGAGGAGTCATTATGTAAGATAGTGCAGCGGTAACTTATGAACCAAGGATTTTTAAATCCTTATGATGTGAACTATGCCTCTCATTACTTAGAACTTATAGTAATTATGCATGCTTTACAAGTTTGGAGGAATTATTTATTAGGAAAACCATTTGATCTCAAGACTAACAACTTAGGACTCAAGTACATCTTCACTCAACTAAATCTAAACGCTCAGTAGAAGGCTAGAATTCTTGTTTGATTATGGCTTTGATATCAACTATATCAAAGGCAAGGAAAATATATTAGTTGATGATCTAAGTAATAGGATGTACATAACAATCATAGTTACTATCAGGAGTACTTTCAAAGATCAATTGATCAAATTCTTACCAAGAGATGAATTATATGATTAGGTTAGGAAAGTGCTATCTAAGAATGCTCAGAATCTTAAGTATAAAGGATACAAAATAGATAATGATGGTATTTTATAGTGCAATGATAGGATGCATATGTTAGATTAAGATAATTTGAGGAGCACAATGTTAAAGGGGCTATAAAATGCCCTGTATTCATGACATCTAGGAGTAACCAAGCTTATGATAGATCTTAGACCATTTTATTTATGGAAGGTAATCAATAAAGATGCAATAAACTTTATGTCACATTATTTGGAATGTCAATGAGTGAAATTTGAACATGTGCATCTAGATGGATTGTTATATACACATGACATACCAGAATGGAAGTGGCAAGTGATCATTATGGACTTTGTCCAAGGTTTACCATTATCATGAAATAGGCATTACATGATCTTGGTAGTAGTTGAAAAAATAACCATGGTAGCTCATTTTATACTAGATAATTTGATAGATGATGTACATATTCTTGAGAAGAGGTTTGTTAAGGAAGTATATCAATTGTATATATTTATAGAGAATATCATTTTGGATCATGATTTGAAGATGGATTTTTTATTTTGGTTAACTCTAATTTCATCTTTGGGTATGCAACTAAACTTTAACACTACATATCACCCCCAAATTGATGGTCAAACTGAGTGATTCAATCAGGTGTTAGAGGATCTTCTTCATATGTATTACATGGATTAGCAATAAAAGTGGAAATATTATATTTTATTAGTGGATTTTATTTACAATTAATCATACCAATTAGTTTTGAAGATGGTACTGTAGAGTAAAAAATACTCTACATTTCATTTTGATTTTCAGTCGCGCAATCCAAATTTTGTCCCTAAATACTTTGGTTCAAGACAATGCAGTTTTGACTCAAATCGCAAGCTCAAATTTATTTTGCCTTAATTTTGTCTAAGTGTCAAAATCAAGCAAAAGCTGCCAAGTGTCATCGGCTAAGACACTTCATAATTTTAGTAAATACTGTGGAACGTCCCATGTGTCCTATAGTAACTCAGTGGAGTGCAACAAGTGTCGCCATCCACGTCTCATGTTTCTTATACGTTTCAAAGGCTTATTTTCAATAAGCTTTCTCAAGATCAAGTGAAATGTGCCACATGTCTCATAGTAATTTATTAGAGCATGACAAGTGTCAACATCTACGTCTCATATATGTTTCAAAGGCTTCTTTCAAATAAGCTTTCTCAGGATCAAGTGGAAGGCACCAGGTGGCAATCATGGAAGGTTTCAATATGCTTTTCTAAAAAGCAATGGAAGATGCCACGTATCCCTAGCTAAAGAGAATGGAAGCCACCACATGTCAACATCCAAAGTTTCTTCATTTTGTTTCACCAATATAGTAAAGACTGTGGTGGGTCCTAGGTTTTATTTTTGAAGCAAGTGGAAGCTGCCAAGTGTCAATATCCATGTAAATATGAAATGAGGCCTGATTGTTTCTATAAGTATAAATAGAGTGATGCAGAGACCGACATGTGTCACCTTTCGCAAGTTTCTCAAAAGATAGCTAAAAGTAGTAGAAATCACCACATGCCCCTTGTTAAGTAATGCGAAACGTGCCACCTGTTCCTAAAGCTGAATGTGAAAAGTGCCATCTGTCCCTATCCACTTTTTGAAGTTGCTCAGGTGAGAAGTGCTTTGGGTCTTATTTTCTATTAAGTTGTTAAAGTTTTGAAGAAGCAGATTGTGACAAGTGTCAAAGGTAGAACACTCCTGAGCAAAGACACAGAAAGAGTATAAGTTACATGGAAAGTGCCATGTGCCTTTGGTAAGTGCTACGAAACATGCCAAGTGTCATTTTTTAGTGCCTCCTAAATAATAAGAGGATTTTCAATTAGAGAGAAGGAATCGACCAAGTGTCCTCTCCCTTTGAAAGTAGGAAGTGTCTTAGGTATCTACTTCGGATAATGAACTCGCAAAATGATAGAACATTTCAAATCTAGGAAATATCTTGTGTTAGACACTTTTAGTTCAGTTAGAGTTTAGTTGGGTCATTAGATTGGGAACATGCAGACGATCTGGAGTGAATCCAATGCTATAAATAAGGGTGCAAATATCACATAAGATTTAGAATTAAAAGATAGAATTTTTTGAAGAGATTATTGTTAAGAGTTTTTTAGACTTTTTAGAGTTGTGATCAAGAATATCATTTGCCTTTGTTCTATTTTCTTGAGTTGGAAAGTTTATGTAATTGTGCATGTTTCTGTACCTTTTATGTGACTGGAGAATTAATAAGAAGATTGAGTTATGTGGCTTTGTTGATATTTTTTGTGTCACTGCAAAAGTAGTCTAAGCTGTGAGCCTCTATTTCTATTATTTTCATCTTTTACATTGATCATGCCTTGTTTGCTCTTTAATGTAATTGAATCTTACATATAGTTTCATTTTGCTTAGAATTAAGGGTCAAATTACATTCAGGTGCATTGCCATAGTTAGATTTTCTTTATTTGCATTTGTGTTTCTATTTTGAATTCCTATCCCTTTTCCCAGTATACACTCATTTTAAAGAAGAGACCAGCTTCTTAAAAATTTAGAGGTTGTTTCAAGTTGCAAGTCCCACATTCTTGAAACTTCTCATTGTTGGTGTTAGAAACAAGCACAATTTTAACCATCAACAGGTACCATTTTAATTTTTGTATGGAAGAAGGTGCAAGACAATAATTAGTTGGGACAAGGTAGTCTTTGGTCTTGATATGATTTCACTATTGGAAGATCAAGTCAGATCAATTAGGTAGAAATTTTCCAAGGTCAATGATAGACAAAAAAATTATGTTGATCTAAATAGAATAGTGAGGTATTTTTCAGTATGTGATAAAGTATTTTTGTAGGTTAAGCCACAAAAGAGCTCGATTAAATTTAGGAAGTCAGTGAAACTTTCATCAAGATGTGTGGGACCCTATGAGGTTTTATAAGTGGTTAGTATTGTAATGTATATGATTAAACTACCACCAACCCTATCTCTACTGCATAATTTATTCCATGTTTCTTATCTTAAAAGTATATAGTTGATTCTTGACATGTGTTGGATTAGAATGATTTATAGGTTCTAGATCCTAGGGTCATGGTAGAACAAATCAGAGTAATTGACACCTACAAACTTTGTTTGCATAATAGAGAAGTGTCATATTGAAGATCTTGTGGAACCAATACTCTAAGGATAATTCTACTTGGGAGGACTATGATGAGCTATACTGGATATTTTCACATTTGTTTGCTTGATTTTATGCTTCAGACTATGTTATTTTTCTACTAAATAATGTTTTTAATTTATAACTAATGTTTGAATAATTGTCATCGGTATGATGATCAATTATAGTGGGGAAGGATGTTACATCCCAATTTCTCACTAAACAAATTTACCTAATTATCTATGGATTAGTATGGTTGGTAGATTGATTTATTATTATTCAACTAAGTTGTAAGTCATATGTTATCATGGGATAATTTTATGTTACTTTGATTACATGATTGCATTGCTATGATTTAATTATATTGTATATTATTTACATTATGATCATGTTAATTTGTTGTTATAGTAGTATTTTATGATATATATCATGATGCTACAGACTAACTACCTTCATGTCATGAGTTTGATGCAAGAGAGATTCATCCCTCAGAGCATGACAGAGGGAGAGAATGATTAGAGAGGGTGGCATAGATGGAGGTGTTAGGAGATGACAAAGGAATGGCTAGAACATATGCACAAACCACATTAAATAGTATACATTATATGCATTGTTTGAATTGTAAGCGTTAGTACATTTTTTATGTTATCTACATTTAGATAGTTGATTATGTGTGTTAGCAATGATTTAATTTAATTTTATATTTATGTAGAAGTAATCTTATATGATTGTGTTATGGATATTAAACATAGATTGAGTGCTTAATGTTACTATGTGTTATGTCATGTTATTGTACTCCTAATTTTTAATTATTTGAGAAAACAAATATAAGTGAATTGTATCTATTTACTTTTGTCTATAGGTTAACCAAAATGTCTTTGAAATAACTAGTTATCATTATGATATTTGGTAAATATCATAATATGGATTAAAAATCTTAATATATATAGATAAAAAAAGACATTGCATAATCTATAAATAATGTATTAATAACAATGATTATGTTGTTATAGTAACCATTGTGTTTTGATTTAATAGTTATTGATTTACTATTTTGGATTAAAATAATATCATCAACTTACATTATTCATATTGTTATTAAGTCATGATTATTATTTATCTATACTAAGTAACAAAATTTTATCATTATTCTAAACTAGCTTAGAAACTAAACCTAATCAAATATTCTAATGCCTAGACTATGGTGATGTTTAAAGCATTAGTTATTATTGAGAAATAATATAAATGGTGGACTTTTGTGAAATTGATATTCATCCATGAGATGTCAAAAACATCATGCAAGAAATAAAATATTAAAATGTGCTTTAGGTAAGGTTCGAATATTTTTGTATTTTCTTGCTTGGGATGAATTAGAGTAAAGCAAAAATATTGGTGGCTTATGGAAGCTTTTAGAAGAATGTAAACTATGAGCTTTTGTATGCATGAGTAATAATGATAAAAAGGGGAGTTGGAGAAGGACATGGATGGGACAAAGAAGAGAAATAAGTAGAGTAGAGGGAAAGGAATTCATGGACTTTCTAGTATCATATGGATGCTATCAAAAAGGTTAGTGATGTTATTTGTTCTAACTCAAAAATAATTTGTGTAAATCTATTAGGGATAAATATAGTCAATTTGATGTGATGTCCTAGCTTAAGAAACATAGTTATGATCTATGTGTATTTTAACAAATTTAAAGTCTGAGTTGAATTTAGGAATAAAAAGGATCGATATAAAATTTTGTGTATATTTATTCATAAGTGTTATATAGAAACTGTGTATGTAATTATTTCACAAAATCATGAGATTATTCAAGTATGGACTATGTTTATAAAGTCAATCAAAATATCAAATTGTGTGTATACATTTATCATTTAAAACAAGTGAAAATATAAGGTCTATGATTAATTTGATGAGTGAACAAATTTATACGTTATGTATATTTTGTTCTACAAACCATGATAATATATATATATGAATGGACTGAGTATATATTTTTTATTCTGAATATACATGTATTGAAAACATATGTATTTTTTTATATAAAAATGTATGGATGAATAAAAATGGATTGTATGCAATTATTATACAAAACCATGAAATTTTAGACATATGAGCGATGTACTTTTGTTATTTAAATAGTGAAAACATATGAGTGTGAATGGATAAATTTTTTGTCTAAACCATGGATATAGGTTTAACAAGTCTATGTGAAACTTGTTGTCTAAACTGTGACCATATGTAAAGCAAGACTATGCACCTTTATCATTCAAATCAATTATATATCTATACAAGGCTGAGTTTAATTTTTTTTCTTAAGCCATGATCTTAAATACTAGTATTGTGTCCATATTCATATAAAACCAAGTTTAATAAGCTAATTCTAAATTAATTAGATATTAAATAGAGGCATTCATTAGCGTATACCAGTATTGGGTATAAGTATCAATTTGGTAACTATATATTGGGATCTTACGTATGGATTATTCAGATAATATGACTTGTAGTTATTTATTGGGTTGAGTAATTAATTTTACACTTTTGATATATATTTAACTGAGCATAGGAAGATTAAATACTTTTAGAAATTGTGTCAGTGTTTGTATATTATAATTAGATGTCAATTTGACTTAAGAAGAGAAGAATATGGATATAGATATTTTATTGACTGTAGTGCTCAATTTATTAAGAATATGAGAATATTAATATATAATGATGGTTCATGAATGCATTTGTGAATATAAAATCTATAATGGTAGATGAAATCATATGAAGTTCTTGATTAGGAATATAAATGTTTGTTGACATTTATATACAATGCTTATATATTATTTGAGTACTTATATATGGTACATATTATGAATATATTTAGTATATACAAGTGTTTATATTTATGAAAAATGTTATTATGAGGACTTAGGTACTCATATGCATATATAACATATATTAGTACATTGAGAGGTGTGCATATATCTATAGTTTTATTGATTTTTAAAAATAAGACATAGGATCCTGAGAGACATAAAACTATAACTATATGTATATAGTCTTCTAAAACCATAACAAGATGTATAAATGAAGTATTATGTTCAAGTGAGATATAATTTGGTTTATGAGTTATTTGATTCTCTAAAATTATCATGACTGGTTGTTTATAATTGATTAGTTTTAATATGAACAATGGACTATGATATTATTGTTCATCATAAAATGTACTATATTTGAATCTACTTACGAAAATTAGAAATATGTATTCTAAATATATATTATACCTAATTGGTATAAAATGTACTTGTTATGTTTATTATTATTGTGATAAATAATATAGTGGAGATTCATTCATATGTTTGAAGGACTAAATGTATGCATTTTTATTATTCTAGTATTTATCTTGTTTTATACCTTTTGGTAGGAAGTAATCTATATACATCTGTTAATTATATTTATATTAACCAAATCTTGCATTTTTAGTACTAATTAAGTGGTGAGACAAACTTCACTAGCTTACTTAGCATCACCATTACCGGATGAAGGTAATTTGATCAAGTGGTGTGTATGATTTTGACTGATATTAGAGATCAATAACTATTGAAAATTTTGAACAAATAATATCTAGTTAGACATTGTCAATTCATATGTATGATTTACATGTTTGTGCGATATCATGTTAGAATGTATATTTTTTATGGTTCACATTATCTACTAGAAATATTACAACACATGGGTACTATCTTGTCTCTCTAAATTCTTACACCATCACTATCTATCTATCCATTAAGGGAGGGCCATTTCCTGATGGAGGATTGTGTAGGGGATCAATGGTCTATGATTGATGTGGAAAAGTGCTTGGATAATACTCTTCTTCCCCACAATAGTACTTATTTGGAGACTACACTTGATATTATCATAGATATTGGAGTTTGAGGAACTCATGCTCTATGGATCCTTGTATCTTGTACCTTATATTGAGTTTATTATTATTGAGACATTTATGTAATTATTTACTCATTGTATATTGATAGTAGTGGTTGTATGTTTGTACCAGTCATGGCTAGAAAATTTGTAATTACTTTCCTTATTCAGTTATGTTTTATTTCATATTAATATAATGATCAGTAACATGTAGATGTTACATGCTTATTTTATAGTTAACATATGTAGAGTTTTATACTTGAATCACTAATTAGATTCTCATGATGAAATCCAATGAAATAATACATTGATTAAATTAAAAAATCATGTTATACTAAGTCAATCTCAGTAGATATGTTAAAATTTGAAACTACCACATTTTCCTTTTTTTTATCATCACAAATATCCCTTTGATCACATGACTAAATATGTACATTTTTTTGGGCAATGACGTAAAGATTAAAAACTACTACTAAAATAATTTTATATTAGTATCACCTATGAAGTTTGCAATTGGTTTTATATCTTACCAAAGGGTTCCTTAACAACTTTTTCATAATTAGAAGATGTCTTCTTTTTGGATTTTAGTATACACAAAGTGCCTAGACTTACATTAAAACATTTGCACAATTTAAAATAACATGATAATGAATCCTTTCAAAATTATGTTAATTAATATAAAAGTGCATCATATGCCTTAGCATTTAGACCCTTGGATTTAGAATTATAATTCATATTTAGTAGAAGTTTTATTTCCCCGTTAAGGGAAAGATAATTACGTAAACAACATCAATGATTTACCTATTTATATTTGCATGTTCATAGATATGATTCATTCATACTCAAGTATCCAAACAAACTTAATATCTCCTTCTGAATACAAAAGTTTTATTCCACATATAAATGAGGAAGATAAATTACCAAGTGAACATTATGAGAAATTCTGTGGCATTCCTCACATTAATATGGAATCTTTGCAATCATTACTCAATATGGTATTAATACAAGATACACATCCAAAAAAAATTACCTCAAGTTAAACAAATCAAAAAGCATCCATGCCAATAATATCTAACAATCACATTATTCATGGGTGGTGCTTATTTTTGGCATAACCATGTTGATCCTACACAAAAAAAATATCATGTGATGTAATATGTCTGAAAAACTTGTATTTGATCTAAAATACTTATAAAATTAAGGAGGTTGGAAAGACTCCTTGGGTAACATAAAAATACCAATTTCTTGTGGTCTTAAAGTGATTCAAACAAGGGTTTGGGTTATGCCACAAAAATCTCAATATCCATTTATAGTGGGGAAATCTTTGGTTATACCAGATGGAATCCAAAATTAACCAAAATTAGTAAGGTATCTCTTTTTCACATAAGGTAAAATTGATTCGTATACCACATGATGGTAATCATTTTTCTACTTCACATGAAAATCGTGAGGAGGAACATGTCATGCACCATTTTCACCTATCTAATCATGATCTAAACAATTCAAATGATCCAACCTAACGTTAAAAAAATTAGATGTTACAAATAATTCAAAAAAATATATTATAAAAATATTCAAATAAAATTCAAAAATACCAAAAATATTCAACATGTTCCTAGTTGTATTATTTATAATACATATATATTTTTCTCCATGTTAGTAGATAATATATCATTCCTTTTATATATACACATGTTTCACACTTAATGTGGATGTGATACAATCATACCCAGATACATGATATATGCACAGAAAGATGTTGGGCATTCACTCCACTCACGTCATAATTATGTTGGGGGCATATGTTTATTTGATCATAATACACCCAGGTTATATTATTCTATGATCAATTTTCATTATCATGTTTGGACCTATATAATTATACATGCCTATATCCATGTTTATTATTTTCACAATGTACTTGTTATGCTATGTACTTAACATTTTATAAACACGTATTGGTAGGAACTAGGATGCTATGTTCATGTTGGTTTTATGTATTACATGTGCTTCTTGGAGTGTGTCTCTTGCTTGAAATTTTCTTGCATTGTATGTCATGTTTGAACATTTAAATATGTTCCATTGATTATGGCCTTTGTGTATTTTCTTTCCTATTTTGATATTTGAATATTTTACTCTATGTTGTATGTGTACATTTAAATATGTCATTCTATGATTTATATACATTTTACTAAGTCATTTCCTTTTGATTGTGTGACATTTGAACATGCCTCTTGTATGAGGTCTCTTTGAACCATTTTCTTTTGCTTTGATTTTGAGTGCTCTTGTGTGTGTGCTTGATTGCATGCCAAACTTGTACATTTACTCTCTATATGTTTCCATGATTTACATCATGCATCTTAATACTTGATGTGATCACATACTATGTACCTTAATGTTATATCTACCTAGACATACTAATCCTAGATGTTACATGATCCATACACAACTTATACATTTGAGGTAAGACAAATACCATATTATATTCCCCCTTACCTCAAAAATGGGGGAATATCATTTGGTGCCTATCATAGAGGCATAAATTTCACATTTTCACAATTCCAAGTTACAATGGGAACATTTAAAAAAGCCAGGACCTACATTTCCAGATTATAGTGGAGGTATGTTATGAAAATATATTCTCCACATTTACACCAATTCTTAGATTTTCTAAATTTAGTGGAGGCATGTCATAGAAATATGTCCTCCATACTTCCATTGATTTCAAATTCACCAAATTTCATAGTTATATGATTCAGATACATATTTATTATCAATGTGTGCATTGGTACTATAATTATACCTAGATTTTAGCTTGATACATATATGAGGTGCATATGCCATGCAAAAGGCACCTAAAATTGAAAAATCAACTCAATTTATATATTTAAAATACTATTATGGATTGTTATCATACCCAAGATGGACTATTATGGACTATTATAAATTGACTTTATTATAGTATTTGGTTCACCTTTGGAAGGTTGAGTTCATTAAATCGCTCAATCTTACCAAACTTATAAGTTAAATATCTACATTTATTTAGGACAGGTTTTTGAATAACAATATGCCTTAACATGTTGGGCGCTCTTTCAGAATTTGAATTAGATGGTTCACAGGCAAGTGGGAAACTAGTCGGGGAGAATCTGGCAGGAGGTACAGACCCTGGACGAATTGAATGGGGTGTTGAAAAGAATGTTGGGTCAGAATCTTTGGCCGATGTGGATAATGGAAAGTCTTCATGCGTATATGATCCTTTTTGTGGGGTCTGTGGCCCCCCATTGGATCATGTGGTGGGGTAGGATCTCAAAAAGGAGAAAAATAATGTTGATTTTAACAAGGAAAAATCCTCAAAAGGGATAAAGATAGGGTTCTCAGAATGAATAACTTGGTCATCTCTGTTTGGCAAGAAACCTACTAGAAAATCTCTTTTCCCACCGGTGACTGCTAAGTCTTGCTGGGAGAAAGGTGGGTTTCAAGTTTTTATTCCAGATCCTTTAGTTGATTTTTCTATGCCTTCCATGGATCTCACCCTAGTGGGCAAATTTTTAGGAGCAAGACCAGATCTAGAATCTCTTAGAAAATTTGTTAAAAGGAACTGGGTTATTCGAGGAGAGGTAGATATTACACCAATGTCAAATGGTTTCTTCTCATTTATCTTCAACTGTAAGGAAGACATGAATACGTTTCTTAGTGGAAGACTGTGGTCTTTTGGTAAATGCTCTCTCACTATTTAAAAATGGGAGCCTAACATGGATCTCTCAGATTCTTTTTTCTTAACCACTCCCATTTGGGCTAGACTTCTTGGTCTCCCTTTAGAATTTTGGCATGAAGACACTTTTAAAGGAATTGCCAATTCTTTTGGTGAACTTGTGGCATTGGATAATGCTATGGCTTCTAGAACCAAACTCCAAAGTGCTAGACTTTGTGTTAAAGTGGTAGATCTAAATCATCTCCCAAAAAAGGTGGAACTAATATCCAAGCTTGGTAAAAGAAACTCAAGAAATTTTTTTTGAAGATTTGCCCAACTCTTGCTATGCTTGTAAGAAACAGGGGCATCTGGTTAAAAATTGTCCCTCCAAAAGTAAAAATCATCCTAGTAGTGTTTTGGATGGGAAAAAGATCAAGGTCCAGCAAAAGAAAGTATGGAAACCCAAAGAAGATCATCACCAAGAACAAAAGAATAATGAAGATTCTAAAGTTCCACATGCTGAGGTGGATAAAGAGCCTTCTTTTGAAGATTATAATGCTCTACATGTTGAGGCGGATAAAGAGATTTCTTTTGAGAAAGTAAACTGTCAGAAAGAAGGACATGGTTTACAATCAGAGACCATAATACCTAAACAAAGAATAGAGGATCTAACAGATCTATCAAAACAAATCATTGTTTATCAAAGGATAGAAGATCGATGGAGAGATGTAGACGACAAAATTGTGCTAGAGGAAGGTGAATTCTTGGCTGAAGCCAAAAATAAATTAGAGGAGGGAGATCTTCTTTTATCTCAGTCCAGGGAGATCCAGGTGTTATCTTAGGCTGATAATGACTTTCCTTTGGATGAGCTTCCTCCCCTAGAAGTTGTGAAATATAATGGAGAAAACTCAAAGCAAAAACTAAACCAAAGAAAAAAGGCTGAAAAAAGATCAATACTGAGGGGGTAGAAACTAGAAGCAGCAAAATAAATCAGCAAACTAAGGTGAAACTTCTTGCTTCTACTCCGAATAAATCTGGAAAAAGAGATGAACAGCATTCTAAGGTGAAACCAGATGTTGGTTCTCTGGACAAACTTGGAAGAAGATCCACTAAGAAAACCAGAGAGTTAGAAAGTATGCAGAATATTGTTGATGGTAGGCAGGCAACTATTCTAGATTTTACCCCTAAAAAATAGATATGAAAATCATTAATTGGAATATTAGGGGGCTGAATAGTATTCATAAACTAGATATTGTTAGGAATTTTGTTAGAGAACAAAAGCCTGATTTTCTCTTGCTACAAGAAACCAAGATGAATAAAGAGAAAGCGGAATAGATTAAAGATTTTAAAAATTATTCTATAAATGCTAGTAGTTTAGAAGGTGCATCAGGGGGAACTCTGATGTTATGGAAGAATAATTATTATTTTGGAACTATTATGATTGCTAGTAAATATCTTATGATAGCCAAAATTACTAGTGTTGACCAGAAGGAGGGTTGGTATATTTTAAATATTTACACTCCCAACATTAAGAACCTAAGCAAAAAGGTCTGGGAGTCTGTTTCCAATTTTAAAAGCAAGGAGTATTCTAGATGATGGATTATAATGGGAGACTTTAATGTGCCTCTCTATGATCATGAGAAAATGGGAGGTAATGCTACCCAGCTAGAAGGAAGATTGGATTTACTGGAGTTTATAAATAAAGAAGGTTTAATGGATATGGACCTCCATGGAATTCAGTTTACTTGGAGTAACAAGAGAGTTGGTAATGAATGTATTCAGGCCAGGCTTGATCGTGCTCTTATTTCTCCTGATTGGATAAAAGAATTCATCTGCAAATTGGAAGCTTGCCAGAAAATTGGATCAGATCATCTTCCCCTCATTTTAACTGCTACAAAAATTAATCTCAAGAAGAATTTTCCTTTTAGATTTGAGAAGATGTGGATGCAACACCCACAGTTTGAAAGTAAATTGGAAGAATGGTGGAGTATTGATATTGAAGGCACGGCCCTCTTTAGAGTTTCTTCTAAGCTTAAAAATGTTAAAAGGGAAGTTAAAAAATGGAATAAGAACAGATTTGGTAATATCTTTGAGAACAAAAATGCTATTAAGGAGGATATTCTAAAAATACAGGAAAAAATTCAGAAGGAAAGATATACTCCTGACCTCCTCATTGAAGAAAATGAAAAGTTGGCTCAATATCATGACATCATCACTAAAGAAGAAATTTACTAGAGATCAAGGTTGTTATGGTTGAGTGAAGGAGATAAAAACACAAAAAAATTCCATCTATCCACTCTTAAGCATAGAGCCAAAATTCACATATCACACCTAAAAAAGGGAGACTTGAAGATTATAGAGGATAAGGCCATCAAGGATGAAATGGAGACTTTTTTCTCTTCTCTAATGAAGGCTGATCCTAACATCAATTTGGATAGTCAAGCTGAAATCCTTAGAGTGATTTCTCCTCTGATTTCAAAGGAACAGAATAAAATGTTAAGCTCAATTCCTAAGGATGATGAAATTTTCAAAGCTATTTGTTCGCTGTGAGGAGATAAAACTCTTGGTCCTGATGGTTTCCCCATGTTTTTCTTCCAAAAACTTTGGAATTTTGTTGGTAAAGATGTATGTGATGCTGTGAAGGAATTCTATGGAGCTAAACAGGTGCTTAAGGAAGTCAACTCCACCTTTTTGTGCCTGATTCCTAAGAAAATTGGTGTTGATTCTCCTAATAAGTTTAGACCGATCAGCCTTTGTAATTCTTTCTATAAAATTATTTCCAAAGTTCTTACTTCTAGACTTATTCAAGTGATTCCTTTGATTATTGCTGATCAACAAAATGGCTTCATCCCAGGTAGACAAATCCTTAACTCTATCATCTCTGCTCATGAGAATATTCACTCCTTGTCTTGTTCTAACAATCAGGGGTTCATTATGAAAGTTGACATAGCTAAGGCCTATGACAAAGTTGATTGGTCATTCCTCTTAAAAAGTCTATTAGCTTTTGGCTTTGACCAAAAGGTTGTTGGTCTTATTCATCAATTGATTTCTACCTCCTCTATTGTTGTTTTGGTTAATGGAAGCTCATCTCATTTCTTTTATCCCTTTCGGGGATTGAGACAAGGTGATCCTTTATCCCCCATCCTTTTTATTATTATGGCTGATTGCTTGGGGAGATATATTGGAGACTTGGTCCATAGAGGTTTCTTTAAGGGATTACAACCTTCTTCCCATCCTCTAATTGGTTCTCATGGACAATTTGTTGATGACACCATCTTTATGGGTAAGGTTGAAGTCAAGGAAGCCAGAAACTTGAAGCAAGCTATTAACTTATATTCTTTTGCCTCTGGTCAATTGGTTAACTGGAATAAAAGTGTTGTGTTCTTTATCAACACCCCTATCCAGAGGCAAAATAAAATTGCTAAAATCCTTGGATGTTCTATAGGATCTCTCCCCTCTTCTTACTTGGGTCTTCCTCTTGGCCTGAAGGTCCCTGATGCCTTCTGGGAAGATCTTATTAATAAATTCAGTAAGAAACTTATAGGATGGAAAGGAAATCTTTTAAGCCAGGCAGGTAAGTTAACTCTTCTCAAAGCTTGTCTTCAAAGCATACCTACTTATGCTTTAAGTCTCTTTAGAATTCCTATTAAATTTGCTGAGTCTATTGAAAAAATTCAAAGAAATTTTCTATGGACTAGTACTGAGGAAAAAAGGAGAGTGCCTTTAATTTCTTGGGATAATGTTTGCAAACCTCTCAGTGAAGGGGGATTGGGAATCAGGAAAATCAGAAGTATGAACAAAGCTCTTTTAGCCAAATTAGGTTGGAGAGTTTACCATGAAAACAAAGAGTGGATTACCATATGGAAAAATAAGTACCTCTTCAATGCTAAATCCCTTCCTGATTTCTTCTCTTCTCCTAATGTTATTCATCCCTCTTCCATATGGGGGGCTGTTCAGGGGACCAAGAAAACTTTAGGAAAAGGATGTTCCTAGAAAATTGGTAATGGGCTTAAGGTGAAATTTTGGGATGATGTCTAGTTAAAGGATCATCCCTTGATTGGAGATTTTCTTGACAAGGATTTAGTTGACCGATGCAAGCAGAGATATGGCATATTAGTTAGTCATTATTGGCAAAATGATTCCTGGGTGAATTTAACTGATGTTGATCAAGGCTTCAGTAACATCCAATTATCTCTCAATGTTGTCTCTCTTTATCCTTATCTTGAGGATAAGATTATTTGGCATGCTGACCTAAGTGGCCAATTTAAAGTCTCTACTATCTTTGCTTCAAAGGAAAAGGGTAATCAACCTTTTTGGTCTCATGCCTGGATTAAGGGGCTCACCCCCAAAATTAATATCTTCTTTTGGACTCTGCTTCAAAATAAAATTTTGACCCTTGACAACTTGCAAAAAAGAGGTATAAATGTGGTTAATAGGTGTATTTTATGCAAAAATAGATTTGAAGATAGAGACCATATGTTTTTGAATTGCTCTTACACCCAGCAAGCTTGGACTGAGATTAATAATTTTTGGGGTATAACATGGGTCCATTAAAATAATGTGGAACTCTCTTTTAAAAGCTGGTGCTGCCCCTCTAAGGATTTTGATGCTCGTTTTCTTTGGAAACTAACTCTCCCTCATCTCTGGTGGGGTATCTGGAAAGAAAGAAACAATAGAATATTCAAGAGTAAAGAACTTCCAAGATGGGTGCTTGGTCAGAATATCATTAGAGCCATCAAGGAGAACTTTAAATCCCAGAGAGATTCTGATCAAACCTTCCAATTTGATAACCCTTTATGATCTAAAGGGTCTAATTTGAAACCTGATAATCCAAGATCGATCATAAAATGGTATGTTCCTCCTAATGGATGGATCAAAGGGAACTTTGATGGAGCAGCTAAGGGAAATTTGGGAAGAGCAAGATGTGGAGGGGTATTGAGAGATCATGTGGGAAATGTAATTGATGCTATTGTTGTTCCAATTGGTAATCTAAATAGCCATATTGCTGAAGTTACTGCAGCCCTCTACACTATTAAATTAGCTGTTGATTTGGGGTATTCCAAATTATGGTTGGAAGGTGATTCTTTGAATATTATTAACACACTAAATAATAACAATTCAATCTCATGGTCAATTGAGGCTACGGTTATGAAAATCAAAGCCTTAATTCAAAAATTTGAAAAAGTGGCCATATCCCATACATATCGAGAGGCCAATGGGGTCGCTGACGGGATAGCCAATCATGTTATTCAAACAGGGCATAAGGTGAGGTGGCTTGATGAATTAAATAAGCACATTGATCTTAAAGTGCATATTAATTATGATTCCATTCATTTTAAAGTGGGAAATATTTTCTTGGATTAGTAATTTAATGATTTGGTGCAGTGGCCTTATAGCTGTCAGATTACCTTCCCTGAGGAGGTACAATCTAGAGAATGTAATGTGGTCATTGCATGTATCATCAAATAGGTGAACTCCATTTCAAGCAACAAATAACTAGTTCCATTTCAACCTTTCTACCTTCTGTGTTTGGGTGCTTATGGTTTTTTGTTTGCTTTGCAATATGAGGGGTGAACCGCAGAAGCAAGAGCCCAAAAAATGTGATGACTAGAAGGCTAGACAGGACGTATGGAAGATTCTTCAAAAAGGGAAGGTGGTCAGTTATTTAGAGCATTTGCATGGCTTTAAACCCCACGTCA
The DNA here is from genome assembly GCA_037957365.1 of Torreya grandis. NCBI lineage: Eukaryota > Viridiplantae > Streptophyta > Pinopsida > Cupressales > Taxaceae > Torreya > Torreya grandis. The sequence continues at coordinate 1,015,463 of JARHVA010005026.1, forward strand.
CTACCACCTTCTTTAAAAATTGGGTTGATGACAGAGTTACTCTCCACAGAGTCACTGTGAAGCTTACTAAGGAATTCATTGCCGAGATCACGAGGCTTCCCATGGGTGGTATTAAGTTCACAAAATAGACCAGTATCTCCAATGCAGCCTACAAAAAAAATTTGAAGATGGATGTAGAGGAGAAGCAAATGGAAAATAATGGAGACTTCTTTGACATGAAACTGATAAAAGGAATTTGGAGAGATGTGTTATGTTGTATCTGTGAGTACTTTAACCTTGATGGTAGGAATAAAAGAGTTCACAAATTTTATTTTGTTTTTCTCAACCACTTCAGGCACAAGGATAAAATTTCTTTCCCTTTCTATCTACATTTTTCATTGCTTCAAAGCTTGTATGCCCATAGGAATAAGGAGTCTCACCCCATTTTACATGAAGGTCTGATACTTCTTATAGAGGGTTTTTGTAAAAATAAATCCATAGCTTCGACTTCTTATTCTGAAAAACATAAGGGTTCTCAGTCTAAAAAGAATGTTAAAGGGATAGAAAAGGTAAAACCAAAACCCTCTACGTCTCAAAAACAAATTGTAGAAGAGGATTTTGAGTCAGAGAGTACTAAAAGCTCTGAGAAGGATGTCATGGAGAAAGAGGAAGGGACGGATGTTGGGGAGTTCAGCTCCAATTTGGACGGATATCCAGAAACTAAAGGAAAAATTGAAAAAGGGAATAAAGGGGATACAACTGAGGGAAACTCGTAACAGAGTAATTCTGACAATGAGGGTAATCACACTGTGTTTGGGGGAGGTGTCAAAGACAAAGATATTTTAATTGATGATCCATTTTCTATGAGAAAGGAGGATCACATGGTTTTGGTTTCTATTCCTGCTATGGAGACTGGGGGACAAGAAAAGGAGGATACTATTTAGCATGAAGACCCTATTGAGACTAAAGAGGAGGAATGGATGGATAGGAAGGAACAAATTGAAAAGGTTGATTCCCCTCCACATGAGTTTGTTGAAGACACTTGTGAATCTCTATAGAGGGAAACCAAGATTTCCTTCCTACATTCTGCCAAGTTCAAAGCTGACTCTATTCTCCAAGTTGATTATTGGATCTATAATGAAATAATGGGGATGAAGAAGAAAGTGGAAACAATGAAACACAATCAAGATGTTGATCGGACTATAATTAACCATTTGGAGGTGAAAATGAGAGATATCCCAAAAAAACTTAAAGATTATGAGCATAATCTTAGAATGCTCATCAAAGAAAGTAGAACAAAGATGGAGCAGGTAACATCAAGCATGTGTGCTACTATAGCTAGCCTTGGTAAAAGATAAAATGAAGAAATAATATCCTTGGAGGGTCCAAGTAAGAGGACAAGGCAGAGTTCGAGGAAGAAAGCATTGCAAGCTATTGTAACTTCGACTGCTAACTCCATCCAGGATACTGCTACGATTGGAAAGGAGGATGTCAAGATGATCATGGAATTACAATAGAAGCCTAGGGTCTTATTTGTTGGTTTTGTTCCTGTTCAGGTCCTTATTGCTAGTTGTTGTAGCTAGTTCTTGTTTTTGATCCTGTTTCTTGGTTCTTGGTCTTAAACTTTATTTGAGGTTCCAGGTCTTTATATAACCTGGGTACTTTTATTGGACTATGCTTGTGGTTTCAGGTCCCTGTAAAACTTGATTTTGATGCTGCTCTTCAGTAGGTTTCAGGACTACCTTTCCTGGTGGTTGTTAATGCTTTATCTTTTTTGTTTCTGTTAAAGGGTTTCAGGGTCCCTTCAAAACTTGCTTTTATCGTAATCTAAAACTTATAAGTTAAATATAATTAAATCATCTAAATTTATGAGACTTATAAGTTAGATTTGATTAAATTATTGACCCTTAATAGATATATAATTTGAGTTTATTAAATCACTCATGTTCACCATATTATGCACATATTTAGGTTGCACAGTTGAGATGAAACAAGCTCAATGATTGTGTTATAACTCACCTTGTTATGGGCATGTGTCCTCCAATATATATATATATATATATATATATATATATATATATATATATATAGACACACACACACACATTTGTAAGTTTATAATTATCCTAATCTTAGTTTCAATGCTTCATAATGAGGCATCCTTTTAAATCAAATTTAAAAAAGGTAAGATGGAAACATCGACACACAGGGGTACTGGTAACATTGCTCCTTTTACTTTCAAGCATTTTAATTTAATATTTCATTCACTAAATATATATTGTAACATGTTTTTGGTTGTAGTTAAGTTACCATAAAATCACTCAATATGGGCTCACTCAAAGACAAGGTGTGTTATACACACCCTGGTATGCAATTCTTTCTTTTATACTAGTAATTTCATTACTAGATTAAATGAGGGTAAACGTACATACTGAAATCTGATTTATATAGTACCTTAATTTTATATACTTTGGAAATACCTATCATAGTTGTACCTTTAAGTTATATATCTACCTACTATTAAAAATCTTGTGTTCACTATATTTCTATGTATAAATTGCTTATCACTTAATCTAACCATTATTATTTTGATGACTAGGCCTTCTATATTATGAAAAAAACTTTAAACTTGATTATTATTATTATTATTATTATTATTATTATTATTATTATTATTATTATTATTATTATTATTCATCAATTATAGACTTGTACCTATTTTCTAGCTCCCTGGACACTTGCATCCTATATAGATACCTTTATTGAGACAAGTCTCTATTTTTATTAAAAAGTGTCTAGTGCCCAAACGTCATCCAAATTTGTAAAATAAATTTATCCAAAAGGTCGGCCTAAGTGATTTAATACAATATATTTCAAAAAAATATTGGTATATATATCAGATATACCTCATTCATACCTCACCTAAAAACACCTAGAAATCATAAGGAAATATACCAAGAAGCATATATAAATCATAAGGAAATATACCAAGAAGCACCCAATCAAGCATTCAAGTGAGAAAACCTAATCCATTCATTCTTATTTCTATGTCAATCATATGAGAAGTATTCCCACATGTCTAAAGCATTCAAAGAGAAACCCATGAATGATATTTGTCAAATTACAAGTTATGTTACTACATGTATTTTATTATTACACATTACAACCTTGTGCACACATATACCCATTGACAGAGGGGTCCTTGGGTCAGCTCAACATCATGAGCCCATTAACCAATTTTCCAATAGTCACTCTAAGGATGAAGATCTAGGGTTTGATCATTTGATAAATAGTGATATCTTATGCACATAATGTAAATGCATCATAATAAAGGTGACATAAAACTCCAAAGGTTATAGTTGGTCACATCTAGATCATGTCAATATTCTAAAAATAACATCTATGACAGGGTTAGATACCTATGTCAATGCAACTTTCCAAATATGATGCAAGTATCCAAGGCCATAGAGAACATTTTCACATGCTAACGACTATTTCAGGATCACCTTATAGTCCACTTCTAGCTTGTTATAGATCAAAGTTGTATGTGCATAGTAAACCAACTAAGTATCATTTGTTTCCAATTCATTACAATATCTATTAATAGTTATACTTTACTATTTTTAGTAGTCTTAGTTGTATAAATTTAGAATATTTTTGTCTAAGTTTTATATTAATTGGATTGTTTATTATAATAGTTCACCATCTTTTTATAAAATCTAATCCAATCATATTAACCCTAGATACCACACATATCTAAATTTAGGGTTGATCAATCTTTATATAGCTTCATGTATCCACAATAGGAATGCACTTGAAATTTTAAAAAACCTATCATAAAATCAAGCAAAATTTATTTTAGGAAGGACTCAAGGGGGATATACATAATTTTATGGCTAAATCTATGGTGTTTCAATAAAACAATGGTGAAATGATTAAAACTCCAAGTCTGTTGCAACCCTTATCCATACCTAGCTAGATATTTGAGGAGGTTTCCATGGATTTCATTATAGGTTTACCAAGGTCTGAAGGTAAATGTTTAATCATGGTAATTTTGGATGGGTTCATAAAATTTACTTATTTTTATCCTTGTCTCAGTCATTTATAGTTAGTATAATAGTTATTATTTTTCTATATATAGTTCAAATGTTGCATAGTACCCTTAAGATCATAGTAAGTGATCGTGATCCAGTATTTAATAATAATATTTGAAGTAGTTTTTATCATGTTTAGGTAATTATTTAGCTCATATCTCATCCTATCATCCTCAATTTGATTAGTAAATAGTAGTGGTCAACAAATTCTTGTAATTTTGTCTTCATTTCTTTGCATTAGATAAACAAGGGAGATGAGTTCATTGGTTTCCACTAGCACAATGATGGTATAACACTTCCTTCCACACCTCTTCCAAAATGTCTCAATTTTTGACACTATATGGATATCATCCATCAATTCATATTTAAGGTTCCAACCCAAGGTTCAATTTGTGTAAGATCAAATTCAGCATTAGTTGGAGGTAATCAATAGTCTCAAGGAGAATTTGGTAATGGCACATAATCAAATGAAGTAATAAATGGATAAACACCAAAGTGAGAGGAATTTTGAAGTGGTAGATTGAGTATTTGCATGCTTATAACCATATAATTAAATGTTCTTGAAATAATAAAATTTCATAAAAAAAACTTTCTCTAAAGAATTATGGCCCTTATCAAAGCCTGTAGAAAATCGATAATATAGCATACAAGTTGGAGTTACCACAATCTAAACACAACCATATAGGATTTTAGGTTTATTGTTTGAAAGAGGTAATTAAACAAAAATTATATACATAATTTGAGCTACCTAAACTTGATGATGAATGTAAAGTCATTACCTAACCTAAGGATATACTTTAGACACATAGAAAAAGGTTACAAACATGAGAGATTAAATAGTATTTGATCAAATGAAATAATCTAACCAATGAGGATACAACATGGGAGGCTGAAGCATTTCTACTATAACATTTAGAGTTTTTCAATGTTGAGGGTAACAATTTTGTTTAAGGGGAAGGGTATGTTATTCACTTAACCTATAGTGTGTTTAAGGACATGTGTGGTTAAAGTGCAACTTCCATAACCATTATCCTTATCTTCTCACATTTCTCTAGATGTCTCCTTCATCGTAATAAATGCCTCTTTATCTATCAAAGGAGATGAATCTTATGTTCTTCCATCATCCACTCTCCCAAACATTTTTGGCACACCATCCTTCCCCACCACTCTCCCTTCCCTCCATATCTTAATCTTGAATCCATGAACTCCCACACTTCCACTCTCTATGATATTCTTGAGAAACCCCAAATCTAGGTTGTTTCTCCACCCTCCTCTTGTCACTTATTCACATATAAGAACATTAGAGAGTTTGTTAGGGTGATGAACAATAGAACATAAGCTAATGATGAAAGATTCTAAGCATAATTCTTCAAGCATGGGTTTGGTGCACTAGGCAGTTACTTGGTTGATCTCTTTAACCACATGGTTTGTTTAGGTTTTCCATTAGTTTGGTCACATCACACTATTCATTTGATTCACAAATCAAGCCCTAGTTTAGACATGAACAACTATAGGATGATCATGGTAGGCCACATGTTCTCAAAATTTTATGTTATAGTTCTCCATATACATCTCTTGAGGGAGTTAGATAAGACACACCTCAAAGCTAAGGGACAAGAAGCATTTCAACCATCATTAAAGAGGCACATCATCGCTTATCAAAATTCTAATACTAATTTGTGGAATTTCAAAAAAAGTGTTTGAATCCATTTCATGGGGAGGCCACTCCAAAGGCTCAAAGACATTAAATTTTTTGAGATATTTTTGATAGCCATCATACACCTATATGAAATAGTCTTTGATCATCTTTTCATGGATCATGGGACACTTGATTTCATCAAGAATACTATTGGGGTTAAACAGGATTGTTCCCTATCCCCCACTTTATTTGGGATATAAATTGATGAGTTATAGAATTTTAGTCATGAGCATATCGAAGAGAGTGATGGGTGCCTCCTCCACTAGGTTTTGATATCTATCCTCTTGTTTGTAGATGATGTGATTCTCCTAGATTCATTTAATGATGGTTTATAATGATAGTTGGATGCCTTGGCTCTCTTTTGTGATCTTTGGTAGTTGACAGTTAATTTAGGGAAAACCAAGGTCATGGTGTTTAAAGGTTTGAATACGTCCCACCTCTATTTCTTCTTTAGGGGAAAGGAGGTTGAGATTTCCACTACCTATACTTATTTGGGAGTGTAATTTTCTAGTCCCCATTTTAGCTTGAAATAGGCCCTTCAACCTAGGATAAACAAAGGTTATGGTTATTTATCCCTTATTGAATGATAATGTTTTTGACATCACTTTTAGGGTATCTCATCCAATATGTCCCTCATGGATACACTTATTAAACCCATAGTTATTTATGGATCTATAGTTTGGGGGCCTTCTTTGTTGGAAGGTGATTCAACTATTATCAAGAGGGTCTAGACACTTATCCTTCATTACATTATCATATGTAAGAAGACATTCCCCTAGCACATTATCCTTTTAGATTTTAGAACCTATCCCTTCTGGTTAGAGATTATATTTGATCTAATTTCTTTCTTAGATCACATTTGAAGCTTTACTAATTTAGCAAGTGGGCATGATAGATATCCATACTTAGCCTATTATTCTTCAGAGACTCTTTCCCTCTTATCTCCCTTGACCTATGTTTAGTGTTGGTATATATGAGTTTCTGATCTATTAGAATCTATGGGAATTAGGATGGACTACCTTCCTCTATTTAGATACTCTTTAGATGCACTAGCTCATATCTATAGGCAGTTTATTCATACTACTTGGGTAAACCCTCCTGGGGGGTACCCCAAAGATGGAATTTTATACAAAACACTTTATAGATCTGAGTGATGAGATTATCATCCATCTATTGTATACATTATTCCACTATATGTACTCTCTTCACGTCCCACTAGGATAGTTTAGAGTGGGCTCTCATAAGCTTAGGATCGAGATAGATCGGGTAGATAGGATTTGTAAGTTATGTAACATCTAGGTGATGGAGTCTAAGGAACACTTAATTTTCTATTATCCCATATACTATGAGATCAAATGGAGATTTCATTACCTATTTAGGAGGGCACTGGCTCTTTCTGAATTCTTCAGATATGAGGACTAGAGATGTTTAGATTTATACATACAATAAGATCTTAAGCTTTGTAATCATTCTATTCAGAGACCTATTAGACTAGATTCCACCTAATGGATCACTTCCTTCTTCATAGTGCTGCCTTCAAGGAGAGGTACTAAGTGATAAACTAACATTATTTTTAGCTTCACGTTCCATATCAATGCAACCTAGATAGACCATCCACAATTCCTTGAGATTTCACTGATAGGATCCTCCTTGAACAAGTTAGAAAATAATTGAAAATATATGAAATAAACTACAATATATTGAATAAAAAAACTAGAATTAAGTTACAATAATAGAATTGTAGAATCACTGGCCTCTTTAAGAGGGAAACCTCCTTTGATCAAGCTTAATATAATATAATTCATGGATGCCTTCATACTAGACTAAGCTCCTATTTATTGTAATCTATCACTAGATAAATACTACTCCCCATGAATGTGGGATTAATCTACTATTACACTATTGCATTCTACTATTCTATCTATTATAATGAGCTTGAGTGACATCTTACAAATCATATGCATCCATATCCTTTTATTAAATAAACAAAATACAAATAGATGGTTAGGATGAAGGGTCCTTAAACATTCACCTGCATATCCATTTCAGACATGGCACCAAGAGATAGACTAGATCCATAAGATCTTCACAGATGACTTTTCCTCCTAGGCAATGAAATGGAGGATAGAATAGACATCCAACCTCCTCTTCTTTGGGTTATACTTATATCTATAGTTTCTTCTCTTTGGCCTTGGATGCTAAGAGATTTGGTTTGAAATATTGATGGACCCCCTCTTGGTTCTTCCATTTCAGGGTTCGTTCTCGCTTTCATGATGTTTAGAAATTTTTATGGGTTGTTCATTTCTTTTACTTCTTGCTTTAGCTCTGAGCATTGTTTCTCTTGGCTCTATTTTGTACTATTTCTTTCAACATTGTTTTTCTCATTTTTTGAGATGTCTTTGGTTTCCCACTTTTTCTTGACATACTTTTATAATCTACGGTCCCTTTGACCTACCTTTGTTGTCATTTGTTGGACATTAATATATTTATCTTATCTTATCTAGACTCTTATATTGTTAGTAAGGTAGGCCTATGGAATAACCAAGACTAGAGTTTATATAGGAGGTAGTGCTTGGTAATTTGATATCATATTATTAATTTTTTTCTTATTGAATTATATGTAGTTTTCCCTCTTGAAGTGTATCAATCATATTTAAAAACTATTCTGATATTCTACCAATTATTGTTTTGGTTATAATTATTTTACTTCTATCTTTATGATATATTATTGCCAATATATTGATTATTTAAGTAGTCTCATTATAATTCCTCATGTTATAAGCAATTGTACCAACTATGACATATAATGTTTTGATATAACTCTTATTGTTTCAACCAACTACACTAGTCATGACACCGAATGTATCGATACAACTCTTCATATTTGATCTAACTGCACTAAACATGACATAATATATGTTGATACAATCCTTCATGTTTCATCCAACTTCACTAGCCATGACACATAATGTGTCAATATATTTATTTATTTCATCCAATTGTACTAGCCACATGACATACAATATGTTGGTATGATTAATCTTATTTCAAACATTTGCACCGTCCATCATTCAAAATGTGCCAATACAATTATAGTTATTTCTTATTATAAATAATTTCATTAAGAATGACCCAAAATGTACCAAATACATTTTTTCCCATCTTACCCAATCATACTAGTCAAAACATAGATTAGAAATATAGTATTAATATCTCTTCCTATCAATTAGATTATGATGTGGTGGGAAAATACTATTTATGCTACACTATTCATGTAGCACTATTCATACAATATTATTCATGATGATGTGGTAGGTGATGATTTAGGATGGTGATGAGGCTTCTTGATGATGTGGAGGTACTAGTCACATTGGTTAAGTGTCAAGGACACTATTCTTGATTGCTATTATTTGCTACTATTTGGCACTATTTTTGATTGGCACTATTATTGACTAGCTTTGTTCATGATTGGCACTATTCATTATTCATGATTGGCTTAGGTGGTATGGGGTGCCATTTTCATGAGAAGACAATAAATAATGGTCAAATGGATAATCAATCAACCTTTGGAGGTTTCTGATGATGGGGAGACAAGGTGCACTATTCTAAATTGGAATCTGCTTTAACTTTTGGCTTGTCATGTGAAGAACATGTGAAGTTGGTGCAATTTTTTTTCATGGAGCCTTTGTATTTTTCCATAATTCATCCCATGAGGAATATGTCATGGTTTTCTTTGGGATTAATTTTCTTATCTTATCCTCATTCATCCATGTGGGATGTGGAGCATGGATTTTGGTCTCTCTTTCGTTCTTCCTTATAAAATCTATAAAATCATGTATTCCTTTGCTTATTAGTTAGGATAGTGGTAGAGAGAAGATTTTGGGATGATATTGAAGTCCTCCTTGACATGGGATTGTCAATTTATGTAATGGGAAGGAAGCTTTGTTGATAAATCCATGTATGTTTGAGAGATAAGCGTATGGAAGCTTTTGTAATTGTTGTTGATTTAATGAGAAAGATTTGATTTTAAGAGTTGAATTCTTGATGTTTTTATGTATGTTATGATATATTGAGAGGATTTAATGGATTTTTGAATCCATGTTGTGGTTGAAGGCCACATCAAATTAATTTAAAATAACTAAATTGTATCAATTATCGTCCCTCTATTTTAACAAATTATATCAGATGTAGATACTCAAATTTGGTACAAGCCCATTTTAATGTCATTTACTATAACTTTATAAATATATAATATTGAATATGAATAAGGTATTTATTAACACATTCATCACTTGGGTATTCTTTATTATAGTTAATGAAATTGTCTATTTATTATTCATCCTTCCATTTTGTCATGAAAATCCACAACCCTGGTCTTTTCTCCTTATAGACAAATCCATTATTTCCTTATAGGAATAGTCCCATGGGTTTTTTTAAAAGAGTAGAATTGTCCAAGTGTAATTTTTGGACCTTATTTCATGACATGTTTTAGTTGGATCATATTTTTATCCATTGGGTCTCATTTTGGATCAACTTTTGTGCGCCAATAGGTCTCTAAATTTAAAATCAAAATCTATATAAATACAAGGCTACTCTAAGGTAGTTAGGATGATTTTATTCATTTTCAAAATCTATTCAAATATTTTCATGTTTTATCTATAGATTTGTTGAATCTAGATTCAAAGTGTTCAAAATATAAAATAATATTTTCATACCTATGTCAAGGGTAAAATTTAAAAAATAACATCTATATATGTATTCAAAATTTCACACATACATGTAATTTGTATAAATACATTCGATTTTGAACCCTTTTTAGGGTATTGATAATGTAGTGCAATGCTTGGTCATTTAACAAGGATTGACCAAGGTCATTCCAACTCAATCTTTTTCTCCCAACACTCCCCTTATTTTATCTCAACCTATTTTATGTGTAGTAAAACTAAGGTTTTATCATTACAAGTATTCCACATGGTATTCTATATTTAAAAGTGCATAAAAAACCCTAATTAACACAAAATCAAGTGGTAAAATAGTCATATTTTTGTTACAGTCAGACTAGACAAGTTTGTGGTCAATGGACTCAAGTTGTCTACATTATTATCCACCTACAACATTCATATCCATGAACTATAATATTCTACCTCTAACCTATCACTATCAAAATATTCATTTCTTTGTCTTTATTTATTAGTCACTAGTCACATTCAATTGGGACACATCTTTGTTCAATAGACTTGTGTGGCTTACATTGTCATCTAGCTACAATGGATATATCTATGAATAATTTCAAATTATTTTCTTGATCCTGAACATGCATTATCACATATTTTTCTGATTTTCACTTTTATATATCTAAAATAGTGAAAAAAAATTCTAATTTGAGCTAAGTATATTTATTTTTAGTGTTTTCCACAAATAGTAGTCTTCTATATTTATCAATTCCTAGCATCAGAATTTTTAATTATTGTACATCTTTAGTATTATGATAAATATCTATTTTTACTCCTATTAGTGCAACATATTTATTATAAAATAAAAATTGAGTAAAACATCATCTAGGCCGATAAAATTAAAATGATTTCATAATTACTTAACTATATCAGCCAAACTAATACAATTCAACCTAGTTTTGTTACACCATATTATATCAACTTGGTTGATATTGTATATTATAATTTATTAACACCTCTCAAATATCCTAAAATTTCCCTAGATGTCACATTCCATATTGTGATAAATATTTACACAAAATTTGACATCATTATTAGACCTATTGATATTGAAGTTAACTCTAATCCACTATATCCATAGGTTAGGGCATATTGCAATGTCTATCATTTTCTTCTCATTAATGTTGGGGCATCTTACAATGCCTATTATTTTCTCACTACATATGTTGGGGCATTTTTTGATCCTTGCCATTTTCCTACTTCAGCATATAGGGCAACCCTTGATGTCCATTATGCCCTTCATACACACTTTGATGGAATCTTATAGTGCCCATCCCCATTCTCTCACCTTCTCAATACCTCATCCTTACCATGAGGAAATAATCAATATCCTTTCATCTATTACAAAAAAACACATTCAACTTCAATAAACCTTATGAAATATCTACATTTGTATTTCACATACCCTACTTTGATGTTACATTCTTATTAACATTTATGTTGTTTGATATTATGTTTCATGTTCCTTATTGAACTTTATTTTTAGCATAACCTTTAATTTATGAATTAACATTACATTTTTATTGTTAGCCTTAGTTTCTTTTATGGATTTTTGGTAACTCTTTCGAATTTTACTTTTCAACATTTTATTTTCCCCTCTTTTGGGTTGATTTAAATTGGCCTTACTTTCTCTTATAGATATTTGGTAGCACCTTCAAATTTTGCTTTTCAAGATTTTAATAATCCCTTTTGGGATAATTTACAATCGACCTTATTTTCCCTTGTAGATATTAGGTATCCCTCTCAAGTTTATTTTTTAACATTTATTTTACTTATAGTAGGCCATTGTTATCTTTGAGACTCCTTGGTATATTTTACATTCTCCCTCTTTTGGAATGATTTAAAGTTGGCCTTAATTTACCTAGTCAATATTTGATAGCACATTCAATTTTTAATTTCCATTTTTACATCTATCACATCTTATAATTGGCCTTAGTTTTCTTTGTGAATCTTTGGTAGCACTTTCAAGTTTATTTTCACATTTTATTCTACTTACGTTTGGCCTTCATTTCACTTGTGAATATTAAGTAGCACATTCGGGTTTTTTTTTCAAAATTTATAGCATCTTTCAGTTGACCTTAGTTTCCTTGTGGCTCTTTGGTCTCTTTTTATGCTCTCTCTATTTTGGGATAGTTTCTCTTATCAGTGCTTTTGTTAAAACCTATTTATGTTGGTATGGATTCTCTAGTGACATAATAACTATATTTCTTAGTGTTTCCCTTAATTTAGTTTCATTTTTATGATTTGACTTACATTCTCACATACTCCCAAATACCCTCTTTTTTCTTAATCACTTGGAAAGGAAAATTCTCCCTTTTTGTGGTCAACAACTAACATATCATCATTATATCACCTTTTACACATGGACAGGTCTCCCATGATCCCCATATTTCCCTTTCCTTTCACTTTAGGCACACTTGGTTTGGTTTCAATATTTCACTCTTTCCTAAGGTGTAAGTTTAGAAATATTTAAGCACCATGGTCTTTAGTTTCTCCTCTTTAGTAGATAGGTGTAGGATCTCTTGTGTTAGTAATACTTAGCACCCATTGTTGTTTTTTATGAATCTATATAGAAGAGTAAAATAGAAAAAATAAAAGAGTTAAAATCTAAATAATTATAAAATGTAATGATAAAAAGAATATTATATCTTAAAATTTAGATCACATCAAAAGACATGATCTTTTTGTTACATATTCTATTATATTCAAAGCTCAAACTTGGCCTTATGATAGAATCAAACTCCATTAGGATGTGATAGGCCAATACACTTGAGTGGGAGGTTTTATAACATCATTATTTACTTACATATCTTATTAAATTCTAATGCCACCATTACCCAATCTTCAAAATAGATCAACAGCTCTGTAAGGAATCATGAAGAGTAAGGAACACATTGTGGGAATATAGGATCCTTTTATTTTTATATATGTCATCTTTCATGAGATGATATTTATACTTCACTAGTTAGCCTAAGCTTATGTTTTCTAGGTAGGGTTCTCTAGAACCATTGATGTTGAAAACTCCCAATATTATCAACTTTATTTGGGTGTCTTATTTCTATTAAAGACCATGTTTTCACCTAGGTGACACCCTCTTTACACTCCCTTAATTTTTATCCTTTGATAGGCAGGTTTGATTTTAAATTCCCCATCTTCTTTATGTTATATTATTCATTCATTTTCAAACATGTCAGCATTATGATAGTTTTAGCTTTTCCATATTTATAATGTAAATTTCATCTTCAAATTATTGTAATATGTCATCTTGTTCATCATATAATGTTTTTAGGAATCTATTATTTATGTTTAAAACCTTGAGTTTTCTGTTCACTTTTTTAGTCCACCTAGTCATGTTTTTCCTTTTCATGCCTTCATGTTTCACCCTTCTTCCAAACCATTTGATTCCATTTTACTTTTTCACATCTTTGTTTGAGTTTTATTTTTCCTACACTAATATTTTTACTTGTATTAAATAGTTCCTTTTGTCTTTTGTTTGATTTTAGTTTTCACTTGGGTTTTTTGGTCCCATAGTAGCCCTAGCTTGATGGCTTACCCAATTTCCATAGCTTCTTGTCTATTTTTTGGATATTTTGGTTCCAACCTAGCCTTATCAAACTTATATTTACAAAAAAATTGAGTTTTTCAGTCATTTTGAGAGTTTTTTCAATTTATATTCATTTATTGACCATCATGCATACACGTGCATTATTTTTATCTATTTTTAGCCTTGTATCCTTGATTATTTTCAAATGTAGTTATTGTGCCCTCCATGATATAGAATATGGTATTTGTATCCATGATTTATGCAAAAAGTATATATATGATACTTTTATTTATTCATTTATCAATAGTTATTTTAGCATTTATTTTTAGTTATGCTCTTTGTGTTACTATGTATAGATCCTAAAAAACTATCTCGTGTTACACTATTGTGACACATGATGAACTTCTAATGGGGCATATGTATACACTTGATATTTTTCATTTTATCACTTTACTCATGATTTCTCTTGCAAGGTTTTTTGGCGCATCAATCTTTCTGAGTGCATGCCTTAGGAGGCATATATATGGGATGGAAATGACTTATGGTACTTTTTGAGAGATGTTTGCATATTATTTTGTCATACCTTCATTAATCTCAGTCTGACCTTCTCTGATTATTTTTTCATATTACCTCTCTATCTACTTGCCATTCAGTCTTGATATCCACCATATATTTATACTATATTGGTTAGGTCAATACAATTTATTTCATACTTGTCTCTCCATGTGTTATATCAGTCTAGCTAATATAATTTTAATTGGTGTCTCTATCATTTTTACTATATCAGCCTTGTTAATAAAATATTATGTCAACTAACATATTTATAACTATATCAGCCTAACTGATAATGTTGACTTATATTTTAAGGTTAGTTGTATGTATTAGAGCCATATAGTGGTCATATTTCATTAAAAATAATTTAACACATACATATGTTATGCTTGCACTCACATTTATGCTCTTAAGTACTAGAATGACAAGTTAGAGATTTAGAGTCTTATTTTAAAGGTGTAGTCTTGCTTCTGGTCTTTGAAGTTCAATAAAAAGAGTTGTGTTAAGGAGGTTTCCCAATATTTGGAGTCCCCAATTAAATATTTCTTAGTATTTTTCTTTCCATTTGAAGTCTTCAACCTACAACATCTCTTGAAAAGTGCCACTTGATCTAAAGGGAGAGATTGAGAAGCCTACAAGTCTACTAGAGGTAAGTATCTTTA
Source organism: Torreya grandis (assembly GCA_037957365.1). Lineage (NCBI taxonomy): Eukaryota > Viridiplantae > Streptophyta > Pinopsida > Cupressales > Taxaceae > Torreya > Torreya grandis. Next base: position 1,030,726 of record JARHVA010005026.1, read on the forward strand.
TCCCTACTCTCTTTCATTTATATACTTGGTAGATTAGATTTTTTTTGCTCATTTTTATTATATTTTTTATTTATTCTTGTTTATGTTCCTTATATAAGTTGGTATAGCTATAATATTGCTTAGGCTTGCCACTTATCACCTTAGGTTGCATAGATCGTTGATTGGTTAACCATTACACCATTTATTTTCTTATTAATTTAGTATTTTTAGCTATCTTTAGACATTAAAATTTAACCAATTAATATTTGACAATATTTTTTATTGACACATTTAGTTTTTTTGGCTAATTCATCATTCTTATAACCTGCAATCTCTAAGAAAGTCTTCAAAGTCTTATAATTAATGATAACATCTTTTAGACTTTCCTATTTTATTGTTATTCAGTAGATATTTTATTGTGACTCTTATTTCAAAAACCTATAACTTTAAAGATAAGTGTGCAATAAGTATATAGGAGCACTTTGTGCACTTGTCTAGTAGCATGGATTGTCTCCCATACTCTAATGGCTATCTCTTTGAAATGACACATTTCTTAATGAATTTATTATGCACGTCAATAGGTTAATTATTATAAATGTTAAAAATATTCTCCTATAAAATTAAACCAAGGGTGACACTTGAAAATATCTATCTCTCACTTACTACACATCTTTATTTTTGATTTCACAAGCATCTATTTTTTGAGTAAATATCTCTATTGCAATTCTACTAAAATTTTACAGTACTTGGCCAAATCTAACATTGTTTATTTTAGGTTGAGGGTATCATTTTTGAAGCATTCTTATCAAATTTTCTAATTTCATTCATATGATTTTACCTAAATAAATAACTACAATTTCCTAAGTCCCTTTAGGCTATGTAGGTAACACTCAATCAACAAGGAGTTTTCTTAGTACAGTTCGGTTATTCCCACTTCCTCCATTTTTTCTCCCTTTTGCATTTGATTTTATTTTATGTGTATGTGTAAGACTATGGTGTTGATTTTATAGGTATTCTAAATTTAAATTATAGATACACATAAAAACATATCTCATTCAACCACATGCAAAAAAACATAGATTTTTAGATCCAGTGCACAATCTAACAAGACAAAGTTGGAGTCACAAAAAATGATGTACTGAACTCTTGTCCACCCTCTATGGAGTTGTCCTAACAAAAAAATATCCTCTATTTTATTGTGCATATAAGTTTGTATATTTTCTAATATAATCACAACTTACATAAAGACAATAGAGGTATAAATAAATCGGTTGCAATGATAATTCTCTAACCCTGACCATAGTTTTTTATTTTTATCAATTTATAAATTATGTAAATTTTGTAGATCTTTATATGTTACTTTATTCTATCTTATATATCATCATTTATTAAATTTAAATATTTTAAATTTATAATTAGAGTTAATTTTAATTCATAATTAATTATAGTGTAAACATTTTGGTGAACTTACTATAGTTAGAATATTGCTTGTTACTTGTTGATTTTTATCTTAAGATTTCATGTTAATTATGTAAATTTTTGACACTAAAAGGATATAGTCATGAACCTTAGATACTATCTATCATATAATGATTCAAATTTTTTGAATTTAGAGTAATTTGACACTAAAAAACCATGTCTTATAACCTTGGATAGATACCAATGTAGAGGCTCTTTCTTTTGAATTTGGGTTGATTGTTGTTTTTCCTATTCAAAAATCTTTCACATTTATTCTACTTTATTTTTTTCTTTATTTATTTTACAAACTATGTTCTGATATTTTTAAAACTACTTGGATACTATCATGAAGGGCTATGCAATGTTCTATTTACAAACATCGTGGCATGAGGGTTTTTACTCCAATGCTCATAGTCATAATTCAAAGCTAAATATAGACTTTAGTTTTTATGTACCTTATGGTATATTGGAATTTTCTAGGATCCTTTGTTTACACTAATATGAAATATTTTTTATATGTTTGATTTGTGGTGTACCTAAGAACATCATATCACCCAAGGAAGTTACTCTCAACTTACCCTCAAAACTAGAGTTAGTATGCTACATGCATGGTTCTACCTATATAATTAGTGTTATAAAACATTGAGCTGACATTAATCAAGGAATAAACAAGTATATCTGAGAGCTTACAAATTATTCAAACCCTTGCCTTAACCACCCTTTATCTTTGTTTTTTGTTTGCATTATCTTATTAGATTGTAGCTTTGCTTGGTATTATTCATTTTATTAATTTGTATTATATTGTATGACTTTAAGACACAATGTTATATTAAGTGGTACTTCTTTTTCATATATGGATCTCCATTTGGTTTCTTCTACAATTTAAAGTCATGATGAAAATGAAATTTACATTGAAATTGATATTGATAGTAATACATAGGAATATGATAATGATTTTGAAACAAATAGTTATACAAATTAGTTCAATGAATTAGATCAATATGAAGTGAAAGAATTATCTATATTTCATCAAGGTCTCCAAGCATACCCTCATGAGGTGAATAACATAATTAGCATACTTATTGAGTCTAAAGTTGATCATCAAGCCAATTTAGCCTCCTCATCCTCTCAACATTTTCATTTTCATATTCTAAAGACCCCTACTTCCAATATTAATACTTCTACCATTGAAACTATCCCTACTTCTACACCTTTAGTCACCTCTACCCATTTATATCTTAACTTAGGCACATCTCTTACTTTCCCTCAATTATCCATGCCTATGCTTAATCATGCTTACTACACCCATCTCATTACTATAACCAATCTTCTCTTGAGAAAACCCTTCTTATATTGCAAGTAGAGCTAGCTAATATCGAGCAAACCATTTATCATGTTATCCCTTCCTTGGATTCTTGTGCCTTATTGCATAACCCTATGGATCCTAAAATTGCATCCTATCATCTTACAATTAGATTTATGGATCTTAAGTTTCATATTTATGAAGGCAAAGGTGATCCTGGATAGCATTTATGTGTCTTCCATGAAACTTTTATAGACCATGCAGATAATGAAATATTTTTAACCAAGTTCTTTCCATGAATTCTTATAGTCTTACTTTACAATTAGTTACATCTTTCAATCCTTTTTAAAATCAAATTTTGGCATATTTTTCTATCAATATTAGTGATAAATTATCCTATCAATATTAGTGATAAATTATCCTATACTCAAATTAAAATATTACAGCAAGGTCCAAATGAGATAACCAGTATATTCTAAGATACAAGCCCATGCTAACCAAAATGACAAATCAAATGGTTGATAATGATATTCAAGATATTTTTACTCAAATCTTGTGTACTCATCTCCAAAATTCCATCATGTTTGTTAAGTTCAAATCCTTCGATGAACCATTCCATATAGTTAAAGAACATGAGGTCAAATTGATTATATTGAATAATCTTAAATATAATTCTAATGCTCCTTCTACTTCCAATATAAATTTTCAAGGCAAGCCCAATTACAAGATCAAAAATAATGAAAGAAAAAAATAGGTTAAAGTTACAATGAATGATATATCCCAACGACCATAAAATCTTCAACTACAAACTTCACTAAGTAGGCAATTTTTAATGTTACTTTCACCTCCTCATGTGATACTACAAAAACTCTTTGAATGTCATGTTACTACACTTTCTCCACCATTGAAAATAGATTTATCTAGATCTCAATATAGAAGCTTTGATTTAAATGCATTTTTGAATATCATATATGTGTTAGACATTCCACTAAAATATGTATGAAGCTCAAGAAAAAAAATCAATACCTCATTGATGTGAACATGATTGACATTGATACACCTAATGAAGAGGCTAAGCCACAAGAAAATGAAAATGCAAAGCTAACATGTGTAAGGAGCCTTTTCCAAATCATAAATAAAAAATATGAGGTGCATTATGCATTTAATGCTCATCCTTCTCCATTTTCATATGGACATCCACTTGATAGCATCATTGATATAGTTACAAGCAAGTTGGGATCACGCACATTTCTTACATTTGATTATTTTGAATTATTTTATGATGATTATGATAGACATACATATTCATTAGAGAATATGTTGGCATTAAACCTATCCATAGTGTTATAATAGATAATGGATCAAGTGAAAATGTGTGCACCATAACATTTTTACTTTTCTTGGGTATCCAAAGTAAGATATATAACATACATCTAGACTTTTGAAAGTATTTGATGGTCATACACAAGATAGTCTTAGATATATCATATTACTTTTACAAGTGGAAACTTTAAAATTTTCCAATCCTTTATTAGTGTTACCTAACACATCTTTGATATGTTATTAGGGAGACCTTGGTTAAAAAAAATAGAGTAATTTCTTCTATAGTTCACAAATGTTTAAAGTATATTTATGATAATCAAGTGGTTAAAATTTCAAGCATTCAATATGAATATCTTATGGAACCAATGGTACTTATTATTACTCTGCAATAATTGGTTGTCATAGTTTTTAAGCAAATTGGTAATTAGTCAATTTATACAACTATTAAAGATCATGATTCACATTCAAACATGAATATTCTAAAATCAATTTTTGAACCTATTTATGAGCATGAGCATATTTTAGTTTCTTCAACTAGCTACAAACATAAGAACATTGTATTTTCTCCATTGATTCTTGAGCATAATATGGTTTCACATGAGCATAAACAATTAGCTATAAAAATAAAGATACCTACTCCAAAGCACAAAGAGGCACATTGCACAAGGTATTTATCTTATACAACATTACAAGCTATTTAAAAGGTTCCTACACATGTACAAGTTATTACATCATCTACTCCCATGCATGGAGATACATGTTTAGATAGATAGATATATGAGTAATGATTCAGATGGTTACCTTACAACACATAGTTATTCTTCAGATTCTCATATGTTTCTACACTTAGCACTTATTTTCTAGCACAAAATCATGCTCCTCATTATCAAAGAATTGGATATATATATATATATATATATATATATTTTATGTCCTATTTTTAATTAATTTAATTTTATGATAAAAATTTTGATTCCAATATTTTCCATTTAATAGTGAAGGAATTTGAAAAATAATTTATTTAATATTTAATATTTTGGACCCATGGTTATTTTATATTTTCAAGCTGGTTAAATGGGCCCAATTAAATATTAAATATATTTTAAAATTTAATGTGAATTGGTAAGTTGAAAGTCTATAAGTAAACTTACCTATTAGGATGTGACTTTAAAAGAGGAGATAATGATGAGATTCTATGAAAACTTGCTAATGTATCTTTGTTTTCTTATCCTTAAGATAAGTGGGTCAAATTCTAGAAAGTTTAAGAAATGGAAACAAAAGAGAAAGAGGTAGGATCTAAATGTTTTATAGGAAAGAGGATAAATATAGAATTATTGGTCTTTTATAACTGATGTCATATTATTAAATTAAGGAGATTAGTATTTTGGCACCAACTCTGGGGCCTCATGTGTATTTATATGTTAGGATTTCCTTTTGGGCTATCTTTTACCTATTCAACAATTTCTACACGTTTAATGCACTTGTTCTTCAACTACAAGATTCATGGATGAAACCACTTGGGTTATTGGATATCATACGATAAAACTCATTTGATTTTTATAGGGTAATCTCATGTAAATATTGCATTAGATCTTCATAGATTTTCCAATTCTCATGTTCAATTTGGGTGTATGTTTGCATGTTTTAGAGTGTTTAGTTTGAGTAGATTCTAGTGTGGTGATTCTAGATTTGTTCTAAGAGTTTTTTTTTAAAAATTACTATAGAACAACCCTTTTTTTTAATTTCATTATATATATCATTAATATAAGTTATATCTCATAATTTTTCATTTTTATGACTTCTAGTGAAATCGGGTAAAGTGAAATTGTTAGTTTTGTATGCAGATTTGTGTTTGTGATTAAATCTAAAAAAAGTATGTTATAGAAAAGCATGAAGCCATATCTCTACTGATATTTTCTATTATTTATCAATAATTTAATCTTAATGAATTTTCCCATTACAATTGTGTTAAAAATGTCTTTTCTGGGATCAATCTGTGTTGGGAAAATGTGGGAATTTTGATAGTTAAATTAAAATATATTTTTAAATTAAATATTATTTGAAAATAAATTTGGGAGGGTTATTATAGTGGTATTATATCTTGAATATTTCCAACCTGTGAATCATATGGGGACATCATGGGATTAGCTACAGAGAAAATGGAGTCCTTACATGAAGCCTTAAATCAAAGTTAGAGAGATTTGACAAGGACCATCCATAGTGTAGCGAAAGAATCTGTGATAGAAATAATACAATCCTTGCAGAATATAAATCAGAACAAGCCTACCCAAAGGAGTCCTCACACAATTAATCAACCCAGTTTTATTTAATAAAAGTTATTACAAAGGAAAGAAAATATAGATCATATTCAAGAGGTGTTGATTAAAATACAAAAGGGTAAGGAAAGATACAAACTTGAGGCCACTCGAATCCTTGACCAGTATCAAGGTATGATTGATGGTTTTAAATCTCAAGATTCTTTTGATGATTACTTAGAGCTTCTCAAAGGGGGATATCCAAATAAAAGAGGCTTGTATAAATACATAAGAAATTTGAGGAAGATGGAGGAATCCACCATGCAAGTTGAAGGTAAAGATCTTTTATAAAAAAATGATATTTCACTGACTTTTAAAATTGACTATCAGCGAAACATTTGTCTTGATGAATTAAATAAAAAAATCAAATTTGCAGGTTGAAGATGAAGATTTAATAATTTAAAAGAATGTCCCAATTATTTCTAATGCGATCTAAGAGATACATACTGAGACTTTAAGGATTGAAAAGCAGAATTCAATGCCATATAAGAATAGTCAACAAGATAGTTGTATTGATGAGTATGATTTTGAGTAGGATGTACCAATTGATATTGATTTTATTGAAGATATTCATCATGAAAAGGGAAATACTAATACAAAACTATCATAGATGTTCAAATTAGTAAAGGAAGGTAAATATTATGATTATATCACAATGTATGAAAATATTTTAGATTTGATGTTTCCTAATATGTCATTACAAAAAGCTTGTCATCATGAGAAGAATTCTAAGCAACATGATAAAGAAAAGGATATAATTTTCAACATAGGGCATGTAAATTCATTAATTCAAATTTAAGATTGTTTTTGTATATGGGACCTAAGTAATCCCTTGGAAAATAGGGAGGGTAGAAAACATGATATTGCTATCGAGTTCCCTATCTCTTACATATGGATAAAAGATGAGTTAATGAGGAAACATATAGAGAATTTTGTGCAAGTTAATGATGTCATGAGGAATCAATGTTTTATATTTATAAATGGTTCCTTGAAGCCAAGTTCCCCATTTGAAGTCAATATTTTAGATGGTGGAAAAATAAATATAGTCATCATTTAATGCATGTGATGGGAAGGTAGTGAGAAAAATATATGTCATTTTGATGTTCTTTATTTTATGACTAAGCATAGCAAGGAGTTTCTAGGATCAAGCTACTTACAGGATTGATATCCTTGGATGTATGGAGGATTTTTCAAGAAGGATAAGATTCCACAAGATGGATTCATTGTTCCTGGCATCAATAAAGTTATAAAGCCTTCATACTTGGATCGTATCAATAGTATTCTAAACATTTAAAATAATTCAACACAAGAAGTATTTGATGAACCTACAAAGGTAACCAACTCATGTCTTATTATTTTCATTTTAGAGTTCTCACACCCATTTGTGGAAGACTATGGTTGTCTTAGAGTTTGCAATGGGTTATAAGCATGCCCATATCACTCATTATTTTTCAAATATTGAGTTTAATAGCTACCATCAAAGTTATGTTTGCAAGGAACATATGCACAAGATATTTTTCAAAGGCTAAATGGGTTACATTGAGTATTGACTATTATCGTTTATTGCACTATGTGCTTATGAGGAGGAGTTCCAAGATGACCTTATTGAGAAACATGAACATAAAAAAGATGTCTTATTGGATATTAATGTTGGATTTTAGCTTACTAAAAAAATTAGATCAACAACTTATGGAGGAATATCTAAATTGATTATACATGATCATAAAAAAATGATGTGAAGGTGATTCAATGGTTGTAGCTTTTGAGTCAAATACAAGGAGATAAAGGATGTCACTTCTTATTTGACTATAGTAATGGAGCAATTTGGAATTCGAGTAAGCAATCTTATATCCTTTTAGTTGGCTTCAAAAGTGACTTTTGGAGTAAGAATGCAATCACCAAAACTTAGAGTGCATTCCACCATCATGATCTATTTGCCAAAACATCCACATGGGAGATTGATATCACAGACTTGAGTCAAGCCATTTGTGCTCAAAGCATATAGGAGGGCACTACACAAGAAGTTTTGGAAAGGATTGGAAAGATAATCAATTCATTTAATGAAATTATTATTTAAAATCTATTACAATAATTTTCTATAAGGTGTGATGCTTTAGGAAAGAGACTCGCGATTACAATGCAAATATGGAAACACATGAAAATTGAAATCATGAAGTCCAAAGATTCAAAAGAGAGTTTCTCTAGAATAATTTCTACTTGATATTTTCATACCATTCATAGAGATTGGAAGTTTCCCACCATGGTAGATTATACCAATGACTTATCTGCCACTGAGATTTTAGATGAAATTGTGAAGAGTGACAAGAATGTGCTAGTGGATGGTCTCAAGTAGTATATCATTTTCCATCAAAATACATTATTGTTTATAGATTTAGAATTCAGAGATTGACAGTATGAATGTTAATTTTATAGGGTGCTCATTATTATTTCATTGTTGTATTCGTGATATCCTAGATTAGTCTATGAATTTGAAATTAACATCTCTCAATTTGAGGTAAATTTTGAGTCTATTAGTGTGTATTTCACCAATGTGTATCTCAGCATTGTGGGGGTAAATGTAGTAATTATTTTTAGAGTGTGTATATGATATTATGGAAGATGTATTTATGTTATAACAATGCATTATAATGTAAAAAATAATTTTATACCATTATAATAAGTTTTTGGAGTTTCTGGTTTAAATTGTAGCATGTTAATGCTTATAAACAGTGGAAGAAACAAGTTGAAAAAAATAGGAATTGATGGAAGAGGATTTGATAAATACTACATACCAATTGGTAGCATGGATGAATTGGTTGTACCTTTAATATTGCTACAACCATGTCACTCAGCTTAGGGCCACTGCTCTGATATTTCCTAGAGTGCTAGGAATTTGGATAAAGCTACAATTGGGGAGTTTATAGAAGATTTTTAGGAGAGTGAAGATCATCTTAGGAATTGGAGAGAAGATAATTCTCCTACTTATCAAATAACAAATAATGTGTTGTATATATTCATTGTTTGATTAAAGTTGATAATGAAAAGGTTTAATCATGCATTGCATTGTAGGTTTGCTTCTGAATTGCACCTATGATTTGGTAAGTATTGCATATATCTTTGATATGTATTCTCATGAGAGCAAGATGTTCTTCAAAGAGGTGGTTAAACTATATGACTTATAAATTAATGTTATGGATAATAGAGAGAATAGATTATGCATTTCACTTTGGTAGGAAATGTCTCACTTGACAGGTATAGGATTTAGACTATGTGGATAATATGGCATGAATCATCACATTGACATAATAATTCTTGAGTAGCTTGGGTTGAAATTGCTTGAGGACAAGTAATTTTGGGAAGGGTAGACTTGTCATGTTTCATTTTTAATTAATTTAATTTTACGGGAAAAAATCTCATTCCAATATTTTCCATGGAATAAGGAATGAGTTGGAAAAATAATTTATTTAATATTTACTATTTTAGACCCGTGGTTATTTTATATTTTAAAGTTATTTAAATATGGCTGATTAAATATTAAATATATTTTAATATTGAATGGGAATTGGAAAGTTGAAAGACTATAATAAACTTACCAATTAAGACGTGACTTTCTAAGAGGAGATAATGATGAGCTTCCATGGAAACTTGCTAATTTTTTCTTGTTTTCTTATCCTTGAGATAAGTGGGTCAAATTCAAGAAAGTTTGTGAAATGAAAACAAAAGAAAAAGAGGCAAGATCTAAATATTTTATGGGCAAAAGGATAAATATAAAGTAAGGTCTCTTTTCTAACTCATATCATCTTCTCAAATAAAGGATATTGGGATTTTGACTCCAAATTTGAAGCCTCATGTATATTTATATGCCAAGATTTCCTTCTAAACTAGCTTTTGTCTATTCAACAATTTTTACACATTTGATGCACTTGTACTTCAACTATAGGATTCAAGGATGAAACCCCTAGATTATGGGAGATCATATGACAAAACTCCTTTGATTTATATATGGTAATATCATGTAGAGATTTCATTGGAACTTTACAAATTTGCAAATTCAAGTATTCAATTACATGTGTATGTTTGCATGTTTTGGAGTGTGTAGTTTGAGTAAATTCCAATGTAATGTTCTATATTTATTTTAAAAGTTTTTTTTTGTTTTTGATACGATAAAACAACACATTTTTTTTAATTTCAACATATATATCATTAATATAAGTTGGAGCTCATAATTTGTCATTTTTTATGACTTTCGATGAAATTGGGTAAAGTGAAATTACTAGTTTTGTATGCATATTTGTGTTTGTGATTAAATCTAAAAAAATCCATTATATAATAGCATGAGGTGGTATCTCTACTGATATTTTATATTATTTATCAATATTTTAAATTTAAGTTTTCCATTATAATTGTGTTAAAATTATTTTCCCAGGATCAATCGATGTAGCGAAAATCTGGGTGTTTTGATAGTTGAATTAAAATATATTTTGAGATTGAATATTGTTTGCAAATAAATTTAGGAGGGTTATTAAATTCTATTATCCTCCTCACCATTTCCACCACCACTGCCTCCTCACCCCCCCTGGCATTGCATTTTGGCCAATGACCTTGATTAGTTTCCGTGCAAAGTACCTACTTATACATAGCTTCTTTTCTCTCCTTTTGCCACTTATTCTTCTACACCTAATCCAATCTTCCTCTAGTCCCTGGCTCTATTTTTATTTTAGGGAACTTGCTTCCTTGTTATCTTCACCCTAATTTGAACGACCCAAAAAATAATTACCTTACTAAGCTTTCAATGAAATTCTTTCATGGTGGCTCATTTACAAATTATTACACATCTATACATGCTCTAGCTCACATTTGTAATTCCATGCTCACATATATCTATTTTTTACATAATGTCACATGGACATGTTTTCCATCTATGATACATATAAACCTACATTGGGGGCATTTCACTTGTCTTATTTCTTTCGATGCTATGCTTCAACACCTTTTTTAGGGTTGTTTGAATCTTCCCCTCATTCTTTCAAACATTATTGCTCACCTTATTTTTCAAAGCTTTTTCAACTTTTACTTATGCATAATTTTACTTTTAAGATATTGTAAAAATACAAAAACATTCATATATTCTAAAAATATAAAAAAATGTTTACAAAACAAAATCAAGACTTGCAAATATATTTCCATGTCACTGGATTACATCTTTGTATATGCCATATATCTTCATATTTCATACATAGCATATTTCATTACTTTTTAAATATACAATGCTTCTCACAAGGTATCTGAATGTGAAATATGATATATTTTTACAAAATCAAGTAATAAGCATACACAAAAGAAGTTGTCCTGAGAAATAAATTATGTATACAATCAATCAAGACAAAGTTATACTAGTCAAATAACAATGTGTTGTGCACTTGTCGTCCTATTGTGAACCTATCCCTATGCATTTTAAATCATTTTTTATGAATTCAACACAGTCACATGAACCTCTTATATAGTTTTTAACCACTTAATAGATAGCATGTTCATATATAAGTCAATTTTCAATCTAAGACATACTTTCACATGGTTTTGATGTTAGATCAATGATTTACCCAACGTCTTTGTTCAAGTTGACAGCATCTCATCATTCTATACGAACACTTCTATAAGTTGTATTTATCTACAACATTTTTTTCATGTTGAGCTCTAATGAAAATAAATGTCTTATTTTCATTCATACTTTACATTATTCATGATGAATATTCTAATTGTTAACATGAACATAGATACTTATGATTAAAATATGCTAGCTTCATTTACTTTATATGCTTGATTCATTACATAACATAATTCAACTTTCTTGCTTATTTTATGTGGGATTTGGCCTTGTGTATGTTCAACATACACCATCTTACTTGTATGTCATTCTTATGCCAAATGTATGTGGCCTTTAACCTTCTATGTTTGTGTGACATTTACATGTCCCTTGTATTTAGCCTTTAGACTTTGTGTGTGACATTTTGTACAAACTTTCTAACTATATGCAACATGTTACATGTCTCTTGTATGTGGATTTTTATGTCTTCTTGTGTGACATTATGTGACTTTACTTATATGTTCATTGTTAACTACTATGGTGTCATGATTCTTATCATGCACTAGTACGTATCTATTACATATATCTATGTTGTCATGATACATATCATGCACATACTACTTATGTGCTTCAATGTTTTATCTATTCAATACTATGTTTACAATACATACTCAACACTTGCAAGTTCTTTACATGTTTTATACACTATTTTAATGTTATATTAAACTTCCATGATGAAATAAAATATACAAGCTTTCTATATGCTTCAATGTTATATCTCTAAGATTACAATACAACTCAAATATGCAAAACACTCTTACATGATTATCTCTTTCATAAATGTTCTTAATTTTTATTTTGAAACAAGTGATTTGTAGACAATTTCCCTCATCTTAAAAGGGGGCATCATAATGGACTTATCTCCAAACTTTCACAAACAATCCATTTCATATTTAACAATTTACAGTATGCAAAAATTAGAATTTTCAGATAATAGGACCATTTGGCTTACTTATTCACTTCACTCCTATAGCAACTCGAACACATATACACTTGTGTGAAGATGCTTACAAAATTACAAAGAGTTTTCAAAACATCAAATTAGCACTTTATATAGTACATGGGGCATGATATGCATTCATGTCCAAACTACTACTCTGCAAATTTTAAAATCCTCTTTTTCAAGTTTCAAAGTTTGAAGAATTTACATTTTGAATCTAAATTTGTATGTAGTGGTGTAATTCATCGTTTGCAAGTGAACCACATTTGAGTTTAGTAACACTCAACATCTTTGTTTACTTTAACGAGTCATGCATTGGTTCCCACCTCTTATTTTCAATTCAACAAGTGATCTATGTTTGATATTAATGATGCTCCACATCTTGGTTTCACTTTACTAAACTACTTTGTTGGTTCCCATCTCTGCAAGCATTACAACGTACTCTATAAGGGTGGCACATAGACTCTTTCCAACTCAAGCATCTTCACTAATTTTCAAATTGAGAGTTGAACGCTCTCAATTTGCCACATGTTTAACACATCTTCACATGCATTAACAAGAAGGCATGTGCATCTCCATAACAAAGACAAAGTGTGTAGACACACTCAAGGTTTGCATTTCCATTACTCTAGTAATTTTATGCATCACTAGAATAAAGAGGGCAGAGAAGGTAGGAAGGGGAATGTAGACATTGAAATTTAACCAATAAATACTTGACAATGTTTATTCTTGATAAATTTACCTTGCTTGGCCAATTTATCATTTCGATAACCCACAATATCTAAGAAAACCTTCAAATTCTTTCAATTATTGAGAACATATTTAAAACTTCGCTATTTTATCCATATTCATCTCTATTTAACAGATACTTTATTTTCACTCTTATTTCATAAGCCTATGACCTTTCAAGACAAGTGTGCACTAGATAGACATGATCGCATTATGCACCTATCTAGTAATGTGAACTTGTCTTCCACACTCGAATGGCTATCTTTTTGAAATGGCATGTTTCCTAACCGTTTTCCCATGTATGTCAATAGGTCATTTATCAAAAAAAATTGAAATATTCCCCTATAAAAATACATCAAGGGTCACACTTGAAAGGAGCTAGCTCTCACTTACAAAGCATCTCTTTTTTTGCTTTCAAAAACATTTATTGTTAAAATAAATATCTCTATTGTAATTATGTTGTAATTTTACAGTCCTTGGCCAAGTTTAACATTGTTTATTGTAGGTTGAGGGCATTATTTGTCAAACATTATAATTATTTTTTATAGTTGCATTCATATGATCTTTAAAGTGATAATTACACCAGTACGAGGCCCTTTGGGCTATGTAGGTAGTATCCAATCAACAAGGGGTTTCCAATCAACAAGGGGTTTTCTAAAGATACTCAGTCATTCTCACTTCTTCTTTTTTGCAGAACTAAGTTTATGATTTTATAGGTCTTTTGTGTGTCAATTCGAACTCTGCATAGGAATATATCACATTCAGCTATACATGAGCAAACATGTGTTTTTAAATCAAATGCACAGTCTAATAGGATAAAGTCATAATACTAGACAACAACACACTATGCTTATGTTTGCCCTCTGCAAACTTGTCCCAATAGAAAACAAGCCATTGTTTTCTTATGCATTTGTGATTTCAATTTTCTAATACAATCACAACTTATATAAAGTCAATATAGTCATAAATAAATCAATTGCAAGAACAATTCTCTAACTCTAACTATAGTTTTTTATTTTTAACAATTTGTAAATTATGTTGATCTCAATATTTTTTGTATTATATCTTATATATCATCCTAGATCAAATTTCAATAATTTACATTTATAATTATGGTTAATTGTAATTCATAATTAATTCTAGTGTAAATACCATTTTGAATCTAGGTTACCCTCCTTCAATAATTCATTACATGTGGTATCCTTATTATATTCTTGATACACATTTTTATAATCATTGTTACAATCATTTATATATATTGACCCACAGTGAGAGTTATACCTCATGTTATAGGCTTAAGATTTAGAACCCTTTGCTCTTGATATTTGACTGTAAATTACCCTTTGCTATGTCTATTATTATTCTGGGTCCTGACCCACTCTTCCAAGTATGTGTAGGCTCTATTGTTATGGCCTTGTTTGTATCCTATTCTACTGAGAGAAAGAAGATTTGTATAGGTCATCCTAACATGTGCATATAAAAAAAACATAGAGAAGAGGAAGAAAAGTAAAATAAAATAGAAGAAGAAGCAAACTAAAGAAAGAAAAAGAAAAGAAAAAAATGATAAAGGAAAAGAAAAAAAATGAGAAAGAAGCAAATAAGAATCAACAAAAGATAGGAAAAAAGGACGAGGAACATGCAGAAAAATAAAAGGAAATATAAATCTCTATCTAGCTCAATAGATACAAGGAATGGAGTTGAGGGATAGGTGTAGGTTGCTCTAGATGAGATAGGAGTTATTCCTTCTACTTTTGTAACACCTAGGGACCCCCTTAGAAGAATCAAAGCAAAGTGAGCAAAACAAAGAAAATGATTTCTAACATAATAATACCACCAAACTTTATACATTCTACATTAGGAGGATAGAATGCAGTGACACTGCAAAATTTGATGCCAATAGACAAAGAAACCATTGTGATAACATTGATTCAGAGTGCAAGAATGGATTGGATGGCTAGGTGTGTGAACTTATAAGGAGGAATAAAAATGACTCTCAATACCTTAACCAATATTAGACCACAATGTGATCTAGACTCAACATTGACAATTAAGCAACAATTGCAGCAAACAGTGGAGAACTTCATCAATCACGCTAGAACCACAATTGACCAAAGCATCATAAAAGCATAATCAATAGAAGAATATGATGCATAACTCCTAAGACCACCCTTGGGGGAAAATCAGACAACCAAGGAAGAATATAAGGTAAAGATCGATAAATTGTGAAAAACCATGGGGGATGCAACAATGTACTTTGCATATTGTTTTGCCTTTTAAGGGGAATTGTTTTCATTTAATTACACATGTGGGTGGATAGGTAGAGTGGTTAAGACTTGAAACTAGTTTGGAGAGGTTAGGAGCTCAATTCTGCTTCCAATGCCTATATGCAAAGTTAGGTTTGCTATCCTTTTTTAGTAAAAGAGCATTTAAAATTTTATACATTTTCATTTTAATAAGCCATTAATGACGGGAAATAAAATATTGTAATAACTTTTGATCAATCACTCAAAATCGAGTGCCATTTTTTTCAAAAGTTTATGTTTTTCATCCCTGATACATTGGTCTCATTTTCATTGTAAATGCACTAAATTTAAAATGTCATGTTTTTGGGGTTCCCTATGCTATGGGCCTTATTGCTTTATGCATTGTATCTCGTGCACTAACTACTCAGACGCAAACATGTTATTGGCAGAGTCTAACGTCCTCACATTGAGCATTGTAATTACAAACACAGGGGGACCATTGATGATTGTCTTGGAGGGGTTCTTGTGGGCCCTACTTTCTCTCTAGTGTGCACACTTAGTTTATGTGACTTGTGTGCCACTTTGGTGACCACTGCGTTGTTTGCTCTTGCATTTTTGATGTATTAACTATTGAGCATGATGTCCTTTCATTGAACGTGCATTATCACTTGTGTAGTGTTTTTCTCATTGCACTTCTTTTGTGTCTTCTCTCAGTTATGTCAATTCCACTTGAGATATACCAACTGATAAGGAGAGTTAATTCTGCACCAATGATTTTTCTTGGAAAGACCAACTATGTTTTTTGACATGCTTACATGGAACACTTGCTCACAAGAAAGAATTGTATTCCATTCCTATATGGACAGATTTATGCTCACATTGATCTTGTTTGGTACAATAAGTGAGCTAACACTTGTGACAAGGTTCTTGGTACCTTATTGTTACATGTTTCCATGGATCTTCATTGCCATATGGAACATACATAGTGTCCATGCATTGCTTGGAGCATTCTTTAGTCTCTTTTTAGAAATCCTATTGAGATTTATATTACTCCTCTTCCTATCATCTCTTCAGAGGCTATTGTACTCCCTCCTACTCATATTTCTTATGATGACACATTCATGGTGGACTGTGCTCTTCCTTCTATTGAGCCACCACTACAGGACAAGATTATGTCCAGCCTCAACTGTTCCATTGCAAATTCTACTTTCGTCCCTATTTAGGTTGTTGCTTTTCTAAAACCTTTAGAGTATTGTACTTTGAAAGAGTATATTGTTTCTAGTGAGTACACCCATTGAGAGCTTTGATGACTCATATGTTCTTGTGGATATTCACATTATAGATATGAATGCTTCAGCTGCACTATCTTCTTCAATTTCGATGGTTTTTGAGCTAAGCTCTCCTCTTCACATGGGCATTCTTCCAATGAATGTTCCATGTCCTTCTTTTGATAGGTTCACTTCAATGGCATTACATCTAATTCATATGCATGATCTTGCCAAATCTATGCCACGCCTTGTTTTTGGACCTCTTTCAAATATATTCATATTGTTGCCTTCATCTTCCTTTGTGGAATGCGCAGACTTTCAATACGCACCTCATATTCTTCCTTTGACAAAAGGAAAAAACACTGCTCGATGTAGATGGAGCTTCTACAGTCTTTAGGCAGAGGATGTCGTTATCAACATTGGTCATCTTACAAGTTGTACTTGGAGTGCAAACTACTTCAACATCATCTTCGAGGTGGGGGGGGCACTTCTAACTCTCTCTTTTTCTTTTCTCTCTTTTAGGGGTAGGGGGAGCGAGGGAGGGCGGACGGAGTTTTTTTCTATGGGTATCATCCTTTTCTCCACTTTATGAGAGTAGCTTTGTACATGGGTACCTCATCAAGCCTTGTTGTCAGGACCCATTTCTTTATACCCACATAAACTATGTTTATAAGGGATGTTAGTGTAGGATATTATTTTTCTTTTATTAGTTTATTAGGTTTATCCTACACACATGAAGTTTTCCTACACTTGAAGGATTAACTTGTTTAGGTGCACTTACACATAGGTAGTTACTCTTGCCCATCATCATTAGTTAGTGGATTTTATTCCATCATAGGAGTTACAAGCCTATTCTAGGCCCTTTGTGGTTGATCATGGAAGAGTTACTTGACTCTCCTATTTGTACATATTGTATTAGTGAGCTATTCAATAGAGTGTTAGAGTAATTTGTGTCTACTTGCTTTTGCAATTATCTCATTTGTGTGAATTTAGTTAATTACAGTTTGTGTATACTTGAATGTTTTGCCTTTTACCAATTCATGTCTCGCATCACTCATGGAAATCATACATTTGTTGAATCAATGATCTTGGTGTTATTGATGCAAAGCTTTTTCCCTTAACCTGCAATTCCTCTTTCTCCGTACTTGCAATCTTGTAACTCTTGTTGGCCAACACTAGACCTATTTGTCCAAATGGAACAAAACACAAACTTCTTGATTATCAAGATTTCAAAAACAAAACATACAAACTCCTTAATACAATTCATCTTAATCCACCTTTATCATTCTTCGTTGACAAGATCTCTTAATGCCTTGTTTCACTATGTTCTTGCTTAACAACATGCATTTAATGTTTTTTTGAGTTTCTTCATTAGTATATGGTCATTGATTCATTAAGAATTCTCCTAACAACTCTTAATACCCGTCATGAAACACTTATACTCACCTTTTACAATGCATTAGGACAACCCTTTACAACTTTGCTCTACCTTGGACCACTCTTTGTAGCCCCTTCTTTCTTGTTTTCCTCCTTGTACGAAGGTGTATGGAATCCAATCACACAACTAATCTCACTTCTAGTTACCCTTTTTTGCATACCATCCGCTCACCAAATTTCATCCTTCAATTCTTTCTGTAGGTCATTTTTCTAGGCCTCCTTGTATATGGATTAGGTTTCTTTAAGTCAATATAGACCTTGCTTGTATATAATGTCCCGAAACTGTACAGAGACACCTGCAACCACCAAATAAACTCAAAAATATCTTAGCTGGTACTAATCCCTAACTATGGACCAAATTTCACCATGTTTTGACGGTTAGAATTGGTTATATACAACAAACCCTAGTTTTAGGGTTTTTAGACCCTGTCTTAGGCCGAGAGGACATAAGTTTCCGTTACCAACATTTTAAAGTATTTCAATGACTTGTAAAAGATTATTTACCTCTATTTTGACCTTGCACCCCTTACCAAATCCAATAGACATCACCTTCACTCCTCTGCTTATGTTTTTCAAGCAAGTTCTCAATCTTTCTGTGCATTCTCAGTCACTACAATAAGGTTTATAAATATTCTAATCAGGGTTTTGATCTTACCAAGTTCTATTCACTTTGCATAGATTTTTTTAGGTTCCAAATGTGTCAAATGACCTCCCAAATCCATCATCCACATCTATAACTCCTCTATACCGTATTTGCATTCAAATATTTATGTCACTGTGAGTTGAACCCATTCTCATATAGAAAACACAGGTTTCACAAAACTTATTACCCAAAGTTACACCTTCAACACAAGTTCGACTTTTGTATAAGGCTTGAGTACATTTCAAGAACACCATTCACAAGCCATATTGATGTCTCATACAATCTTTATGTCCATAAACGCAGAACTCATATTATTTCTTCCACACAATGAAATGCTTTCAACACAGTCAGCGATCCAAACATGGTATTGGGTTTGCAATTAACCTTTCATGAGTTATGGGTTTCAATCAATAGTAACATTTCAACAAGGGCTTAAACAACTTACTGAACATGTATCAAGGAGTATACAATGCTCATTTCAACCTTACCATCAACTCCCCTGTGCAATACAAAATTTGAAAAGACACAAAGCTCTGTAGACTCATTCCATATTATACTGTAATATGAATATTACCAACTATGATAGTCTAGTCTCTATGTATGAATTATAGATACGCAAGGAACATATGTTCAATCCACACACCATTGTCATTCATTTGATATTTTAGTTCTTTACAAAATAGGACATGCACAGTCCTGTAATCATCTTAGCAGACCTTCTTTCTCTGTCAATCTTGTATGCTTGTTTTCATCCTCTCTATCACTCGTACAGACCATACATACTGTATATCCTCACTACAAGTTCAACAACTCTCCAAACAAGCACTATAATGGTTTCTTGATCAAGAAACCTCTTCAACACTCCTTCACTACGTAGGGTGGTGAACCCTGACTGCCACCTCACCTTTTTCAACATGACATATGACTTTCAAAACTAACCTAAGACCTTTATGAGACCATAAAAGGTCTAGTACAATTTTATGCATTAATTACATATCTTTTCCACTCACCTAGACTCACTAGAACACCCTCAATCCCTCATTACATGCTTTTGAAAACTCAAATTAAAAAAAGGTGGGAAAACTTCTAAAGGACTCCTATTCAAATTTCACTCATGGTCATGACTACTAGACCAATTCTTGGGCATTTCTAAGATGCCCCTGCAACAATTATCCCCAATAGAGAGGCAACTCAATATAACATCCACTAATTATGATGCTAAAATAATCCCTTCAAATAATAAGCATAAGAAATGGATTAGCCTACATAATGAATATAAGGAGAAACAAGTACATAAGATATTTATTTTTGAAGAGATGGAGGACTATGGATTACTATTGAGCAATTAGATGGAGAAATGGAAACTAAGATAGTATAACATGAATATTATTTGAAAGCCTTGGAAGCTACACCAACACCAAAAGATATTGTAAAGGCAACCAAGGAAAGTACCGCAATAAAGAACAAGGTTCTGGATGCCAAGGCTATACTATTAAATTGAGAGAATTTCTCAAATTTTTGGAAATGTGTTGTATATTTTCCATGATTTACATTCTACTAGATTATAGATCTAGAATGGGATCTACTCACATTGGGGTTCGAGGCAACAACCCAAAATGTTTTGGGAACATATTGATATATGTTTTATGTAGCTCATGATTTTGGTACCTATGGTATCGTAATATTGTTTTGATGGTTATCTATTGATGTGTTTATACATACTCACACATACAACATGGAAAAAACAAAACTAAGAATTACTTTATTGTATTGCAAGACGGTTAAGTTAATAAAATAGCTAAGGATGTTACTATGTTGGGTTTTCTCCCTAAAGGGTTTCCAAGATGAAATCTTATGTACTTTGTAATATTGTGTGTATTTTGTTTCTCTTATTTTGTTAAGGTTAAAGATTCTATTAGTATTGTTTCTCTCATTTTAGTTTATTAGATTTCTTTTCTTTTCAACCATTGCCAAAAAATATGAAAAGTATCTCCCAAAAATGGGTGAGTAGTCAGAAAAAGTCCTGAAATTTTGAGATAATGGGGTACCATTGTCTTGTAATTCCTTTCAGGGGAGTCGAGCAAAGGGTACCTTAGTATCTTATGCCAAATGTCTAAGTTTTTAGTTGTTGACCGTGTTGCTCTTCGACAACAAAAAAAATTGACTAGTTTTTGCACTAGGTGGTAATAAGTTGATTGTAAGTTGAGCCTACCATGATTCTTTAGAGTTGTCTCGAGGACGAGACATAGTTATAAAAGTTGGGAAAATGTTAGCAAGATTCTTTAGCAAAAGATAAGGTTACAAAGAATCATCGTGGAGACTCTAACTTATAACAATAGAATACATCTCTATGCCGATAGGACAAAGAATTCTATTGTCTTGGGCAACATGGTAAGATTTGACATTTTGCGATAATTGAAACGCCTATGTATGTTCTACAAGACATGAACATTGGATTGTAAATGAATCTAATAAGTATTTATACCACTGTATTTTAACCAATAGAAATATAGACAAATAGAAAAGAATATAAGTAAATATATGAGATAAAGAGTATAGTGATAGAGAGTGCAAATGTATAAAGTAAAAAGATATATGGTATGTAATAATATATATAATAAAGAGAATTAGAATAGGAAATATGTGTGTATTGTGTGTTGTGTATGTGAATATGCACATACTTCAAAATTCAATGAATGTTGTACTAACTCAGTAATAACGCTTAATATTAACCTCTTTGTTCGTTAACTCTAGCTGAAGTCATCTCAAACCCCATTAATATTTGTACCCAAGTCGCAGATGTTATGTCAACAATTATTAAGTAGTGGTTCAATGCTCACCAAAGACATCCTTGCCACCAGAAACAAAATGTCCTTCTCTTGCAATCTTATACAAACCAGGTTTTGTTTTTTTTATAGCTTACCATCAAATTTCCTCAAAGCATTACACAGATCTTAATAATGTTGTTACTATCAACTCCAAATCATTATAGTTCTTGTTACATTTTGGACAAACCTTTCCCTGAAAAGGTATACCAAAAAGGCTATGTTGATTGCTAGAAAAGCATAATCTGTATTTCTGAACTTTCTTTGGCCATTTCCTCATCTAGACTCTCAATGTAAATGAAAAAAAATAAAATCCCATACAAGGCTCTATTGATTGCCAGGTTGTCATAATCTGCATTGCTTAACTTTCTTTTGTCGTTTCATCATCTAGACTTTGAATGTAAATGCAAAAATTTACATTCCAACATGAGAAGGGCCTCTTGATAAGAAAATAGAATGCTAGCTTGTAATCATGCCCACATGTAATCTCAAAGAACTCTTAACCCATTCAGGCAATCAAACCCATCAATGTCATGTGATTTAGAATTGCTGCGCCTATAGAACCTTTAAAAAAATCATGTCTTATCGAAACATTGAATGTATGTAACTGAATCCATCACACATCTGGCTCTTGCATTCCAAAAAAATACAAATTAATATGTTGAAATCAAAATCTTAGTTTTCTTAATCAGTATTACTATTACCTGTAATTCTGGTAAGAACTTTGTCTATTTTTGAAATGATGGAATTAGTTAGAATCTCGCACACCTATTCCCTCTCAACAATCTTGCAGATGAACTCGAAAGCAATGTGGCAGTCACCACATACATGAATGTTTTTAAGTACTTGTGAATACTTGTCCCTGGTATGGTGCTTATAAGAAGCAACAGCGACCTTCTTGCTGTTGTGACAGAGGTGGTGTTCCTTCTAATTTTCCTCTATATTCTGCAACTCAAAGCTTGTATTGGGCACATACCCAGCTGCCTTCATCTGTGTAGTCAACCATTCCAACATTGCTTGGATCTCTGCTCTCTGTGGGTGTGAAATTTCACCTACAAAAAATACATGTGTCTTATTTTTAACTTCAATCCAGCTGCACCCCGGTTGCTTTTTCAGCTCTCTACCTATCATTAATTTTCTCATCTTTGCAACACCTTCCCACTTGCCAGCAGCAGCATAGATGTTTGACAGTAAAACATAAGTTGAAGAATCCTCCAGTTTCAATTCAAGAAGTCTTTCAGCCGTGCGTTGGGCTATAACTATATTGCCATGAATTCTGCATGCACCGAGCAAAGCCCTCAATATAGTTGCATCAGGTTTGACTGGCATATTATTCACAAACTCCTCGGCCTCGTCCAGAAACCCAGCACGACCAAGAAGATCAAGCATACAAGTATAATGCTCCACAGTTGGAGTAATGCCATAATCTTGGGTTATTGAATTGAAGTGCTGGAAACCTTCTTCCATTAGGCCCGCATGGCTACATGCATAAAGCAAACCTACAAATGTGATATTGTTTGGCTTGAAGCCTGCACTCAACATATGTTTGAAGAGTAGAAGTGCCTCATCACCTCGCCCATGCTGAGCACATCCTACAATCATAGCAGTCCATGAAACCACATCCCTCATATGCATTCTGTCAAACACAAGAAATGCATCCTCTATAACACCACATTTTGAATACATGTTAACAAGAGCATTTCCAACAAAACGACTAGAATCAAATCCAGTTCCAACAGCATGGGCATGAAACTGCCTGCCCTGTTCCAAAATTGTTAAACCTGCACATGCTCCTATAATACTAGATAAAGCATAGTGATCTGATTTTACCCCTTCCATCATCATCTGGTGAAAAAGTTTAACAGCCTCAACACCATCACCAATCTGCACATATCCCACAATAATCGCAGTCCATGTTACAGTATCAGGCTTAGGAATTTGGTTAAAGAGCTCCCATGCATCATCAACACGTCCATTCTGAGCATAGCCTGCAATCATCCCAGTCCATGAAACAGGATTTCTCTTAGTAATTTTGTCAAACACTTGGCGTGCATCATCTAAACACCCACATTTAGCATACATATCAACAAGGGCACTCTTAGCAACATCATCCAACTCAAATCCACCTGCAACAAAATGGCCGTGTACCTGCTTTCCACATTCCAGAGCTGCAAGACTCGAGCACGCATTTACAACAGTGGCCAATGCGTAACTGTCTAGCTGTATACCATCGATTTGCATCTGGATGAAAAGCTCCAGAGCGTCATCTCCGTGCCCGCTCTGAGCAAATGCTGTCATCAGAGCAGTCCAGGAGACAACATTTCGTTTAGGCATTTTGTCAAACACTAGGCGAGCATCTTGTAAAAAAAGGCATTTAGCATACAGGTTGATAAGGTTATTCGCCATGAAGATGTGTTGCTGAAATCCAGTTTTAATGATGTGGGCATGTGCTTTCCTGCCTTCTGCAAAGGCTCCCGACTTGGCACATTGCTTCAAAAAAAAACCATAGTAATTGAAGTCTATGTCCATGCAGTGTTTAGCTTTAAACCATGGGTAGGCATAGTTGTTGTCTCTGTGTTGATTAAGCTGCAGAAATTGTTTTAAAATGATGGCAGTGGTGGTGGTTCTCAGCGGATGCCTCTTAGCATGCAGGTGCACCTGCATTTGTAAATGTATCTGATCAAAAAAGTGCACATGTTTGGTTTGGGTATCAATGTTGGTTACCTGCGTTTTATTGGAAGAATAAAACACATTTTCGGTTTCGGTTTTGGTGTCGGGTGGTTGTAAGAATAATCTACCCTCGTCCCCGTCCTCTGCAGGGTATCAGCATCAACCTTGTGGGAAGAACCGGGAATATTTTTCCAAAGTTTATGGCACAATTCTACATTAGCGATTGTACATCATTAAAGTTTTGTGATTTTCGTGGTGGTAAGAAGTTGTTTGTGTTGAGTCTCTAGGTTTGCTATGACCAGGGGTTGCTAATTTGGCCTCACACGTCAAATTTCAACCCCTATAATCGAAAAACTTCTTCATAACACCCATCCAAGCTTGTACATAGTGATCTCCATGCATTGTGATGTCTTCTTTGGGTTTTTTTTAAAGCTTTTTAGCATTGTTTGAGGTGTCATGGTATGGGCTAGACAGTGCGTGAGAGATCCTCATGTCATAACATGTTTTGAGTCTTTAGATGGTGTACTAAGTTGTCATGATGGTCCTTGGGTGAGTGGAGGGGTGTCAAATGCTTTTGAGATTTAGAGAATGACCTAAACATTGTTTGACAAAGTTAAGGTTCTTTAACAGAGATTAAGGTAATTTGGAGAGTTTAAGGTTGTTAGTTCTCATGGTATTTAGGCTTGTTTTAGCCATTTCTTGAGAAGGGACCTTTGTTAGCATGATATAGGGGTGTCCAAGCCTCTTTTGAGTCATAACATGAGACCTAGAGTGATTCTAAAGTTGTATTACATGGTATACTTATCCAAACCTGTTTCAAGCTTTAGTTAGTCTTCCAAGTCATCAAATGACCCTTCAAACATCTCATATGAGTCAAATTGCATTGTAAACCTTTGGAAAAGGGCATGTTTTGATGTCACATTGAAATGAAGGTCTTAAAAGGTCTCCATAACGATCATAATGTGATTTTGAGACAGTTTCATATGCATAGATAGGTCCTTTTTGAAGTCAAACACATTTTCCATTCACCAAATGGGCCCCACACATTGAAAATGACTCTCTAACTTCCCTCCATCCATACCATTTGTTTTAAACTCATCTTTGGCTCCTCTTTTCCTTCCCTCTGCCCTCCAATGGCTTATCAAAGCTTCAAACTTGGAAAAAATGCAAAAAAATAGGGGTTTTACAGGGTTGTACGAATCTATACGTTTAGGTCTGTATAAAGGGAGGTCAGACACTTCATGAGGGTTCATCGTAGATATCTCAAAGAAGTTTCACGTCCAAAATATGCAAACAAGCCAAAAACCATTTCCCTTTGTCCATCGAGCTCTTTGGTAGCTTTGGATAACTAGTGAGGGTCTTGCTCGGTACGTAGAGGAGAGAGAAGATGGTGACTTGAGCTCTTGGCCAAAAGAATGGGGTCTAATGGCCTTCCAATCCTTGGCATTGGTTTCCAGATTGATCCCCTATGATTTATGAACGAACTTTAAGAACTCAAGCAACCTAATTTGCATTCTTCATCCACACAAGGTTATCTTTGCAATGGTTTTAATGCATTTATAGTTTTTTTGATGCAATCAATATTTGTATGTGTCTTCCACGAGTCCTCACAATCCATCTCCATCATCCCCCACTATTAGTTCACACGTGTGGTCCCTAGAGAGCAAGAAAACTTATGTGATGTCACATTTGCAGGTTACATGGCAGTGTTTCTTCATGTTGCAGAGCCTTTAGTGCATAAAAAGGAAGTGAGTGGTGGTTTTGAATTCAATGGTGGGTTTGTTGGATTCCATTCAAGTATTTTTTTCCTACCAAACATAGTTGAACCACCAAATGATCAAATAACTCCTTCATGTCTTACTCAAATATGATTTCCATGTGTATAATGTGATCCCCTTACAAGTGTGAACAAGGTGTCACTATAGTGACTATAGAGAACCATCAGGTAGGTTAAAACATGCATTGGATTCATCTTATGTTCATAATCTATATTTTTTTCCTCCTGCTCCTCGTTGCCCTATACTCAAAACCCATTTTCCTACTTAGCCTTTAAGAGACAAGCCCTCATTTAGGCACCTACAGGGATATTTTGGCAAACCAAGCAAATGAAGTGTTGGCTACTAGGATGGGGTGTGGAAGGTAATGAGGATTATTGAGGAGTCATAAGGACATATGAATAAGTATGAGAAGTGGAGAGTGTGGGGTCAAATAGAGACCAACACCATCAACTCTCCTTAAGAAGATATGCTCAGTCATGCCTTCAATGTAAACAATATTGTGGCTACAAATTTGGAGAGGCATCAATGGTGTGATAAGAATAAGGAGGTTTAGAAGTTTAAAAGAAGTAATGAAAGGTCATAAACACGTTGGTTCCATTCAAGAGAATAATTAAACACCAGCCTGCCTCTCAAACGAAACACTCACACAGTCAAGAAGCCTAGAAATGTCATCTACAAGCCTAACTGTAAAAGAAGGGCAAATTGATCAAAGGAGCCCTTTCTAGGGTGCCTTGAAATGTATGAAGAGAAACAAGATTAACAACTTCATAACAAGGGTGTGAATATTAACAAGTGGGGAGAGTATCTTCATGAAGGAGAAGCTTATCACCCACACCTACTTAGTTAAGACACAAGACTGCCAACTACAAGGAAGGACACATAAGAATGTTAAAGCAAAGGAAACCTACATGGTGGTGAAATGAGAGAAAGGTAAATACGTCTCCTAACTTGTCTTCAAGAGTCCTTAGTCTCAATTAGATACTCTGGTCTCTGCAACAAAGTTAAGCATCTTGACAAGGTAGTAGGCCTAGTGGGCATAAATAGGCAAACACAGAATAGTCGTGAGAAGGCAAGATAGTTGAATGGAAGATGGGTTAATCAAGAAACTCAGGAGACTATAGAGATAAAGAGACCTTATGCAATATTATTTCAGATATTATAAACTAAATAATAAAACAACCCAAGGAGTCCATTTGGATAATTTGTACATAGATTTGAGAACACCTATAGGCAAGGTCATGAGTGCAAGGATGGAAGTGTGAATACTATTCAAAGAGGTGAAATACAAGAATGAAAGCAGGGTATCTAAATTATTCTCTTAAGACTCTCAATCTACAGTGAGCTTTGGTCCTTTGAGATAGACAAAAAGAGGGTTTAACAGCCTAATTAGGCTTATTAGGCCTAAAACTGACTTCCCAGGCCTGTTCATATAAATTGAAGACATCTGCATGTTTAGTGGTTGTTTGAGGCCTATAATCATCAAAGAAGGAAGTAATAAAGGCATAACAAAGGTTTCTAGGATAATGAAAACCTCAAGTTGAGGAAAGAAGGCATTAAATCAAGCATTAGGGCTACATAGGCCTAGTTATTCATAAACCCTAGGCAAGAATGTGAAGGGAGTAAATAGAGTAGAATTGAAGGGAGTCTAGTCCAAAGATGTTACCAAGCAATGAGAGAATATTGCATAAGGATTCTAATTCCATCAACACTATAGATAGCTATAAGAGACTACTCAGGTCTCCAACACTATTGTTAAGCACTCTATTGGGCCCCTTATTTCTGTATGTAATGATTCACACTAGCATGGAAAACACATCAACATGAGTTATCATTTTGTTGGAGATTTTTCAATGATGTCATGGTGATGTCATGTAGTGTCAAGGTGAGTGGATGAAGTGCCTTGATAGTCTAAGTGACAATGACAAAGTGTGAAATGTGTTTGTCATAGTATGCTTGAAGTATGCTTGGTTGATCTTCAATTTTGTCATGGTTTGAGATGATTAGGGATGAGTTTAAAGTATTGAGCATGTGCAATGGGTCCTCTTAGTGGCAAAGAATGATTGGAGAGCTTCTGTGCATGAGTTGAATTCACTTGGTTATTCATTTTGTTCATCTAGGCATAAATGGGTTTGTAGTAAAATAATCTGAGGCATTTTGATGTCATGATATCTCACATGTGTGAGGGTTCTAGGAGCTACTTGATATATGGATGGATTCTCCTATATGAGGAGATCACATGGTTCAAGTTTTAGATCATGTGACTAAACACAACCAAAGTTATTAAGGTGCAAATTTGGTCCCTTAGATAAAAGTGCACTAAGTTCCAACACTTAGTCAATTTTCAAAGGTAGATCTAATGGTCCACGTTTCTGCGTATCAAAGATTGATGACACAAAATAAATCTGAGCTCAAATATGTTATTTATCTAAGTATAAGAAAGAGCTAAGTAAGGATTTTGGTGATGGCATATCTCACACACATAGATGTTTCAGGAAGAAATGGTCATATGGATTTGCTCATTATTTTTCCTAGTTTATATGGTTCAAATTTGAGAACATGTGAGGTAAAAGATATGACTGTGTAAATTTGGCCTTCCAGGCAGATAGCAATGGTCCCATACTTAGTCTATTTTACATGATGTTAAAAATCAAGACCAGATGGAGATTTAATGGCTCGTGGGTGATTGTATAGTAAAGATATATGGTGTGTGTTGAGTTAAATGAGTCAAAGTGTTTGTTAGCTAACGAAGTTAAATATCAAGCTCCTTATAAAAGGATCGATGAAGCATGTGTGTTCCAAGGTGTCAAGAAGCAGCAAGATGAGGACAAGTGTTCAAAGTTTAACATTAAGCAAAGGTAAAGATCAAGCTTCTTCTAAGATATAATAGTAAGTAGATGTTCATACATATACAGATCAATGGTGCATATTGAGCGATATGATTTCAAGGTGTCCAATGCTTAGCATAGATAAAGACTGAGCTACGTATAAGATATTGATGGAGTGCATTAAGTCAAATAGTCAAGATGAAGATCCAATGATGAGTGATGAAAATTAAATGTCAAGATACTTCAAGTAAAATTGACTATGTGTGTTTAATCTAAGATGCAAGGACATAATATGAGGACAAAGTGTTTGAAGTTTAACTATTACCGTTGGGATTTGAATATTTGAATTTGCAAAGGAAAAACTAGTGCTCTATATTTTGCCTATAAATTTTGATCTAGGACAAATTTCTTGATGGAGTAAAAAGAAAATTTATATAAGACTCCATGGTGCATCCAAAGAATCTATTTATAAGATGTGAATGTATGTAAAAACAAATATATTAATCTCTAAAGTTGACTATATGTTTGACTATGTCCTACAAGTGACCCGAGAAGATTGTTCAAGGTTGTTTTGATGTTGTTTCAATATATCATGATGAATTAGCTATTGGGTAGTGTTTGAGACTTCATTAGGATGATCTATGTGGTATTTGGAGGTGTGATCGATCTATATTGAGTATGAGCAATTGATAAAAAGTTGTCTATGTGTTCATTCATGGTGTTCCTATGTACAAGGCTACTGCGTGAGTAGATTGAGCATATACAGAGGTGAGCAAAGATGACTGTAATCATTTGAGGATGTCTAAGGGGACATAAAGAGTGGACCCATGTATTTTAAAGTGGTCTCATGTTCTTATTTTTATCTATGATGTGCTAAATGGGTGAATTGGTCTCTATGAGACCTATAAGAGCTACAAGGGCCTAACTAAAAGGTGTGGTTGCTTAAGGGTGACCCATTGATGATATGTTCAACCTACAAAGATTATTTTGAGCCATGTCTTGCTGTGATATAATCCTTAAGTGTTAAGTCAAGTCTAATGGCCGACCAAAAAGTTGTTTATCATAAAGTCTCTATATATAGAGAAACCAAAGGAGATGGTTTTTAGGTATGTGTGAGAGGAGTGAGCGTTGACACGATAAGAGAGGAGAGCTAGTGTGCCCAATGGATGGGTTGATGATTAGAGTAGATTAAAGATGGTTTTTATGACCTATAGGTCATGTTTCTGATGTCCAAATAGTGCTCTTACAAGTTGAGGATGAGCAAAGAGGTCTAGAGTGATCCAAAAGGATGTTTTGGATGTCTTGAGGGTGAGTGAAGGATAAATGGTGTCTGTGTGAGCTTAGTGATTGATTTGAGAGATAGATCAGAGTGTGAACTAAGTGAATGACCATCTGGTCATGTTTTTAATGTGGTGATAGAGTTGTTATTGAGAAGTGAAGAGTGATCCAAAATCTGGCTCTTAATGCATTGAGTGTGCAGAGTTGAAGAGAGATGATATACTTTGTATCTCCATTAGATTGATAGGTAATCAATGTTATAAGAGATTTTATGCTCATAGGTGTTGTTGTGGATACTCAACATCTAGGGGTTTACAACTTCCTTTTAAGGTGAAACTTGCTAAAGGTCTAGTTATTGTGGCAGCTCAGGTAGACAGGTGTAGTAGCTCTTTGTGGGATTGTAGTCTCACTAAAATAAAGGATGGTAGTTTCTTGATCATTTGTTACTAGTCTAAATAATTTCTTGTTATTATAAGATAGTAATCCAATTATAGGTTCTAGTGTGTTTTCTCCCCAAGAATTTTTCCCACATATGTCATGTGTTATGTGCTTGATCTTGCATTATCTCTCTTGTTCATTGCTAGGAATGATGTGTATGCTTCATGAATGGTTTTGGTAACTGATTAAGAGTTTTGAAAGGTTTGAAATTGAATTTGGATTATTTGGCCTCAATGATTCACCTCCCCCCATCTCAATGATTATATCTCTAATAATTGGTATCAGATCAGGTTCTTTGGTAAAGGCTTGACAACTTGAAGGTGATCCAAGGTACAATATGGGTAGTCATCAAATGCAAGGAGATTTATCTACTGATCAAGAACCAATGTTCAATGGATCCAATTATGCTTTTTGGAGTGCAAGGATGAGGACATACATTATGTTCTTAGGGTTTGATGTATGGAAATTCATTGTGTATGGTTATGTTGCTCGTACTAGTCCTCCATCTAGTGCTACAAACAAGAAGTTATTTGAGAATAATTATAAGGAAATTAATGCCATTACTTGTGGTATTATAGAGACTAAGTTCACCAAGGTAATCCATTGTAAATCTGCTAAAGAGACATGGGACAAATTTCAAATCATTCATGAAGGAGATTCAAAGGTTAAGTTGGCAAAGTTGCAAACTCACCGAAGACAATTTGAGAGTCTTAAAATGAAGGAAGAAGATTTTGTGGCATCATTTTTACAAAGAGTTGATGAGATTATGAATATCATTAAAGGTCTTGGAGAGAACTTTGAAGAGGCCATTCTAGTGAAAAAGGTATTAAAGTCTCTATCTCTCAAGTTTGATCCAAAAGTATTTGCTATAGAAGAAAGTCATGATCTTACTCACTTGAATATGGATCAATTGCATGGCACCCTTACTGCCTATGAGATGAGATTAAATGATGATAAACCACCAAATAAGGAAGCAACATTTAAGATAAAAATGAAGCCAAAGAAGGTCCAAGGTAAGAAACCCAAAGAGGATGAGATATCTGACATTGACGAGGATGCATTAATTACTTTGATTACTAGGAAATTGAAAATAGGCTCCAAGAAGTATAAGGGTAAACTAACCTTCAAATTTTTCAACTATGGAGAGATCAGATATTTTGCTTGTAAGTGCCCTCATAAGCATGAGAAGAATGATGATGAAGAGAATAGTGAAGGCCAAGATGAATACAAGAAGATATACAAGAAGAAAGGATTCATAAAGTATAACAAAAATAAGAAGTCCTTCAAAAACAAGAAGAGTCTCTACACCAAAGAAGATTATAGCTCATTAAATGAGAGTGAATATAGTGACTTAGAGTATGATCATGAAGATGATGGTCCTATTGAAGATGAATCCCTATTCATGGCTGAGGAAGGAAATTGCTTATATCAAAAGGAGTCTACTTGGAGTGATTCTGATGTTGATAGAGATGAGGTGGACTGTGAGACTAAATTGATGAATGCCCTTAAAGAACTGAAGATTGAGAAGAATATTAACAAAAAGATGAAGTCTCAAATTTGGACTATGAGGAACAATCTAGTGTGTATGACGCAAGAATGAATGAAGATACCAAGGAGCATGAAAATATGGTTAAGCATCTTAGTTATCAATTGGAAATTTTGTCTACAAGCTTGAAATCCAAAGAAGATGAATGTTTAAGGTATGTAATTGAAAATGATTCATTAAAATTTGAGTTAGAGAATACATCTAATAAGGTGAAGTCATTTGTGATATTTTAAAAGAGCTCAAGTGTTCTAGACAATATTATGAGTGGTCAAATTCATGCTAGTAATAAGACTGGTCTTGGATATGAAGAAGAACAAAAGAATGTAACTCAAGATAATATGAAGACTAATGTGAACAAGGTTAATCATACTTTGAAGACAAATCATCAAACAGGGAATGAAGGTGCGAGTAGAATGAAGACAAATCATATCATATAGCCAAATGCCATGAGGTATGCAAGTTTCAATGGTTATTGGTACACATGTAATCAATTTAGGCATAAAGCTAGAGAATGCAAGAAACCTGTTAGAAATGATTTTGGATGGAACTATGATGGGGGTCATCAGTCAAAAGGTCTGAACAAAGTTAAGTGCTTCAACTATCTTGATATGGGATACTTTTCAAACCATTGTCCACATAAGGTTAGACAAGGTGAGTCTTCTTCAAAAGAGGAGGTTGTTTTGTTTATCATGACATAGGACACATTATAAGTTTCTATCCAAACAAGGTAAGACAAACTGTGTTTCCATCAAGGAGTATTGTTTACTACAACTATGAGAAGATTGGCCACATTACTAGGTTATACAAGAAAAGGCCATTAAGTCAAAATAAGTTCAATCAGGCTCCCAGAGAACAAGGAAGAAGACAAGTTAACTCATGGAAACCAAAGGTGGTAAGTGTGAGTCATGATGAGTCTACAGGTCCAAGTAATCTATTTGCTATGGTGAAGAATGCTTCAGAAGTTGAAGAGTGCCAAAGGATCTCATTGTCAGCTCATACTGTGAATGAAGAGACCAAGTTCAAGAAGAAGACCAAGGTAATGGTTGAGGATAGTTCTGAGATGTGTGTGGATCCAAGTGAACATCTTTCCATTTTTGAGCATGTATCATGCAAAGAACATCAATTTTCAGTGCCTAGTGATGAGGTTCCTAACTACAAGGTGGATTCTTCAAATGAAAAGGTATGTCATGAATTTATGTTGTCTCCATGTATTATCAATTTAATCCTAAAATAAAATGAGAATATTATAGTGGATGAGCATGTTGGTTCTCTTAATCCTAAGAGGAAGAATAATAATAATAAGTATCAGATGACCAAAGAGGAGAAGGAATATGAGGAGTTGTGGGCAACTCCTGGTTTCACATTGTTCTATGACATTGTGAAGTAGGGTGTCTCTACCTATGCTTCTTAGAAGACATATTTCTTGTGGAGAAGCAATTTTTTATGCTCAAGATCATACTGCCAATTAGAGAAGGTCAGTGGTTAAGGGGGAGCAAGAAGTTCACCAGATTGTTTCATAGATTTGTGAAGGAGCTATAGTACAGGGTCAAAATGGGTGTTTCTAGGTGGCTTAATGAGATTGATGGAATGTCAAGAAGAGTTTGGTGCTCAAAAAGGTTTGTGAACTTCTTTGTGATATGTTCCAAGTGGTTCTATGTTTTGATGATCATGTTTGTGCTTTTTGGAGGTTTTTATGTGCTCTCAGGTTTATCTATTTTGTTGTAGGTCAAAAGCCATGGTATAAGAAGTTAAGGTTCCCAAAGGTATGGAAGCTCAAATGTTGGTACATAAATGAATTATGGTTATCTCTAGGTGTACAAGAATTTTTAGAGGTGGGCGTTGAATAGAAGGAGGTTTGTTGACTCTATTTGTTTTGAGATTTTAGGGTTTTGAGCTATATTAGAAAAGTGGTTTGCCTTATGATATGAAGTCTGAGGCTTCTTAATAAGTTGAATGGGAAAAATTGGTTGTCAAATAAATCTTCACATAGATTTTAAGGTTTGTGGTTTTCAAATTATCCATGTTTTTGTCAAGATGGAGGCCTAATTAGCTAGTAGGTTTGTGAAGGAAGTATGTAGCAGAGGATGAGCTAGGTGATGGTAATTGGTGTGCTTCAGAGGGCATATGAGAGTGCTCTATATATTAAGTTTCAATTATTGATAGTGTGTCTACTAAAATTTATGGGATTTATAAGTTTTAGGTAGGGCTATAAGGAGACTAGACATGCCTTGTAAGAAGAAGAGTGATTTTTGTTCATTTTCTCCAAAATAGCAAGGCATGAGTGTTTTAAAGAGAGTTCTCAGGGTTTTTTTAGAGCATGTTTCCTATTTGGTGAGTGGCATGAAGTTCTGTTGGTGGTCTTTGTGATAAAACCCTGTATGGTGGTTCTTCATGGTGTGCATAGATCTGAAGATGATAAGGAGGTGTAATTTTTCAAAAATCTTAGGGGGAGTTCCTCTTAGATTTTTCTTGTTAAGTTCCATCAGATTTCAGTATTTTTGTGAGTTCTTTCTTCATTCGTTGTAGTGCTTGGTTGAAGAGAGTGTTGAAATGAAGCAAGAGGAAGTTATCAAGGCAAGAAGAGATAGGCATAAGGTAAGGGGGAGTTTTTATTATCCTTATAATATTGTCTTCTCTTTTTGGTAGTCTTTTTAGGTCCTCAGGACTAATTGGTGCCCACTTTGTCATTATGTCAAAGGGGAATAAAGTTCCTATTTTTGAGAGTGCTTGAGTTGAGAGAAGGAAGGTGAGTTGTATATTATTTTATGATGGGTGTTGACATCAACGACAAAGGGGGAGATTTTTGGATAATTTTTAATGATGCCATGGAGGTGTCCAATTGAGTGGATGAAGTGATTTGATAGTCTAAGTGACAATGACAAAGTGTGTAATGTGTTTGTCCTAGTATGCTTGAAGTATGCTTGGTGGATATTCAGTTTTGGCATGGTTTGAGATGATTAGGGATGAGTATAAAGTATTGAGCATGTGAAAGGGGTCCTATCAGTGCTCAAGGGTGATTGGAGAGCTTGTGTGCATGAGTGGAATTCACCTGATTCTTCATTTTATTCATCTAGGCATAAATGGGCCTATAGAGAAAAAATATGAGACATTTTGATGTCTTCATATCTCACATGTGTGAGGTTTCTAGGAGCTTCTCAACATATGGATGTATTATCCTATGTGAGGAGATCACATGTTTCAAGTTTCAGATCATGTGACTAAGCATAGCCAAAGTTACTAAGGTGCAAAGTTAGTCCCTCAGACAAAAGTGCAGTAAGTTCCAACACTTAGTCAATTTACAAAGGCAGATATAATGGTTTGCATTTCATCACATCAAAGATCGAGAACATGAAATGAATCTAAGCTCAAATACGTTATTTGTCTAAGTATATGAAAGATATAAGTAAGAAGTTTGGTGATGGCATATTTTTCACGTGTTGATGTTTCAGGAAGAAATGGTCACATGGGTTTGTTCAGTATTTTGCCTAGTTTATATGGTTCAGATTTGAGAACATGTGAGTGAGTGAGGTAAAAGATATGATTATGCATAGTTGGCCTTCCAGGCAAATAACGAGCTAAAAGATACGATTTTGCATGATGTTAAAGATCAGGACTAGATGGAGATCTAATGGATTATAGGTGATTGTATAGTGAAGATATATGGTGCATGTTGAGTTAAATAAGTCAAAGTGTTCATTGGTTAATGAATTTAAAGATCAATCTCCTTATAAAAGGATCAATGGAGCGTGTTTGTTCCAAGGTGTCAGGAAGTAGTGAGATGACGATAAGTGTTCAAAGTTTAATGTTAAGCTGAGGTAAAGATCAGAATTATTCTAAGCTTTAAAAGTGAGAGGATGTTTGTACATATACAAATCAATGGTGCCTATTGAGAGAGATGATTTCAAGGTGTCCAATGTTTAACACAAATAAAGACCAAGCTACACAAAGGAGATTGATGGATCACATTAAGTAAAATAGTCAAGATGCAGATCCAATGATGAGAGATGAAAGGTAAAGGTCAAATTACTTCAAAGAAAATTAATAGTGCATGTTTAATCTAAGATGCGAGGACACAAGATGAGGGCAAGGTTTTCAAATTTTAACTGTGATCATTGGGATTTGAATATTCGAATTTGCAAAAGAAAAACTAATGCTTTTTATTTTGTCTATAACTTTTGATCCAGGATGAATTTATTGATGGAGTAAAAAGAAAAGTTTGAGAGGACTCTATGACACATCAACATAATCTAGTTAGAAGATCTGAATGTATGTATAGATAGATATTAAGCTCAAAATTTTATTATGTGTTTGACCATGTCCTACAAGTGACCCATGAAGATCGTTTGAGTTTGTTTTGATGTTGTTTCAATATATTATGATGAATTAGATATTGGGGAGTGTTATAGAATTCATGAGGATGATATATGTGGTATTTGGAGGTGTGATAAATCTATCTTGAATATGAATAATTGCTAAAAATTTATCTATGTGTTCATTCATGGTGTTCTTATGTACAAGGCTAATGTGTGAGTAGATTGAGCATACACAGAGGTGAGTAGAGATGACTATAATCATTTGAGGATGTCAAAGGGGACATAAGGATTGGACCCATGTATTTGAAAGTGGTATTGTGTTCTTTTTTTTCTCAATGATGTGCTAAAAGGGTGAATAGGTCTCCATGAGACCTATAAGAGTGACAAGGGCCTAATTGAAAGGTGTAGCTTCTCAAAGGTGACCCATAGATGCTATGGCCAACCTATGAAGATTGTTTTGATCCATGTATTAATGTGAGAGAATCCTTAAGGGTTAAGGCAATTCTAATGGCCAACTAAGAATATTTTTATCATGAAGGCTCTATATATAAAGAAACCAAAGGAGATGGTTTCTAGGTTTGTGTGAGAGGAGTGAGCATTGAAGTGAAGAAGAGAGGAGAGGTAGTGTGCCCAATGGATGGGTTGATGAGAAGAGCATATTAAGGAATGTGTTTATGACCTATAGGTCATGTTTTTGATGTCAGAATAGTGCTCTTGTAGGTTGAGGATTAGTGAAGAGGTCTAGAGTGATCCAAAAGGATGTTTTAGATGTCTTGAGAGTGAATGAAGGATAGATGGTGTCTGTGTGAGCTTGGTGGCTGATTTGAGATACATATTAGAGTTTGGACTAAGTTATTGACCATTTGGTCATGTTTTTAATGTGTTGATAGAGTTTTTGTTGAGAAGTGAAGTGTGATCCAAAAGGTGGCTCTGGATGCATTGAGTGTGTAGATTTGAAGAAAGATTATATACTTTATATCTCTATCAGATTGGTAGGTAATCAATGTTCTAAGAGATATTTTATTCATAGGTGTTGTTGTGGTTGATCAACATTTAGAGGGTTGCATCCTCCTTGCAAGGTGAAAATTTCTAAAGGTCTAGTTATTGTGGCAGCTCAGGTAGATAGGTGTAGTAGCTCCTTGTGGGATTGCAGCCTCACTAAAATAAGGGATGGTAGTTCCTTGATCAGTTGCTACTGGTCTAAATTGGTTCTTATTATTATAGGATAGTATTCCAATTATAATTTCTAGTGTATTTTCTCCCCCAAGAGGGTTTCCCACATATGTCATGTGTTATGTGCTTAATCTTGCATTATCTCTCTTTTTCATTGCTATGAATGATGTGTATGCTTCATGAATGCTTGTGGTAATTGATTAAGAGTTTTGGAAGGTTTGAAATTGAAGTTGGATTATTTGGGATCATTGATTCACCCCCCCCTCTCAATGATTTTACTTTTAACACATTTTGAGTGATGATAACATTTTGGCACTTGGCACCAACTGGAAGAATCAACACACACCTTATACTAACTGGTAGGTAGCTAATTAATTCCAAGATTTTTAGGGCATCTTCTAGGTTGGGAAATACATGGAAACTATAACTTGAATGGTGCAAGGTTATGGAGTTATCAAGAATTATTACAAAGGTTCCAACTCAACACTTAGTATATGCACTCCACCCTAGCAGAGATTTTATTGAAAAGTTATAAAAAGAGCTCAAACCAAGTGATCTAGAGATGTGAAAATGATATATCAAAGCTCTAACAATTTTAGAATGCTTTGCATACATTATAATGGATGATAATATAATTAGAAGTATCATGGATGCCATTAAGGCTCCACCTTTATACACCCAAGCTCACCTATGAGCCTCTAGGCCTTTAAGTAGTATAAGCTTGAATGTATTTCCTATTATGAAATCTATATTATTTAAAGCTTGGATTAATGGTGATGAATTTTTGAAGTAAACATGATGTTTATAGTGTATGCACCCTTTGCATTGATATTGAATGTGATATTAATTGTAATGTTGTAATTTCCATGCATTTATGTTAAGAGATGTTTATTTATGCTTCTTATTGCACTGTTAAATAAATATTGTGTGATGTCAGCCATAATTATAGGAAAAAACTAAGTGTAGAGAGGGTCATGCACCAAGTTCTCCTACCTTTTCTAAGAAGCACGAGCATAGTATGATCAATCTCATTGAAAGTAGCACTATGACCCATCAAGCACCAATAAGATGCTAGGCTAAACTTAGCAAAGTCTTGCACTTGTATGACTAGGAATAATCCACATAATGGCTTGTGCCTATAGACCACTAGGATTAGCCCATAGAAGGATTGCACATATGAATATACTTGAAACCTTCTTGAAATTGACCAAGCCCTATAATTCATGACTTGTGCCATGACACAATTAACCCAATGTGGCCCGTGGTTCCTTCTCAATGATGCTTCAGGTGAGCACATAAGGTTTGCGCCTTATGTGAATTGATGTCAGCACAATCGAGTGTAAAATGTTGAGAATAGAAAGACAATCCCATGTTTTCACCTGGTTGTAAGAAGTTAAGTCTTGACTAAGACAACCTATTGCACTTGTATTTTATATAACATTTTGGTTTCGTTGCTGAGACCCATGTTGAATTTTGTCATTGTAATGGTGCGAAAGGATAATGTATCAACTCTCCCTTGAAAAAATTGAATGCTAGTTGTAACATGTGGAATATAGCTTTGTACTAAAACATCCAACCTACAAAGGTTAAAAGCTAAGGAAATGGGTTTAGAATAAACTATATGATGCTCTTATGAGGTATTTCTCTGTGAGTTGACTGAGCATGTGTACCAATGGTTCATTACATATTCAACCCATAGAAGATGAAGCTATGGATAACACTATGAGTGGAAAAAAAATTTCTTAGAGAGGATTGAGACCCTAGATGCCACTTGGACTAGAATAGTAAATAAATGGTGGCAAGGAGAACTAAATAATTACATGCTTAAGTAAGCAGTTTCAACATACTTTTGCCCTGAGAAAGAAGAGTATTAGTTTTTATGTGAACCTAGAGGCAAGTTTGTGAAGGAATTCAATGTAATGCTCAAAAATATAATGGTTGACTATGACTTTGAGACTTTAGGGATGGAAGGCTAATGTCCTTTCACGTATGAATAGTGAAGAAGGGGAAAAGGGGATGTGTATGTGAAGCATAATGGAAGGGGATGAGTAGATTGACACTTGAGAGCTCAAAAGGTAGACCTCTAATGAGAAATGGAATAGACTGATGGAAGATTCAAAACTTGGAAGTGCCAAGAGAACCCATAGTGAGAAAGAAGGGAATGGGGAAGGATCTCTTAAAATATAGTATCATAAGGAGGAGAGATATGATGAAGTGATGGATCAAGCTCAGTATTTGATAGGTGTGGAAACTATTGGGTTCCCACAAAACTTGGTGATTGAAGATACATTTGATGTTGTAGACACTATAAATTCATACATTATGGTTCTAGGTGTTGCATTACCATATAAACCACACCTTGGGCCCTTTAAATACCATCAGACCATTTCCCAATGCCTTAACTACCAATCATTCATGTAAGTATCTAATTTTATCCAGTTTGACCTCTTATACCTAACCACCGATGTCAGCCCTTGACCACTGATAGTTGACCCTTAACCATTGATGGTTACTTAAACTCCACCTCAAGAATGCATGATCAAAGGAGTTAACTGTAACTCACTCCTTGACTACCAACTGTCTAATTTTAGTCCATCATTTGCATGATCAATGTATGATAGACTGTTTGTTAAATTATTTGTTAATCCTTTTTTTGAACTTTTTCATTTTAAACTCCTTCGCTCTATATTAAGAGAGGAAGAGGAGGATCGTGGAGGGGTGGAATTCATTCAAAGGAATTCTAGTGTGGGAGATTCTAACTCTTAAGTAAATCCAAAATCTTTCCAGTCGAACCAAAACTAGACAAAGACTTGGAAGGCATTTAAACATCTCCACATAAATGATTTGGCTACCATCACTCTACCCACATAGCTACAAGCTCATAAGTAGCTTCACCTTCACTCTAGGACTTCTCTAGGCCATCAAGCTACACAAAGCTAAGTATCTTACTCATGTTCTAAGTTCATCTATTTAGTTTCAATAAATTTAGAGTCTGTATCTACTTTCACCTCTCCCCAAAGTTCTATAACTCTAAGCACCCTCCTCTCCACCAAGTACCCTCTGACCATTCTCAACCATATAGAATACCAAAACCTTGAGCTTGTTACCTTTGAAACCATACCTTTATCCTCATGACCAACCACTAAATTCAAAAGACCTTATACAACCCTTCTACAACTTGCCCACAATCCCTTCTCCACCCAAATCCAATTTGTCAAAAACCCATAGTGACCACCGATGATCAACCTTGACTACCAATGATCACCAATCAACCACCTATGGTCAGCCTTGACCACTGATGGTCACTTGTAGACCACCGATGGTCAGCCTTGACCACCAATGGTTATATCTAACCATTGACAGTCACCGTGTAAATCCTTTTAAACAAAAAAACAAGCATTTATCAACCACCAACCTCAACCAAAACCCTTGTTTATTAAACTATGTCACTACATAGACTCAACCTG
Organism: Torreya grandis; assembly: GCA_037957365.1. NCBI lineage: Eukaryota > Viridiplantae > Streptophyta > Pinopsida > Cupressales > Taxaceae > Torreya > Torreya grandis. The sequence goes on from JARHVA010005026.1 coordinate 1,072,321, forward strand.
ACCATACTTGAACCATACCAAAATAGTTTAGCATTTATTTTAATGTTGTTTTATTAAAACACATTATTTATTTAAAAGTATTTATTTCTTTTAATTAAGTACTTTCATTATGTTATGCAGTCTTTCTTATTAGTAACTATTTTAACATTAACTTTTCTAAAAGGTGGATTGATAGCATCCAAATAAGTCATGTACTTCTTGGATCTAGATTTCTAGGCAATCCACAAACCTATCTAACTAACCAACCATTTTCTATTGTCTTTCTTTATCTATAGGTCATCCTCCCAAGACAAAGAGGAGTATCCACAACCATCTAGATCATGGAGTGAAAACCAAATCCTAGTTCTACAAACCTCACCCTTCTTTCAAGTTTTACTCTTTCTAAAAATAAATAAATAAAAAATTTAGTAAAACATTATAGCATGCCCAATGGGACCTAGTTGTATCTAGGTGCTTTTTCTTCTTGTTTTATGCTCGTTTAAATGAAATCAACATTTCTTTTGGGCTTATAATTAACTTTTCATACATTGTTTGCTTTCATAATCAACTCACATACCTTAATTAACCAATTAAATTAACCATAACCTCATTTCTTTACACACACAAGACCAAACCACTTACACAAAATCAAACATCATAACACTTGACCTAAGTCCTGACTAGGGTTTCATCTCCTAGCAATAAATTTCACCCATTGGCTATCCCACTTGGACGTCATTACCAAGGGGAAAAACCAAAACTCAATTCTCTAATTGAGTTTAATCTTTGGCATCCAATATATCTTGGCTAATCACCTGATACACTTCTCACTATGGTGTGTGAAGTGAGGGGGTAGGCCCCAATACCAAGCCACGTATTGATTTCCAATACAAACCCCTTTGAGCACCTAAACTACCTAAAACCAACCATAGACTTATTTTCTAGTATCTATTTCACAACCAAAGTTAGGTCACATATTATTTCTAACTTAAGGCATAAGCCACAAGCGAGACAAAAAAAACCTTAGGATTTAATGTGCTTTAGTGTGTGTTTTATTTTCTTTGACTTTTTCTTGTCTTCTCTTTGTTTTAGTTATGAGTAATCTAACCCCCTTGGAAAATTTTCCACTATCTTGCCTTCATCCACGTCATCTCTATTGACTTGCTCAATAGGGAGCCCTCTTATATTTCCTCTAGGAGATCTTAACGTTGTTAAACTCATAGAAGACAACCCTCTTGCCTTAGAGTGTTACCTTGCATTAAGAGCTACTTGTGCTCCCAACCTTAGCTACAACCAACCCAACCATACCTACAACCAATCCAACCTTACCTATAATCAACCTAGCCTTACCTAAAATCAATCTAACCTTACCTATAACTAACCCCATCTTACCTATGGCTAACCCAACCTTTCCTATAACCAACCCAACCTTGCCTATAACCAACCCAACCCCACCTATAACCAACCCAATCTCACCTATAATCAACCCAACTTTACCCACATGCAACACAAACTTACCTATGATCAACCCAACCTTACCTATAACCAAACCAACCTCGCTTATAACCAGTCAAACCTCAACTACCACCAACCAACAACCTCTCAACAACTATTTGATCATCATCATAACCAACCAACAACCTATCAACAACCATTTGATCTCAACTATAACCATCCAATGACCTATCAACACCTATTTGATAGTTTTCATAACCAACCTCAACCTCAACCATACCAACCTCACCAACCTTTGGATTACCTACCCCAACCATCATATCAATTACCTAAAGCCCCTTTGAGGCAAACCCCTTTATCTAAACACCAAGACTTGGTCCATCTTCTTTGTCATCCAACTAACAACTATCAACCCACATTTCTTATATTTTCAATCATACCAACCTCATCAAATCACACCAATAACTACCAACCAAACCTTTTCAACCCACAAAGTTTATAAAACCTACCCAAAATCTCAAGTCAACCCACTTTATCAATCTTACCCAACCTCTCAAAGCAGCCTATCTTATCAACCTTACCCACCTTATCAACCTTATCAACCTCCCCAAATCAAACCAACAAATACCTATCAAATCAGCTAATTTTATCAAACCTACCTAACCTATCAAGTTTATTAACCATGTCAAACCAACCAACTTCATTAAAGTAACCAATTAGCTCATAACCTCAAGAGCCATTGGTGCACGCTCTTCCTAAGAAGTATACCCCACTAGGGGAATCATATGCCTCAATCCTCAATAAAATCTTGAAGGATTTTATCATTAGTCTTCCTCCAATCATAACCATTAACTATTTTCTTCCAAAACCAACTTGGTTTATAGAGAATGAGTTTTGTACATATCATCACACAAATGGACATGTGGTAGACAAATGTGGGTTTTTTAAGATTTTTGTCCAAAACCTTATCGATCAAAAGGAGGTTCCAAAGGATACTCTCTATATTACCCCCAACCTAGCCTTGAATGTATTAAGACAATCCATCTTTAAACCTCTTCCTACACCCATTGTTGTGAAAACCCATAAAAAAACCCTCAACAAATTGAGGTCCCTTCATTAGATTTGGTACTTAGTGAATATATAACTAAGGAAACCATTATCGAAACCCCAACCAATCCACTTGTTGATCAAGTGAAACCTTTTCAACTTCTTTTTGTCATCATCACTAAGGAATAATCAACCTTAACCCAACCACTTATTGACTAATTAGAACCTTCTCAACTTTTCTTTAAAACTATAATTAAAGAAAACAACCTACCTCTTCCACTTATTTTTTTAGTGGATCAACCTCAAACCAACCCACCTCTTTCACTTCCACTTTTACTATATCAACCTCAAATAAACCTACCTCTTTCACTTCCTCAAAAAGTGGAATCAACCCCAATAACCATACCTATTCCACCTAACTTTTTTGTGGAACAATCAAAGCTACCTCACCCTTTTTGCTTCCTATTTTAGTGGAGAAAACCTCAACCTAACCCAACTTACCTCTTCCACCTCTAATTTTAGTGGAGCCAACCCAAACTCAAAACACCTCAACTAAAACCAAACCCATTCAATTCCTCTATAATATGTTCATTTTCATCTGCCTAATGACATTGTCTTTGGTTTGATTCCTTTTTGAATAGGGTCAAATCTTTGTCACCTTACCTCACCAATCACACCAAACAAATAATCAAACCAAACCAACAAACCAAATCAACCACCCATATTACCTCCCTCAACCTATCAAACCAACCTCTAAACTAAATCAACCAACTATGATCAACCCAACTTTTGACCCAACCCTAACCAACTTATCTATTAACCCAAACTAAAATTAACTCTTCATTCAAGATTTCGTAAATCTTTTCCACCTCTTTATCTAGGATACCCACACCATGCCTAAGCTCTTTCATTGTGATAATCAAACATTCTTGTCCAACCTATCTTTATTATAGGATGGTGTTACAAACTCAATACTAGACCCCAAACCTACCCAAATCCAACCTAACAACACTTCCCTCACCTTAACATCATAGAGGAAATCCTGCCTGAACCACCACCTACAACTTGAACTCCAACGAATAACTAATAATTAACAAACTTTAGAAGGTAAATGAAGTCCTCTTCATCCTTCCTAAACCCTCTTTACTAATCAACATCTTTACTTAGGAGTCTTTTGTCACCTTAAAATTAATGAAAATATAATCTAGGGGAATTCTCCCTTCAAAAGCTTCAACCGAGAAATAAATTAAACATTAACCAATAACCAAAATAAACCTTAACCTTTCACTTACCAACATTAACCAATGACCAACCCAACCCTTGGCACGTATGCCTCAAACTACACCTAGCCTAACACCAAACCAACCTTAAACTTAAACAAACCTTGACCAACCTTTTAATAATAACCCAAACCAACCTAAACCAAAAATTAAACCCTAACCAACCACCATCAAGCCTAAAATCCAACTCAAATCCTAACTATCATCACCTAACCAACCTTGCCTCTTGCTTTGTCAACCATCCATGAAAGGCGCAAACTAGGAGAATTATCCCTTTAAGAGGTTTTGTCCATTTATCAACCCAAAACCTTGATTTAAGCAAATAACCAAACTAACCCTTGATATTTTTGCCTCAACCGACACTTAGCCTATCCTAGCCTAGCACCCAACTAACCTACCTTACCAATGTTATCAAATCTATCAAGCCAACCCTAACCTTAACCCAACCTTTTACCTCAAAAGTCTTCAACATCAACCACATATTTTGGGCCTCTTTTGCTTAAAACCTAAATTGATGGAAGTCATTGTTGAACCATCACCAATTTATCCTTAGACCTCTTTTACCTTTCACATCTTAACCATCACCAATCTTTGATAAACCATTGCCAATCAACTACTAGTTACTGGTGATCATCATAACTAGAACCTTACCCAAAACCTTGCCTTTTCCCTAGAAAACCAACCCAAACCAACACCTAAACCTACTAACCAAACCAAAAACCAATCACCATTGTAATCCAACTAAAGTCTATCAATGATCACCTAACCAACTTTGTGGAGATAAATGTAATCATTTTGTTTCATTTTGCCTACCTAGCCATCGTCACTCCAACATCTTTTCCATGCCTAATCTAGCGTTGAAAAGTATTTAGGGGACCTCTTTACTCTTGATTGGCTTAAACCATTTACACAAGTATGGATCTGGAGCATATTTGAGCTTGAACCCCTCAAATGCTTTTCATTCATGTCCATTTATTTTGTTAAACCAAGTTCTTTGTCATCTTGTGTCTAACTTAAGCTCATCACTTATATTCATCCACCTTCATGTCCTTATTTTAAGGACACCCAATTAAAATAAGATCATGTGATTATCCATCACAACTTTATCCTAATCTTAAGCATGGGTATCCTAGATCTGCCTATGACATGATTCTGATAGAAACTTTTTGTCCCTTATAGGATGAATCTCCATGGTTTTTGTCACTTAAAACCTCTTTTACCCATCATTCACCTTCTTGTGTTATGTTTTTGCCTCTATAAAGGAAAGCCTTTCAACCTATATAGACTGGTTCATGTCTAATCTAGCATAACATTAAATTTAGGATACCAAATATTACTTGGATCAAAAATCTCGAGCATTACAAACTTCTCCCTTAAAGAATAACTACCCAAAACTATAAAAAAATGCTTAAAAAGGTAGACTGATCCCTCAAAGGACAACTATCAACATAAACAAATCCAAAGCTTAAACCACTCCTTTGATGGATGGCTAAACCAAATATTTATAAATAAATCTTTTGGAAGCTTCCTGCATTGATCAACTTACCAAACTCATCAAATAAAAAATATAAAAAACCATAGTAAAAAGTAAAAAACCAAGCAATCCTTAGAAAGCTTCAATTTGCTTTCATGCAACATTTGTAGCCTTCCCACATCAATAAATCTACACTAAAATTAGAACATGGACTTGTCTATAATGGTTCTTAGGTCACCTACAGAAGGGGTAAGTCATCCACATAATAAGGTTTCACTATCATCCATTCAACTATCATTTATCTCCACCTTTTACCCTCTACTAAATCAAGGGATTTTGAGCTTACTTGACACTACTTGATCAAGCTACTTCTTTTAACCAAATGAACTAACACCAATGCAATGCATGAAAGGGAATTTTGTTCTTAAGCCCACTCATCTTGCCATTTTGGTCTTTTCCAATAGGAGAATTTATCAACCTCCTTATACTTTCATGACCACTTGTTAAGGCGTATGTCTTCCATCTTTGAGTCATTGGAACCCCAACCACCAAATTTACACCCTTTTATAAAAATGGGTCCCTTTTTACCAAACCAAGTGGTACACCATATTGAGGTAACCAATTTGAACACTACCCAACCAAAAATTTTCAAACAACAAAACATTACCTACCAACCATGCACCCATTGGAGAGCACCTTCTCAACCAATAAACCAACCAAACCAATTAACCTCAACTTGGTCATTTTGGCTCACCTTTCACACTTTTTGTGACCAAACCTTGCCTTGGTCATTTTGACCACATACCTACCTTGCCATACTTGATAAATTTGTGTTACTTTTGTGCCCAACCATTTAGGTACCTTAGAGCATGACCCTTTATAACCCTGACACTTGTGACCGCTTTTGTCTTCTCAAGATCACATCTTACTTTTGGATACCTACAAATACATTGACCTTACCTAGGAGACTTGATTTTATAGGAGTAACCCATATCATCTTTGCCTAATGTTGTGGCCTAATTACCTTATCACTTGTCCTTCTTATACCAACCTTATTTTACCAACTACCTCAACTATGGAAATTTAGTCTATATACAATATATGATATCACACTTAGTCATATTTTATACGCTTATTCATGCTCAAATGCCAAACTAACCAAACTAACCTTATCACCCACCTATCCAACTTATCAAACCTATGGCCCATTCTATTTTCTCAAGCTCACCCAAATTTTTGGACCCCTAATAATATGATAACCTTTTGCATGGTGACTTGAGTTTATAAGTTCACCCATATTAGATACACCTAAATGTGGTGGTCTGGTTCACTTGTCACTTATCCTCCTTACAGTAACCTATTTACCAATCCATCCATCTTACCATTTTTGTCATCCATTTTTCTACTTATCAAACCCATAACTAGCTCTGTTTCAACTCATCTAATCCTAGTTTAAGGGGAAACACCTCCTCCCATACTTGGGGCATCCAACCTCTTAACAACCTTCTATTTTTGTTTTATAGCTTACTGATACAAACTACACAACAAAAAGGTGAAAACTATAGACACCAAAAATTTGTACACTATGGATCTAGGTGTCACATTACCATTTAAACCACCCCTTGGTACCTTTAAATACACTAAAACCATTTTTCAATGCCTTCACCTCCAATTATTCATAAAAATGGCTAATTTTATCTATTTTGACCTCTTCTACCTAAGAAATTATTGTCAACCCTCGACCATCAATGGTTGACCCTCTACCACTGATGGTTATTTAAACTCCACCTCAAGACTACTTGATCAAAGGAGTTAATTATAACTCATTCATTGACTACCAGCTATCTAATTTTATTCCATTGTTTGCATGATCAATGCATGATAGATTGTTGGATAAATTGTTTGTTGAACATTTTGTTGAACTCTTTAATTTTAAACTCCTTGGCTCTATATTAAGAGAAGAAGAGGAAGATTATAGAGGGGTGGAATTTATTCAGAGGAATTTTGGTGTGGGATATTCTGACTCCCATACAAATCCAAAAGCTTCCCAACTGAACAAAAACTAGATAGAGACTTGGAAGGCATTTTAATATCTCCACATAAAGGATTTGGCTACCATCACTCTAACCACATAGCTCTAGGTTCCCAAGCAGCCTCACATTCACTCTAAGAATTCTCCAAGCCATCAATCTATAGAAAGATAAGTATCTTACTCATGTTCTGAGTTTAGTTATATAGTTTCAATAATTTTAGAGCCTATATATACTTTCACCTCTCCCCACAACCTCTCTGGTATCAGAGTTCTGCAACTCCAAACACCCTCCTCTCCACCAAACACCCTCTAACCATTCTCAACCATATGGAATATCAAAACCCTGAGCTTGCTACATATGAAACCTTACCTTTATCTTGACTACCAACCACTAACTTCAAAATACATTATATAACCCTTATGCAACTTACCCACAACCCCTTCTCAACTCAAATCCAATCTATCAAAAACCCATAATGACCACCTATGGTTAGCTTTGACTGCCAATGATCACTTATCGACCATTGACAATCATCCTTGACCACCAACGGTCACCTATCAACTATCGACGGTCAGCCTTGACCTTCAATGGTTACACCTATCCACTGACGATCACTATGTAAATCTTTTTATTCAAAATTGTAAGCATCTATCAACCACCAACCTCAACCAAAACCCCTATTTCTTAAAATCTATCACTACATAGACTGAACTTGACCACACCTAAACCATACCATAAGAATTTAGCATTTCTTGTAATGTTATTTTATTAAAATACATTATTTCTTAGAAAGTATTTATTTCTTTTGATTAAGTACTTTTATTATGTTATGTAGTCTTTCTTTTTAGCAACGCTTTTAACATTAACTTGTCTTAAAGGTGGATTGACAGCCTCCAAGGAAGTAATGTACTTCTTAGATCTAACTTGCTAGGTAATCCACCCACCTACCTACCTAACTAACTATTTTCTAGTGTTTGTTTTATCTAGAGGTCATCTTCCCAAGACAAAGAGGAGTATCTACAACCGTCTAGGTCATGAAGTAAAAACCAAATCTAGGTTCTAAAAATCTCACCCTTATTTCAAGTTTTAATCTTTTTAAATATAAATAAAGAAAAAATTTAGTGAAACAGATGTGGCTGCCCCCTTTGAACCTACAGTGTACACTCATGCACTAGATCCCCCACTTGAAGAAAGTACATAAGTGATAATTAACCCTATTATCGATATAGATTTTAGATGTTTTACATACTTGGAGTGTAATTTTTTTTTTGAATAAATTAATTCTTACGAGGAGGTGAGCATAACTACTTCTAGACTAGTAGGCACTAGCTCACCATAATAGAATTTGAGAGCAAGTATACCAGTTTAACCAATGTCAATACCACAAAGTGGGAAACAACCCTCAAGAAGTGGTCTAATGCCATAAGTAGTATAGTGCCTTTGACATCAATGGTGCTAGCATTAATGATGGGACCAATGCTTAATCTAGTAGTTAGAGGCGTTAGAGGGCCACTACCAAGATAAAATCTAGGGGAAAAGGACTTCAAATCCTAACTACCCCCATACTAAATCTATTATAAAATGACCATGCATTTGATAGAGAGTTAAAAATGACATAGAACATGTGCTAAAGTGTGAACTATAGTGGTGCACTTGGGGCATAACCCAATCAGAATGCAAGGCAACCCAATTTGTAACCACTCTACTTGATTGTGCCTATACCTAGTATAGGAAATTTGACACTAACCATGTTATGATTGACTATGATACCCTGAAGGAGGCATTCCTAAAATAATTTCACATTCTAGAGTTTAAATAATAGAGCATCACCACACTCAAAGAGATTACCCAAGGACTCTTAAAAAGTGTGTACCTATATGATGCAAGGTTCAAAACTCTCCTCTTAAAGCTCCCATATGATATTCACCCCTCCCAACATGCATAATGGTTCATTGGATGGTTACTAGTGTCATTTTGAAGAGCACTTTCCATGAAGACTTTTGCAGACCCTCGTGAAGTGCTTGAATTCACACTCAGAGTTAAAGTAGTTGGAAACACATATATTGGGATCAGTACATATTACATTGATGGCCTTCTAACTCTAAAAGTTTATCACTAGATCATCACAAGATGCTCAAAGTGGATTTTGGTAAATTGACTATGAAGCAAAAGGCCATAATAGGAATAATTTCCCATGAAGGAATGTGCACACATTGCTTCTAAGCCATGAAGACTATTGAAAAGTGCATGATGTTCGTAACTACCCTTTTTTTTAATGCACCATCTAGGTTAACATAACCATCTATTGTAGGTTGTGTGATGCCTACATTCACACCACTACTGATTCTTAGGTGATTGATGAGATGTGTGATAACATGGAAAGAGGTACATGATAGGCCACTGTAATAGTCAGAGGGTAGGATAACCAAGGAAATGAAGGTTATGGTCAATAAAATACAAGATTTAGGATGCAATAATGTGCTAGAGGTTGAGGTGGAACACATGATGGTAGAAGGTTCCCACCCTACTCATGATATATGTGTCACTCAATAGAGCATTATTAACATGACTTCTCTACACATCTCATATGTGGGTATTATTAAGGATCCCATAAGCTTGAAGAATACCTGACCTATACAAGAAGTTACCCAAAGGTAGGAGTGATATAAAAAAAGGGACATGAATGATTAGGCATAGCCAAAGATGGAGAAATGGACCTCGAAGGCATAACTAACCTACACAGAGATAGTCAAAGTGTAGGTAAATACTCATAGTGAATTCACCACTTAGTCACTAGTTATGCCAATACCTGAGTTATGCATAAAATATGGGGATAAGGGTTGCATTGAATGTGTAATGTGGCTTGAACCCAAAGCTACACTTTACCTAGACCTAGTGCACTAAAAATATGTATTGTAATAGGCCATGAGTGTAATCCAAAACCTATAAAGGGAGATCCAGTTAGCATGAGACCTTGAAGCATAGGTTACCACCTCTTGAAGTAAGAAAGATAGTTAGGAAGTGGAGATATAAGAATTAATGAATATCTTACACCTTTTGTAGATAGAGGAAATATTTCCCCTATTGAAGAAATTTATCTTAGACCATGTAGGATAGAAGCCAGTTGAATTCATTATGCCACACATAAAGAGGGCATGAGAAGTTTGGCATACACAAAATGTAGAGTATGACCAATAACTCCTCCTAGATGCCATAATTGATGGATGGTGTGTTTTTGAGTTCCGTGTAGACATAGGCATTGAGGTCAACATCTTGACCAAGAATTCTTGGGAGAAAATGGGCAGTCCAACCTTGAGGCCTTCCCCTCATGTAATTTTCATGGCCAATAAGACTTGGGTGCAGTCGATTGGAATTCTGAAGAGCATAGTTGTAGATATCATAGGTGCTGAATTATTCTCTAAATTTGAAGTGATCGAGTTGGAATAACAAGACAACTACATGACATTTTTAGAAAGGCCATGGTGCTATTCAAAAAATGAAAATATTTACTTCAAGAAATGTTACATGACATTTGAGAATGGAAAGGAGAGGGTAGTTATACCCCTCTCACAGGACCAAGGACCCATAATGATGGGAGTGTGGATATCAATGATGAGATCAACCACATATATAACATCATGATGCAAGATGCTGAGACACTAAACCCAAATGATCAAGGAGTGATTTCTTGAGAAGATGGGAAATCAACCTCAAATACCATTGACATTGCCTATGACTAATGGGTCAAGGAAGCATATGAGATAACTAGTTGAAGGTGTTTTTTGGTACATGCAAAAGCACCAAAACTAGTAAGGATAGTCTGGGTCTAGATTAATCATGCTTATAAAGGTAGGTCCCTTTTGCCAAGAAGAAGGGAAAGAGATTGTTTCACCTTAGTAAGGGAAATTTTGTGATGCTCTGAAGATATGAGGGGAGTAATCCAATATAATATTACATCTGAGATGTCATATCATGCATCCTAAAAGAGGTGGATAGAGTGGGAAAACTAGTGTATACATTAAATAGCAATGCCAGTCTTTGGTGGGAAGTGTAAAAGCTTGGCTTGCCAACTTGGTGAGATATGAAGGTAGCCATTTACACTAGATTTAGGAAGAGTAATGAGGACCTAGACATCTCATCCTACTTTAAAATTTTTGACCTTATAACACATTTGCTTCTTTATGAAGAAACCTAGATTGTTTATGGCAAAAATGCCCCAAGGTACCTATGGGTGTACGCCTTATATAGAACCTCAAAGACTTAGGCATGAGCATGTTACATTGTCAATGAGACATTCTACCAAACAACCAACTTGGATGAACTTAAGGAGTGGTTTATCCACACCTTCTCCTTTTCTTCACAAAACCTTGAAGTGATTGAGACATTGCATCTAGTTTGAAAGGTAGTGTTTGAGGAAACTATAATATTGGAAGAGTGCTTAAAATATATATTTAGTAAAAAGGGGTTATTTTTCCCAATGTTCTTTGAATATCAAACCCTCAATAGTGACTTTTATGATGAGGATGATGAAACATGGAAGGCATACAACTAGATAAAATTGACAGGCAAAAGGATGCTAGTGTGCTAAATTGAGGATAACGCTCTAAAAGAAGAAGACCCTACCCAACTCTGGATAAAAATAACTAAGGGAAGAAGATAGGCTGAAGATTCACACTAGGAAAAGAATGAGCCTTACCACACACCACTGAAAAATGACAAAGGTATATATCATCTCAGAAGGAGAACCAAATATTGTTACTCTAGGTGCATATTGGTCTAACACAAAGCTAGCATGTATTGTAGACCTCCTAAAGGAATGTTAAGACTTATTCCCTTAGAATTATTGAGATATGAAAGGAACACACCCATCCCTTAGGAAGATGAGCATCAAGATAGTTGATAGTGCAAGACCTATTAATAAGCGACATTACAAGATGAACCCCAATATTTATGCCAAGGTCAAAACAAAGATTGATGGTATGCTAGCTGCAAGCATAATATAACCTATGAAATATTCTAAATGGTTTAGTTTCATGGTCATCATTATCAAGAAGGATGGGCATATTTTCATTTGTGTTGACTATAGATTATTGAATACTGCCTGTGTAACTAACCCATTTCCAACTCTGTTCACTAATGAAGTCTTGCATGGCATCACATGTTGTGAGATATACACTTTCAATGATGGGTTCTCAAAATACCACCAAGTCCAAATTGAGGAGGACAAGCCCAAAATTACCTTTGAAATAGAATGGTGTTGTTTCGTATACAATGTGATGTACTTTGGACTTAAGAATACACCAGTCATATTCTCCTGAGTGGTGATCACCTCTTTTAAAGACTTCATTCACAAGTTCTCCAAGTTTACTTATATAATTGGACTATGTATGGGCTATTTAAGGATCATTATGACAATTTTTTCTTGATGTTTTAGAGGTTTAGGTAGTTTAAAATATCTTTGAACCTCAAGAAGTGTGTTTTCACAATGCCATTTGGCACTTTTCTCAAGCACATCATATGCAAGGATGGTTTATTCGTTGGTCTAAAAAATATTGTCATCATACTTTAGCTCTACACCCCATCAATATAAAAATATTCCCATTCATTTATTGGACATTGTGGTTAATATAGGATGTTCATAAGGAACTATGCCAAGTTTATAGTGTCACTCAAAGAGATCTTGTGAAAGGATGGCCCATTTTATTGGGATGCACTGTTGGAAGAATAATTTGAGACCTTGAATCCCAAATTAGAAATCATTTTTATAGTACAATTTCTTAAATGGAAAAATCCCTTCCATATCCATGTCGATGTATTTGGTACTATGATTGGTGCCATTCTAGTAAAACCAACTGAATGGAAAATGGACCATGCCAGTTCTTTTATAAACAAAAACCTGACTAAGGTAGAACATAACTAAACTACAACTTAGTGTGAGGTACTTACCATGGTTTACACACTACAAAAGTTCTATAAATATTTATTGGCAACCCCCTTCATCTTCTTCATTGATCACATGTACTTAAGTACTTGGTAAACAAGTTTATTCTCCATAAGTGCATTTATTGATGGATTGTTTTGTTTCAAGATTTCTAGTTCTTAGTCATAGTAAAATATTGAAAACATAACTCAAGTCTAGACCATCTATCCTAAATCAACTCTAGTGATGTGGTGATGCCTATTGAAGATGATAAAGTTGACACATAAATTTAGAGGGTCTAGTACATCCCAAGATACTTGGTAGAGATCATCACATTTATAACATCTAGATATGAACCCCAAACTATGATGACCAAGGAGAAGAAGCAACTCACAATTCACACCACCCCATTTCAAATCATTAGTTGAGAACTATACAAGTTGAGTTGAGATGATGTCTTGCATCGATGTGTCTTAGAACATGAGTGAGGCTTAGTCTTGTAAGAGAAACACAATAGAATTAATGGAGGCCATTAAAATATAAATTTTATGACATTTAAGGTGATATAATAAGGCTTGTGGTGGACAAATATGTTCTAGGACATAAAAGAGTGTGCCAAAACATGTGACATCTACTATCATACAAGAAATCCCAACCACTAGAATGAGATGCCTCTCATCTCCATCCTTGCCCATACACTATTTGAAAAATGGGCCATTGAATTTTTTGGGCCTATTACTCCCATAATGAGGTGCATAGGTGTATAATACATTTGGGTAGCTACATATTACTTCATCAAATGGGCTAATGCAGTGCCAATTAAAGATTACATAGCGACCACTACAATAAGGTTTATCTGGGAAAACATCATCAATTGCTATGGGTGCCCACTTAGTTTAACCAATGAATATGGTGTGCACTTCATCAATGAGACCATTTAAATCCTCTTAACTAAATACATGATATCACACCACAAGATATCACCTTATCATCCCCAAGCAAATGACAATACAAATGCATTCAATAAGAAATTGGGAATGTGCCTCATAAAGATATGTAACATTGGTTATAAAGATTGGGATGACCATGTGTCAATAATGTTATGGGTCTATCATACTACATACAAGTGCATAAATAAGGCTACACCATTCCAATTGTGTTTATCACTGAGGTAGTTTTATCGATGAAATTCATAGTGCCCTCATTGTACATCATGCATATTAGTTGACTAGATGACCAAGAATATTTGAGTACATGCCTAGAATACTTAGATCACATTAAAAAGACATGCACCAAAGAAAAATGGAGACAATAAGTATATAAAACATGCTAAAATTTATTTAATGATAATCATATCAAGTGTAAGGTACTTACTGAAGGAGCATTGGTCTTGTTTTATGACTCAAAGTACCTCAAACACCTAGTTAAGCTATAGATTCGGTAGATGAGACCCTATATCATCCATAGTATATTGGATATTAGTGCATGTAATCTATGCATATTGATGGGTGAAATTATCCTTAGCCATTTCAATGGAAATAAATTGAAGAACTATAGTCACTAGGATGGTGCTTGCACCATCAGACACCGACTCCCTAGTCATAATTCAGTTGTTTTATTGACTAGAATAAAATTTGGTGTAAGCCAAAAATTTCCTTATGTTTGTGTAATTTTTTTTAGGTGAATAAATGTGGCACTTTCAATCCTATAATATAATGTTTATGGTATTTACATGAATAAATCCAGTCGGGTGAGTCAAGCATGGATGCTTTCTAAGTGCTTGAGGCTAGATGCCTAAATTTTTGGGCATGTGAAGTTTTCTAGATTTAGAAATATGTGAGTACAAGTAGACAAAGGGAGGTGCATAAGATTTTAGTGTGAAATAAACTTGGAGAATGAAGTGTTGGAGGACTAACACAGAAATTTGTATGGGGTAGGGAAGGCTGAAGAAAGAATAGATGAAAGCACAAGAAATATACCAAGAAATGGAAGCATGATTGAAAGGAAGCACAACATGAAGGAGAGATAGAACCAAGGAGATTGAAATCATGTGCATGTGAAGTTTTGTGCCTAGGTTTCCATAAAAAAGGTGAAGGTCATGCCAAGTGAATGAATCATAAGAGAGAAATCATTGATATAGCTCACACCCACCCAATGCTTAGTAGGAAGTGATCATTTGAATCAACTATCACTTCATCAAATACATCATTAATAAAAATTAATATGGTGATGATGAAGGCATAAATATCTATAATAAATGTAAATATGGTGGTTTATTTTTATGGATTCATGGGTTTAGTGGATTTCAAGATATTCATGCATCACCACACTATTACTCACTCGCCATTAATGAGGTATCTAAAACTAAGGTATAAAGAGGTGAACAAAAGACTGTAACAAGTTACAAACCTTGAGACAAATTAAACTTGAATAGAGCCAATCATATAACCAAACCAAAAAATTCTAACACAAGTGAAAAAATGAGATCCATCAGCCTAAGCAAGAATGGTTAAACTAAGATAGAGATTGCATTCCATTTGAAATTGGAAAGGAGGCAAGTAGAGAAGAATGAGAGAGAAACTAGGAAGTAGAATTTTTGTAGGATGTCAAGGCCACCACTAATAGTGCATGAAGCTTGAGAGTCAAGGTCACAATCATAGACCCCGTGATTGTGAAGAAGTGACAAGCAACAATAAGGGCTTTGATAAGATCAATTGACCATGCTTTAATAACACCTAGTTCATAATGGGAAAGAAGAGGTTAAGTTTAGGTCTACCCTAGGTATAGAAGGATACCAAGAAGGCAAAAAATATAAAATAAGTAGTCTTTATGAAGAAATAGGTGCAAGAGGTAGAAGGTGTGAGCATCATTGTGGTAGACTTGGAAGCAACTATAAATCTTATATATAGATAAATGTAGTTCCCCCCTAAGTTCATAATGGGGGAGACATGGGTATCCTTTGCACACATGTGTAGATTGAAGGATTACAACCATCACACATCAAGAAATGCATAGGAACTCAACTAGGACTAAATGGTTGATATAGGAAAGTAGGCATGACACTATTAAATGTCTCTATCCAAGACAAGCTAGTAACCACTGATGTGACCTAGTTATATGAGCTACCAAGTTTTGGTAAGCTATATGAATTGGTGTAATTACTCTTCTTGCATATCTATGGTGATCATTTTTATTTCACAAGAAGGTGCATGTGGATATCAATGCACCTCATCAATAGGATCACAAGACTTCTAGGCATAGGAGTGGACATCCACTAAATGATGGAGGATGATGTCAAGGTGGAGAGGGTTGTGAAACTACTACAAGGTAGGATTCACATTCCCTATTAATTATATTCAAGACCCTAACATAAGGGTAATGGTGTGCCTCATGAGCTCTAAGATTTTACCTAGCAGTGGATGATACAACATCAACAAGTCTTACTTGTGCATCACCCACCACATGGTATAAGGAGAAAAATGCAACATCTCAAAGTTTATTATTGAGGAGATTGTGAAGAATGCACTGGAATGCCACAAGGTGTGTCAGACCTTTAGGTGGGGGTCCATGTTAATATTAATTGTGATGGAAGAGATAAACATGCCTAATGATGATGATGGCAACTTTTGGGTGTTCCCACCACATAATGATTCCCAAAGTTGAATTATCAAGACTTCATCTGCCCACCCAACTTCTCTCAAAAATATAAAACAAGGGTGTAAGGGTGGTACGATTGATATATCAAGACATTCAAGATTGAATGACACATCTTGTAAGAACTCCCCTATCACATGATAGGAATGAAAACCTTTGACATCATGCAAAACTTCTATGTAGGTCACTTGGCATTCATAGATGAGAACCTATTTGGATGGCTCCAACTACCTTATGTATTTTTTGTTAAATTTTGCATAGCGATGCTTAGGAGGATTCCTAATGTGTAGTAGCTAGATATCTTGATGAAAACAATGGATCAAGAAAGGAGTAGGTTGAGGTGTTAGTATGTGTACCTAAGAGCAAAGGCCACTAAGGATGAGGAGGATGACTCTGATTGAATGTATCTCCATCCCTTCCAAAAGGAAATAATTACTGAACACAAATTCAACCTATATTATGAGATGAAGCCACACAAAAAGGGTGCCATTTAAAAAAAATATGATGATCACCCCCTCTTGATAGGTGATAAAGGGAATATAATAATTAATACATAGGAAAAAAACCCCTAAAAGAAGCAGGGAGAGACAGTTGAGGAAATTGAAGAGTGCATCAGGTTGATGATTGCCTCTGATGAACAAGTTATGCCTCCAACTCCTAATAAGTGCATAACCTTCATGTCAAAGACTACTTACTCTAGAAAGAAGTAAAAAAATAGAAACTCTAAGGGACTAGTTACACTCCCAACAATAACTCTAGTAGAAATGGAGAAGGAAGAGACCCTTGCACATGGGATGGAGGAAGATACCAAGGAAGAAGAAAGTGCAAGAATATATATCTTACAAGAAGAAGAAGAAGAAGAAGAAGAAGGAGGAGGCACCAAGGATGTGTGGGAAGCCCTCCAAAGTGGCATAACCATTACACTTGAAGAATCAAAAAATCTGACAAGCTCCTCATCTAGTGAGGAACCCTCCACACCACCTTCATAGATAGAAGAGGAGAAAATAAAGGTGTGAAAGAAAATGGGGTTGAGTGAGGTGGATATTGAGAAGGCCATGGTAGTTAAAGAAAAGTGTAGACTAGCCTAGGAATAAATAGAGGCTAATAAGAGAAGGGCATGGAAGAAAAAGGGTCTTAATAAAGAATAAATTGAGATGGCATTAACACTTGAAAATAAGCATAGATGTGTAAAGGAAAAGGAAGTGACCAAGAAAGAGAATACCAAGAAGGTTCCCACAAACACAGGACTAGTTGTTAAAAAAGAAAAAAAACACCTAGAACCCCCACCGAGAAAGAAGATGAAGATACATAGTAGGCATACCCAAGTATGAAGGGGAACCTAAATAAAAAGAAGCTGATATTAGCACCTCAAAATAGTAAATAGAGATAACCAAGGAACCCCAAAATTAATAAGGTGATGCTATCACTGAGGGAATAAACGTAGAGGTCAACATTGAGAAACCCTAGGAAGAAGAAGCAGATGAAGGTGAAAAGTCTAAGGAATAACCCCTTAAGGAAAAATAAGATGAGTCCTCTAAATAAATCATCAAATAAATTGGTATAAATAGTGAAGAGGAGGAAGGGAAAATAGAGTTGGTTGTCATCAAGAAAGATGGCACAGAGTTGAACATAAGAGAGAAGGTGTTAGAGGGGTAGAAGGATGAAGATGTTTACATGCTTTGACACCATGCCTCTCAAAACTACCACAACCAAGACACACAAATAAATTGCATTTGCATTTGATCACTATATGGATGAGCCTCACTTTGAGGCACCTAGAAAGGCTATTTTGGGTGTAGAAGATCCTGAAGAGGGATATGACTCCCTCCACATAAACCCTCACACCATGAACCTAGTTTCGTTTAGGAATGTGTTTATTAGAATGGCCAATAAGGTTGCATGTATAAATATCATCAATGATGGTAAGGAAATAAAATGTAAGAAACTCCATAAATAATCCCATGAGGAAGCATAGGCCACTAATATCAAACTACAACATCTATGTGAGTGCATAGAGGTGGATGAACAATCCCTTCTGGTTGGCATCGATACTTACAACCTCTCTAAAGTTGATTAGATATGTGTGCTAGTGGAGCAGATGATCCCAAGGATGAAATCCAAGCCTACATAAGAAGAAGAAGAAGATCCCTATGTTGTGCTACATAAAGAGCTTATTGCTAAGCTTGAAAAGGTGGAGGACCTTTTCACAAAACTTTTGGGGGGCATATATGTAGCTGATTCCATATTTTTTAGCTTCTTAAACCAAGAATTAGTCATAAATGTATGCTTCAAGTAGGTAAATGAGGAGAAGGAAAAGTTGATGGTGTAGGTTTACTCTACAAGTAAATTAGAGTGCACATAGATCATGGGGAATGTCAATACGCTAAGCACCCAGATAAAAGACCAACAATAAAACCTAGAAGCACTATTCTATGCTTTACAAATTAAGGCATGTGAGCAAGGAGCGATTTTGGATGGGGTTATGACAAAGGTTAAGGCAAATCTAGAGGCCTTTAGAAAAGATATAGAAAAGATCAATGTGCTTGTGCTTAATGTGACCTCCATCAAAATAGATATCACCGCTGAAGAAATAAATCTTTTCATAAAGGGCTTTGAGGGCTTCAGCACTGAACTTAAGGAGAATGTGCCTGAGTTTTACATACCAAAGACTTTGATAGCCTAGTTCAAGGATGAACTAGATATTTTGTATGGGGTAATATTGGGCCCATTATTTTGGTACATAAAGAGTCACACTAGCACAATAGAAACATTGGTGTGAGTTACCATTTTGGGTGATGATGACATTTTGGCATCTTGGCACTAGTTGGAGGAATCATCGCACACCTTGTGCTAGATGGCATGTGGATAAAGAATTATAGGATTTATAGGGCATATTTTAGGTTGGGTGATATGTGGAAGCTGTAACTTAAAGGGTGCAAGGTGATGGAGCTGACATGAATGATTACAAAGGCTCCTTCTTGACACCCAATGTGTGCACTCCACCCTGGTAGAGATTTTATTGAAAAGCTATAAAATAACCTCAAACCAAGTAATCCAAATATGTGAAAATGATGAAATGAAGCTCTAATAAATTGAGAATGCTCTATATACATTATAATGGCTTCCAATAGAATTAAATGTAGCATGAATTCCATTAAGGCTCTACCTGTATACACCCAAGCTCACCTGTGAGCCTTTAGGCCTTTAAGTAATATAAGTTTGAATGTATTTCTTGTTATAAACTCTATATTATTTAAATCTTGGATTAACGGTGATGAATGTTTGAATTAAACATGATGTTTCTAGTCTATGCATCTTTTGCATTAATATTTGAATGCGATATTAATTGTAATATTGGAATTTCTATGTGTTGAGGTGAAGAGATGTTTATGCATGATTCTAATTATACCGTTAATGGCATTCCTATAAGTATTTATAATGTTAGCCATACTTATAGGAAAAGACTAAGTGTAGAGAGCATCATGCACCAAGTGATATTACTCTTGTTAAGAAGCACAAGACTAGTATGATAATTCTTATTGAAATCAACCCTATGACCCATCAAGCACTGATATGACACTAGGCTAAAATTAGCAAATGATTTCACTTTTATGACTAGGAATAATCCATATAATAGCTTGCACATATAGACAACTAGGCTTATCCCATGTAAGGCTTGCATCTATAAATCTACTAGAAACCTTATTAAAATTGACCAATCCCTATAATTCATGACTTTTGAAATGACACAACTAGCCCAATGCAAGCCTCAGTTCCTTCTCAGTTACGCTTTAGGTGAGTATATAAGTCATGTGCCTTATGTGAATTGATGTTAGCACAACCAAGTGTAAAATGTTGAACACAGAAAGACAATCCCATGTTTGCACCTAGTTTTAAGAAGTTACAACTTGACTAAGATAGCATCTTGTACCTGACTTTTCTAAAACACACTTAGGCTAGGTAATGGCACTCAAGGCATACCTAAGAGAGATAGGGAATAAAATGATGATCTAGATGGATGAGGGAAAATGTAAAAGGTGGAATTTAGATGGAAGATGGTGCTATGTTACTTTGAAGTCACTAATTCACATCTATAGGTCACTTAAGATCTTGAAACTCAGTCTAGGCCTATAAGACCTTAAGCCATCCTTGACCCTCAAGACCCCATCTCCACCTTAGTGGTAGATCCAAACCCCCAAGTAAACTTAAAGATATTAGTATATGTATGGTGATGAATCATGTCTTGAAGAAGTTGTTCTAAGTAGAATAAAGTAGACAAGTGGCAATTTTATTCCTATCATCCTTCTTAAGATCCACTAACCTAAGCTATCATGTGAATTTTCCAACTCCAACACTCATATCTTACATGTTAAGATGACTTAGACCCAATGATCTTAGGGGGAGTTAGGGACACTTATACACTTAATATCCATAAAGGAAAGAGTGGGATTTAGGAGCCCAAATTTATGAACAATCCCTAAGACTAGCATTCCATCCAAAATAATTACCAAGAGCTCAAAAACTACCAAATTTCACTCACAACTCATTATACAAGTTGCATGGAACCAAGAGTTATTTAGGATTTTTGAGGAGGTTTATGGGCTAAACATCCATGGAAAAAGGTTTTGGGTTTGAGGCCTATACTTTATGAACCATCATTAAGATGGTAGGCCATTAAAACCTTGAATAAACCCTAATAAAGACTCGATGGAAGAAAACATAAGAAATTTTCACTCAAATGTCTTGAAAGGGTCTTAAAGACATCTGAACCACATGATGCATTCTGAAGAGGTCCCATCCATGGCACTAGTTTGAATAAACTCATCAAAAACTATACTTTTTCAGGGTTTTAAGCATAATTAAAGGATTTAGATCATTAAGGAAGGTATTATGAGGCATTTTTCACCCTTTAAAACCATAAACTAATCAAAATTACTTTTTAGATAAACTTCTATAGGTCTGTACCATATGACCAGTATATAAGTACTAGTGAAAGGTGACCTAGTCATGTAGATGGGCAAAGTTGTATGAAATGTATTATCTAAAATACATAAGTAATGATGTGAAACAATTTATTATAATTAAATAATATTCACTTATCCATCCTTGGAAGTTTCATACAAGTTTCATGGCCACCTAAGCAATAGGCACTAAGCAACTAGGCCTAATTATCTAGTAGGCCTATTTTGACAAGAGAAGATGTTGGTTAACATGAGGGAAGTACTAAGTGAGTAATTTTATGGTCATTACACCCTTTTAAATACCTCATTGAAGTGATTAATCATGATTTTCATCCCCATAATGGAGGAAAGGGCAATCTTCCAAGCCTACTCAACATGCATAGAGGGAGGTGGGATGCTTGTGACTCATGGAGGCTAATTAAAACATAACTACCAAAAGAGAGATTTATTGACCAAATTAGCATGGGAATTCATTGAATGGGGTTGAACAAGTTTGAAGTAGCCCCACCAGTCCATATTAATGACCAAAAGTCTCATTAAAGGACATCTACTAGCCATACCAATGCATGGGAGAGTTGAAGTAGCTGTAATTGATCTTCATGCAGATTGTAATTATTTATTGGATTAAATGAGGGTCATCATGACCTCTTATCCACACTTCCATGCTAGGATTACCTTCTCTCACCTCCTCTTATTCTATAAATAGAGGCTTGAAAGCCATTATATCCCTCTATTGGGTATGAAGATATTCTACCCAAATTTATAATTTGTCACCTCTTGAGCTAATTCAAGGACTATTTCAGCTTCTCCAATACTATTTTAGTTTGTTATTCTTTTATTTTCATAAGTGGTAGGTTTCTCTCCATTATTATGTCCTTTCCTCACCTACTTGATAGTACATGGTTCTATGTAGGTCACATAGTGTGTGAAGGTGTTAGTGGCTAAGCTTAGAGTGGAAGTTTGATTGGTAAGTGTCTTGAATCAAACCTTCCCTTAATTAACCTCATGTTTTGATATTTTAGTACAACATATATGTGAAAAATTATTTCTTAGAACCTCTATGAGGGAGTGGTTAAGTTCATGTATGATTCATTAGTTTTTTTAAGGTCAAATAGAGCGAATAAATCATATTAGTGCATCACCTCCAGTAGTATAGGTTTCAATTTCATGCATTTATCTATCCCTTTTCACCCCAACAAATCATTAGGTATTAGGAATTGATTTAAATTGATGCACCAAGGGAGATATCCCCATAAACTAGAGGTTTAGCCCATCCATAGGTCACTCATAGCCTTGGGATAATCCCATGTTACCCCAAACTTGGAGAGGTCTAAAAAATCCTCCCCTAAGGGTGTAGTTTAGTGAGTTAAAAGTTATGGGATGCCTAGTGAGACTAGATTCAATAATCTTGGAGCACATTCCATAATAATTCAATCATCTTAAGAAGCTATAATCATTGAAGAAGTAGATTTGAAGTCAAAATTCATGCCAAAAATGCTCATAAGGTCTTCATCCAAGTGTAAGAGTAGTTTGTTATTGGTGGTTCACATTATTTTCCATTTGCCTTATAATGTCTAATGGTTGGATATGAAGAATATTTCTATTTTACATAGCCATATCAGTCATATCATGACCTATACCAGCCCTATGTTCCTTATCACCAATAAAATGTTAAACTTTATGAGTCTTATGTTTAACCTCCTTAAATTTATTATTAGTTCTATATACTAGTCCCCACCCCAAGTATACCTCCTTAGCATCCTTCCTATCCTCATAATTAGTCTTGGAAACATCATGATGCTCCTAGTTAGCGTAACCATGCTCCAAATTAGTCAATTTCAAGCCTTAAGCAAACCCTCTTGGGTTATGAAAAATGCATGTTTGGGATTGATACAAGAAAATGTTATGGTTAGGAAGTTCCTACTCATCTCATTAGGAATATGAGTGACTCATTGCAACAAAATAAGAGAGAGTGGGAATATCTTATGAGAGAGGATCATTCAAGGCTCACTAGTGATATATTGGATGTAGGTGGTCTAATTTAAAGTATAGAGGAGAAGCTAGTGATGTATGAGGGGTAGAAAATCCAATGTCATTAGCTTCATATGCCATTCCCCATTCCATATCAGTCCCCTTTGGATCAACCCATCCTTCTTAAAAGGACTAAGTCAAATGAGTGTCAAAACCTTCTAAATTCTCCAAAAGATCCTCAAGCCTTCCTTACTTGGAAGTCTATTCAAGAGAGTGTGCAAAAAAGGTAATAAGTGTGTGTTGAGAGGACTAAATGTTATATCTCCAGTTAGAATTGGTAGAGTCATTACCTTCCTAATTAGTCTGAGGAAATTTGTGATCAAATCAAACTTGACCTTGAAGCTCACCTATCTAGAGAGGTTAAAATTGAAAATTAACATTTATCTTAGTCAATAGCAGAAAAAGAGCATTGTAATCTAAGGATAAGATACCTTTATTCATTATTTAAGATGTAACACATGTTTCTAGTGTCAAAATCCCAACTTGGAGATAAGTAGTGGAGTCATGGAGAAAGGAAGGTGAGTCAATCCTACACCAAGATGTTGAAGTCAAGGATAAATCTAAAACCATTCAATCCCCATCCCTCCCTCCTCAAGATTGTAAATAATTCCAATCACTGAGGTCCATTCAAGAGAATATGCATAAGGAGAATGAGGTGTTGGTTTTCAAAATTGAGAAGCTTAATGAGAAGAGTGAGGCATTTATAACACAACTAAACTTGACCTCTCTTTTAGAATTCTTTCAAGAATCTCCCATTCCACTTCTTGAAAAGGAGCCTATCCTTAGGGAATCAAATGAAGAATACCAAGTTATGTGGTAGTTGAGGAAGGTAATTTAAGTGAACCTGAGGAAGATATTGCCATTAGGATACCTCTTGGTGAGGAGAAACACATAGTAGCCTTCAAGGATGCAAAAGAGGATGGGATGTAAGAGCAATGTGAGTCACAAGAATAATGTATACCTATTGGCCAAGGAGAAAACCTTGAATATTTTATTGATGACATGACAATCCTAAATAATATGGAAATGAACCACGTATCCAATTTTTAATAGTTTTAGAACAAGGAGACAACTCTCAATAAGTTTTAAGTGGCTAAGAAGGATGCAAAATAACCTTTCAAGACATTCATGAAGATAACCTTGATGTCATTCAAGTTGATCAAGTTGTTTTGATGGATGGGAGAACTTATAATAATCTATTAAAAGTGGAAAAAAGTTTCTTATAATTTCATGAGCATTGTTAAGGAGGGAAAGTTTCAAAATCTTTCTCAAACTGTGTTATGCCTACTCCTACATCAGCTCATATGAAGTAAGAAAGCCTAATCAAACTAGAACCATGTGAAGATCAAGTAAAACACTTGTTTGACATCATAGGACTAGGTTAATCTCTTATTGAATCATGTCATGATCCCATTAAGATTGAAGAATGTAGTCTCACCAAACAAGAGTAAGGCATCCTTCTAACCATGCCATCCCAAGAGGTTATTTCATGTGAAGATGACTTGTTTGATGTTTTTAGACAAGGATATCAACTTCTCATCCCATTTGCATCTATCTCTTCACACTTGGTAAATGAAACTAAATTTTAGTGGTCTCAAGATTCCATGAATCAAGATTCATCCCTCTTGAAATTCAACCCTACAATCATTCCAAAATATCTACCTCAAACTATTCAGCTTGATTAGGAGAAGCCAATGGGTGAGGCAGAAATGACACTGTTCATGCAAAGTAGGCAAGTTTAGAAGGAATATGATTGGGTACTTGATTTAACTAGCCAACTTATGCACCTAAAGATGGATCAAGAAGATCCAATTACTATCTTAAGAGACTATGATCATGCCAACATCTTTAGATACAAGTGGAAGTTCTAGTTCAATGAGAAATACATGATTGGAATCTAGTCAACACACTATAATATAACCTTATAGTGTCATGGTAATCAAACAAGATTCCAATTTGATCCTAGAGGAGAAATAATTTGGGTTCCAATTAGTTTTTATTAGTAGGTTATTGTCTTTTTTCCAATAAGTGTGTCAACACAAGTGTACTGTGTTAGCCTAAGTTGTTTTGTTGTCTTGTCTTATTACTCTTTTAGGTGTTTAGGTGTTACTTTATTATTGTATGTATTTGTTGTGTTTCCTTTATTTCTCATTATGTCTTGTGAATTTTTATAGTCCTTGAGTTATTTAGTTTATTAGTCATGTTGGGTTAGCTCAGTCAAGTAAATCTCTTATCTAAACCATGACTACCATGTATGAGAAAGTTGGTTCTCTATACCAATAGGTTGGTCAACCCCTATGAGTTGCCAAAGATGTTGATAATTTGGCCTCAAAAGCCAAATTTCAATCCATATAATCAAAATTTTTTTTAATAACACCCATAAAATCTTGTACATGGTGATCTTCATGCATTGTGATGTCTTCTTTGGTATCTTTTGTAAGCATTTTAGCATTGTTTGAGGTATGATGGTATAGGCTAGACACTGCTTGAGAGATCCTCATATCATAACCTATTTTGAGTCTTTAAATGGTGTAATAAGTTTTAATGATGGTACTTGGGTTATTAGAGGGGTGTCAAGTGATTTTGAGGTCTATAAAATGACCTAAACATTGTTTGATAAAGTTAAGGTTCTTTAGCCGAGATTAAGGTAATTTGGAGAGTTTAAGGTTGCTAGTTCTCATGGTATTTAGGCCTGTATTATCCATTTATTAATAAGGGACCTTTGTTATCATGATATATGGGTTTCTAAGCCTCTTTTGATTAAAAACATCAGATCTATAATGTATCTAGGGTTGTATTCTATGGTATACTTATCCAAACATGTTTCAAGCTTTAGTTAGTCTTCCAAGTCATCAAATGACCCTTCAAATATCTCATATGAGTAAAATTGCATTGTAAACCTTTGGAAAAGGGCATGTTTTGATGTCAAATTTAAATCAAGGTCTTAAAAGGTCTCCATATCAATCATAATGTCATTTTAGGAGAGTTTCATATGCATAAAATGGTCATTTTTGAAGTCAAAACACATTTTCCATTCACTAAATGGGCCCCACACATTGAAAATGAATCTATAAATTCTATACATATATAAAATATATTTTAAACTTATCTTTGGTTTCTCTTTTCCCTCCATCTACCCGCCAATGGATTTTTAAAGTTTCAGACCTAGAAAAATGCAAAAAATAGGTGTTTTGTAGGCTTGTATGGATTTGTACGATCATGTATGTATAGAGGGAAGTCAGACACTTCATGAGGGTTCATGGTAGATATATTATATAATTTTCACATCCAAAACATGAAAAAAGATCCAAAAACTATTTCCCTTTCTCCACAAGCTTTTTGGTAGCTTTGGACAACTAATCAAATTCTTGCTCAATACAGACAAGAAAGAGAAGATGGTGAATTGAGATCTTAGATAGAATAAGGGGGTAAAATTTCCTCATAATACTAGGAATTGGTTTCCATATTTATCCCATATGATTTATGAAAAAATGTTAATAACTCAAGTAACCATAATTGCATTATTCATCCACACAAGGTTATCTTTGTAATGGCTTCAGTACATTTATAATTTTTTTATGTAATCAATGTTTATATGTGTCTTATAGGAGCCCTCATAGTCCATATACACAATCCACCACTAATATTTCACACGTGTGGGACCTATAGAGCAAAGAAACCTATGTGATGTCACATTTGAAAGTTACATGGTAGTGTTTCTTCATGTTACATAGCCTTTAGTTCATAAAAGGGAAGTGAGTGGTGCTTTTGAATTAGATAGTGGGTTTTATAGAGTCAATTAAATTATTATATTCCTCATAAATATATCTAAGCCACCAAATTATCAAAAAACTCCTTCAAGTCTTGCTCTAATATAAATGCCATGTGTATAATGTGATCCCCTTGCAAGTGTGAATAGGGTGTTATTATAGTGACTATGGAGAACCATCAGTTAGGTTTAAAAATGTATTGGATTCATATTATGGTCATAATATATATTTTTTTCCACGTGATACTCACTTTCATATACTCAAAACCCATTCTCCTACTCAGCCCTTAAAATACAAGCCCTCATATAGGCACCTACAGGCCTATTTTGGTAGACCCAACAAATGAACTATTGCATATTGGGATGAGGTGTGGAAGGTATTTAGGAGTATTTAGGATTCATAAGGACATATGAATATGTCTAATAATTTTAGATATAAGGTTCAAACAAATACCAACACCATCAATTCTCCCTAAGAAGATAGGCTCAGTCAACCTTCAATGCAAATAGTATTGTGGTTGCAAATTTGGAGAGGCATTGATGGTATGATAAGAATGATGAGGTTTATAAGGTTAAAATAAGAAGTGAAAGGTTATAAATATGTTATTTTCATTAAATATAACAATTAAACACCAACCCACCTCTCAAATGAATCACTCACATAGTCAAGAAGCCTAAAACTACCATCTACATGCTTGACTATAAAAAGAGGGCAAATTGAGTAAAGGAGCCTATTTGAGGGTGTCTTAAAATGTATGAATAGAAATAAGATTAAAAATTTCATAATAAGGATTTTAAAATTAACAAGTGGGGAGAAGATCTTCATGAAGGAAAAGCTTATCACCCATACCTATTCAGTTAAGACACAAGACTTCCACCTACAGGTAGGGTCACATAAGAAAGTTAAAGAAAAGGAACCCTACATGGTAGTGAAATGAGAAAAAGGTAAATAATTATCCTAAGTTGTATTAAAGAGTCCTTATTATTTATTTTATACTCTATCCTCTGCAACAAATTAAAGCATCTTGACAAGCTAGTATTCCAAGTAGGCCTAGATAGGTAGACACAAGTCAGTCATGAGAAAGCATGATAGCTTAATGGAAGATAGATTAATAAATAAAATTAGGGGGATATAGAGATAAAGGGACCTTATGTAATATGATTTCAAATATCATAAACCAATTAAGAAACCAACCTAAGGATTCAATTTGTATAATCTACGGGTAGGTCTAAGAACACCTACAAGTAGGGTCATGAGTGGAAGGGTGGAAGTGTGAATACCATGTAGAGAGGTGAAATATAAGAATGAAATCAAGGTATATAAATTCTCATATTAATAATCTTAGTATATAGTGACATTTTGTCCATTTAGATAGACAACAAGAGGGTTTAACAACCTAATTAGTCCTATTAGGCTTAAAAATGACTTGCCAGGCTTATTCATATAAATTGAAGACATTTGCATGTTTGGTGGTTATTTAAGGCCTAAAATCATCAGATATGGAATTAATAAACTCATAAAAAGGTTTAAATTATGATGATAACCTCAAGTTGAGGAGATAAATCACTAAATCAAGCATTAGGGCTACACAGGACTAGTTATTCATAAAAAGTAGGCAAGAATGTGAAAGGGAATAAAGAGAGTAGAATTGAAGGGAATAAAGTCCAAAGATGTTACCAAGCCATGAGAGAATATTTCATAATTATTCTAATTACATCAACACTGTATAGATATATAAGAGAATACTCATGTCTCCAACACTATTTTTAAGCACTTAGACTAGGTAATGGCACTTGAGGTAGACCTAAGAGAGACAATGACTGAAATGGTGGCTTGAATAGTTGAGGGTAAATGTAAAAGTTGAAATTTAGATAGAAGAAGGTGTTATGGTGAATTTTAAGTCACTAATTCACATCTACATGTCACTCAAGATCTTGAAACTGATTTTATGCCTATAAGACCTAAAGCCATCCTTGACCCTTAAGACCTCATCTCCACCTTAGTGGTAGATCAAAACCCCCAAGAAAACTTAAAGATATAACAAGATGTATGGTGATGATTTAGGTATTGAAAGAGTTGTTCTAGGTAGAGGAAAGTAGAAAAGTGGCCATTTTAGTCCTATCATCCTTCTCGAGCTCCATTACCCTAAGCTTCCATGTTAAGTTTCCAACTCCAATACTCATATCTTACATGGTAGGATTACTTAGAACCAATTCTCTTAGGGAGAGTTGGGGAAACTTATACACTTAATATCCATGGAATAAAGAGTGGGATTCAGGAGCCCAACTCTATGAACAATATCCAAGACTATCAACCCACCCAAAATGCTTACCAAGAGATTAAAGACTACCAAATTTCACTTATGAATCATCATACAAGTTACATGGGACCAAGAGATAGTAAAAAAATTTGACGAGGTCCTTGGGCTAAACATTTATGGCAAAAGGTTTTGGGTTTGATATTTGTACTTTATGAATCATCATTAATATGATATGGAACTACACTCCTACATAAATTAATACCTAAATAATTTACAGTAAAATTTCTTGAATGGGTATTGAAGACACCTGAACCACATGATGCACTCTGAGGAGGTCCCATCCATGGTGCTGGTTTGTATGAAAAGCTATGCATACTCATCATAAATTGTACCTTTTTAGGTTTTTGAGTAGAACATAGGGTTCTAGGCATATTTAAAGGTTTCATATGATTAATGAGGGTATTATGAGGCATGTTTCATCCTATCAAACGATAAAATACTCACAATTTTTACTAGAGAATCTTGTGTAGGTCTGTACCAAATAGCCAGTCTGCAAGTGCTAGTGGAAGGTAAACTAATCACCTAGATGGGCAAAGTTACATTGTGTGTATTATCTAAAAGGCATAAGTCATGATGTGAAACACTTTATTAGACCTTAATAATACTCACTTATCCATCCCTAGAGGTTCTATACAAGTTTCATGGTCACCTAAGTAGCAAACACTAAGCAACTAGGTCTAATTACCTAATAAGCATATTTTGGCAACAAGAATAGATGTTGGTTGGCATGAGGGGGATGATGAGTGAGTAATTTTAGGGTCATTACACCCTTGTAATTTCCTCATGTAGGTGATTAGACACACTTCTCATCCCCATAATGGAGGAAAGGGTAGTCTTCCAATCCTAGTCAACATGCATAGAGGGAAGGTGGGCTACTTAGTGACTCATGGAGGCTAATTAGAGTATAATGCACATTTTTAACTTCCAAGAGAGAGAGTGATTGAACAAATTTATATTTACATGCATTTAATTGGGTCAAATAATTAATAATCCTCCACCACTCCATATTAATGCGCATAAGGCTTGTTTAAGGACATCCACTAGCCAAAGCAATGCATGGGAGAGTTGAAAGAGCTATAACTGATCCTCATGCAGATTTAACTATTTTTTGGATTGAATGAGGGTCATCATGACCTATTATCCACACTTACATTCTAGGATTACCTTATCTCATCTCCTCTTCTCCTATAAATTTAGGCTAGAAAGCCATTATATGGATCCCTCTACTCGGTATGAAGAGATTCTACCCAAATTTGTACTTTGTCACCTCTTGAGCTAATACAATGACTGTTTCAGCTTTGAAAATATTAGTTTAATGTGTTATGATTTTTTTATTTGAATAATTGGTATACTTCTCTCCTTTTTAGGTTTTTTCCTCACATAGTTGCTAGTACATGGTTCTATGTAGGTCACATAGTGTGTGAAGGTGTTAATGGCTGAGCTTAGAGTGGAAGTTTGATTGGTACATGTTTTGAATCAAACCTTTCATTCATTACCCTCATTTTCTAATCTTATAGTACAAACTATATGTAAAAAATTATTTATTATAACCTCTAGGAGGGAGTGGCTCATTTTATGTATGGTTCATTAGTGTTGTTTAAGGTTAAATAAAGTGGTTAATCATATTGGTGCATCATCTCCAATAGTATAAGTTTTAATTTCATGAATTTATCTATCCCTTTTCACTCCAATAAATAGTATGTCTTAAGAATTGAGCTAAATTGATGGACTAGGGGAGATATCCCCATAAAATAGAGGTTTATCCCATCCATAGGTCACCCACAGCCTTGGGTTAATCCCATGTTACCCCAAACTTGGAGAGGTCTGAACAATCCTCACCTAAGGGTGCATTTTGGTGAGTTAACACTAGGTTTTGCATTCCATCATCATTGGAAAACCTAGGTTTTTGTATTCCATCTCATTATTTCAACATTATTTATTATTCAATTAGTATTTAATGACTTATAACTTAGGTATATATTCTTTTAGTGGGATTTATATTTAATGAAATTCCCACTTCACTCTAGAGGTAGATACCATGGCATTAAAGAAAGATCCTAAGTTTGTGCTAAAAATATTCTATGATTTAATGTAATTTATGTTATTTAAAAATTCTAGAGTTTGAAAAATCATATATATTTATATTTGATGAGCTCACCATAGGGGCTTTCATTATTATATGCAAGGACTTTGGATGTGGAGACCATGGTGTCAAAGAAAGCTCCCAAGTTTATGTCAAAAGTATTCCACAAATAAATATACCCCCTTATTAGTATAACCCCTTTGATGTTGTTTTAAAAATCAAAAACATTTAAAAACACATACTAGTGACTTGAAACACATTATATTATCCTGAGTTTGAATAGGCATGCAAGTGGCTTGAAACACATACTATTATCCTATGTTTGAAAAGGCATGTCAATGGCTTGAAACACAATCTTATTAGATATTTTATGGGTCTAATACCCTATAAATTTGTGATCAATAAATGGGTTCAATATCATTGAAAACCTCATGGTTTTAAGTTAGATGGAGCGTGTTTTTATTCTTAAGCATGGTATTTGGTATGTTAGGAGTAGTTTGTTGGGTTTTTTCCCTTGATCTAGAGACCTTGTTATTTTTTATAAAGATAAGATTAAGGTCTCAGTTTGGGTGTAACTCCCTAGTATGCCTATACATTTATGTATTTTCATGGAAATAAATTCCAAATCCTTAGGTCAATTTGAGTGCTTCAAAACCAATAGGTTTTATTCCACTGGACTTCAAAGAAAAGTTTGTATGGAAGTTGACCTTATACAAGACCTTAGGGAAACCATTGAGATACAAGTTGGAAAGAAATGTTTTACTAAATGAGTGATTTATATCAATTTACAAATGCCTGATTTCACTGATAGTTATTTGAGCATAAGGTAAGAGATTAGCTTCTCATAGTTACTGCCAATCCTATGGCTAAGACACCAACTAAGCATGAAAAGCCCCAAGAAGGGTCCAATGATAATTGACAAGTTGTGGTCCAATATAATAAACAAAATAATTGAAATGTTAAAGCTCTGACTACAAACCCTAAGATAGTAGGGGTTGTTTTTATTTCAAATCTTTTTATAGTGGCTCAAACAAGGGTTACTCAAGCTCTTTATGTTAACCTTAGGCCAATAGTTTCAAAAACTCCACAAGCAACTAATCTATTATTTAAGACATAAGATTCTTTGAATCTAGTTAAATTTTTATAATTCAGAAGAGTATCATAATCTAACATTCTCCTCATCAACCACATCTCCTAGGGAAATCCCTCTTTTTCTTTATCGATAGGAAATGTGACACTTGTGGAGCCCTTCCCTAGGCACATAGGAGAATGAGTATGTGTAGTAAGAGTGGTGACTAGTGAAACATGTATAATTTATTATTAGTAGTTAAAAAAAATGTTTTTGAGTAATACCTTTGTAGTGCTTGAAGGGCATGATGGTGAGACAATGAACCTTGATAGTTACAAATATATTTTCATGGAATGTGGGTGGGTAATTGACCTAGCCCACAATTGCATGGTTAAGGCTAGTTGTTGGTAGTTTCTTAAATGCATATGTTATGTTTTCAAGAAGTTAATATTAATAGTTTTCCCTTGTATATGGTATTTAAAATGATTTTTTCTAATGCTACTTATAACATGTCATGTTATAATATGAGATGTGGTACAGTCATCACTTTGATATCACTAATTTTTACTTCACTCGTAATATATTAGGGAGTGGATCTATCTAACCATGCCACTTGGATGGTTTTTTATCATGACAAGTGTTCACTTGAGCTGGTTAACCTCTAAAATTCTAATGATGTCATAGAAAGAGTGGCACTTTGATGGTAACTAGTGTTGGTTGAATATTTTGTCAATCAACATACTGATAAACAAAATAGGTCTGATTAGCCAAAGTAGGAAGATTGGTCATAGGGGGCTAATCTCTCCTCTCATTAAGGGAAGGTTCCCTATAGATATGCTATATATTATATATAAAGAAAATAATACTCAAGGGTAGGATAAAACATCCATCTCTCTTTTTTTAGAGATGATGCATGCAAATCAACGGAAAAACTCAAGGGAAATGATAGAAAACACTCCTCTTCTTTCATAAGTAATATTCAACAAACCATAAGAATACTCTTGGTAGTAAATGCAAAAAGTAACCAAGGACGTAATAACCAACAAATTGAGATGTAGCACAAAGTCTCCACCTGAATTACCCAAGAGTGAGATACGAAGGAAAATGAGGGCACAAAGTTGTCCCAAGGTCCTTTACACAGAAATAAAAATAAAACACACTGAAGACAATTATGGGGGCACAAAGTCTCTCCACAGTTGACTTCAGGACACCTTCCTAACTACTTTCGCTAATTTTGCTTGTTGAATTAAAGGAACAGAAAATATATTAAGGAAAAAGACATAAGAATAGTTTCCCCAACAACAAAGATATCACAGCACAAAGTTTGAAAAGTCACTTGCTTTCTTATTCCAATAACAAAATATGATCAACAATCTGAGTTCAAAGTCTCAGTAATGCCTTTCAATTTGGGTAGAGTTTCATTTTTGATTGTCAGAAAGAGATCCATTTACAATAAAAGAGAGTCCCTTATATATCCTCTTCAAGAAGGACTTGGGAATAGTAACACATCATGTTGTATTGAATTCTATTAAGAAGACATGCTAGAATTTAGGGGCATTTACCCATTTACTTTTCTCATTACAGAGAAATGGGTAACGCCATTGAATGTTTGCATCCTTCAATGTCTACCTAGCAATCTGATTCTAGAAACATATCTGATATGCAAATGTTTCTAGTCATTTTTCATCATTCCTCCTTTTTTATTTATTTGAATCAGGTCCTAGATTCAATTTGATGCTCTATTCCTTAGTCACTTTCTGCTGGTCTTTAGCAATTAACACATGGCACATTCCACTGCTAAACAGGTGAAGACATGTGGCAACTTCCACAGGACTCTAAGAAACATTTATTAATAGAGGATTTGAAACTTATTAGAAACTCAGAATTGTAGGTGTAGACACTTATCACTCTCTGCAGAGTTACAACGAAAAAGGTGGCAGGTTCTGCTTGCCTCTTGAAAATCATGTGAAGGATGACACGTGGCAGATTCCACTAAGCTTTTAGCTACCTTTGAAAAGTATTTGGGAGTTATATTAGTTTCTCATGGAAGATGACACATGGTAGCTTCCATTGCATTTGATGAGAGACATGTGGTAGGTTCCATTACTTTGATACTGTGTCTTAGTGGATGACACGGGGCAACATCTACTATGACTTTGACGAAGGACACATGGCAGCTTTCATCACATTTTATAAACACTATAGAACTATGCAAAACTCATTTGGATTCATGTAGATGATGCCACTTGGCATGTTCTACTTAACTTATAAAGGAAACATGGTGGATCCTACGGCTCTTAGAAACAAAATGAAATGAGGCTCAAAAGATGACACTTGGCAGCATGTTGAGTTATGGAGCTAAAAGCTTCAACTCTTTACAAACAGGTGGAACAGGAAGGTTGCTGAGATCCAGGATCACCGGCATCAGCAACAAGACCGACGTCGGTCGTGACCCAGTGCAGAAGGCCACTGGCGACGGCAGGGAGTCAGCCGACGTCGGCAGAACTAGACTAGCAGGGACTGACGTCGGTCGCCTGTGTGTTCCAGAACTGCTCGTTACACGGATAGTTAGTTAAGTGAATGAAGTGTTTGCATGTAAAGGCTAGTTAGAGTCTTTGGTTGCGAGGATAATTGTCTAAATTAAGAGTCTAAGTTAGTGTTTGAGTTAGGGATCTATTTATAGACCCATTGGCATGTATTGTAATTAAGGCATGAGATAGAAAGGAAGGCAAATAAGTTGCTTCCATTGTAAGATCATTGAGTTGCAGGTTGTTACAAGCTCATAGGGGATCTACAGGTGAGTATGGTTTGTTGAATTATAGGTTGCAGGTTCATGGGAGATCAACTTGAAGTACTTTTGAGTGCTTGGTGAACTGGCAGGGTTATTACTGACTAGTTGGAGAGGAGAACACCAATTTTATTTGTGAGTTGGTTGTTGGGACCATTTTTTTTGTAGGAGAGTGTTGTGTGAGAAGAATTATTATACACTTGAGGTGTGGCAAACCTTTTTAAGGTGAAAGCGTGTGGCGGCTCTTTGTTGTATTCTTTTCTGTAAAGTGTTAATACAAGATAGTGTATTGTCTCTCATAGTCTGTGCTATTGGTGAATTCTAGTTATTTGTGTTTCTGGTTATTTCCGCATTTATAATTGCTTATATTTGGTAATCATACTGTGCTCTTTCTGAGGAGCAAGATCCAACAAGAGGAATCAGAACAGAGGTGTGTTTGTTCTTGGACTTCCCTGACAAGTGGTATCAGAGCTTCAGGTTGGGATACTAACAGATTGGATTAGATCTAGTTAGTGTGTTTTGATTACAGGTACTCACAGGGTTTCTGTTTGAGTGGGAGTTGAGCAATGACAGAAGATAGTAAGCTACGGATGGAAAATTTTAATGGCAAGAACTACCAATTATGGAGGATGCAGATTGAGGATTATCTGTATCAAAAAGATTTGTACTTACCGTTGGGAGGGGTTACTTGCAAACCCTCAGATATGAAAGATGAAGAATGGGAGGTTCTTGATCGGAAGGCTTTGGGATCTATTAGATTGAGTCTTGCATCATCTGTGATTTCCAGCTTATCACAGTGTAAGACAACGGTGGAGTTGATGGAATCTTTGGCAAATTTATATGAAAAACCCTCAGCTTCTAATAAGGTATTTCTTATGAAGCGTTTATTTAATTTGCAAATGTTGGAAGGTGGATCTGTTCATAGCCATCTTAGTGATTTCCATGGTTTAGTAAACCAGCTAAGTTCAGTCAATATTGTATTTGATGATGAAATTAGAGCTCTCTTAATTTTGTGTTCATTACCTGAAAGTTGGGAAGGTTTGGTAATGGCAGTTTCTAATACTGTGTCTCCTTCAAAAGTCTTAAAAGTGGATGATGTTGTGAGTGTAATCTTGAATGAAGAGATACGCAGGAATAGCACAGGTGAATCATCAAGAAATGCTTTGAGTGTTGAAGGAAGAGGAAGGCAAAGAGAAAAGATAGAGCATGGGAGATCAAGGTCCAAGACAGGGAGAAGATCCAAGTCCAGGTATGGCAGAATAACCTGCTGGAAGTGTGGAAAGCAAGGGCACTTAAAGAGAGATTGCAGATCAGGTACAGATCAGCATGAAGAACATGAAGAAGAAGCAGACGTTGCAGATTATGCTGCACGGGATGCTCTGGTATGTTCTTTAGATAAAGTAGAATCTTGGATTTTAGATTCTGGTGCCTCTTTTCATACATCCCCATAGGGAATTTTTTCATGAGTATGTCCAGGGAGATTTTGGAGAAATTTATGTAGGGGATGGTAAGCCTTGTTAGATTGTTGGCAAAGGGAAAGTGAAGCTGAAACTACAGACAGGTAACACATGGGTGTTAAAAGAAGTCATGCATGTCCCAGTTCTGGAGTAGAATATAATTTATGTTAGAAGTTTGGGTGATGAGGGTTGCACAGTAACTCTCACAGCGGACTCTTGGAAGGTTACCAAGGGTACACTTGTTGTAGCTAGAGGTAAGAAAGTAGGTACGCTTTATCTATCTACTTGTACTACTGATTCTCTTTCTGGGTTTTCTACTTCAACTGTAGATTCAGAGATGTGGCTTGATAGGCTTGGTCACATAGATAAGAAGGAGATGCTTGTTCTTGAGTCAAAGGATATGCTTTCAGATTTGGAAGGTATAGATCGTGGTTTTTGTATGTAGAAGAAGAAGGTAACGTTTCTTGAGGAACCCGATGTTAGTGACAAGAATAGGAAAGCCTTGGTTTTTAAAGAGAAGATGACGGATAGAGTTCAGCACAAGATGCAGAAGAATTCTGAGCAGAGCAAGGGTGATTTGGACAAGGATTTGATCTAAAAAGAGCTCGCGGGAAAAAGTCAGGTCTCATAAGAAAAACACAAAGACCGGCGTCGGCAGGAAAATCGGCGTCGACGTCCATACAGGGACCGACATCAGCTATGTGCAGACCGACGTCGGTGACTCAGGGCAGATATTGATCGGCGTCGACCAGGGGAAACCGATGTCAGCAAGGTGGCAGTCGCAGGAAATTGACTTCGGTCATCTGCAGACTGAGATGTGACTGGCATCAGTTACTGAGATGAATTTTGGGTGGACAACAAGCTGTCATGGAGTCTCAAGCACCCATATGGAGGACTGAAGGTGTAAGTAAGTTCTTAAATTCATCATTTCCCTTCTTTACACTACTTGTTGCTCACTTATGGCATAGGACCAGGAAGTTATTAAAGAAGTAGAACAGGTAAATCTAGAAATAGTGGGAGCTAGGCATGGATGAGGATGTGATTCCTTGGAGGAGAACCAAACAGGTGTTTTGGGTAGAGTGGCCAGCTGGAAGTAAGCACTGAGAGACGAATGGATGTTCAGGATAAAGAAGAGCGAAAATGGATACGTGAGATGGAAGATCAGGGTATATGGTCTTGAATTAGCTGCAGGGCAATGGAGGTTTGATCATTGTGTTTCTCTTTACCAGGTTGGATAGTATTAGCTACACTATCCTATTTCTGTATGATGTGCTTGTTGCAGGGTTACATATACAGGTATTGCTGAATTAAAGGTAAAGCTAGTTCAGGTGTTTGTCATGGAGAATCTGGGAGAAACAAGATTCTTTGGCATGAGTGTGTTCTAGAGACATGGTAGGTCATTTGTTGACTTTGTTTCAGGATGATTGTGTGAAACCGGTTAGCACGTTGATGGTTGGACAGTTCTATGAACAAGGGTCTTGATTCACATAATGAGGTTGAGTGCACGGTATGTACTAAACCTCAATTTTCCCAAGCAGTGGGAGTTGTCACAAGTTAGAGCCAATCCGAGAGAGAACCATTGGAGGACAGTTCAGTGGATTCTTACAGGGACTAGCAGCAGGTGCACATGCTATGCAGGTTCAGGTTAATTTCTACATGGTTGTAGATGTGGATGTGGTAGGTGATTTGGATGACAGGTTTTACACTACAGGTTTGTGGTGGTTGGTATTCAAGAGTGATCTTGAGGAGGGATACAAAGCCAAGGGAACAAACTAGATGAAGTATAGGTACAGGTATAGGTTGCAGCTATTTATCTCCAAGTGGGAGATTGTTGAGTTGTGGAGCTAAAAGCTTCAACTCTTTACAAATAGGTGGAATAGGAAGGTTGCTGAGATCCAAGAGCACCGACGTCGGCAGCAGGACCAACGTCGGTCGTGACCCAGTGTAGAAGGCCACCGGCGATGGCAGGGAGTCGGCCGACGTCGGCAGAACCAGACTAGCAGGGACCGATGTCGGTCGCCTGTGTGTTCTAGAACTGCTCGTTACATGGACAGTTAATTAAGTGAACAAAGTGTTTGCATGTAAAGGCCAGTTAGAGTCTTTGGTTGTGAGGATAATTGTCTAAATTAAGAGTCTAAGTTAGTGTTTGAGTTAGGGATCTATTTATAGACCCATTGGCATGTATTGTAATTAAGGCATGAGATAGAAAGGAAGGCAAATAAGTTGCTTCCATTGTAAGATCATTGAGTTGCAGGTTGTTGCAAGCTCATAGGGGATCTACAGGTGAGTATGGTCTGTTGAATTGCAGGTTGCAGGTTCATGGGAGATCAACTTGAAGTACTTTTGAGTGCTTGGTGAACTGGCAGGGTTATTACTGACTAGTTGGAGAGGTGAACACCAATTCTGTTTGTGAGTTGGTTGTTGGGACCATTTTTTTGTGTAGGAGAGTGTTGTGTGAGAAGAATTACTGTACACTTGAGGTGTGGCAAACCTCTGTAAGGTGAAAGAGTGTGGCGGCTCTTTGTTGTATTCTTTTCTGTAAAGTGTTAATACAAGATAGTGTATTGTCTCTCATATTCTGTGCTATTGGTGAATTCTAGCTATTTGTGTTTTTGGTTATTTCTGCATTTATAATTGCTTATATTTGGTAATCATACTGTGCTCTTTCTGAGGAGCAAGATCCAACAAGAGGAATCAGAACAGAGGTGTGTTTGTTCTTAGACTTCCCTGACACAGCATCTGTGGGATTCTGTCAGGCTTTTGTCTTGGTCCATTTGTTTGTCTTCTCTCAAAGGGAAGGTGACCCTTCAGCTTTGGGGGAGTGTCCTTTAAGTTGGTAGCTAAGAGTCCCCCATAAGGGCACCTACCCTTTGGGGTCCTTCAATGGCCTTTTATTTGGAGTCCTTCAAAGCTTTCTCACAGATATTTCTTGTGGACAAAAAGTCCACAGACATTATCCCGCGAACAAAAAACTCTGCAAGAATTTGTTTTATCTTTCGCCTTTGGAAATTCCTTTAGGCTTTCCTCCTGCAACCTTTCTGAATTCCTTTGAACAAAAATTCTAAAAGAATTCTACCTTAGTCTTTCCACTGCCTTAAAAAAATTCTAAAAGAATTTACCTTTGCGGCTTCTTTGAAAATGACCCTTCCAAAGGGTACTTTTGTCGACCAAGTGCCCTCTGCAAGGGCACTTGTCCTTCGAGAGGCTCTTTTGAACTTTTGCATTGAACCACTCCTTTGAACTAACAGTTGAATTGAGCTTTGAACCACACTTTAAACCAAGTGAATGAACCAAGATTTTGAACCAAGCTGATGAACCATTTGATGAACCGACTGAGTGAACTATTTGATTGAACCAACCGTTGAACCAAGCTTTGGTTCAATGGTTCAATGGTTCATTCCCTCTGATTTGGATAAGTCCTTTTGATCTTCATTGAACCAAATGTGTTGAACTT
The DNA here is from genome assembly GCA_037957365.1 of Torreya grandis. Classification (NCBI taxonomy): domain Eukaryota; kingdom Viridiplantae; phylum Streptophyta; class Pinopsida; order Cupressales; family Taxaceae; genus Torreya; species Torreya grandis. Next base: position 1,113,096 of record JARHVA010005026.1, read on the forward strand.
GTTGAACATTGATGAAGCACTTAACTCTTTCCAATGACGTTGAACCTTTGAACTTATTGAACGCTGATGAACCTTGATGATTCAAGGTTTAACGGTTCAATGGTTCAATGGTTGGATCCTTGCTTAGATGCTTGTCGATGGACATTTTTTATTGAACCAAGGCACTGAACCAATCTAAAAAATGACCAAGTGTTGGAAATTAATTCTTTTGATTGAACCCACTTGTATAAGCCTTTGAACCTGTAGAAATGAATCTCCCTGTAGAGTCTATAGAAACCAAGTCCATAGTTTTTTCTAACCTTGAAAGAGTCCATAGAAATCAAACTGTAAAGCCCATTGAAATTGGCTTGCAAAGTCTGTAGATTTTTGAGAAGTTTGAAAAATGAGGAATTTGAATGCCCATGACAAATTTCAAAAAGGGAAGAGACAATTTTGGTCTGTAAGACCAAAATAGTTCAAATGTTGTCCCAAAAATGAGTGATATTTATTGGGGGGACAATAGCTAGCTCCAGTTGGGGAACTTCTATCAATTGCAAAAAGAATTAAAGGGAGTAGAATCCAGAATCTCTAGTGTCTTCATGTGTATCATTGGGATATGGAGTCATGCTACCCAAAAATCGAAGGCATAAAAAATGAAAACAAATAAAAAAAATATGTTAGGTTGTGGAGCTAAAAGCTTCACTGATGCAAATAGGAGAGGAGGTTGCTGAAGGTTGCTGAGTTGCAGAGAAGATGGGGTCGGTCTGATCAGCCGACGTCGGTAGGATAGCAAGGAGAAGCAACCAATGTCAGTCAGGGATCGGCCGACGTCGGTCACCTCCAGGCAGACAGGGACCGACGTCGGTCACCTGTGTAGTCCAACTGCAAGTTAATTACGGGCAGTTGGTTGACGAACCAAGTGTTTGCATGATGAGTGCTAATTTTAGACTCATAGCTGCGAATCTAATTATTGTAATTAGATGTCTAATTATTGTTTGATGAGATCTATATAATAGACTCATGGTTGTATTGTAAAGGTGTTCTAGTTTGAGTTGAGCAAAGTTTGCTCCTTCTGTGTGTGAGGTGAGCAAGGGTGTTCCTCCTAGTTCCATAGCAGTACCAGGTGTGTTGGTGCTGGATTGGAGAGTCAGCTGGATTCTTCATGTATGTATGATCTTGGTCATCAGGTGAGCATGGCTTATAGGAGATCTACATGGTAAGTAAGATCATTGATTTGTAGGTGTGTGTGTGCGCAAGGTCGAGGTTCACAGGTGTGCAAAACCACTTATTGATCTGTAGGTTGGAGATCAGATAGGACAGCAACACAATAGGGAGCAGTATCAGGCAGGATCTACTTGGAGTACGGTGTGTACTCACTGGTATGTACGTGGAGTACATGGAGAGCTAAGAGGAAGGCAAGACAGTTCCTTCCATAAGTATGGTCTGTTGAAATGCAGGTTGTTGCAGGTTCATGGGAGATCTACTTGAAGTACTTTGAGTACTTGTGGAGTGCGTGGAGCACTTGTGGAGTGCGTGGAGCACAGGTGTAAGGTGAACACCAACTCTGTGTTTGAGTTGGGTGTTGGGACCTAGTAGAGAGAGCTTTGAGGGAAGATTTACTGTTTATGTCCTAGAGGTGTGGCAGCCCTAGAGGTGTGTAAGGAAGAAGAACTGTGGCAGTCTTCTTTGTTGTATTTCCTTCTGAAAGAGTTATTAATACAAGTTGTGTATTGTCTCTCATATACTGTGTTATTCTGAATTCTAGTTACTTGTTGATTCTGGTTATTTCCGCATATTAAGTTGCTTGAAGTTGGTAATCAATTGTGTGCTTCCGGTGTTGGGTTTTGTATTCCCCCAACACGTGGCATCAGAGCATGTTTGTTGTTCTGGGTGCCTGACAAAATAGAATTAAAAACTATACAAATATACATATGTATAGATGTAATGATCTGATACTTCAAGAGTTGAAGTGTTTCAGATGTTGCCCATTGTGAGGTAGTGAAAAGAGTGTGCCATCTTGATAGTTTAGTAGAAAGCTATTTTCACCAATGTGTTAATGAATTATAAATGAGACTCTCTAGAGGGAGTAAAAATTTCCATGCATCCCTTTTGGTTCTCTCCTTTTGTCCCACAATAAGACTTGATCCCCCAATCTAGAAATCATGATTTTTGGCCTTCTGGTCAAAGAGTTTCTTTACCAGACTTTGATGAGCAGCAATTCAGTCCACCACCATGGTTCTCTATTCATCCAGCTCAGTCAGGCACATGATTCTCTTATCAAGAGAGCTTTCATGTGTCTGATCTTCAATTGCCTTTGCCAATTTCAAGGTTGGCAATTCTAAGGTGATTGGTATCTTAGCATTGATACCATAAAGTAGTTGAAAAGGAGACATACCAATTGCCCTCTTTGGTGTGATTCTGTCTATCCATAGATCATCAACCAATGCTTTATGCCATGTCCTTTGATTGTCATCTGCTAGCTTCTTGATGATAGTTACCAGGTTCTTATTGCTTGATTCAGCTTGTCCATTCCCTTGTGGAAAATAATCAGAAGAGTGAGAGAGTATAATTCCATAATGGAAATAGAATTGTGTAATATCTTGGGAGATGAAACAAGCTGCATTGTCAGTAACAATTTTGATTGGAACTCCAAACTTGGAAATGATATTCTCCTTGAGGAAATTGCATACAACTTCTGAAGTAACATGCTTAGTTGGGATTGCTTCTACCCACTTAGTGAACTATTCAGTTGCTATAATGACATAATCAAGTCTTGCACTTGAAGATGGGTTTATAGTTCCAATAAAATCAATCCCCCATTGCTGGAAAGGTTCTTCTATGATCACTAGCTTGAGAGGTATAGCAACTAACATGGGTCTTCCAACAAATTGCTGACAAAGTTCACATTTCTTCACCCACTTATGTGCATCTTGGAAAAGAGTTAGCCAGTAATACCTGGCTCACAAAATCTTGTGAGTAGTCACAAGAGCAAAAAAATGTCCTCCACAGGCTAGATTGTGGAAAGATTTTAAAAGTTGGCTTTGTTTCTCTTTGTCTACACAATGAAGGAATACTCCTTCTATGCTTCTCTTGTACAAGCCGCTGTCCCAAAGGACAAAATTGGTAGCTTTCAACTTGATAGTCCTTTTTTTATAAGACAAATGAGTAGGACATTCACCATAAGTAAGGAAATGATCAATACCTGAATACCACTCATTGGTAGTGGAGACAAAAAAGATTGTTGGAGTATCTTCCACTTTAGCTTTTTTATGTTGTATATCTTCTGGCTTGTTGTCAGCAATTAATTTGCATAGACCTTTTCCCCTAACCAGCTTTGTTGGATTGATGTCTAGATCAAACTCTTGGATCTTTGCAATCTAATTGCCTCTTTTTGTGCCAAAATCCTACTAATTTAATATGGACTTAATTGTAGTGTCAGGAACTAAGGCAGTAGTGTGTGACTTCAGGATATAGAAGCAAAAACGTTTGACTACTTTCACCAATGCATAGGCATGCTTCTCTACATTTAAATACTTCATCTCATGGGTTTTGAGAGAGAAACTCATGAAATAAATAGGAGATTCCATACCTTCCTTGTCTTGTTGAACAAGAATTGTTGAAAGCGGGTGTTCAGAAGCATAGTTGTATATGATGAAATCTTTGTTGTAATCTAGACAAACCAAGGTAGGAGCATCGGCAATGGCAGTCTTGATATCCTAAAATGTTGACTTGCCTTCTTTAGTCTAGCTGAAGGTAGTCTTCTATTTCATCATGTTCACAATGTGTCTAGTCTTCTCAGCAAATTTAGGGATGAACCTCCATAAGAAATTCACCTTTCCAAAGAAACAGTGAACAACATTTTTACTTGTAGGCAAATTAAGCTCTTGAATAGACTTGACTCTATATGAGTCAATCTTTATGCCTTCTTTAGACACAATGTGTTCGAGGAGTTTCCCCTCTATGACTCCAAAAATAGATTTCTTGGGGTTCAAAGAAATACCATTATGGCGGTAGTGATCTAGCACTTGTTGTAAGTGGTGTACATGATCAGATCGATTCTTTGAAAAGATAGTCAAGTCATCAAGGTATACCACTATGAATTTACCTATCTCATCCTTGAAAGCCAAGTCCATTGCTCTCTGAAAGGTAGCACCAGCATTTATCAAGCCAAAAGGCATTATTCTATATGTAAATGTACCCCAAGGTGTGGTGAATGGAGTCTTATGTTGGTCTGCTTCACTAATTTCAACTTGATTATATCTTGAGAAGCCATCTAGCATTGATAACATCTCTGAAACTATCAATATTTGAAGTACTTGATCCATAATTGGCAAAGGGTAATTATCTTTCAAAGATGCTTGATTCAGATTCTTGAAATCTACACAAATGTGAGTTTTGCCATTCTTCTTCCTTATAGGCACTATGTTTGCAATCCATGTGGAATGATGGATTGGGAAGATTATTCTAGCATTTAAAATTTTTTGTATCTCAGACAGAATAGTACCTGATATTTTTGGATTGTATTATCTAGATTTTTTCTTATAGGGCATTGAATCAACCTTGAGAGGAATGTCATGGCAGATTTCATTAGGTTTGAGAGACTTCAGGTCTTCATAAGAATATGCTAAGACATCCATGTATTGACAGAGTAAAGTGGTGAACTTGAATCTTTCTTCAGGGGTGCAACACTTACCAATGTTAACCATCTTGGGATTTTCTTTAGGAGTTAGATTTACTTGATTGAATCCCTGAGAGAAACTTGAATCTATTTGTTATTGTTTGATGAATATATCATGCTTGTCAAACAGTTTCTCAAGAGAAACCAAGCCTTTGGGAATTTTATTTTTTTCAGCTATAAGAATTCTTTATTTATATCTGAACTAGATTCAGAGGCTGATTCATACTTCTAAGGTTCACTGCCTTTAAAATGTAGTTGTTCAAAATTGTCTTTTCATTTCAGGAAGGCAATGATTTGATGATCATCATTGAATACTTGCCAATGATCAACATTGTCAGGAACACTTGGTATACATACTAGCTCAATAGTATACCTGTCTTCTTTGAAATCTGAGTGAGGAACTAAAAGAGTTCCTGAAACAACAAGTACATCGGCTCTATCATTAGACTCTCTGGGTATGGTAGAAATGTTGAAAGCATCAAAGCTTTCAATTTGATACCAAACCAGGTTGTAGTAGTGGCGTAATATTTCATTCTTGGTTTGGTATAAGTTTTTCACTTGATAAACCACTAATTCAGCATCTCCTTTGGCATGAAGAAACTTGATGCCTTTGTTTTGAGCAGCCTTCATTCCAAGCAACAGAGATTCATAGTCAGTTGTATTGTTAGTGTTGCTAAATTGTAATTTGTAAGATGAAGAAAACATATCTCCTTGAGGAGATATCAACACAATCTTGGCTCCTGAACTAGTAGAGGAACAACTACCATCAAATTTTAGAGTCCATACCTCATCAGATACTAATTTTTCTTTGGATTTTCCTTCATTAGAGAGGGAGGGTCCTTATTCATTTGTATTGCAACATACCAGTTCTTCTACTATTCTAGTTGAACTGATTGCTAGGTTGACATTTTCAATAATTTTATCAGATGCTTCATGCACTTCATTTGTAGATAAAATGTAGTTACCCATACCTAAGGATTCAAAAAGAATTTGAGCTTTAGAGGCTGATGTTTGGGTGACCACATATTTTGCCTCCTTTTCAGGGAGAAACCTCTTTATTATGCCTTGTACAAGGATCCTTGCCTCAGACAAGTCCATGTTTAGTTCTCCTCCCACGTCCTTGTAGAAATTTCATCTAAGCAAAATGCAATAGGATGTTGGGACGTCAGCCACCAAGACAGTCATCTTGATTCTCTTGTCTGAAAAGGCTACAAATGCAAATTAGGCATCTTTGATTTGCCTCAGCAATGGTGCTTGTTTGTTCTCCATAAAGAAACATCTTCCAAATGTCTTGGTCAGAGTGAGACCCAGAGACTCAGCTACTTTAGTAGGCATGACATTGTCAGATGCACTTGAGTCTATAATACAGTTACTCAGCTTGTGACCATTTATTAACAGGGAAACATAGAAAGGTTCTATTTTTCTAGGGGCAGCTAGAGGAGTAATGACAAGATTATTCAAAATGGACATGTTCTTTGGTGAATCAGGAGTTACCTTTTTATATTTTTGTCCTACAGGGACAGTTTGGTTCTTGACGCATTGGATCAACTTATCCAATTGATCAGGATTGGACTGCAAATATTCAAATTCAAAAATTTATATTTTTGTCTTTTTGACATGATCAATTATGTCAAATGGTTGAATTAAGCTAGGTACAAAGGAAGGTATTTCAACCTTTTGAGTTTTAGGAGGGATGGAAGGAGGGCTAGTTTGTGAAATTGAAATAGAAGGTGAAGGTGAAATTGATGTATTTGCCTTTTGGGTGATCACTGGATCCTTTGACTGAAAAAGCAGAGTGGTTCCACTCTTAGCAATCGTAACTACTGGTTGAGGTTTCTCTTATGTCTTCCCTTTATCAACTTGCTAGACTGATTGGTTCTTGGACCTAATAAACACTGCATATGATCCATCAAAAGCTTCTCCTTTGCTTCCAAGTTCATCTTGGTAGTTTAGGAAACCAATGTGGGAGTCGCCAACTGATTCTTCTTGATTTTTTATAAGGAGATCAATGTCATTTTCTTGATGTAATTTAGGCTGGAAAGAGAACTCTAATTCTACTTCAAGATATCCCATTGTTGAATTGGTTGGAGGAGCTTCCAAAGCAAGTTTCTCTTGTGGGGGAGGAAGACAATTTTGTTGCCCTTGATTCTTGGCAACATTGCCCTGATATGACTGATTTAGAAATGCCCTTTTTGGTATATCTCTATATAAAGGAGTAGAAGGCATTCCTTGCACCATTTGCTTTTTGAGAGCAAGTAACTCATATGCCAACTTCTATACCATTGGATCTATGGTGCTTGTAGATGCATATTCAAAAGATGATGAAGGTCTATTTCTATTTAGATCTCTTCTTATCTTCCCTACTAAGATGAGATCATCTTCACCTCAGTGGCTAAATGTTGAGCTGCAGCAAGATCTATTTGACCAACATGTCTCAAAAGAAAACTTACATCAGGTAATTGAGAATTAATGAAGAAGCATTTGAGATTCTCAACTATAGGTTGAGTAATTACATGAATTTTGTTCCTCAGTTTGTCAAATTTGGCTATGAAGTCTCTCATTGGTTCATGAGGCTCTTTCTTCATTTGTGTAAGTTGAACCAATAGTGCATGTGCATCTTTTACAGGTTTGAATCTAGCTTCAAACTTATCTTTGAGGGTATTCCAATTAGTTATTGATCGAGCCTGTAGATGATAAAACCAATCTACAACAGCACCTTGTAATGTTTTTACAAATAGCCTGACTGCTACATCTTCAAATTCTACTCTAATTACTCCATAGGCTATGCTGAAGGTTGTAATGTGTTCATCAAGATGAACTTTCCCATCACGATAAAATTTGAGGAAATTCTTCCTTGAACTACATGGAAGCTCATGTAGAGGTGGAGTAAGATTGAGAGGACCAAAAGCATTACCCCAGGGGCCTTGAACTGCCATTATTTAATTAATAAAAATAGAGATAACCAATTTGGATGGAGTGGCTAGATTACAAAACAAAAATGGAAAAGGACTGGCTCAGCTTCAGCTTGAGGCTTCAAACTACACACTCTTTCCCAGTAGCTCTGGTTTTGTAGACTAGATAAATAATGGAGGTGGAGGAAGATAGTAAGGCAATAATTAATAATGGGTAAGACATGAAATAGAGTCACCAGAGTCTGTAATGGATAAGGGTTATAATGATAATGGGTTATATCCCCAGTAGAGTTGCCAAAAACTGTTGGTTGAATATTTTGTCGATCAACGTACTGATAAACAAAATAGGTCTAATCAGCCAAAGTAAGAAGATTGGTCATCTAAATGTGTAGGTTTACCACATCAAAAGGGGTCTAATATCTCCTCTCATCAAGGGGAGGTTCCCTATAGATATGCTATATATATAAAAATAAAAAATAATACTCAAGGGTAGGATAAACCATCCATCTCTCTTTTTTCAGAGATGATGCATGCAAATCAAAGGAAAAACTCAAGGGAAATGATAGAAAACATCCTCTTCTTTCATAAGTACTATTCAATAAACCATAAGAATACTCTTGGTAGTAAATGCAAAAAGTAACCAAGGATGTAGTAACCAACAAATTGAGATGTAGCACAAAGTCTCCACCTGAATTACCCAAGAGTGAGATACGAAGGACAATAAGGGCACAAAGTTGTCCCAAGGTCCTTTACATAGAAATAAAAAGAAAACACACTAAAGGTAATTATGGGGGCACAAAGTCTCTCCACAGTTGACTTTAGGACACCTTCCTGACTACTTTCACTAATTTTGCTTGTTGAATTACAGGAACATAAAATATATTAAGGAAAAAGACATAAGAATAGTTTCCCTAACAACAAAGATATCACAGCACAAATTATGAAAAGTCACTTGCTTTCTTATTCCAATAACAAAATATGATCAACAATCTGAGCTCAAAGTCTTAGTAATGCCTTTCAATTTGGGTAGAGTTTCATTTTTGATTGTTAGAAAGAGATCCATTTACAATAAAAGAGAGTCCCTTATATAACCTCTTCAAGAAGGACTTGGGAACAGTAACACATCATCTTGCATTGAATTCTATTAAGAAGACATGCTAGAATTTAGGGGCATTTACCCATTTACTTTTCTCATTACAGAGAAATGGGTAACGCCATTGAATGTTTTCATCCTTCAATGTCTACCTAGCAATCTACTTCTAGAAACATATCTAATGCGTAAATGTTTTTGGTCATTTTTCATCATTCCTCCTTTTTTAGTTATTTGAATCAGGTCCTAGATTCAATTTGATGCTCTATTCCTTAGTCACTTTCTGCTGGTCTTTAGCAATTAACACGTGGCACATTCCACTACTAAACCGGTGAAGACATGTGACAACTTCCACAGGACTCTGAGAAACATTTATTAATAGAGGCTTTGAAACTTATTAAAAACTCAAAATTGTGGGTGTAAACACTTATCGCTCTCCATAGAGTTACAGTGGAAAAGGTGGTAGGTTCCGCTTGCCTCTTGAAAATCCTACGGAGGATGACATGTGGTAGCTTCCACTAAGTTTTTAGCTGCCTTCGAAAAGTCTTTGAGACTTATATTAGTTTCTCATGGAAGATGACACATGGTGTCTTCCACTACATTTGATGAGAGACACGTGGTAGGTTATGTTTCTTTGATACTATCTTAGTGGATGACATGTGGCAACATCCACTGTGACTTTGATGAAGGACACGTGGCAACTTCCATCACATTTTAGAAACACTATAGAACTATGCAGAACTCATTTGGATTCATGTAGACGATGCCACTTGGCATGTTTTGCTTAACTTACAAAGGACACGTGGTAGATTTTGTGGCTCTTAGAAACAAAATGAAATGAGGCTCAAAAGATGACACTTGGCAGCATCCACAAGATTTTGTCAGGCTTTTGTCTCGGTCTATTTGTTTGTCTTCTCCTAAAGGGAAGGTGACCCTTTGGCTTTGGGGGAGTGTCCTTTAAGTTGGCAGTTGAGAGTCCCCTACAAGGGCACCTACCCTTTGGGGTCCTTCAGTGGCCTTTTCTTTGGAATCCTTCAGAGCTTTCTCACGAATATTTCCTACAGATATTTCCTATGGATGAAAAGTCCACAGACATTTTCCCACAGACAAAAAGTCTGCAAGAATTTGTTTAATCTTTCACCTTCAGAAATTCCTTCGAGCTTTCCTCCCGTAGCCTTTCCGAATTCCTTCGGACAAAAAGTCTAAAATAATTCTATATTTGTCTTTCTGCTACCTTAAACAAAATTCTGAAAGAATTTACCTTTGTGGCTTCTTTGAAAATGACCCTTCTAAAGGGTACTTTTGTCGACCAAGTGCCCTCTGCAAGGGCACTTGTCCTTCAGGAGGCTCTCTTAAACTTTTGCATTAAACCACTCCTTTGAACCAACCATTGAAATGAGCTTTGAACCATGCCTTAAACCAAGTGGATGAACCAATATTTTGAACCAAGCCAATGAACCGTTTGATTAAACCAAAGCATCAAACCAGCCATTGAACCAAGCTTTGGTTCAGTAGTTCAATGGTTTATTCCCTCTGATTTGGCTAAGTCCTTTTGATCTTGATTGAACCAAACGTGTTGAACCTTTTAAACCTTGATGAAGTGCTTAACTCTTGTCGATGACGTTGAACCTTTGAACTTGTTGAACCCAGATGAACCTTGATGATTCAAGGTTCAACGGTTCAATGGTTGGATCCTTGCTTAGATGCTTGTCAATGGACATTTTTGATTGAACCAAGGCGTTGAACTAATGTTGAAAATGACCAAGTGTTGGAAACTGATTCTTTTGATTGAACCCACCTGTAGAAGCCTTTGAACCTATAGAAATGAACCTACCTAAAGAGTCCGTAGAAACCAAGTTCATAGTTTTTAATAACCTTGAAAGATTTCATAGAAATCAAACTGTAAAGCCCATTAAACTTGGCCTGCAAAGTCTATAGATTTTTGAGAAGCTTGAAAAATGAGGAATTTGAATGCCCAAGACAAAATTCAAAAAGAGAAGAGACAATTTTGGTCTGTAGGACCAAAATAGTTCAAATGTTGTCCCAAAAATGAGTGATATTTTTTTGGGGGACAACAACTAGCAAAGCTTCCCACAATAAATTGGATAATTTGCAAATATTTTAACATGATTGAATCTATAGATGGTAAGAAGGAGCTTCTACCCATGAGATAGTGTGTTGTTGAAAGAGAAGCATGATTTTATTTGTGGAACAAATTATGGTTATATGATCCTAACCATCATCGCAATAACTCCTCAACCACCACTTGGTACAAGGAATTGATAGAGTGTTCAAGGGGATTGATAGAGTTGTATGTACCTAAATATTCTCACCTTAATTATTTTACTAATCCTTCTATTTATCCTAATTATTCTTCTTATATTAACCTTATACCTCATCCCACAAAATTAATTTATCTAATCCTCATTATCTACTAAATTATCCCCCTTGTCCATCATTTGGGAATTTTAAATTCCCATGACCCACCTACCTACCTACTCCTAGGATTTCCTATAAACCTACGCCCTAGATTTTATAGAACCCCTTAATCACCTATAAAATCACTCATTAATCATCATTAACCTCTCATAATTTATTCTATAATTCTTAAATTCTAGAATTCTCTCGATCTTAGCCCTTCCTGTCTATAAGCCTCTATTTTATAAGCTTCTAAGAAATTTTTAATTACTTGGACAATCCTCCACCCTTGATCCTATTCATCCAAATCTAAACATGGACCATTGATCTTCCCTCTATGGCCTATTTAAACAAGCCACTCTTCCATGGCCAACCTAATGAATGAATCCATAAAACCTTCATGAATCCATCAACCAATCTATGAATTCATAGTCATTGATCAAGCCATCACTATGTCAAAACTTTGAGTCTAATCCTTGAAATCCACAAGCTAAATTGGTTTGAAGATTTTGGAGAGAGGATAAGAGGAGAAAGGCAATGATAAGATTCATCTTATTGTTTCTAATTTATTTTCATAATCTCTCATATTGAGTGAATTATGCATTTTGGGTAAAATTCCTATGTTTTGGTAGTTTTTATTTATTTAGTCAAAATTAAAATCACATTTTAGCGACCACGGTGGGAGTATCCCCTTAAATTTAACCCTTTTGCATGCTAGATGTGTTTTTGGCAACTTGTAGGACTGACTAGGTGAGGAAAAAGGTTCAGATTTTGTCAAATTGTCATGCCCAAGTAAATTATAGTTTTGATTTACAAAATCACTAATACATAGTCATGATTTTACCTACAAAAGTTGTGGTTTTGCATTGACCACCATACCTAAACTGATAGTAGCTAACCTTTTCCTAACAGGTCATTTTCTTTAGCAAAATTATAGATTTGTGAACTATGGTATTGTTATTAAAGTCATGATTTTGTCTATAAAGTGGTAATTTTGCATTTAATGGTACTTAGGATATAAAATCAATTTTTTACAGGACCCTTTTAGTTTTACATATATTTGTGCTAACTATTTGACTTATAGGGATGAGTTTTAAAAATGTCAATCTTTAAAACTTGAAACCCTTTTATACTGAGAAAAATTGAAACTCCACAGTTGTGGTTGTTTCAGTGAATTTTAACTTATATTTTGAAAAAGGAAGAAGAAGAAACTAGATACATGTATGGTTGAAAACCTTTTTGGTTGTGCATACATTGAATTAGATGATTGTGAAGAGATCCTCTTTGGCTTGGGAGGAAGACCTGTAAATAAAATAGCACTAAAGCAAATGGTTGGTTAGATAAATAGTTGGGTGAATTGCTTAGCATTAACTAGATCCTAGAAGTAAGAGCTTCCTTAGGGGCTATCAATCAACATGTTTTAAATAATTAAGTTTATAAAATATAATATAGAGTACTTGAATCAATAATCAAAAGCTACTAAAATTGAATATAAGAAATGATTGCTAAATAAATAGATTAAAATGACTAAAATAGTAATAAACAAGTCAATACTAATGTTAAAAAAGTTAGGCGTGCTTAAGAAAATAGGTTAGGGGTATGTGAATAGGAAAACAAAGAGAAGGTTGGATTTGGTTGAGAGTAGGTGGGTGAAAATAACTTGTTGCTATTTCTTACCACAGTGACTATTGATGGTTGAAGTGACCATCAGTGGTTGAGGTGATCATTGGTGGTTGAGGCAACCATCGACAGTTGGATAGACCATCAATAGTCAGGATGACCATTGATGATTACTTGTGCTAGGTTTGGGTGGTAGAAAGTCTAATTAATGGGATCACAAAAGGTAATTTTGGGAGATTGGTTTATGCTGGCATGATTGTGAAATATAAACAAAGTAACTAAATAATTAAAATGGATGCTTAGCTTGTTAGTGGTTGATCAAATGAAGGGTTGAGGTGGTTGGCTTATTGATAGAGTCTAGTGTGATTTTTGTAGAGTGATGGTACTTGGCTATCAACCAAGGAATGGCAGTAAGTTAGCTGTCTATCATGATGGTTAGATCATTAGATTTCTAGAAGAAATGACCTACAAAGAAACTCTAGATGTAAAATCTCTTGAAGTCCTAGATTCTAATCCTTTTTCACCTCTTGATCCTTTGTTTTTATAGGAAAAGAAGGAGAGGTGTAATAATATGTTAACAAGGGATCTAACTTCCTATCTAATTTTAACTTCAATATGCATGGGATTACATGCAAATCAGATATTCTAATTATAAAAAAAGAAGTCAGAGTGAAGGGTTAATTGAGCTAGTTAAGATGATAAAACATGACCGTCAATAGTCAGGGTGATCATCGATGATTAAGGTGACCATCGACAGTCAAGGGATAAGTTAATGTTGGGTTAAAAAGGTGGATTAAGCTAGTGGGTCAATCTTGACTAGGATTAGGTAGTTTTGGGGTCAAATGATCAAGTTGGGGCTTTAGGGGGTCCGAAGGTGGTCCAAGGGAATTGCAACATTTAAAACCATCATGTGTAGATTTTTGGTGTCTACGTTTTACCTCTTTTTGTTATGCAACTTGTATTAATGAGCTATAAAATAAATATGGATTATGGGTTGAAGGTTTGGTAGTCCTAAGCATGGGAGGAGGTGTTCCCCTTCAAAATGGGAGTCAATGAGGTAAAATAGAATCAAGTGTGGGTTTGATAAATGGTGAAGCTGATGATGAAGGTGGATGTCATGAAGTGGGTGATAGGTTAGGTACTAAAGCATAAAAATATGCATAAAGTGTGATAGCCAAGATCGTTTATTGACTAGGTTGTCATAGTTGGTAAAAATTAAGGTCAATACTAGAAAGATAAGTGATAAATGGACCACATGACTATATTTAGGCATGGTGGTTTGGTTCACTCTTAAATGCAAGTTTCCTAGGCAAGGTCAGCATTTTCATGGGTATATAAGGTAGGAAATACTCCCTAGGAAAACACAAATTGGTCAAGTGAAGTTATGAGTATCTAAGGTAGGAAGTAATCCTAAGAAGACACTAATTAGTTGGGTGTGTACAAGGTAGCATAAGTTTAACAAGTGTTCAAAAGAAATAGGCTAAAGTCATTTTAAAATGCATGTTAGTTGGGCTAAAATAGACCAATGGAGAGGTGATGATGTGGTTGAGGTGGGTGGAGAAGGTAGTCTCCATGGGTGGGTGCTTTGTGAGGTTAGTTGAAAATATGTTTACTTGAGGTAAGAGTAAAAAAGTGGGAAGGTCCTAACCATCGATGGTTAGGGGTCTAAAAAGTGATCATCAGTGGTCATCCTAACCATCGATGGTTAGGGTACAAATCCTAAAAGTGTGGTAGTCCAAAATGAATCCATTTGGATTACTTGCTTATTTGCTTGTGTTGACTTATGAGAGTGATAGTTTATTTTTTTTTCATTTTCTACAAAAGCGTAGACACTGAATTCTGAGAAGGTTAGTGATTGCTGAATTGGATGCATAGATTTAGTGAATCAATGAAGATGTAGCGTGGGAACAGATGTGGATGAGGATGGGTAGTGCGGCCCCAAATCCCTCCTCACTAATGGTCAAGGAATGAGGTAAGTGGCATCATTTAATTGGTAGATTAGTTTATGATTTGCATATCATTTGGTTAGGAATTATGTTGTTTTTTAATTGGTTATTTGGGTGGGTTTTCATTTGATCCTAGGTCTTAGGTTTTGCTTGACTTTAGGTGAGATTTATGGGTGGATGTTGAAATTGGAAGGGTAGGTAGGCTAAGTAGGGTAGGGGTAACATTATGTAAGCTTTTTTAAGTTTGATTTTTTATCTAGGTTTGATTTTGGGTAGGTTAGGTTTTATTGGATTTTTGTCAGTGGCGATCAGTAAAAAGGGGTGCCTAACCATTGACAGTCACTAAGACCATCGATGGTCAGGTAGGTTTGGTGATTCTTGTAGAAAGTTGGCTTGAATGGTTTTAAAGTATGAGGGTAATATGAGTATATGAAGTGTTATATTTTTGAATTGGTTAGGTACTAGGTGGGTTGCGATAATGTTTATCAATGACAATGGGTAGTTAGTGCAAGGTAAAAGAGCTTAGTTTTCTATGTAAATGTTAGTAGTGTAGTGGTCAAATGGGTTAAGGATAGGTAGGGTTGGTTAAGGATTTAAACCTATAATAAATCATAGTATAGATAACTAAGTATATTTTTTATTGATTTATGTAGGCATGGGAGTAGATCCAAATGTAGGATCAGGTACCTCCCATCTTTGTAGAGATCCACCAGGGGATTACCCCAATTAATTGGGAATATATGGAGGAGGTCAGGCTCAAAGCAATGTGACACTAACAATATGTGTCATGAGATGTGGAGATGATCATGTCCCTCATTGAGATATGGGATCCAAATATACACCTTCTTATTACCCACTAGTAAGATGACTATCTTTCTAAAGGACATGCACATGATCACATAATTACCCTTTCGAGGGGATCTAATATATCACATTGAGCAAGAGCATTGGGAGGAGTTCTTAGAGCTGACGTATAGAGATGACCATGATCATGTTAGGTGGTATGCTATGGGTTTTAATTACTCTATGCTCTATCAGAAGGTGAAGGGAAAGAGGAGACTGATGACCATGATGATGATGGTTATGTCATGCTTTACCCTTCCACATTTGAGTAGTGAGAGGTTTCCCTATCTACTATTGGGGGTGTTGGTTGAGATGCATAATGTTTAGATGGGTACATGTGCTACTTATTTATATATACAGGGAGCTATGGGGCTTCATAGCTCATAGGATGTATGACATTAGTATTGGGATTGTCCTACATTGCTAGGCTTACAAGCACATTCGATTGCTGAGGTCGATGGGGCTATCATGGGTAGGGTATGCTCAAATAAATTTCCTAGTTGGTTTCATGTGATGGAGAGATGAATTTATCACTTTAATTGTAAGAGGAGGATCTTATGATGTAGATTGGTTTAGAGGTGCATTGGCTATCTTAGTCATTAGTGTTTTACCTAGAGGCCATATGTCAGGTTTCTAGAGTGTGTCAAATACAAGAGGCATAATTTATCCCTATAGAGTTACAGGTGGATATTTAGTGGGAGGGATGGGGAGGTATAGCTCATCCCATTTGATAGGGTTCAAAGATAGTTTGATCTGGTTCAAGGTATCTTGGGCCCATTTCCCAAATATAGGTGAAAGGACATAGATACTACTACTTGAGCCACATCTAGTACAAACCTTACTAGATCATGAAGAATTACTAGTGTGGCCAGTAATTGATGATACAAGTTTTCTAGATGGTTACCCTGCATGGTACTAGGATCTTTATGTGGTAGTAGACTTTGGTGGGGATGATGGTGGCAAGCAGCCTATAGATTTTGACCCAAGTGGTAGAGGTTAGTGGGCACAGGTTTAGGGGGTACCCTAGATGCTTAGGCAAGAGTGGTACTAGCCATTATATAGGTACATGTTACAAAATTATAAGGTTATCTAGCAACTTTACAAGGTCAGGTGGCTATGTTGGAAATATTATCATTGATGTCAAAGGTCTAGCATTATTGGTGATAAAGGCCCCATAGCATTTAATGGTGTTTTTAATATTTATATCTTGACTAATATGTGTTAATATTTATTTAATATTAACAAATATATTTTTGGTTGCATAAAAGTAAAAAGAGGGCCAATGGAGAAGTCAAAGAGTCATAGGGTAAAGACAAAAGAGGAATGGGACACATTTTCACATGAAGATTCATCTTGAGGAATTTCAAGAGTCACCAAGTGAAGACAAAAGAAGGTATGGTACATTTTTCCATGAAGAGTCATCTTAAGGAATTTGAAAAGTCACCAAGATAAAGATAAAAGAGGAAATGATGCATTTGCTTATGAAGGGTCACCATGTGACTTTTCAAATACAAGGATATGAAGGGTCATGCAAGTTTGGCACCATTTTTCATGAGGATTGAAGGGTCATAAAGAGTGAAAGCCAAAGGTCATTTGGAAAGCTATAAATAAATGCTTGAGAAGCCATTTGTAATATGCATGAGAGTACATGGTTTGTATTTGTTTTATATAAGAAAAGAGGAGAGAATAGAAAGAGATATTGTAGAGTTATATCATTTGTTGAGTAAGCAACATTGAGAGATAGTTGTGTTTTATACAGAAGAGGGGTTGATGCTCCTGTGGGTTGGTTTTCATGAATATTTTCAAGGGGTTAGTGCTCCTATGGGTTGGTGCTCACAAATAATTTCCATGTTGGTGCTCAGAAAAGGGGTTGGTGCTCCTACAAGTTGGTGCTCTTTCATATACTTGAGATCATTCTTCATGGTTTTTTCCATTTTGGGTTTTCACATAAAATTTTGGTGTCTCTCTCTCTCTTGTGTGGTGCATATTGATTTAAATTTTATTGTATATCTTGAATGAATGGTTAAGTGGAATTTGATTAAGTAAAATATTTATAAGATATATGATATACTGATTCACCCCCCCTCTCAGTATATCACATGTCTAACAATTGGCATTAGAGTAGGTTCCTTTTGAAAAAGTTTTATAACTTGAAGGTAGATCAGGGAAAGCACAATGGTTGGATCACATGAAGGTTTTTCTACATATAAGGCACCTTTGTTTGATGGGACAAATTATGATTTGTGGAGTATAAGGATGAAGAATTATTTGATGGCCCTTGGATCCAACATTTAGCAAGCAATGGTGGAAGAATATGAAGAGCCATAGATACTTGTAACTACTCTGACAAAAAAGAAGGAAAGTGAAAATAATGATAAAGCTTTAAATATTATTTTATGTGGTTTATGTGAATCATAATTTTTTAAAGTTATGCAATATAAATCTACTCATGAAACATGGGTAAAGCTTGAGAATTTTTACAAAGGTGACGAAAAGGTTCAACAAGCTAAGCTTTAGACTTTTAGAAGAGAGTTTGAGAATTTGAAGATGGAAGTGGAAGAAAATATATCAAGTTACCTTTTACAGGTTGATCAAATAGTTAATTAGATTCAAGGTCTTGGAGAAAATTTAGAATAATCAATCGTGGTATAAAAATATTTGAGATCTCTACCATTGAAATATGATGCAAAAGTTTTGGAAATTGAAGAGATGAAGAATTTAGCCAAGTTAAAGATGGATGAGCTACATGGTATCTTATGGCATATGAGATGCAGACTGAATAAGAGAAACCCTCAAAGAGAGAAGTTACTTTCAAAACATAAAAGGAAGAGAAGGCTAAGATTAAATAATCAAGTGACAGCTCTAGCAATGATGAAAATAACAATGGAGATCTATTTATTTGCAAGCCAAAAAAGGGCACAAGTAAATATCAAGGAAAATTATCTTTTAAATGTTTTAATTATGGAAAGATTGGAAATTTTGTAGCTAAGTGCCCAAATAAGGGTAATGGTGAAAATGAAGAAGGAAAGTCTACATACAAGAAGAATTTCAAAATAAAATTCAAGAAAGGATTTGAGAAGAAGAATTTGTATTCTAAAGATCCTAGCTCAGTCGAAGATAGTGGAGTCAATGATTCAGAAGAAGAGATTCTATTCATGGCCATAAATGAAGATGCCTCCATAAGAAAAAATATAGATGATCAAGAAGAAGAACATGATGAAGATAAAGTGAATCTGAAAAGAGAACTCATTTGTGCCTTAGAAGAGTTAAAATCTCTTGAGAAAAAGAATCGAAGATTGAAGCTCCAGATCGAGAAAAATGAAAAGGAGTCAGGAAATAATTGAAGATCTACAAGCACACTTTGAAGAAGCCAAAAAGAATGAAAAATATCTAACAACATAGATGAAAAAAGTAAGTGAATAATGTGAAAGGTATGTTATTTAAATTGCTTCTTTAAAATTAGATCTTGAGAAAACAAATAAAGTAACCAATGAGAAAACAGTCAGAGATTCAAAATTTGAAGATAACACTAACATGTTAAATAAGGTATTAAAAAGTTAAAAGTCAATATCAGATAAGACAAGTATTGAATTTGAAAATAAAAAGAGCTATGTTGAAGCCCTCACAAAAGGGAAAACAAAGTGGAAGAAGTTAAGAATTTAGAAGACATCTCAAGCAAAGAAGGCTAGAAGGAATAGAGCTATAAAAGGCAATCAGGTCAGAGGTACACAAATAGGTTCTATTTTTAGGTTACTATTTTTATTACAATAGATATGTTCATAATAAAATATAATGTCAAAAAGGCCTAACAATCTCAAAAACAAGGAAAAGGAAACTCATGCAAAGTCTAGCAGAAGCCACAATTATTTTGCTCCTCTATCAAGTTTTGATGAAGAGGATATAATATGTTAGAATTGAAATAATTTTGAACACAACTATTACTGTAGAAGCATGTTTGAGTCAGTTAAGAAGGATCAAAATTTCAAGGCTCCATTCATCAAGATAAAAGTTTAGATAGGTACATGGTAAAAGAAATAACTTGAAGATTCTATGTTGGTCCAGACAGCTTTACATGCAAGAAATGAAGAAAAGCCATGGTTCATTAATAGCAGATGTTTGAGGCACATGATAGGAGAAAAGAGCAAGTTCATAACCTTAAAGAAGATCAATGGTGGCATAGTAAAATTCATAGATAATACTACTACTAGGATTATTATAAAAGGTACACTAAGTTTGGATAATGGTAAAAATAAAATTGAAAATGTTTTGTATGTAGAAGGTCTTTAGAAAAATATTTTGAGTGTAAGTAAAATGTGTGATCAAAGGCACACACTAAAGTTTTATGTAGAAGGTTGTAAAATTAGGAAAAATGATTCAGATGTGTTGGTTGTAGATGCTCAGAGAATAGACAATAATTTATATATATTATCAGACATCAAAGGTCAAAGATGTTGTTTAAGTCATATTGAATAAAGTTGGCTATGGCACAAGAGAATGGGACACATAAATTTTGACAATCTTGTAACATCAGCAAGAAACAAGTAGTCATAAATCTTCCAAAGATTACAAAGCCATCCAACATGCTTTATGAACCTTGTCATCATGGGAAGTAGGCTAGAAGGTGGTTCAAAACAAAAGAATACTCAACCACTTAGATGTTAGAGCTTATTCACATTGATTTATGTGGACATATGAGAACTCAAAGCACTCAAGGTGAGAAATATTTCATGTTTATTATTGATGATTTTTCTTGTATGACTTGGGTAATGTTTTTTTAAAAAAAATGAGAAGCTTTCAGACATTTCAAAGCATTCAATGCATTAGTTGATAATGTAACTAGTTTGAAGATTAAGTGCCTAAGATTAGATCGAGAAGGAGAATTCATGTCAGATTAGTTTATTGAGTATTGTGAAGACCATGGAATAAAGATACATTATTTAGTAGCTAAAACTCCATAGCAAAATGAAGACTTTTATTGGTCTTCAAGATTGAACTTGAAGATGGAGAAACAAGCTAGAAACAAATTAGAGGATGTTGTTGTACAAGTACAGGTACAGTTGTTTATCTCCAAGTGGGAGATTGTTGAGTTATGGAGCTAAAAGCTTCAATAAATGTGCAAATGTGGAGGTTATTAGGTTACACAGTAACCGATATTGGTCAGAGCCAATCGAAATCGGTTAGGGTTCGACCAACATCAGTTATCTTTAGCTAAAAAATAACTGGCATCGGTTAGGGGTTAGCTGACATCGGTCAGAACAAACCGACATCAGTCATCTGTGCATTTTTAGAACTGTTCTAATTTTAGGAGAATAGTTAGTTTGCATGTAAAGACTAATTTTAGTCTTGAGTCCACTTTTCTAATTATTGTTTGCTTTGGGTTCTATTTAAGAGACCCATGGGGCTGTATTGTAATGTAAGTAAGATCAATTAGATCTACAAGGTGCAAGATCAAGAAGATATACAAGTGAGCAAGATCAATTAGATCTGTAGGGTGCAAGATCAAGAAGATCTATGGATAAGGAGGCAACAATGGTTGAGTTGATTGTCACTTGAAAAGTAGGCAACAACAACCATTGGGTTGATTGTCACTCGAGGGAATAACAACTCGATTATTGAGTTGATTGTAATTTATTGAGAGAGAGAGAACTCTTGAGGGAGAATTACTGTACATCTTCGAGGTGTGAGGAGAAAGAGATTTCTTCATTGTATTTTCTTATAGAAGAGTTTAATACAAGATTGGTTGTTTCTCGTATCTCTTATTCTTTGTTGTTTTTGATTTCTAGTTACTTATTACTTCTAGTTCAATTCTGTGTTTAGTTACTTATACAAAAGTAATCAATTATACTATAGATCCTAATAAGTGGTATCAGAGCTTGGTTCACTAACAAGTGGTATTAGAGCTAGGTTCATTAGAGTGGGTTAGTGTTTGTTGATTACAGAAGTCACTCACAGGAGTTTCTGTTTAAGTGGGAGTAAACCAATGGTAGAATAAAGTAAATTAAGAATAGAGAAATTCAATGGCAAGAATTATCAATTATGGAGGATGCAGATAGAATATTATCTGTATCAGAAAGATCTGTACTTACCATTGGGTGGGGTTTCAAGAAAGCCCACAAATATGCAAGATGAAGAATGGAATGTTCTTGATAGAAAGGCTCTTGGATCTATAAGGTTGAGCCTGTCATCATCTGTGATTTCCAACTTATCACAGGCAAAGACAACGGTAGAGTTAATGGATACTTTGGAAAATTTATATGAAAAACCCTTAGCTTCGAATAAGGTATTTCTTATGAAGCAATTATTTAATTTGCAAATGCAGGAAGGTGGATCGGTATATAGTCATCTTAGTGATTTCCATGGATTAGTAAATCAGTTAATTTTAGTCAAAATAGTTTTTGATGATGAAATTAAGGCTCTCTTAATCTTATGCTCTTTACCTAAAAGTTGGGATAGCCTGGTAATGGCAGTTAGTAATACTGCGTCTGCTTCAAATATCTTAAAATTTGATGATGTTATTAGTGTAATCTTGAATGAAGAAATTCATAGGAAAAGCACAGGGGAAACATTAGGTAATGCTTTAAGTGTTGAAAGTAGGGGAAAGCAAAGAGAGAAGGGCAAGCAAGGGAAATCAAGGTCAAAGATGGGAAGTAGATCCAAATCCAAAAATGGAAGTATAACCTGCTAGAATTGTGGAAAGAAAGGGCATGTAAAGAAAGATTGTTGGTTGAAAGAAGATTAGCGTGAAGGTAATAAAGAAGCAAATGATGCAGGTATTGTTGCACATGATGCTCTTATATTTTCCTTGGATAAAGTATAATCTTGGGTTTTAGATTTTGGTGCTTCTTTCCATGTAACCCCAAATAGAGAATTTTTCAATGATTATGTCCATGGAGACTTTGGAAAAGTTTATTTAGGGGATGGTGAGCCTTGTCAAATTGTTGGCAAAAGAAAAGTGTAGCTGAAATTGCAAAATGGCAACACATGGGTGTTGAAGGATGTCATGCATGTATCCATCTTGAAGAGGAATCTAATTTCTGTAGGAAAGTTGGGTGATGAGGGTTGCACAGTAACTCTCACAGTTGAATCTTGGAAAGTTTCCAAGGGTGCACTTGTATTAGCTAGAGGTAAGAAAGTAGGTACACTTTATCTATCTACTTGTATTATTGATTTACCTTTTATTTTATCTACTTCAGATGTAGATGCAAATATGTGGCACTATAGGCTTGGTCACATAAGTGAGAAGGGAATGCATGTTCTTAAGTCAAAAGGTAAGCTTTCAGATTTGATAGATCTAGACTTCTGTGAGCATTGTATTTTTGGGAAATAGGAGAAAGTGAGGTTTCTCAAAACTGGGTCAATAAAGAAGAAGCACAAGCTGGAGCTTGGTTCACACAGACGTGTGAGGACCAGCTCAAGGAGCTTCTATTGGAGGATCACAATATTGTGTTTCTTTCATTGATGATGCTACAAGAAAGGTATGGGTTTATTTCATAAAGAAGAAATCTGATGTTTTTAACACATTTAAGAACTGGAAAGCCTTAGTTTTCAATGAGAAGGTGATGTATAGTGATTAGCTCAAGAGAATAAATAATTCTAAGTAGGGCAATCTTGATTTGGATGATGTTATGATCCAAAATGAGCTCATGGGTAAAAATCATCATTCACAGGAAAACTCAAACACCGACATCAGTCAGATAGAGATCGATGTCGATTAGGCAGAGACCAACATCGATCAGGCAAGAACTGACATTGGTTAGGTGAAGACTGAATTTGGTGATGTTGGGAAGGTAAAAATTGACATCAGTTAGATGGCAACTGACATTAGTCAGGTCGGTCAAGTGGAACCGACATCGGTCAGGTGTAGATCGAGAGATGACTGGGATCAATCACTGTCAGAGAATTTGGGCATACATCAAGCTGTGAATGAGTCTCAAACGCCCATGAGGAGGTCTAAAAGGGTAAGTAAACCTATAATTCATTATTCCCCTTCTTTATAATACTTATTTCTCATTGATGGTGGATAACTAGGAAGTTTTGAAGAGGCAATACAGGTAGAATCTAGGAAACAGTGAGAGCAGGGCTGAATGAGGAAATTGATTCCTTGGGAGAGAACCAAATGTGGGATTTGGTTGAGTTTCCAACCAAAAAGAAAGCACTAAAAAACAAATGGGTTTATAGGTTAAAGGAAGGAGAGAATGGACATGTGAGACATAAGGCCAGGTTGGTAGTATGTACTAGGCCTGATATTGCCCAAGCAGTGGGAGTTTTCAGCAAGTTTATGGCTAATCCAAGAAAGGAACACTGGAAAGCAGTTTAGTGGATTCTCAGATATCTAAGAGGGACCAGTAGTAGGCATTTATGCTATGGAGGGTCAAACACTTCTCTAGATGGGTATGTAGATTTGGATATGGCAGGTGACTTGGATGGTAGGAGAATCACCACATGATATGTGTTCACTGTTGGTGGAATGGTGGTTAGCTAGATTTCAAAGTTGCAGAAGGTTGTTGCCCTATCTACTACAGAGGAAAAATACATTGTAGTCATAGAGGCTAGCAAGGAAATGATATGGATGACTTGGTTCATGGAAGAGTTGGGAAAAGAGTAAGAGAGTTGCAGATTGTACAGTGATAGTCAAAGTGCAATTCATTTGGCAAAAGATTCAGCCTTTCATTCAAAAACTAAACATATACAGACTAGGTACCACTTGATTAGATAGGTATTAGAGGATGGTCAGTTGAAGCTGGAAAAGATCCATATGGATAAGAACCCTGCTGATATGTTAACAAAGCTGATAACAAAGGAGAAGTTGAATCTTCATTTAACTTTTGTTGGTCTTCAAGATTGAACTTGAAGATGGAAAAACAAGCTAGAAACAAATTAGAAGATGTTGTTGTACAGGTACATGTGCATTTTTTTATCTCCAAGTGGGAGATTGTTGAGTTATGGAGTTAAAAGCTTCACTAAATGTGCAAATGTGGAGGTTGCTGGGTTACACAGTAACTGACATCGGTTAAAGCCAACTGACATCGGTTAGGGGTCGATTGACATCATTTATCTTTAGCTAGATAGTAACCGGCATCGGTTAGGGGTCAGCTGGCATCGGTTAGAACAAATCGACATCGGTCATTTGTGTATTTTTAGAACTGTTCTAATTTTAGGAGAACAATTAGTTTACATGTAAAGACTAATTTTAGTCTTGAGTATGCTTTTCTAATTATTGGTTGCTTTGGGTTCTATTTAAGAGACCCATGGGGCTGTATTGTAATGTAAGCAAGATCAATTAGATCCACAAGGTGCAAGATCAAGAAGATCTATGGATAAGGAGGCAACAACAGTTGAGTTGATTGTCACTTGGAAAGTAGGCAACAACAACCATTGGGTTGATTGTCACTGGAGGGAATAACAACTCAGTTATTGAGTTGATTGTAATTGATTGAGAGAGAGAGAAATCTTGAGGGAGAATTATTGTACATCTTCGAGGTGTGAGGAGAAAGAGATTTCTTCATTGTATTTCCTTCTGAAAGAGTTTAATACAAGATTGGTTGTTTCTTGTATCTCTAATTCTTTGTTGTTTTTGATTTCTAGTTATTACTTTTGGTTTAATTTCGTGTTTAGTTTCTTATATAAAAGTAATCAATTGTACTCTAGATCTTGACAAGTGGTATCAGAGCTTGGTTTACTAACAATAGTGGAAGAGTTATACTACTATGAGGTTATAATCTTGAGGTAATATTTTGATGAGCATTGATAGATCAAGTATAGAGATAGTTTGGCAGGTGGTGCCAACGTGGTGGCACCAGGTCAGTGGGTCACTTATGTGGGTGGATAGGTAGGGACCTCAGGAGGATAGGTAGGACCTCAAGAGGACAAGCACCAAGAGGTAGTGGTGTGTTAGGAAATAGTGGTGCACCAGGAGATAGTGGTGCCCTAGGGGCATATCCATGATATAGTTTACATATATTATATGTTGTTTTATATCATTTTGATACTTGCCTATGAGCCGATGTGGTGAGATGTACATTTTTAGAGAGAGAGATGTATATTGTTGTATAAATTATAATTTTAAACTCAATTTATATTTATGATCCTTATTTATTGGTCATGGTTTATGGTTTGCATTGATGTTTATGATGTGATGTTATTATTGATCATTGATGATGTAATTTGATTATGCTTATGATATGGATATTGGATACAGATGTAGACTCACCTAACTAGGCTTGTGATGGATTTTATTTATGCTGATGATGATGTTTATGTTATTTATGGTTATGATGATGATGTTTATTCTAGAATTTAATAATTATATGCTTCCTTATTTAGATTTAGATATGTGGTAAAAATAGTTGATTACTTTATTGTTCATGGATGCTTGACTTTGACATCATGATGGATATGCTAATGATGTATGTTTTTGCTTATGATATATGTTGATGCATGGTGTTTATGATTATGGTTATTTTTTCTTAAGGTAAAACACATAAGGTAAGTTGAATAACAACACTAGATGTGAGAAAAAGAATATAATCAAGAGACAAATGTCTCAATGAATATATAAACTAGTCATGATAGGGTAGGAAGAGGGCATGATGCTTCCTCTTTGGTACAACCTAATACAAAACCAAAGTTGGATTGGCTTAAGGAACATAAGCCCTTCAAATGCTTTGCATTAGCATTCATTCTTTGATTAAATAGGTGTCTTGATCACATAATGTCAAGTGAGCTCAAAATCCCTTACTTATAGTGTATAAAGTGGAGATGGATGAAAGATGGAACCTTCTTGTGAGACTAGCATGCCTCTTTTGTAGGTTTCCAAAGAGTCAGTATAGATAAGTATATGTCATATAAATGTAGACTGATTGATGTGAGAATTTTACTCATGAGAGCTGATTATGGATTTCAAATTTATTTTGATTTTTCTATTGCTTGATAATGAGTCTTTTGCGTCTTCTTTTTTATTGTTGCTTAGGGGTTGGGGAAGCTGATCGATGTAGAAAGCTTCCAATAAATTGTTTGTTTTGACAAATGCTTTACTTAGCCATCATTTGAGGGAGTGGTCTAAGATTGTATGCTTTGTTTAATGATTTTGATTATTGTCCTTCAAGGGAGTAGTCCACCTTACTTTTAACAATTTTTAAATATGTTTTCAACAACTATCCTTGAAGGGAGCAGTCTATGAATGCTAAGAATGACCCATGATTACTATTGGTTTGGATTTTTCTTTTTCACTTTGTTTAATTTTTCTTGACATATACTTGCTTATATAGGATTAAGGGTTCACCTTCATGAAGGTAAAACTAAAATCAATAGAAGGTTGATTAGGTGTAAAGAGGCTTCAGTGACAATGACTATGGAAATCCATCCTTGTAAAAAGGGGCATAAAGTACCATGAGAATCATGCCATAGGTGGATCCATAGTACCCATCATTCAATATTAGGTTATGATTATGATGGATAATCACATGATTTAGTTTTAATCAATTACTCCTAAAATATGGAGATGGAATATGGTTTGAAAGGAAGGGATGAGCTTAAGTTAAATAAAAAGTGAGCTTGATACTTCTTAAAAAAAGAAAGGATGCAAATACAAAGCATTGAGGGGCTCAGGTTCTAGGTTGCTTTCAATAGAGGACAATTAGTAAGCTCCTAATCCATACTTATGGGTAATGATATAAGGTCCAATCTAATTGAAAGCAAACTTACCCCACTTGTTTTTCTCCATATTGGTGACATGTTGATTTTCCTTTAGGATGAGATATCTGATGTTGAATTCTTACACTCTAAGGTGTTTTTTATAGGCACATTTGACACACTCTTGATAAATATGAAGATGGGTAAGGGTAGATAAATGATGCTCATCAAGTATTTCAATTGGGCTAAATGGTGTTGATGATAATTATTTTCAAAAATGAGATCTCACAAGGATATGAAAAGAGAAGGAATTTTAACTTTGAGAGGCAAGACTGCCTCCATTTCAAATGCAAGAGAAAATGGGGTAGCACCCATAATGGTTTTAATGCTAGTACATTACACCCATAAGGCAAAGGGGATGTGAAAATGTCAATCTTGAATAGATGCATTGACTATTTTAGTGAGCATGTTGTTAAGAGTTTTGTTAAAGGCTTCTGCTTGTCCATTTATTTGAGGGTGATAGGGTGATAAGAAACATAACTTAATACTAAATGTATCACAAAGACCCTAGACTTTCTTGTTTTTAAGATATTTACCATTATTTGTGATAATTTTGTGAGGAACATCAAAATGATAGATGATGTGATGGTTGATAAAGTCGACAATATTTTCTACTTTAGTTGAGACTAGAAGAATAGCCTCTACCTATTTGGTAAAATATTTAGTCATAATGATGATATAATGGTGTCTCTATGAAGAATAGGGGTTAATTTCACCAATAAAGTCTAGACCCCATTGTGAGAAGGGATATAAACTAGTGTATACATGAAGACTATGGATAGGTGCATGTTGTTGACACTTAAGACACTTTTTCACATAATCACAATAGTCTTGGTTGAGGGTAGGCCAGTAATAGCCAAGGTGAAAGATGCACTTGGATATATCAATGCCACTAAAGTGTCCCCCATAGATGCCATCATGCATTTCCTTGATAGCATGAAAGGATTCATGATTGCATAGGCAATAGAAGAAGATACCATAAAAAATATGTTTATAAAGAATTCCCCCTATAATGGTATAACATGAGCTACTCTAGATAAATGCTCTTCAAGCATTCCTAGAAAGCCCAAAAGGAATGATGGTAAGGTTGAGATTGTCAAAGTTCTATTGATACAAAAGGTTAGGTTGGGTCTCCTCCAATTGAATGTGGTAGGGGAATCTAGTTTGACATAGGAAGGTTGGATAAGTCTATGGATAATAATAAATAATTTGGAGTCAGGTGGTGCAGAGGGGATCTGAGAGGTGAGGGAGACCATGGTGTTGGAAAACTTATTGGTAGATCATGAGGTGGATTGGATATGGTAGTGTTCAAATGATGTTAAGAGTTTAAATAGTCAATTTTGATATTATAAAATATAATTCTTACATTAGTAAGATCCATTGATTTGATTGACAACAAGTTGGGAGTCACTAAAGATATTGATTTTTTTGACTCCCAAAACTAAAGTAGTTTGAAGGCCTATCACTAGGGCTTTGTACTCAGCCATAGTATTGGTACATTTGAAATTTAGCTTAAAGGATAAAGGGAGGGGTTCTCCATGAAGGGAGATAAGGATGATGTTGGCTCCCCCACCATGTTGACACTTTGATCTGTCAAATAACATGGTCACTTGATAGGTGAAGTCTGCCTATGATAGGGTCATAATAGACGCATCAGGGAACTCAAGAAGAGGTTGGTTATCTATTAATGGTGCATCAATTGGTCAGCAATGACTTTTCCTTTAATTGACTTTTACTAAAGGAATTCAAGGTCATATTCTACTAAAAGCATGATCCACTTGGACATACATTGGTTTTGGTATGGATTGGAGTTCATATACTTGAGTGGATTAGTATTGGTTATGACATAGGTTTTATGATTAAGAAGGTAGTGGCAGAGTTTGGTGTCCATGAATACTAAAGCTAGGTAAAGTTTCTTGATATGGGTGTACTGAGTCTCATACTCTACAAGCATGTGAATAATGTAATATATGGCTTGTTCATTTTGTTGTTCATCTTGATGAAAAAGCATTACCCCTAAGGAATGGTCGGTGGTAGAGATATAAAGGTATAAAAG
Organism: Torreya grandis; assembly: GCA_037957365.1. Classification (NCBI taxonomy): domain Eukaryota; kingdom Viridiplantae; phylum Streptophyta; class Pinopsida; order Cupressales; family Taxaceae; genus Torreya; species Torreya grandis. The sequence continues at coordinate 1,142,329 of JARHVA010005026.1, forward strand.
TTGGTCATCCTTATGAGAGGTGAGGATAGGTGGAGACAAAAGGTAATTTTTGAGTGAATCAAAGGCCTTTTAATAGTTTTTATTCCACTTAAAAGATATATCCTTCTTTAGAAGGTGGTGGAAAGGTTGGCATTAGTCCAAAAGTTGAGAGTTAAAGTGACAAATGGATTAAAGCTTCCCTACAAACTATAGAGTTACTTGAAGTTGATTAGAGGAAGCATGTCAATGATGGCTTTAATTTTGGTAGGATTGGCTTTGATCCCCTAAATTAAAATAATAAAGCTAAGTATTTTTCCTAACAAGACCCTAAAAATGCACTTCTTATGGTTAAGGTGGACATGGTAATAGATAAGGCACTCAAAGAAATGATCCTTACGATATTTGGATTTCTCAAAAAGGTCATCAATATAGTCTTTAGTGATTTTGTAGATAAGGTCATGGCACATTGGTAGGTTGTACCAATGTTCTTTAGTCCAAAAGCCATGAATATATAGGTGAAGGTCCCCCATGGGGTGATAAAGGCAATTTTGTGCTAATCTTTGATGGCAATTAGGATTTGATTGTAACTCAAGAATCCATCCATGAGAGATAACATCTCATGGCCAGCTATAAGATCAACTAGTTAGTTTATGCTTGGTAGAGGAATGTCATATTTAGGGAAAGTGAGGTTGAGGTCACAAAATTCCACACAAATGTGTAGTCCACTTATGGATTTGATGATATGCACAACATTTGAGACCCATTAAGGATAGTTAATGGGTTGAATGAAATTGACAGATAAGAGACACTAAATCTCTTATTTGATGAAAAGGGCTATGTAAGGGTACATTCATTTAAGTTTTTGCTTGACAAACTTAGAATCATGGTTGGTGACTATGTTATGGGTGGCAATGGTTGGGTTAATTCTAGGCATGTCAGCATATGACCAAATGAATTCTATACTGTGGTCTTAAAGGAAGGAGGGGAAGTCTCAAAGATCCTCAAAATTTAGCAACTAGCCAAGTTTGATAATATAGGGGTTATCAAGAGTACCCAAGTTGATATCCATGGTGGATTCATTCAACATGGTCAAAGTCTTAGGAAGAAGGGATTTGTGGATGTAGGAATCTAGTGCACCAAGATAGGTGAGAATAGAATCATCATCCTGATGCTAAATGGTATTAATGGTAAGATAGTCATCTCCTATCATCTCAGGATGGGTCAAAGGGATGATCATGATTGCCCCCTCCTTTTGATAAGTTAGGGGTCTGAAGCTGATCATGTTGATGAAAATAAATTAGGTGGAGTGATGTCATCATCCTCACACTTAGGTGGAGAAGATGTTGGTGAGGACAAAATGTTTTCCTCAATGATGGGGGTGGTAGGTGGTTTGGTTTTCCTCTTATTGGGTAAAATGAAAGCGGGGTTGTCTTTCTCATGAGGCTTCTTGGTTTTGATGAAAATAAACTCTTGTGGGCCATGCTCATATCATCTTATTCCAAACCCCTTCTAAGCACACTTGTGGAGGTATGTCTTGGTAAAATCTGGGTTATTTAGATAGGAAAAGCTAGAGGTGAATGGTCAAGGGAAAAAAGAGGTGGTAGAAGCATCAAGTGGTTAGTCAAGTCCTCCATAGATGAATTTGGTTTGATAGTCTGAATTTCTAAGGGTAACAATGGCTCTAATATTGGGGTCATAACCAAGTTGGTGATTAAGTTTCCCATACTTTTGGGGGGTAGGGAAAGCATCAAGGGTGAGGAGGTGATATTATCCTTGTGAAAGACGTTAGAATGTGGATTCCAAGTGGTCTATGGTGGGGATTTGATCTAAGGGTATGGATGAGTGAGTAGATGCCTCATTAGTAGAAGAAGATATGGGTTCATCCTTTATGGATGAGGGCTTATCTTTAGTCGATGAGGGTGTGTTAGAGTTATTGGGTCGATAAGTCACGTTGCATGATAAAAAGGGGATTGGGTCAGCTTGTATAATGAAAACTTAAACTTTTTGCTCAAATTTGATGCAATGATGAAGGGTAGAGGGTGCATAGCCCATGGAGTGGATCCAAGGTTGTCTCAACAAAACATTATACTATAATTTGCCTTCCACTACATATAAAAGTTTGGGAGCATGTGAGGTCCTAAATGAATATGAAGGACAATAGTTCCTAGAGTAGTGGCCATGGTGTCATTGAAGGATCAAATGATGGCCGAGGTTTTAGATATACCATTATTTGGTAGTTTGAGTTGATGATAGGCATAAGAGGAGATGATGTTAATAATGGCTCCTCTATCAATCATGACCCATTTGATGTGGGTTCAATTGATGTAGGTAGTAATGAAAAAAGGGGGATATGGGTCATCTATATAGATAAAAGGTATTTCTAAATCCTTGAAGGTGACAAGGTTGGAAATTTGGAGAGCACCAATAAAGGCGGCCAGAGGTTAGGGTCTTTAGGTTGGACCTCTACTGATTGCAATGCCTTTATCATTACTTGGAGATGATGAGGTGATGTATAAATTAACTCATATAAGTTTTTTTTTACTGGGGTTTGGTGAAGTTGTTTGAGCACCACTCTCCTAATTGATTTAGAGGGGTTGGATTGAGAGGTACCCAAGATAGATACCTTGGGTTTGGTTGAAGGTGAAGGTGATTGATTTTAACTTGGTTGGGAAGTGGAAGATGAATATGTCCATGGGATGGACACTTTAGCCTTCCCCTTATCTTTTTTTTGATCATGTGACCACATGGATAGTATGGGTAGAGGGAATAATTAGGGTAGGAGATTAGTTTGGTTCCTCGTCACTTTGAGGTGAGAATGGGGGAGTAAGTAGGAATTGGATAATGGTTATAGGTTGTTGGATTGGTAGTTGGCTTGTGGGAGGTTCATCTGTTAATAGATCATCCTCATCATAGATCTGATGGATTATGGTTTGGATAGCTTTGTAGTTTGCTATGTCATGCTGAGGTGTCTTATGATAGGAGCACACTTGGCGATCATTATACCAAACTAGTTTTGGACCGAGAGGGTCAAATGGCCTAATAGGGGGTAGGGTCAAGCAGGAAGCTTGCAATAACCTTTGGAAAATATTCAAGTAAGATTTAGTTAAAGGTGGAGGGGGTTTAGAGGTTTTGGCCTTAGTTGGTGGGATGGAAGTCTTTTTAGAAATAGGCTTGGTGGTAGAGGTCTTGGGTAAGGTGGTGTTCTTAGTTGATGGGTGTGGTTTTGGTAAGTTAGAAGTTGATAAAATAGAGGTAAGAGGTTTTAGGGTAGGTAGTTTGGTTATTGATGGTTTGGTGAAGATAGGTGTGTCAAAAAGTAAGTGTGCTAGTGTAACCAACAATGGTGGTTGGGTTTTAGTTGAGACAGTTGACTTCCTAATCAAAGTAGAGGGATGAGGGCCGAAAATAGAGGGAAAGGTTGAGGGAGGTAAAAGTTTGTCCCTCTAGCCTTTTATTGGCTTTACTTCCTTTGCTAATTTGGTTTGGTGTTTGGTTGTTGGGTTTGGTGAGGTTAGCTCTAGTTTTAAGGAGGGGTGATTAAGGCACTACATAGGGAAGATGCCAAGGTTTTTGGTTGGTTTGGTTGGAGAGGATAATTTATTTTTTTGGGATTTGGTTTCATGGGATGGCTAATAAATGGTTAGGTGGGTAGAGGTTTTTATTGGTTTGGTTGATAAGATAGGGGTTTAAATAATAGAAGTGGTGGGTTGGTTCATTAATGAGGTGGTTGGAGGTTCCTGTTTGGTGATATAAGGGTGCCCCAATTGTTTCCAAAAGGTGGCTTGATCCACATTAGGTTTGGAGAGGAATTAAAACCTTTAAACTAATTGAAAGAATGGTTTGTAGACCAGTATTGTTCCCTAGATAGTGGATTTGAAAGATAAACCCATAGGTTAAGAAAGGGGAATGGTGACCTCATCCTTTTCCTCAATCAAAAGATGCAACATACATACATGGTGGCTTCCTCTTTGAGAATGATCTCCAAAGGGGAAGTAAATTTTTTGGTAGTTGAGGGAGAAGGTAAAGTGGTGATGGTTTCTGTCACAGGTATGTCAGTTGAAGGAGAAGTTGATAACTCTACTACCTCAATAAATGGGGGGGTGAAGAACAGGTAGATTGGGTGGTAGGTTCTTTAATATAAGCATGTCAAGAACCATATTGATGGTATGGGTATCATGAGAACACTCAGCTTTGTTTCTCTCATTTTTGGTAGGTGCATGATTGGGAAAAGTTTGTCTAAAAATGTCAAGGGCTTGGTTTTAAGGTGCATTGGGGTTGTCCAACATAAGGTCCCCCTTGTCAATGAGGGTTTGGACAATGCTTTTGAAGGTATTACATCTACTAATGTCATTCCCTACTACTCAATGAAAAGCACATAGGTCATTCTCATTATACCAGCTAGGTATAAGAGAAGAGAAGAGTCAAAATATTGAGGAGGTTTGATAGGAGGAAGTTATATGATATTAGCTTTCAACAACTTCTTTAAGATTGAAGCATAAGATTTCCCAAGTAGAGTAAATTGCTTCTGATTGTTTCAATTTTGGTTCCTCATGTTTTGTTCTAAGGAGCTAGAGTAGTTTGGTTGATTGACAGATGGTGGAGGAGAGGTATTAAGGACAATTGCATTTGTAATTCCCTTTATTTTGGTCCTAGTGTTGGTTTGGTTGTTTGGTTTAGAGGAAAAGGTCTCATTGGTTTTGTAGGTAGATTTTTTTTTCAACTCTAAATTTTCTTCAGAGATATCTCTATGTTATAGGTTGCATGCCATGGTAAAAGCTTCATCAAAGGTTTGGAAGCTTTGGACATGTAATGTAGAAGAGATGTGCCTAGCACATGCCAGAGCAAAATGTTATATCAGTCCGGGTTGGGGTAAAGAGAAGGAAAGTTGATTTATTAGGCTCCTCCAATGGGATATAAAATAATCAATAGATTCATCATCAAATTTTTGGATAGAGTAAAGGTTAGTGATGGAAAATTTCTTGGAGATGTTTATCAAAAATTGATCTAAAAAAGTTTGGGCTAGTTGGGTGAAGGAAAAGATAGAGTGTTTAGTTATGGCACTATACCAATCCAATACTAGACAGAATAGGGACATGAAGAAGGTATGAAGAAGGAGTCCATCATCATAAGAAATCAAATAACATTATGCCTAAATGCCCTGAGGTGTTGTTGGGGATCCTCCTTACTTTGAAATTTAGGAAATTTGAGAAGTTCCCACTAATGAGGATATGGTCTAATAGGGACATATGGGTGAATGGGCTCGTTATAGATCTAGTCATATGATAAGATGTTGTGAGCACTAAATATGGATGACTCTAAGGTGGTCATTTTATCCATGATCATTTTAATTAGATCTATTTGGGGTTGTGTGCCAAAAATTTGTGAGGTGCATATTGTTGTGGTGGTTGGGTAATATATTGATAGTTGGTGGGAGGTTGAGAAGTGATATGTGGACATAGGTGGTTTGGTGGATGTTATGTAGGGGTAGGTGGATGTAGGTGGTTGGGTAGTGGGTAGAGGTACATGCCCTCATGGGTTAGGGATGTAACCTAGGTTTGGTGTAATGGGCACTTGTTGGGTAGGAGTGGTGGTTAGGTTGGTGATCAAAGGAAGGGTGGTAACCTTTTTACTAATTGGTGGTAAGGTAGAAGGTATAGACACCATAATATTTTGAAGTGGGGTAGTGGTTTGTGGATTGGAGGTAGCCAAAGGAAGGTTAATAATGCTAGTGGTAGGCACTCCCATGGTGAGGGGAGTATAGGTGAATAGTGGTTAGGTTTATCTTAAGGTAGAGGAGTTGATGGTGGGGGTGGAAGGTATAAGGGTGTTTGTAGGTTGGGCAAGTTGGTTTTATGTAGTAGTATCAAAGGGATTATTTGTAGATGGAGAATCTTGGGTAGTCAATGGTTGGGTGGTGATTGTGGTAATAGAAGTGTTTCCCATAAGGTGGAAAGTTATGCCATAATGTGGCTCCACATGTGGAACTAAAGAAGGGGTACGGTGAGACATGGTGTTAAGATAATGTTGAAGGGCCACATGATTGTTATCTAAGAAGGTGGAAAAGTTTGTATCTCTTTGGGGAACTTCCTAAGGGAAAGAAGGACTTCTTGAAGGATGAGGAGAGTTTTTTAGTTCAGAAACATACTCTAAGGATGAGGAGATAGAAGAGGTTCATTGGTTTGGTGATGGGTTATGTTATGCTAGATTCTTTCATTATTGGTGAGTTAGAACCATCCAAGATAAAGGAGAGAGAATACAAAAAAAATCTCAGCACTCAAATAGAGAGAAGACAAGAGATAAATAAGGAAATTAATCATGCACTAGAAAGTATGTGAAATCCTAAAGTTATTTTTAGTCTCTCCTTTGGCTTATGCCTTAAGCTTTCAAGAAATTATGTGAATCCACTTGGGTTGATAGAATAGGTACTAGAAAAGAAATATCTGGATGGTTTTAGGTTATTTAGGCTCTCAAAAAGGATCTATATTGGAAATTAATATGTGTCTTGGTATTGGTGCCTACCCCCACACTTCACACACCACAATGATAACGGTGCCGAGTGCTTAGCCAATATATACCAATTTCCAAGGTTTATACTCAACCAAAGAGCTGAGTTGGTTTTCTCCTTGGTAATGACCTCCAAGTAAGATCATCGAGAAAGGATAAGGTGACTAATAGGTGATGAAATCCTAGTTAGGCCTTATCTCAAGTTGTTTTGATGTTTGATTGATGTAGGTGGTTTGGTTTAGTATGTGAAACAAAAGTGATGTTAAGATCATAATACTTTGCCTTTGATTTAATTGAGTGAGCTAAACTTGAAATAAACCAATGGATGCACTTAATTTTAAGACCAAAAGAAACTTTGATTTCATTTATGAACATAGAATAGGGAGAAGAGCATACAGATTCAAATAAAAAAACCTAAGTAGAGACTTAAGTGTCCCACCAGGTGTGCTAGAATGTTTCAATGAATTTTAGCTTATATTTCAAGAAAGGAAGAAGAAGAAACTAGATATGGGTATGGTTTAAAAACCTATTTGGTTATGCACATGTTGAATCAAATGATTGTGAAGAGCTCCTCTTTGTCTTGGGAGGATGACCTAAAAATAAGACAACACTAAAGAAAATGGTTGGTTAGATAGATAGTTGGATGGATTTCCTAGTGCTAGCTAGATACAGAAGGAAGAGCTTCCTTAGGGGCTGTCAATCCACATGTTTTAAATAATTAAGTTTATAAAATTGAATATAGAGTACTTGCATGAATAATCAAAAGCTACTAAAATTGAATATAAGAAATGCTTGATAAATAAATAGATTAAAATGACTAATATAGTAATAAGTGAGTTAATACTAATGTTAAATAGGTAAGGTGTGCTTCAAAAAATAGGTTGGGGATTTTTTAATAAGCAGATGAAGAGAAGGTTAGATTTGGTTGAGAGTAGGTAGGTGAAAATAGCTTGATGTTATTTCTTACAATAGTGACCATTAGGAGTTGAGGTGCCCATCAATGGTTGAGGTGATTATTGGTAGTTGGAGAAACCATCGGTGGTCAGGTTGATCGTTGATGGTTAATTTGTGTTGAGTTTGGGTGGTAAAAATTTTGATTGATGGGATCACAAAAGGCAATTTTGGGAGATTGGTTTATGCTAGCATGATTTCAAAATATAAACAAAGTGACGAAATAATTTAAATAGATACTTAGCTTGTCGATGGTTAATCAAATGAAGCGTTGAGGTGGTTGGCTCATTGATAGAGTTTAGCATGATTATGGTAGAGTAATGGTACTTGGCTATCAATTGAGGAGTGGTGATAAGTTAGCTCTCTGTCATGATGGATGGATCACTGGATTACTAGAAGAAATAACCTACAAAGAAATTTTGGATGCAAAAGATCTTTAAGTCTTAGATTTTGGTCCCTTTTCACCTCTTGCTCCTCTCTTCTTATAGGTAAGGAAGGAGAGGTGAAATAAGATGTTAACAAGGGGTTCAAATTGTTGTCCAATTTTAACTTTGACATGCATCGGCTCACATGCAAATTAGACATTCTAATTATAGAAAAGAAAGTTAGAGTGAAGGCTCAGTTGAGATGGTTTAGATGGTGGAACCTGACCATCAATGGTTAGGGTGATCATTAATGTTTAAGGTTACTGCCAATGATCGAGGGCTAAGGTAATGTTGGGTTAAAATGGTGGGTTAAGCCAGTGCATCAATCTTGACTAGGGTTAAGTAGGTTTGGGTTTGAACAATCAAGTTAGGGCCCTAGGGGGTCTTGAGGTGGTCTAGTGGAATTACAACATTCAAAACTATTATGTGTGGATTTATAGTGTCTAAAGCAATTTTATGGAAAAAATGTGATATTATCATGTAAAGTCATGGATTTGCCTAGGGTATCAAAATTATAGTTTGAAATAGTTGACTAAGGCCTTTAATCCATTTTATATCTATGTCTGAGTGTTGTTTGTTTACAATAATAGGAAGGAGTTACCCATGTCATTATCAAACATCCAAATCATAAACCCCTTCCCCACCTTACTACAAAACTGTAGATCATAAAATAGTGATTATTCATAAATTAAGCAATTTTGCCTATTCATGAACAACATTGTCCTGATTAAATTATCCAAGCATTAGTCTAAAATCATTTCAAACACTTTTTTGATCATATTTATATATTTTTAGACTTTGTACATATTTTATCATCTTATTTTAAGTCTAATTGATAAATTTTTAATCATTCTTCCTCATCTCACAATATTGCAAATTGTGAAACTATAGTTTTGTAATAAGAATCATGATATCACTTTAAAACTTGTAGTTTTGTAGAAACTGCACAGTAACCTCTAGTGGTTAGGCTCATTTCTACAAAATTAAAACTTTAAAATCATGATATTATATAAAATCTATGATTTTATGCTCTCTAGAAGAAATTTTACATTAACTGACTGTGTATCTATAATTTAATCTTCTATAGTTGTAGTTTTACATTAATCACGCTAGGGGTGTTGCCCCCAAACCCTACCAGGGGATCCTCCCCTTAACCCTATAAGGGGTGCTAACCCTTAACCCTACAAGTATCACTACCCTTTGATCCCATTAGGGGATGTTACCCCTAGACCCCCACATCATGGCCCCCTCACCCAAAGAAGTTATAGAGCCAAATCACATTTTTTGTAGTGGTTTTTATTAAGGATTATTGGACTAACATTTTATTTCTTACAGGGTTGAATCTAGTATCAATTTTGAATTGCTAACATCTTGTCTTGTAGATCATACATTTTATCTAATGTCTTATCTTGCAGGTTGCCTCTACAAAATTGCCACTTGAAACTACTAATCTCTTTTCTTGTAGGTTGTTTGTCAAAGACATTTTGGCATCTTGAAAATATTTTTATTTGTCTAAGACTTTTAATCATTTTAATCACTTTGTTTAAATCATATCCTTTTATATATATCTTTTATAGCTTTGACATTGTATATATCTCATAATCTTAATTAATTAGTTAATTAATATTTTTTTGGTTTACCTATTTATCACTCGAGGGATACAATGGTGTATGCTCTCTTCCTTGCATCCTTGTGGTAATTCTTGGAGGATCAAAAACCACCAATGAACCCTCCCATTTTTTATTTTCTAGGGGCAACATGATGTGGAATTAACACCCATGCACTTTCCATGGTCTTAGGGGGATAGTGACCATGGATTTCACCACCACACACTAATCCACAGTCTATGTTCTGGTAGAGAATAAATATTAGGCACAATTATCATTAAGCTAAGTGGTTGACTCTATATAGATCATTCATGAAGGGCAAGAGTTATTTATCTGAAACATGAATTATAAACACTCTAAATGAAATTGGGCCCCATCATACCTAGTGTATATCAAGGATGCCCTTAGAGATCCTATTAAACATAGCATAAGACCATTTACCATAACAAGTGACTTATTGTTGGAGTTAATATCAACTCCAAAGTGACTATCATGTGTAGATGGAGTTAAGAGGGTTCAAGATATTCTATAATGAGTCATCAGCCTACATTCTCACCTACAAAGCCATTATATAGTGCAGTCATTGGGTTACACACCCATAATCATTTTAATAGTCCTAGGTTTATGGTTTGCTTGATTTGGTGAGTGTCATACTAAACATGTGTTAATTATGAACAAATTCAACCTTTTACCCAAACCTATATACACCTATCTAGGTCTTCACATATTGTCATCTTGTATATCCTTATATTATCAACTATATCATTCTATACATCCTTATCAATATCCTCTTGTACATATTTTTAAACATTGTCTCATCTTACATCCTACTCACATCCTATTCTACTCCCACCCTTCATAAACACACCCCCATTATTTTCTTATCCTAATCGAGTCTTATCATCCACCTATCACACCTTATCATATTCCAACCTCATATTCTTCACTTATACTTAATATTTATAACATCATCATTATCATTAAATCTACCTTGTCCATAGCTAATCTTAGTCACATCCTATTCCTTTCATCACCATATTCCCACATCATCTTGCCTTGTCTTACTCATCTTTAGAGTCTTGGTCCAAACCATATTACCCATCATAATACTCACTTATACTGACCTTGTCTAGCCTAATAATTGTATCCCTTACAACCTAACCTAGTCATAAGACCCACCCATCCTTACCTCATCATACCCTTGACCATACCATTCATCTCACCAATTCTGTACCTAAACATTAGTCTTCATCTACATTGGAAAACATTGTTGTCATATTAAGATACTCATAGTTAGCTTGCTTGTGTCTAATCAAGTCTGAATCATAATCACAATCATATCAATCAAATCATCTCATCCTATTTAAATTGATCGACTTAGTCTTTATTTATGCTTAATCCTATGAATCCTAGTCAAAATTAGTCTCTTTGGCTAGTCTAACCCCTCATCCAATCTTAGAGCTTATCATAGCTCACCTAGTCAAATCCAATATAATTCATCAAAGTCTCGTTCATGACCTAAATTGGTCAACTTAAATATTATCTTATCCTACATATTTTATCATCAAGTCAAACTTGAGAATGAACTAAAGCAATCCTTTTCCCAATTTGTTCCATTTATCCCATTGCCATTATTTAGTCTTTACATTCAATCCTCTGTACTTATTTATTGGGGTTGATAAAATCACATCAATCATACCTTATCTTTTTCTCATCCAAGAAATCTAAAATAGATTTGGTTAATACCTTGATTGAGTAATGTCTCATAGCCAATAAGGATGTACTCCTTTCATTCGTCCTTAAGTTAAGCATTCCATGTCCTATAGATTTTGACCCTATCCACCCAATATTACCTTCAGTCCACACCCATCCACATGAATCCTATTGAAATACTCTATCCACAAATCATATCTAATTTTCTACTCCTTTATATACTAATAAAGGGTATCCTATCTTGGATACCTCATCTACTAATAGTCTACCCACCCAATCACAGTGATATGAGATTGTTTCCAATGCTTCCACATCTAAGTCATGAGGAGAAGAGATCACCTATACTCATCTTTCTATATCCTTAGAATCCCTCTTCTAACCACTGATCACCACTAACATGATGATCTATCCACCCATATGACATCTTAATCCCACCAAACCTAAGCCCTCTTTGTATAAAGCTAACCAATACTTTGTATATCACCAAACCTAGGAATATACCATTAGTTAATGTCATAATTTAGAAAAATATGTCTAAGACCTCATCAATCATGGTGACATTACAATCAATAATGAATGAGATGAGTTTGCATCCATGGGTGAACAAGAAGAGGTATGCCAAGATCCAGCGCTCAAGCACAATCAAGCCTTTCCCTCTCCAAGCCAAGGTCAAGACATCACATCCATTTTCCATGGTCCCCCCATCTTTGAAAAATGCTACCTTAAAGATGATCATGTTCCCCATGAACTTAGTGCCCCATTTTCTCATGAATCTTTCCTCAATTGGCCTATTTTTGGTGAATCCATTATCCCTCCCTCATCTCAAAGACCCCATGTTAAGAGGTCATTTATGGACAACAAATATTATACTAACAACATCATGATAGAGTCATAATAAAAGTCAATACAAGTTTTATATGCATCAATTTAATGCTCAACACCAATATCTAAATCATATCCCTCATCAAAAACATCACCCCTAATAGATGTTGCAATGGATGATGACTATGCCTAACTTTTTGAAGATACTTCTAATTTAGATGATAATCAATAATTAGGCATATATTTTGATCCTAATTAAGATGATGAAGTCATAATAGAGTTCTTGTAAGCTTTATCTGTTGAAGATAGAGTGAATCTAATCCTACTTTAGATGCATATACTATAGCTAGTATCAATGATCTTTTTACTGATCTTGAGGAGATTTTCTCTGATGTCAAAACTGGGTCTCCTAGGAACCCCTATGAAGACCATGTTTCCTAATCACCCCTCATTGACCTCATCATACCATCTCTCCCACATCCATCCATCATAGACCCCTTTATTCCTATTAATGATCATTTAATCACCTACATCCATAGGGATGACCATGAACACACATCGTTGGAATTTTCCCTAAGTAATATACATGTGCCATAAATACAAAAGTCTAAGACCATATTAAAAAATTCATCCAATATAATCAAATCATCTTTGATCCTATAAGTCAAAATATAGAAAAGTTAAATCATTAGCCTAATCCAAAAGTGTCTTCCCCTGGTAAAGCCCAAAATCAAGCACTAGGGGAATGTCAAAGTCAAAATAATCACCATCTATCAAGTCAAAAATCAATCTCCTCTAATGAAGCCCAAAATTAGGCACTAGGGGGTATTCAAAGTCAAATCTAATCAAAAAATCAAAATAATGTCAAAAGTAGTATCAATATGGCTGATAATCCTTCAAATAATCATATCAAAGATAAACTACAAAAAAAAAGTGTTTAGATCTCTTAAAGTATTTTTTCATATGGCACCAATAAAACATGGAAATTCCAACATCTCCAATGGTGTATGCAACTGCTAGTCTTAATCTTCAAACACTTGTCACATTATCCACTCATGATCCTATCATCCATTCAAGATCAATACACCCTCATCTACATCAAGATCTAATCCAATCCATACCTCCCATCACCTTCTTAAGCAATATTTCCTCTCATAGGGGTGATGAAGACACCTGGTCTGGATGCCTAGAAGGGTCTCAATCAAGATTCAATAAAGGTCATGCAGACATCAATACATCCAATCATGACAACATGATACTAGCATCACATCTCTAGAGAATAAGTGTTGGCTAAATATCCATCAATTGTCAACATTTTTTCATCTTCTACCCATAGTTAATAAATCCAAATTCCCAAAAGCTAAAAATCAAAAAATTTAAAAAGTTAAAAATAAAAATAAAACAAAATAAAAAATCATTTGTCTAATGGTGAAAACCAATTTTCTAGCACCTTGGGTAAGTACCATGATGAAAACCATTTTATAGCATCATGGTAAAATAATCTATAGCCCACATTTTACTTTAACACTTGGGAAAAAATCCATCCATTTCATCCATCAAACCCATTCATTTCATCTTTGTCTATCTTATTCCTTGGTCCATTCTTCCTATCCATCATTTACCATCATATCTTGTATCCTATTATGACCATAAGGAATGGAAGGTGTCTTGAGAAATGTTCTAAAATCATCTTGGTATATCCTCCAATGGACACTCAAGCAACTACATAGTTATTTCTTTTATGATGTGGTCATTGGTGATCCCTAGTCCATTATTCCTTAGTCCCCATACCCTTTTTAGCATCATCTTTATCCTTTTGTCATACCATCCTTTATTCCATCCATCCTCATCTTGGTTGTTAGGATTGGTGTTTCCCTTTGCTAGTAACCCCATTTATATAGTGTACATACATATTCCAAAAAGCCCTAAAATTTGAAATATTCCAAAAAACCCTAAAAATTTATAAAATCCATGCAATCCAAAAACATCTAAGTTATCTTGTCATATGTTATCTTATCCTGTGTCCTAAATATCATAATCATCCTAATGATTGACCATCGATCATCAACAGTTATTTAACATAACCAAAACTTTGCCTTAGGATTGCATGATCAAAGGAGCTAACTACAAATCATTCATTGATTACTAGCTATCTAATTTTAATCCATAATTCATATGATCAATGAATATTAGACTATTTGTTAAACTATTTATTCAACCTTTTGTTAAAAACTTTGGTTTCAACACCCCTTTGATATATATTAAGATATCACTATGGAAGAATTTAGAGGAGAGAAATCATTTGAGGATCAGGAGGAAGAAAAGAGGAAGAATTTTGGGGCAAGAGATTTTGACTCCTATGCAAATCTACAACAACTTTCAGCCAACTCTAGACTTCTTTGATCCATCAAGCACTGAGCTAAGTATCTTATATTTTGCATAAGTTCAGTATTTTAAGTTTCAATAGCTTAGATCCTACACCTATTTCTAATTTCTACCCATAACCTCTTTGGTATTGGAGCTCTACAACTCTAAACACCATTCTTTCCACCAAGCACCCTCTAACCACTCTTAACCATTCTGAGTATCAAATCCTTGTTATGATACCTATGAGACATTACCTTTGTCTTCATGACTAACAACCAACCTCAAGAAACCTATAGGACCCTTTTTCAACTTACCCATAGTATTTTCTCCACCGAAATCTAATTTTTTAAAAACCCACAGTGACCACCGATGGCTAGCCTTGACCACCAATGGTCACCTATCAACTGTCGATGGTCAACCTTCGACCACGTGTGGTCAACCTTCGATTATTATCGATGGTTACGTATCAACCATCAATGGTTACTAGTGACCATTGATAGTCATTATGTAAATCATTCCACCCAAAACAATAACCTTTCAACACCTATTTGACCATTGTCATAACCCACCTCAAACTCAACTATCTCAACCCCACCAATCTTTAGGCTACCTATCTCAACCATCATATCAACTACCTCAACCTTATAAAATTTTTGATTATCTACCCCAACCATCATATCACTTGTCTAAACCCCATTTGTGGAAACCCTCTTATCTTAAAACCAAGACTTGGTTTACCCCCTCAACCATCAACCAAATGTTTTAAACCAACCTCCCTTACCAATGTTATCAAACCTATCAAGCTAACCTACCATAACCACATTTTTAACCTTATCAACCCCATAAAATAAAACCAATAACTATCAACCTACCATATTGAACCAACCAAACTTTGTAAACCTATCGACCATATCAACCATGTCAAATCTATCAAATACCTCAACCTTACCCAACCTCTCAAACAAACCTACCTCATTTACCTTATCAAACCAGCCAAACTTTTGAACCCATCAATCTTATCAAACTAACCAACCTCACAAAATCAAACTAATAGTTATCAACGAAAGTTTTCCAACCCACCAACCTTATCAAGCATACCAACCCATCAAATCACTCAAAATTGTCAATTCAATCCAACTTATTCAACCAACCAACTTCATCAAACCAACCAATTATCTCACAACCTTAAGAGCCATTGGCATAGCCTCTTCTTAGGTAGTACACCTCACTAGGGGAATCATATTGCTCAATCCTTGACAAACTCTTTAAGGATTTTGTCATCAGACTTTCTTAAATCAAATCCATCAATCATTCTCTTCCAAAATTACTTTAGTTTATAGAGAATGATTTTTGTGCTTATCATTGCACAAACATACATGTGGTAGAGAAATGTGGGTCTTTTAATACATTTGTCCAAAATTTCATTGATCAAAAGGAGGTTCCAAAAGATATTCTCCATGTTCCCCCCAAACTAGCCTTGAATGTATTTAGGTAATCCATCCTTGAACTTAATCCTACACCTATTGTTGTGGAAACCCATAATAAAATACTTCAACACAATGAGGCCCCTTCATTAGATTTGGTATTTAGTGAACCTATAACTAAGGAAACCATAATAAAAACCCCAACCAATCCACTTGTTGACCAAGTGCAACCTTTCCAACTTCCTTTTTACATCATCACTAAAGAAGAATCAACCTTAACCTAACAACTTATTAACCAAGTAGAACCTTCTCAACTTTCCTTTAAAATCATAATTGAGAAAACCAACTTACCTCTTCCACTTCCCCTTTTAGTGGATCAACCTCCAACCAACCCAACTCTTCCACTTCCCCTTTTAGTGGATCAACCTCTAACCAACCCACCTCTTCCACTTCCTTAAAAGATGGAATCACCTCCAACAAGCCTACCTCTTCCACTTCCCATTTTAGTGGATCAACCTCAAATCAACCTACCTCTTCCACTTCTTCAAAAGGTGGAATCACTCCCAACAACCATACTTATTCCACCTACCCATTTGGTGGAACCAATAAAAACTACCTCACCCTTTCCACCTCCTATTTTAGGGAATAAACCTCAACCCAATCCAACTTACCTCTTCTACCTACCCTTTTAGTGAAGTTAACCCAATCTCAAAACATATTGCCTATAACTAACCCAACCTTGCCTACACCCAACCCAACCTCAATTAAAACCAAACCCATCCAATTATTCTATAACTTACTCATTTTCATTTACCTAATGAAATTGTCTTTGATTCGATTCCATTTAGAATAGGGTCAAATATTTGTCATCTTTCCTCACCAATCAAACCAAATAACCAAGCAAACTAAACTGACAAACCAAATTAACCATCTAGACTATCTCCCTCAACCTATCAAACTAACATCTAAACCAAATCAATCAGCCAATATCAACCCAACTTTTGATCCAACTCCAACCAACTCATCTATTAACCTAAACCAAAATCAGTCCATCATTCAAGATTTCTTGAGTTTCAATCACCATTTCATCTAATCTACCCATACCTCACCTAAGATCCCTCATTAGGACAATTGGACGTTCTTATCCAACCAATATTTATTTCAAAATAATGTTCCCAAAATCATTTCTAGACCCTAATCCTACCCAAATTTGACCCAATAATGCTTCCCTCACTATAGCACCATAAGGGATCTTGCTTGAACCACTGCCTACAACTTGAATTCCACACCGACTAATAAATAATAACTAACAACCCTTGGGATGTGGATGAAGTCATCTTCATCCCTCTTAAACCCTCTGTACTAACTAGCATCTTCACCTAGATCCTTTTTTTGCCTCAACCATTAATGAAAATACAATCTGAGGGAACTCTCCCTCTAACAGCTTTAAGCAAGGAATAACCCAAACATTAACCAATGACTAAACTAAACCTTAACCTTTTGCCTACCAACATTAACCAATGACCAAACCAACCTTTGGCGCTTATGCCTCAACCTACACCTAGCCTAACACCAAACCAAACTTAAACAAATTTTGACCTTGAACAACCTTTTATCAATAACCCAAACCAACCTAAAGCTACCTAACCAAACCAAAAACCAACCACCATTATTGTTATCTAAGGCCTAACTATCATCACCTAACCAACCTTGCCTCTTACTTTGTCAATCCATAATCTTTTCCACATCTAATCAAGTTTTAGAAAGTAATTGGGGGACCTCTTCTCTCTTGACTAGAATCAACCATTTTTATGCAAGTGTGGATCTGGGGCATAACACAACCTAAATTCCCCAATGCTTTTCATTTGCATCCATTCTTTTGTTAAACCAAGTTTTTACTCATCTTTTGTCTAACTTAAGCTCATCCCTTATTTTTAACCACATTCATCTCCTTATTTTATGGATAACTGATTAAAATAGGATCATGTGATTATTCATCAAAACCTTAGCCTAATTCTAAGTATGGGTACCATGACTCTACCTATGGCATGATTCTTATGCACACTTTTTGTCTCTTATAATATGGATCCCCATGGTCTTTGTCACTTAAACCTCTTTTACCCATAATTTACCTTCTTGTGCTATGCTTTTTTCTCTATAAAATAAAGAATTTAAGACTCTTTGAACTAGTCCATGTCTAAACCATCATAACATTAAATTTGGGATACCAAATATCACTTGAGTCGAAAATCTCTAGCATTGCAGACTATTCCCTTGAAAGATAGCTGCCCAAAATTACTCAAAATTGCTTCAAAAGGTAGATTTCTCCCTTAAAGGATAGCTATCACACATGAACAAATCCCAATCTTAGACCACTCCCTTGAAGGATGCCTAAACCAAACATTTATCAAGCAAGAAATCACTTAGAAGCTTCCCACATCGATTAGCTTCCCAAACCCATCAAATAAAAGCATCAAAAAACCCCAAAGTCAAAAGTTAAAAATAAAGCAATCCCAAGAAATCTTCCATCCACTTTCACACACCATTCATATACTTCCCACATCGATCAATCTACACCAAACTTAGAGCATGTTGTCTATAATGGTTCCTAAGTTGCATACAAGGGGGAAAGTCATCCCCAAAAGAAGGTTACACTACCATTTTTC
This sequence comes from Torreya grandis, assembly GCA_037957365.1. NCBI lineage: Eukaryota > Viridiplantae > Streptophyta > Pinopsida > Cupressales > Taxaceae > Torreya > Torreya grandis. The sequence continues at coordinate 1,160,787 of JARHVA010005026.1, forward strand.
CACCTACCATTCATATCCACCTTTTACCCTCTATAAATCAAGGGATTTTGAGATTACTTGACATTACATGCTCAAGCTACTTCTTTTAACCAATGAACTAACACAAATGCAAAGCATAACAGGGGTTTATGTTCTTAACCCCACCCATATTGCCATTTTGGTCTTTGCTAATTGGAGCATTTAGCCTCCTCCTTCTACTTTCATGACCACTTATTAAGGTGTATCTCTTCCATCTTTGAGTCATTAAAACCCCAAACACCTAAATTTCACCCTTCCACCAAATGGGGCAACCAAATTGAACCACCCAACCAAACTTTTTCAAACAACCAAAATATTACCATAACCATAAACCTATCAAAGAGCACCTTTTTCCCACAACCATACACCTATTGGAGATCACCTTATTCTCCACCAACCAACCAACCAAATTAACCTCAACTGGATCATTTTGGCATAATTTTGACACTTTTTGTGACCAAACCTTGCTTTGGTAATTTTAACCACATACCTACCTTGCCATACTTGATGAACTTGTGCTACTTTTGTGCACCAACCATTTATGTGCCTCAGAGTATCACCCTTTATGATCATAACACCTTTGACCATTTTTGTCTTCTTAGGATCACATCCTATCTTGTATACTTATGAATACATTGACCTTACCTAGGATACTTGAGTTTATAAGAGTAACCCATATCAACTATGCCTAATGATGTGGCCTAGTTACCATATCACTTGTCCTCTTAATACCAAACCTAATTTACTAAGTACCTCAACTATGGAAACTTAGTCTATGTGTGATCTTTGATATTGTAGTTAGTCACATTTTGTGCACCTATTTGCACTTAAATTCCAAACCAACCAAACCAGCCTTATCACCCACCTATCCAACATATCAAACCTGTAACATATTTTGTATTCTCAGGGTCACCCACTTTTTGGACCCTAATAACATGAAAACCTTTTTCATGATGACTTTATTTTATAAGTTCACCCATATCAACTATGCCTAACACTGTGGCCTAGTTCACTTGTCACTTATCCTCTTTACAATAACCTATTTTACCAATTCATCCATCTTAACCATTATGTCACCCACTTATCCACTTATCAAACCTACACCTGACTCTGTTTCACCTCATCAAGTCTCGATTTGAGGAGGAACACCTCCCCCCATACTTAGGGCATCCAACCTTCTACCAACCTTCCATGTTTTGTTTTGTAGCTTGCTAATACAAACTACATTATAAAAAGGGGGAAATGTAGACACTAAAAAACCATACACTATAGCTTTAGATTTCACATCAACCTTAAACCACCCCTTAGCCCCCTTTGGGTTAGACTATTCCTTTAACACACCCTTTCACCTATTTAACCCTTTAACTAATTTAAGTATTTAATTAAATTAGTTTAATCCTAAACATTTAGACCTATTCCTTATACATCCCCGTGCCCCTTTAAATACCCTTAGACCATTTCCCAATGCTTTAACCACCAATCATTGGTGTAAAGGGATAAGTTTAGTTTTACTTAACCATCAATGATCAACCCTTGGCCATCGATAGTCAGCCCTTGACCATTGATGGTCAACCTTTAACCACCGATGATCAACCCTCAACCATCAACAATTGACCATCGACCATGAACGTTTACTTGATGCAACCAAAACTTTACCTCAAGACTGCATGATCAAAAGAGTTTACTAAAACTCACTCATTGATTACTATTTGTCTAATTTTAATCCACCATTCGCATAATCAATGTATATTAGACTATTTGTTGAACCTTTTATTGAATACTTTGGTTATAACACCCCTTTGATCTATACTAAGATATCACTAGAGAATAATGTAGAGGAGAGAAATCATTCAAGGATTAGGGGGAAGAAAATAAGACGAATTCTAGGGTAAGAGATTATGACTCCCAAGTAGATCCGCAACTTTCAGCAAAATCTAGACTTCTTCAAGCCATCAACCACTAAACTAAGTATATTATATTTTGCATAAGTTTAGTATTTTAAGTTTTAACACCTTAGAGCCTACACCCATTTCTAATTACTACCCATAACCTCTCTAGTGTTGGAGCTCTACAACTCCAAACACCATTCTCTCCACCAAGAACCCTCTGACCACTCTTAACCATTCTAAGTATCAAATCCCTATTGTGATACCTATGAGACCTTACCTTTTTCCTCATGATCAATAACCAACCTCAAGAAACCTATAGGAACCTTCTACAACTTACACATAGTCCTTTATCTACCTAAATCCAATATGTTAAAAACCCATAGTGGTCACTGATGATCAGCCTTGATAGCCAATAGTCACTTGTCAACCACCGATAGTCAGCGCTTGATCGTGTGTGATGGTCAACCCTCAACCATTGATAGTCAACCTTCAACCACCACTAATGGTCACCTATCAACCACTGATGATTACCAATGACTACTAATGATCACTATGTAAATCATTCTACCCAAAATAAAAAGCTTAAAACACCTTCCAACTTCAATTAAAAACCCTATTTCTTCATCCTTGTCACTATATAGAGTTAATAACAACAACCTGATCACACTTGAACCACACCCTAATAGTTTAGGATTTATTTTAATGTTATTTTTTTAAAATACATTATTTATTTAAAATTATTTATTTCTTTTGATTAAGTACTTTCATTTATGTTATGAAATATTTCTTATCAGCAACTTTTTTAATATTAACTTGTCTAAAACACGGATTGATAGCCTCTAAAGAAGTTGTGTACTTATTAGATCTAGCTTGCTAGGCAATCCACCCACCTACCTAACTAATCAACCATTTTCTAGTGTTTTTTTATCTACAGGTCATCTTCTCAAGACAAATAGAAGTATCATCAATCATCTGGATCATAAAGTGCAAACCAAATCTAGGTTCTACTAACCTCACACTTATTTTAAGTTTTACAACTTTTTTCTTAGAAATAAAAGAATTTTTTTAATGAAATAAACTATTCTGATCAAGGCACTTAAGGATGGTGGGGAATGTCTTACTGGTATACTTGGCATCCTTCAATCCCTTTTAAAAAATTACAAGTGTGTCTTTCAATCCCAAGTCCCTAATGAAAATTTAAACACTGATTTATATAAACACATCAATGTGGTACCCTAAAAGCTCTCCCTTGGCTAAATAATGTTTTGTGATGGCCTCTCTCCATTGATGAGATTTATAATGTTGACAAATATATGGATCATGAAATTTACCTAGAAATTGATGGTTTCCCTTTTGAGTTCTATCACATCCTAGTAGACTATGCTAGGCCAAAGTTTAAAAAAGTTTACATTGAAGCCATGGCCATGGGGTCTTTAGAAAAAGTCATTAACAAAGGAAAGACCAAGTTCATTCCCATAGTAGGAGACCCTAAGATTATCACCAATTGGAGACTTGCAACCCTCCTCAATGTCTCTTATAATATTATTTCCAAAGATTTAGCTTTTTAGATCAAGTATCTTCTTCCTTCAATTGTTAGGTCTAAACAAACATGTTTTATCCAAGCTAGATACATTATTGATAACATTGTAGTAGTTTGAGAAGAGATGGAATAGGTTTTTACATCCCAAAAAAATTATCTCTTTGTTAAAATTGAATTTGAGAAAGCTCATGATCAAATTAAATGGCCCTTTATTATTTCCATGTTGCAAGCCCTTTCATTTGGCCTCAGATTTGTGCAATTAGTCCAAACCCTTTTTGAATATGTTTCTATCAATTTGACAATTAATAGGCATTAGTCTAACAATTTTAGTTTATTATAATATATTAGGAAAGGTTTTCATTTGGTTACCTCTTTGTGCATGTTAGTTTTTGAAGGTTTTGGGTATTTAGTGGGTGACTATGCCTTTAAAGGCCTTGTAAATGGAATATACCTTCTGCACACCCCTCAATACTAGATCCTTAATGGCTAATTTTCTGATTACTCTTATCTCACCATTATAGAGGATGAGGATGTGGTCAAGAATACTATGGAATGTTTGCATATTTTCTACCTTGCCTCAAGCTCTAACATCTAATGGGAAAAGACTAGTTGCTATAAAAAATCCTTTGGCCCTAATGCTAACTAGTTTGAGACCTAAATATGGAAGTGGATATCACATGGGGAGATCTTTGAGTTTTTGGGGATTCTCATTGATTTTCCAAACCAAGTGGAGTTGTGAAACTATGTTTTTTAGCAGGTTGCAAAAAATATTTCCTACTAGATAACAAAACATCTCTCCCTTTTTTGGAAATTCTAAATTGCTCAAAATTCTTAACAACAACTCATATGTATTATTCCTATTGTTGGGGACCTTTTGAGGCCACCTAAAAGAAGATAGACAAGATGTGTAGAGGCTTCCTATGAGCCAGTTTTGAATGAAAAAAGACTTCCATAGAGTGGCATGGGAATTTTATTATAAACCCAGAGAATCTATTGGATTAGGGTCTATTGATATTCAAAATTAAGGAATTGCAATTTATATAAAATGGGTTCCTCAAACCATTGAAGGAAACAAAACTTGGGAAATCATTCTCAAGGATTGAATTTATTCTAGAAATCCTTATGGAAGATTAGCCTAATAGTGTTTATAATTTTATTGTTACTTATGTGGCAATTAAAATTACATGCACTTTTAATGTTAGTGTCATAATTTAGTGTTGACCCTAGAAAGTCATTATGACAAAGAAAATAGGGAGGTCAAGAACTTGAAGGTTGATTATTTTTTAACCTTTTAGGACTTAGTGTATGTAAATATTATGTTTGTTAAAGAGCTGAGTAGACTAAAATAGGGAAATAAGATGCAATAAATACAACCACTAATTTGTTACAAAATTGACTAACTTTGACTTTTTTACAAATAGTAATAAATAGCATAAGTAATGGCATAACTAGAAAATACCTGATACATACGGTCTAGGTGCTAGAAACTAAGATGAAAGCTAGTATAAGTGTTGTGAATTGTATCTTGATGTCAAAACCCCTCCTGGGTAGTAATGTCATTATTAAAAAAGTAGTAGTAGTGTCATAATATTGGTAGTAGTGTCTTATGTGTAGGACTATCCCAAGCTTTTAGGTACACCTATGTTTGGAGCTTGGGGGTCAGTTCCTATGTGCATTAGTTTTGGAACTCTATATTTTTCTTATAATGAATGATTTATTATGAAAATGCTAATCCTCCATGTAACTAGGGTATGAGCTAAAAAGTGTTTTTGTTAATAGGGTAGGCTAGACATCCTCAACACCCTATTTTGAAGAGAGTTACATACATACCAATACTCCAAGGAGGGATCAATCCTGATGTATTTCTCCCCACCGAAGTGTTAGTGCAAGTTCAAGTGATGATAGTATGATAATGGCCATGGGTGCCTTGAATGTGTTTGAGATTGGAAATATGGAAAATCTAAGCTTAGGGATATTTTAGATGGTAATATACAAAAGTATGGCATAATAAAGATTAATAAACTTAATTATGCTCAATTTTTTTGTGTTTGAATGTGTATTTTACATATAATTTCCATTTAATGGTTAGAGGGATAAAATCCATGTATTTATATTATTTTTTTGTTTGTGTGGATGATAAAATATGTCTAAGCCAACCTTAGGAGGTTTTAGTTTTGAAAAGATATCTATTTGGGAACTGATAAGGCAAATGACGTTAGTTCCATTTTGGGGACAACACTAATGTCCTTGTTTTGGTGCTAGTGTCTAGCTCGAAGAACACTAGGCATGAAGGGCCAAGATTAGGAAATGAGGGTCTAAGACTACTTTAGGGTTGACTAGGGATGTTTGTGGCCTGCACAAAGGCTAGATAAGTGTGATAACATGATCTAGGATAGGTCTAGGGATAAGATATGGATAGGTAGTCTCAATTACTAGTCTTAGCACTTAAATACCACTTTTAGGTGATTATATTTGCCCCTTTTATAAATGTAGCAAAGCAAAATGACTAGGATAAATGAAAAGGAAGTGTACCTAGACTTACTTAGGAGGTGAATCCCATAAAGCTATGTTGATTATGTGTACTTGGGTCTGTGTATGTGAAGCATGTTCTAATACATGTATTTAAAATGAAACATTCATAAAAAAATCTTTAAGAGATATCAAAATTAAAAGACTAAATTGAGTAAACTAAAAGGGAAAGTGGAAAGGAAAAAATACACCTCACTGAGTACTTGAACTAATGTATGAACCTAGTGATAACTTGTGTGTGTGTATAGTGATTAATCAATGAATATATTAGACTGAGTTGATATATTTCTCAATCCTCATGTGTGGGTGGTTTAAGAACTCAATCCAATTTTGAATCCATCATTGCTCATCCCTACTTGGAGGATCATGATCTATGAATAGCTTGGATTAGAATGATAGTGTATCAAACCCTCTCATGTAGGTGGCTAAAGAACTCAAGTAGGATATGAATCCATCATTTCCCACCCATTTTTAGTATATGCATCTAAACTATACTACACTAAGTACTATAAATTTATAATTGGGTATATCCAAATGTGTATGTTAGCTCTATAGCCACTTTGGTACATTAGGCAACTCTAGGCCACTCAAGAATGCCAACCACTACAGATGGAGTAAGACATGAAAATATTGTGTAACCTAGAATATGATGTTGGGTGTATACAACATAGATAATGAAATTTAATTCATGATTCCATTTGATCAACCAGTGTGTAAGTGAGCATACAAAACATTGTGTCATGCACATGCCCCCAAATTTGATATTTAGGTATATGGATTATGGATTGAGTATCTAGGTATCTGAACTGAATATGGGAATGGTCATGTCATGCACTATGCCCCCAATCTAAAAAAATTAATATGAATCTAAGATAATTTAGTATGAATCTAAGAAAAACTGAGTATAACTAATAAATCTGTAACTAAATCTATGTAAACCTATACTATACCTACTATACTATTCTAGCCAATCTGGGTTGTTATAAAATTGAGTCTACTAGATAGTAGTGTCATGCCTTAGACAATAGCACCATGTAGCACTAGTGTCCCAATTGGGTGTTAGTTTCCTTCTAGTCTAAATTATGTGTAATTATACTACTTTTTAGATCATTATTTTCCCACTACATTTACTTGTAATTGATTTTCTATAATTGAGCTTGTGTGCTGAAAAATGTATTATAAGTTCAATAGAGGAGATTGGTCTCTGTGACAAACCCCTATGAATTCCCCCTATTTTTAGGGGATTTATTGAACCTATACAAAAACTATCCTCAAAAGAAAAAAGATTTTTAAAATGTGTGTTAGTCAGAGCATATATTATAACTACATAATAATACAATATAATGTGCATACATAACATCAAAATGTAAGATAATCTAAGCATAATTATGTAATGTAATATGTTTGTCTTGTCTAACATTCACAAGGGTGTCAAGATAGATGTAATAATGTATGTAACAACAAATATAAGTAAAATTAGGTAGCTACCTAGGGATATGGGTCATGGTGTCCATCATGGAACCCAAGTAAGAAAGGTAGATACATGAGGTCCCTCATGGCATCGAAAAATGGTGTGTGTAACAAGCAAAGACAAGTGTCATGTCCATAATTCATATAATAAAACTTACATACAAAACACATGAGGCATTTAAAGTAGGCTAAGGGGCCATAATACAAGGGACATGGGCATATGTCACTAAATCTAAGAAAATAAGACATACAAGGACATATGCAAAAATCCACATATGCAAGTAACAAGCAAGTTTATTTAGATCCACATAGAAGGACATGTTCTAATGTTCACATACATAATTAGGGAGGCATGCATAAGGACATCTGCACATGTCCAAAGCATACATATTGTGAATAGAAGTGGCATAGATCCAAAGAATAATGACATATTTAAATGCCCTCAAAATAGAAAAAGCATAAAAATACAATCAAGTCTAAATTAGGAAAGCTAGATATGAAAAATTGCATGAATATGTAATATAAATTTGTGTAAGAGAGAGGATGTACATATGCCAAGTCTAAAGTATTAATAGCCAGCAAAAAAATTGAGTAAGAATAACATGATCCATATCAAGATATAACAATGCTAAATCTGGGATGTATAGTATATAAGGATAGAACCTAGTAATTGAAACTATGTATAGGGTGCCCCCAAGTGGTTGAATGTGTCAATTGAATACCCATGTATCAGTGTATATGCCCCAATGGGTAGATATGATAAGTCTAGATTAGTGTAGTGTGCCTAAGTCCTATAAGTAATTTGCAAGCACTTGACAAGAACAAATGAAGCATGTATGTAAGATAAAACTAACTATATTAAGATAGATAAAATATTTAGTGTCTATAAAATATAAGAAATGTAAACACAAAAATGGATACAATTTTTAATTTTGTGTTTTATGAGTCATATTTTAATGTTTTTATGTTTTCTAGATATAAGCTATGTACGATCAATATGAAAATGAACTATGTACAAAGAGTAAGGAAGAAATAAAGTATGCCTAAGTAAAAGCTATAAATAAATGAGATAGTATACAATCAAAGTGTAGTATCTTTATAAACCCAAGAGCATATCCATGGGATGTGGATAATCAAATAGTGGATTTAGTGGGAGATTATCCAATGTCAGATATTAGATTTGTCCAAACTCAAATAAGTCATCATCATTTCTATCATCATACCATTCTATATATATTAGTGGAACCTTATCCTTATAATTAGTCTAGAGTCTATGCATCCAAATAGCATGTTATTAAACTATGTAAGATGTCTCTCATGTAGTCCCAAGGTAAACCACATTGAACCATAGAGTATTTGTATGAAACTTATGGTTCTCATCTATGCTATCATGTAAAATGTGAACCATATGTTCCTCATGATTAAATGTCAAACATTTTTTTGATCGACCAATTATGGTATCCATCACCTATAACCATGTACTGCCAAGTGTAACTTGTAGATGATTGCCCTTGATCATGATAAAGAATAATGTGTTGGCCACTTTGGGGCCACATGAAACTAGTAGTGTGATATGTCCAATGGAATCTTGATAATTTATAACATGTTATATCTCATTTTCTTGATAGCCTATATGTTATAAAAATGCCAAAGTTTAAGTATTAGGATTGAAATCCTCATTTATAGCCACATGGGGAATGTATCTATCTATAACAAAAATTTGGATAGTCAATGGATCATCTCGTGAGTATTTATGTCAATGATGACTTTGTCATGGTGTTCATATCTTTGAAGGCCCTCATATTTGTGAAGGTGATCATATCTATGGAGGTGGAGGTTATATGATCTGAATAGTGCCCTAAGCCTTGAATTTATTCAATTTATGTTTTAATGTTGAGTATGTATCAATATCATGTCATGTAAGTATGTGAAAATGACAAAAGGGTTGACTTTCCTATGGTGATAATTTGTTGATGGATTTATGCTAGACTGTAGGTAATACCATCAATCCTCTATTAAATAGTATCTATAAAATCTGATGTGGTCTATCCTATGAACTCCCTACCTAAATAAATATAATTGAGTTTATATCCATAGATGTAACCATATATGCTAAATACATGGAAGGATATGCTATTGATTGTAACTAAGTATGAGAGCATATATCTATAGGATTCTAAACAAGTGGTTTTTTTGGTATATGAAGAGGTATATGTTCCTTAAAATTATCTTTATACTCTACTAGGCCCATTGGTGTGAAACTCAATCCATATAATTAATTATAAATATCAACAGGTGTTGGATCATCCTCTTTGGTGGCCTATGAATCTATATTAGAGTTATGAATGTATACTTATTTTGAGTTAACAAGTAGTGGTAACTATGCTATGAGAATCTTATCATCTTCCCTATGTGGGGATATTTGTATTGTGGGAGGTTATTATTCCATCATTGATGAAGGTAACTATGTTATAGGAAGATATAGAGGAGGTGTAGGAATGGTCTTACTTGATTCCCCAACCTCATATGTATGCATCTACTCAATTTTAATCTTCTGATGTGGGGATTCTATGAGAACATGAGGTGTCCCATCTGAAGATGTAATCGAGATAATAGGCTCGGTGAGTTTACAATATACAAAACATTTATTATCTACTAGACACGTGTATAAGTATTCATCATGTAAAAACTTGATGCATCTATGAAAAGTATAGGGTATGACCTCCATCGCATGTATCCAAGGTCTCTCAAGTAATAAGTTATAGTTCAAATGATTAGGCATCCCCTGAAAGTGTGTAGGTAAGATTTTTTTCCCTACCATAATGTCCAATGTAATAAAACCCAATGTCTATCTGATAATGTCATCAAAACCTCACATATTCTTATATGTCTTCTAAATGGATGCTATATCAACCCCCATAGTCTGTATAAATGTTAAGTTTCATATGTTAAGTCCTGAACCACTATAAATTAGAACTCATTTAATAATAGTGGTATTGATTTGTGCTTGAATAAAAAAGTGGTAAATTTTGAGTAATTACTGACTATGAGGGTAAGTCATTGTAAAAATATATAATGTCCTCTACATCCTTAATAGTGTTCATGATAGATGCAAATTATGTTGGATTTGTGTCACAAGGAAAATATGTATGATTGAGAGCTTAAAAATAATATCTTTGAAAATAGTTGCATTTTGAAGTAATTCTAATATGGATATCTTAGTCAATGTATTTCTCAACTAATCTACAAAATAAAATGCTCTTTGTTGATCTTTGGGTCCCATTGTAGTGTATTGGGGATGGGGAGGTATGGTGGGATTATGATACTCTTGTATAGGCTAAGGAGGTGCCTTTTTTTTCCTATTAATAGCTCAAACCACAAGACATACTATTTTTTAGGGGTAAGTAGTAGAGGCAGGATGGGATCAAAGATAATCAACTAGTCTAGGTGGAGGTAGAACAAAAGGATTTCTATGATCCCTCTATCATCTAGTAGTAACTAGAGGTAACTCAAAGTGATCCATATAGAAATTATCCTCATAAAAATTGGACTCACATGAGGGAGGACCAATATGTAAAATAAGTTTAGCTCTAACATGATCCATGAGAGGAGTGACATACATGTGCACTTTTCTACTAATGACTGGTAATAAACATGTTAACTAAATCAAAATACTCTGTCCCATGAAGTATAAAATGACATCCATCATGATAATCATGATGATAGGCTGCAAATTAAAAATTGAGTAGATCCTAGAAATGTAAACCCTAGGGTTAGGATTTTGTGCAATGTTTGAAGTAAGTCAGGTTCACCAAATATTTTAACCTTTTAGGACTTAATGTATGTAAATCATATGTTTGTTAAATATATGAGTATACTAAATCAAGGAAATAATATTCAATAAATATATCTATTGATTTGTTATAAAATTGACTAGCTTTGACTTTTCTAAAAATAGTAATAAATAACACAAATAATGACTTAACTAGAAAACACATGATACAAATGATCTGGGTGTTGAAAACTAATATATAAGCTAGTATAAGTGTCATAAATTGGATCCAAATATCAAAACCCCTCCTAGATATTATTTCCATAATTAGATATTAGTGCCATTATTAGAAAAGTGGTAGTAGTATCCTTTATGCAGTATTATCTTGAGCTTTTGGGTGCACCTATGTCTAGATCTCTACGGTTTATTCCTACATGGATGAGTTCTTGAACCCTATATTTTTCATGTAATGAATGATTTATTATGTGAATCCTAATTCTCTATGTAACTATTTCATGAGCTAAAAAGTGTGTTTGTTAGTAGGGTAGGCTGGACATCCCCAACACCATACTGTGAAGAGAGTTGCCTATATACCAATAATCTCAGGAGGGATCAATCCCAATGTAGTTTTCCCCACCTAAGTTCTATTATGAGTGCAAATAATTATATTATAATAGTGGTATTGAGTTCCTTAAATGTTCTTGAGATTGTAAATCTAGAAAATCTAAGCTTAGGGTTGTTGTAGATGGTAATATGTCGAAGTAGGGTATAATAGGTATTGATAACCTTAATTGTACTCAACTTGTTCTGTGTTTAAATATGTATTTTTCATATGATTTCCATCTAGTGTTGAGAGGGCTAAAATTCATGTATTTATACTATTCTATTGCTTTTACAAATGATAAAAGATGTCTAAGCTGACCTTAGGAGGTTCTAGTTTTGAAAAGATATTTATTTGGGAAAAGATAGGGAAAATAACATTAACACCATTTTGGGGAAAATAGAACCATGTGGTGTTAGTGTCCTTATTTTGGTGCTAGTGTCCATCTGGTAAAACACTAGGCACGAAGGGCCAAGATTGAGAAATGAGGGTATGGGACTACTTTAGGGTTGACTAGGGATGTATGTGGCCTACACGAAAGATGGATAAGTGTGATAATAGGAAATAGGATAGGTATAGGGCTAAGATAGGGATATGTAGTCTCAATTATCAATCTTATCACTCAAATACCACTTTTGGGTGGTTACAATTATGTTATTTGCCTTGGTGTAAAACATATTGAGGACATGTTGAGCATACCTAAAAAATGAATCCTTTATTGACCTCACCCCTAAGTCTTCTTAGTAATTATGGGATTCCAATTTTTTTCTTACTTAAAGGTATCAAATAATCACTAAATTATAAAACAAAATATAGCCACAACTTGATTTCTAAATTCTATCCCATGCTTTAATTTCAAGATGGATATTAATGACATCATCACGTTCCTAAATTGAGTGGTCGAGAATCCCATTACCAAAGATTTTTAAGAGTGGATGTACAATTATATTCAAATAATACATGAGAATAAGTAATACATCAATTGGGTAGAGATTATTAGTGACTATATTCATAAGAAGTTTTGTGAGTTACATCAAATAGGGAAGTTTTACATGACTACCTATTTGGTCTCTATAGTCGCCTATAGGAGGTTCTACAATAGGTTTAACACATTTGGGAAAATTTTCACAACATGGATTTATGATTTATATCCTTAGATAATATTGGATGTTATCCCTAAATATTTTTGTAGAGACAATAATGCTTTTATGCACTATGTTATCCATATATTTCAGCCTAATCCGTAGCATTTTAAGTTACCTTTTGAGACCACTACTAATATCTCTAGATGGGCTTTTTGGTTTACACAATTCCCCATTTTTAATATATATTAGGGTATAAATATATGATAATACCCTTAAATTATACCAATTTTTTTATGATAGAGACCTTAATGGAGCTAGTACATCAGCTACTAGAAACACATAAGCTCCTACCTAGAAAACATAAGGCATGGGTTTTGTTGTCACTTTGAGTTTCACCCTTTAGGAGGTGTTTTAGGTATCCTGTGATATCCCCTCCAAATAGGGAATATATAAACTCATGTAGCTCTGATCACAGATACAAACTGTAGAATAGATTCAAACATGCATAAACAAATCACAGATCTTATCATTCATCCAGCTGATTACAATAGATGTCATTTCTTATGCAAACCAAAGAATATTACAGATGTGGTCTTAAAACCCTGAAATTATGCAAACTGGGAATAAACTTGCAATTCTGGAAGTCTCGGCCTGTTGTGTCAAACACACAGTCACCGGCGTCGGTCGATATACTACCGACGTCGGTCTCTGTAGGTCCTTATCTGCCGACGTCGGTCCTCAGACGGCCGATGTCGGTCACTGGGGATCTCTGTCTATCGGTGTCGGTATCTGCGTGGATCTGTACGGACCTGTACGGACTTAGTACGGCTACCAGCCTGTCTGTTCTTAACCCCTGATTGCTGAACCACCTGATCTGAAGATATACTATTCTAATATAGAATATCTCTATGTGTATAATTTATTGGATCAAAACTAAATAAAGAAAATACCTGGAAAGCTCTGTGATAAACTTCTATGTGAAGTTATCTCTCAAATTCCTGTAATACTATGATAACTTCTGGGTGAAGCTATCTCTCAAACCTGAAACCTCTGTGATAACTTTTGTATGAAGTTATCTCTCAATTTGGCAATAGATCGGCTGATCTCTCACAACCTCTGAATCGCACACAATGAAGAGTTGACGTTCTTCAATGCTAATGGAAATCTGTGATAACTCCTGTATGAAGCTATCTCTCAATTTGGCAATAGATCGGCTAATCTTTCACAACCTCTGAATCGCACACAATGAAGAGTTGACGTTCTCCACTGCAGATGGAATCCTGGAACCCTTGGCTCAGTCTTCACAGAAGAATTTCTTCAATATCAAAATCAATAATCAATTCATACATAATCAATAATGGCCTCCATGTGAAACCCTTATACCCTCAAAAGATATGCTTGCCCTAATTAGGGTTTTTCTTAAATTAGCATTAGGGTTTCTAATTTAAAATTAGAGCAAATAATTAATAATTAATAATTAATTATTAATGAGACTAAATAATTAATATTTGATTAAATCAATCAAATATTAATATCTCCCTCAATACATGTCGGATCGATGAACCGATCGAAGCTAGTGAATCAGGGAGTGATTCCGCACATAACCATACCATAATAAAGGCGCTCCACTGCATATCAAATATCCCTAAAAAGTATGAGCCCTAGCCAAATATGTCTGAAATAACCTGAATGAAAATCAAATGTAGAAATCTTGTGAATCAAAGTCAATCCAAGCTCCATTATGACCCTCTATCCATCCTATTAGCCTACGAAGGTCGCATAATAGGCCAATCATCAAATCTGTCAATGTCCACAAAAAAGGGGACATGACAATCCGCCCCTCCTGAAATTGCTTGTCCCTAAGCAATCTCAGAACAATAAACCACTCAATCCTCCTGGATCCCAAATGTAGTTATGCCCTGCACTATTGTGAATCAATGTGAGTACCTGCAATATCATCAGAAGTAAAACAAAGAGGAACCCATAATCAAATTGGCAAACACAACTCAACCAATCTCTGAAATCATGACTGCCCTGGATGTGTCGATACTGTAGACTGTATACTGGGAAACTACAAATTTCATCTACAAAAGATGGTGTTAATCATCCCATAACTGATCCCTCTGTAATGGTGGCACAACCAACTGTACCATACTGTCAAATGTGTGAGAAGAATCAATTTGGAGACTCGACTCCACTGGTATCCCAAACTCCTCAGAATCAGGTACTCCCAAGTCCTGAATATGTGTGTGAGCCTCAACCACATGCTCCTCATAAGCATCTATAGAAACATACTCATCACCCACACTCAGTGTACTAACATCTGAGTACACCTCCACACTCTGAATACAAGCATCAGACTCATCCTCACTGTCTAACTCCTGAGTTAGACTCACCTTAAGACAAAGCTCATCCACAACATCCTCAACTACTCCTGCCTGTGAAGATAATGTGGATAACTCATTACCTGAAGATGTGTTAATATCTCCCTGTACTGGATCAGCATGACTGTCAAACTCATCATGCAAGTGGATGCATGTCATAGGGAAAGCACTACGATCCTTGGGCCTATTAATTAAATTCTTTAACCACATGCAAGCTCTAGGTGAGACATTTCTCCCTTTTGTCCAGACATACCATAAATCTTCTGCCAAGAGTTTGGAAATTTTATCCTCCTCCTCAAACAAGATTGTGAACATAATAGAGTGCATTGATGCCCATATATTGCTAGAATGAAACTCATCTAAAATATTCCAAAATATTTTAAACATCATGCGAATTTCACCAATACAACCTACTAGCATCATAATGTTTTCAAATCCATACCTTGCAAATGTTTCAAGTAATCTTGCCCTCCTTGAGAAATGAGGGTCTCTAATGTTATCCAACTTTTCAAAGCTTTTTACCATGGCATAAAGTACCTCTCTCATAATCTGATCATCATGAAAATCAAAGCCAGCTATGATCCTCATCATTTCACTAATGCAAGAGAGAGTTGCAAGTCTTACCACCTCATCATGATGTCTCAATAATCGGGGCTTCACCAACGAATCAAACACTGGAAATAACGTTGTTTGCATCTCATAAGTATTTGAATGCTCAACCTTGCCTAAATAAGTGTCCAACTCCTCCAAAATTTTTAGAGTGTCATCTGCTTGCTGAAATGGATGATCTAATTTCTTCTTTGCATTGTGCATGCTTTCTTCCAAATCTTTGACCCCTCTTAGAGCCATACTGATAATCAAATTAAACCTGGAACTACCCAACAGGATGGCAAGACATTAGTTCTGATGTGCCCAACAGGATGACAGGAATTTAGCTCTGATACCACTGTGATATCCCCTCCAAATAGGGAATATATAAACTCATGTAGCTCTGATCACAGATACAAACTGCAGAATAGATTCAAACATGCATAAACAAATCACAGATCTTATCATTCATCCAGCTGATTACAATAGATGTCCTTAGTCATGCAAAAAAGGAATATTACAGATGTGGTCTTAAAACCCTGAAATTATGCAAACTGGGAATAAACTTGCAATTCTGGAAGTCTCGGCATGCTGTGTCGAACACACAGTCACCGGCGTCGATCGATATACTACCGACGTCAGTCTCTGTAGGTCCTTATCTGCCGATGTCGGTCCTTAGATGGCTGATGTCGGTCACTGGGGATCTCTGTCTGCCAGTGTCGGTATCTGCGTGGATCTGTACGGACCTGTACGGACTTAGTACGGCTACCAGCCTGTCTGTTCTTAACCCCTGATTGCTGAACCACCTGATCTGAAGATATACTATTCTAATACAGAATATCTCTATCTATATAATTTATTGGATCAAAACTAAATAAAGAAAATACCTGGAAAGCTCTGTGATAAACTTCTATGTGAAGTTATCTCTCAAATTCCTGTAATACTATGATAACTTCTGGGTGAAGCTATCTCTCAAACCTGAAACCTCTGTGATAACTTTTGTATGAAGTTATCTCTCAATTTGGCAATAGATCGGTTGATCTCTCACAACCTCTGAATCACACACAATGAAGAGTTGACGTTCTTCAATGCTAATGGAAATCTGTGATAACTCCTGTATGAAGCTATCTCTCAATTTGGCAATAGATCAGCTGATCTTTCACAACCTCTGAATCGCACACAATGAAGAGTTGACGTTCTCCACTGCAGATGGAATCCTAGAACCCTTGGCTCAGTCTTCACAGAAGAATTTCTTCAATATCAAAATCAATAATCAATTCATACATAATCAATAATGGCCTCCATGTGAAACCCTTATACCCTCAAAAGATATGCTTGCCCTAATTAGGGTTTTTCTTAAATTAGCATTAGGGTTTCTAATTTAAAATTAGAGCAAATAATTAATAATTAATAATTAATAATTAATTATTAATGAGACTAAATAATTAATATTTGATTAAATCAATCAAATATTAATATCTCCCTCAATACATGTCGGATCGACGAACCGATCGAAGCTAGTGAATCAGGGAGTGATTCCGCACATAACCATACCATAATAAAGACGCTCCACTGCATTTCAAATATCCCTAAAAAGTAGGAGCCCTAGCCAAATATGTCTGCAATAACTTGAATGAAAATCAAATGTAGAAATCTTGTGAATCAAAGTCAATCCAAGCTCCATTATGACCCTCTATCCATCCTATTAGCCTACGAAGGTCGCATAATAGGCCAATCATCAAATCTGTCAATGTCCACAAAAAAGGGGACATGACATATCCTCACCTAATTAACATAATGGGAACTCTTTATAGCTATGGGTGTCCTATGAATAAATAGAACCTATAGAGAGGGATGAATCCCTTGATGCTACACCTAAGACTAACACTACACCTATTCAAATTTACAAGGAGAAGGGAGAAAGAAAGCATGAAAGCAATGAATAGAAGGGGTGATACACCAAATTCTATTTATCCTCTAATTTATTATGATTGATAATATGGACTAAAATAAGATTGAAATATGATTTCAAAACTATAAAACAATCCTTTCAACATAAGTATTTCAATATGGAGGTTATATCTTGTGCATCAATAAAGAGGGATAATCAAGAGGTCTATAAGAAGACACTAGTGAGATTTTTATACTCGTAACCTTTTCAAGCCTAATTGACACACACTATATGATCTACAAGAAAATTACTAACTCACAAACAAGTAATAATGAAGAGGATAAATGTAAGTAAGTTAAAAACTATCACTACCATTCATCAACAATTCATCATAAGAACACTAGATTCAAGATGGAAAAGACATAATTCAACTTGTATTCAATTATAAAGAAATAAATCAACATAAATTTGGTAGGGTTATGCCATAACCAGCTAGAGAATCAATTATAATTTCCTTTTTTAGGAGTATATATAGAATAATGGAGAAGAGAGAGAGAGAAAGGGACATTTAAGAGGCTTGTTATGACTATCATATATCATGAAACCAATTATAATGTTAATAGAAGGTGGAATAAATAGTCATATTATTCAACCTCAACATGTGTTGGTTTGTCTTGATGATGGTTTCATGATAGGTGGCATAGAAGTAGATCCTCACCTCCTATGACTCATCTGTTCGATCTTGAAATTTCCCTTTCTTGATTTAGGAGTTATAAGTTTCTATCATGACACATGGCCTACTTGACATCATTGGTATCTTTCTACACTATTCTTGGATTTTACAATGCATCTCTCATATTGATGAGAATGATACTTAAGACTTAGACTCATTCACACTTTATCTTTGGCATTAGAACCTGCAACTTATATGTCTAAGCTTATTTGATGCAAATGAATACAATGAAGATAAGTCTATCACTCATACAAGGTCTATTATTTTCTTGAAGATTGACACAACTTGTAAAATTCATGTAGGTATTATATAATATCACACCATATATGTCTAAATTTTCCTAATCTAACATATTTTTGGTTGATGTATGATTATAAGTGAACCTATGTGATCATGCATAATACTTGAATGAAAATTCAAGCAACACTAAAGATATATGTGAAGCCTCCTACCCCAATCTACTAGCCTACCACACTTTAATGGGCCTCAATATCTATCATGAGACAAACTATAGATTTTGAGATTCAACTAGGATAGAGGTGTGTTAGTGTTTTGATCATAAATTTTGGTGTGATTTTGATATTTTCTTTTGCCTTCTGAATTCGCCTTATGATTTTTTTTATTATGATATTTTTTTATTTTTCTATTTTCCTCCTCCATGCAAATTTGGAAGACCTACAATACGTGCTTGATATGAATATCATAAGAGAGATTAACCTATACCACAAAGATTATAACTTAGAAATATAGATGCTTAGATACTCCTAAACTTGAATTGTCAAAAAGAGTGATTTTAAAATTGACATTGGTGTGCCCAAAAATATGTGTAAAATAGGGGAAAAGAGATGAACATGATAATTATTAGGTTGTCCCAATCACAAAAATTATATGAGGGAGATGATATAATGAAAAACAAATTTTAAAATTTCATCATAAGAAAGGGTAAAAAATGGATGAGAGACATGTAGATAGACTGCAATAATTGTGCCACAAAATAATATAACTAGTTCTCAATGATAAAATACCACTCTTAATCATTGTCTTATCTTTCTAAGAAAACACTTAGATATTATTGGGAGAAAGAGAAAGATCAATATATATAAGGTAGTAAAGGAGGCAGGTGCTTATGAGAAAGTCATGGTTGTATTCCCCAAGGTCTTATAATATTACACACAAATTGAAAGACAAGGGGCATAAAAATAAGTGGGATAAATCTATAAGGAAAAAAAAAGTAGGGATGATCCCAAAGGTTGAAAAAGTAGATAAAGATTCATGAAACATACAAATAAGTGGGATAAGAGACTGGATACATGAAAAAAGAGGATTAATACCAAAGGCAAAATAATTAGTGATA
The DNA here is from genome assembly GCA_037957365.1 of Torreya grandis. Taxonomy (NCBI): domain Eukaryota; kingdom Viridiplantae; phylum Streptophyta; class Pinopsida; order Cupressales; family Taxaceae; genus Torreya; species Torreya grandis. The sequence goes on from JARHVA010005026.1 coordinate 1,180,641, forward strand.
AAATAGTGTAATGAGTTATCTAAAGGCATAAAAATGTATGATAAGAAAAAGTAACAACCAAAAAGCATAAAATTAAGAGACAGATGGCCATGAGGTTTAAGGTAGAGAAGAAATGGAGGACCCAAGGGTTAAAAGTAAAGGGAAATGATAAGAGATAAAATAAAGTGAGGGAGAGCTTGGAGGAATAGTCATAGGGGATAGAAGTTTGTGAGGGTGGCCTAGTTGTATTACCCATGGTTATACGTAGTAATTCACAAATTAAAAGTTGAGAGGCATAAAATAATATGTAAGAGTGAATAAATATGGGAAGAGGGGAGACCAAAAGGCAATGCTAAAGTAGGTGAGGAGAAACCCAAAGGTGTAAAATAGTGAGAGGTAAGCCCAAAGACACAAGCAAGAGATAAAGTAAAGTAAGATACAACACCTTATAGTTATAATAAATGTGAAGTTAGTAGTAACATGAAATATTAATTATACTAAATATCTAAATAAGTGCAAAAAATGTAAAATATAGACAAATTTAAACTATGAAGAACATACCTTGAGCATAATACTTTTTTAAAAACTAAGCATTGGTTGGCTCTTTGAAGACTTCTTGAAGCTGTATTTGTTTAAGGATGTACAATGGTGATAAAGGGTAGGGATCATAAAATTCCCCCCAAGTTCAAGGAAGAAAGAGGGAGAACATTGTAATTTGTCCCAAAGTGTGAATTGAGGTAAGGATAGGCACCATAATATGCCCCCATGTGTGATGTAAGTTAAGGGAATGTATAGTGATGTTTAATGTCAACCTAGATATTGATGTATTTATTAATTTTTTGTTATTTTTTATGTGGATTTATCTTACACTAGTAACCTTATAATCTAGAGTGATTTCTAGATTTGTAAGAGGTGTTTTTTATTTTTTAACAATATTACTTGGGTCGATGATGTTAAGGTTTTTTGTTATGTTTTGAACATCATCGACATTGTCAATGAAGTCTAATATTTTTGGGTGGTTGTGTGCATCATTGGCTTGCCAATGACATTGGATGGTGTTTCTTGTAATTGAACATCATCATCCTCACTGATGAATTCAAAAGTGTTTGTTTGAGTCTAAACATTATGATCTCATTGATAAAGTTAAAAATGGATATATGAGTCTAAACATCCTCAGCTTGGTTGAGAAAATTAGAATTATTTATTTGTGTATGAACATCATTGACCTCATCAATGAAGTTAAGATATATATCTAAATCTAGACATCATTGGCTCGGTTGATGAAGCCATAACTATTGGGATAAAACTAAACATCATACTAAGTCAATGTTCATTTGATTGGAAATTTTTTTCATAAATGATTTCAAACAAATATCATTGTTGTGGTTTTGATTAAAATCTAAGATTTGCTGGATTACCCATCTAGGGTCTTATATAAGTGGCTTAGTGGGAGGTATAAATATTTCTTCTTAAATGTTTGAATCAAATTGACATGGTCATTAAATTTATAAGAAATGTGTACTAAATTATATCATGGTTAAAAACATGCATTTTATCAAGAGATTTATCATAATTAAGAAAATTTAAGTGTCTCATTTAAGCTTGGGAAAAAATATAATATTCCTAATAAGATGGTAAGTTTTTTCATGCTTGAATAGGTTAAGGTTTATTAGAAGTGTCTTTGGCAACGATGTCAATTTGACTAAAATTTCTAAGAAAGAGTAATAGTGGTTCTTGGAAGAGTTTAACAATCCTATTTTCATTGTATTCAAAAGAGTACTCATCATATGAGGCTTCATAGGCATTACAAGGGGGTAGGGTTTCATTGTCTTGGTCAAATAGAGGAAAAGATCGATCTCTTAGTTGAAGAGATAAAAGAAGACATTCAGAGATGCATGGTGGTAAAGTAGTTATCTTACAAATGTTTTGGTGTTCATTTGGTTCATAATCATCGAAGTTGTCAAAAGTGACTTGAAAATTAGAATGTGTGTTGATGAACATTGGTTATAGAGTGATATTGATAGTGTTAGTTATAGGAATTCAATATTATTTCTTAGGATTTGGTAGTTTGAGAACCCATGATTATGATCCACTATAATTTTCTATCTAATATTGTTTTGGATAAAGTTAAAGTATTGCCTATCAGAAGAAGTGACTATTCTCATGAGGTGAGTCCAAGGGTGGCCTAAGAGTATGTCATACAAAAGTGTAAGATGAAAAACTATGATCATGGTGCATATAGTTTTGGATCCTATTGTGAGATCAATCCAAATGCATCCAAGAGACTTTTGGTTGTTCTTATCAAAGCCATAGAAATTAAGTCATGTTTTATTTAAGTGTTTTATGGAATATCATAAGGTGTTGAGATTTTTTCCTTTAGTATAACATATCTTTTCCCTAGTTACACACCTAAGAAAATGAGAGTTCCAACAAGCTAGTGTTAGGTGTGAAACCTGATTGTCTTCCAAGATTAGAGATTAAAATTTTGATGTTATTTCAGCTAGGTTTTGGATCCCATTCTTTGTATCCATGATGGTGCAGGGGATTGAAAGGGGGAACCCCCTTTGTGAGGTCTGGGGAGGGGATGACCCCCCCAATGGGGGGTCTAGGGGCTAGGTGCCCCAGTGAAGGTTCAAGGGTAGTGCCCCCAAAGTGAAAATTTTATTAAAATTGCCTTGTCAATCTAGGCCATTGATTAAAGGCTTCCAGATCTGACGGTAGAGATTATGTTTAGGTGTTTTTTGCCCTAAAATGTATTGTTACATGGTTGAGATAAAATCATGAAACATATTGCACATAAAGAGGAGGTAGAAAGAGGTAGAGAGGTGTAACAAGATTTGTTGCAGGATTTGTTTCTCCCTTGTATTGTTGAAAATAATATATTGGACAAGTTTGGTGGATGTAGCCCATCTTGGGTGAACCACATTAAATTTGGTGTCTCATATTTTGTACATATTTATGATAATTTTTTGTATGTTTGATTGATTCATTTCATAGTTTCTCTTATATGTGATTTGGGGATAAATTAGTGTTTTATTTTATCCTAACGGCTAGCACATTAGTATATCACACAAGAAATGGTTCTCGCACGCTCACCTGAAGCACATAGATTAAGACCAATTCCCATGGGTTTTACCACATGAAGGTGTATTCATTTACTTTCATAATCTAGGTAAATTGAACAAGAACTTAGTTCTAAAATCATACTTAGTTCCATATCTAACTCTTAACTATTCAATTATTACTTAACCAAAGAAAAATAAATTGGGTGCAAACTGGTAACAAAATAGTATTAACTCCATTATAATCAAGAAAAAATTACACAAGTATTTCATCAACATAAGCTTCATTTCATTACATCCATAAGTTATGTCAAGATTACAATATTCTATAATAACAATGATCAACAACAATACTAAGTAAAATAAGGGAGTATTTATACATGGGTTACCCTGACCATTCAGTTACATAAGTAAATACAAAAAAGATGACTCACCAATTACCATTAACAAAAATAAGTTGTGGCAATATGTTTACATTGAGTTTCTAAGGATCCAAGCCTTACTACCCCTATATTTTCTCTCTATGCTAGATCCTCATTGTTGTGCACCTATCTTTTTGTGGGTTGGTGTTAGATTCATGCATGACTTATTCTTCTCCAATGTTCATGTGAACTATTATATAATCATCTCCACTTTCCATGCCTTTCCCAAGTATTTAATTAATATCCAAGTCCTACATTCTTGGATTCTCCATGTATTATACTTATTTGATCCATGTGACTTGCCTTTTTGTGCCATGGTCTTTCACATCGTGTCTCTTCTATGTCACTTGTTTTCAAAAAGTACTTAGCCAAAAATTCTTAAAAATTGAGGGGCCAACATTACCCCATACTAAATCAATAGTCCATCCTTGAATATGAATTTTTTTAGGTCCCTCTACCAAAAACTTAGGTCCCATCTATTCAACCTGTCTCTTTATTCCCTCCTAATGATTTAATGCATTCTAGAGCTTAGAAGTGATTTCCTTGACTACCTCTTTAAACCTCTTGGTCTCTTTAGTTTGATCTATAAAATCACTTTCTTGAATGGTTAAAATATCAAGTGATGCAAAATCATCCTTATAAATGTCTTTCCATGAAGTGACCTCCATCGAAACTTGTCCTTAGAGTGTGCAAAACTAGCATTCAAATCTTGACGGTGAGTGTTTTTTTCTCTAGGGCCACCACAAAATTAAATGATTTTATGCACTTAGCTCGATATTTTATTATCAATGTGCTCTTGTACAAATACTAGGGTTAAATTTCCTCTACTTGAATTTGTGCTTCCAAAATTTTCTTGGGTTGTACCAGTTTAGTAAAAACCCCATAAAGGATAGGAACCATATCACTAACTCTATTTTAAAAGATCTTACATACTTTGATGGCCTTAGTAAATTGATCTATCTCCCAAGTTTACTCATGATGGGGATTGGGATGGTCTTTAAATTTATTTAAAAATAGCTCCACTAGGGTTACTAACTTATAAATAGCCCCTTGGCAAGAGGTGCTCCATCTGTAAGGTTTAGCTCATGTTATAAAATAGACTTGCAAAGTGTTAGATATTCACTCTAGTTGTCATCATTGTTTCTAGTTGACACTTGAGCTCTCCTAACTCCTCTTCAAGTTTTATCTTTGTTTCACACTTGTTATATAGATCAATGACCTCTTGATGTTTTCTTCAGAACTATTTTACATCAAATTCCTAAAAGGCATTTTACCTTACCACCTTATGAGTAAAATTTAATAGAATTGCACTTGCCTAAGACATTGTGCACATCTATAGATCCACCCAAATTGTATTTGTAAGTTCCACCTCTCCTAGTGCCCAAATAATGCTCTCTAAAGGTAGTTCACATTGACACTCTTCATTATTTATATCATTATTAAAGGACAATTCTCACTAAGTCTGCTTAGTTGAGTCCTCCTTAGGGAAATATTCCCACATATACAAGTCTTTTTATGGCATACCCTATTGATATTGAGTGTGAAGGGTCAAGGTTACATTGGTATTTACTAACCTTTACTATACAGATTCATTAATAGGTTCATTCCCTATAGAGGGATCATGATCAAGTATTTCTACATCTGATTCCTCTTCCTAGTGATTTATACCCACATCAAGATCACCCATTCCAAAAGCTATGTTTATGTCATCCCCCTCTTCACCAGTGGGACTCTCAACATCCACTTGTGTTTCATCAAGGGTGGATTCTTCATGTTGCATTGGTGATGGTTCCTTTTCTAGCTCTAGTGTGGCTTCTTGTTCCTTAGGGGAAGGTCACCTCTTTGGTGTTGCTTCTAGAGTTGCTTCCTTCTAATTAGGTTCCCATTCCTTAGACACTAAAGTATCTTTTTCTAGAGGAATAGATGTCTGTGTAGTAGAATCAAGGCCTTTTGGTTAACCTGTAGGCATGTTATCTTTTAGGGGAGAAGGGGTAGTCCTTTTCTATTTAGGTTGTTAAGGTTGAGTTCTCATTTTGTCATCATGCCCCAACCTCTTTTGCTTCTAGTGCTTCCCAATCTCTAACAGGGGTGGAATAGTTTCTTTCTTATCCTCAACACTCCTCGATGTCTTCTTTTATAGTTTTAACATATAAAATAATAAATGAATAGAATCCCCAACCAAAATTTTTTGGGCCTTGATGTTGGTATTATCCAAGTCCAGTTTCTCCCTAAAGGCCTTCTTCCTTGGATAAACATAGATTTGATGAAGAGTATGATTCTCAAGATGAATATTTTTAACATCAATATTTATAAGGTACACATCATATATCCTATTGATAGTATTCATAAAATACCTTGTAGTAAAATCATGTGGAAACTTGAACCATCTAGACAAGTCATCTGAAGGGCTCATCTAAATACACACTAAAGAAAAATATTGTTTGACTAAAAATCAGGTTTGGTATCATAGCTGAGAAGGAAAGTCCTTAGGAATGAACCACTCATTTACAAAGGCTTCTTTCATTCAATCATACCAGCACCTCATCTTAGCTTTATGAGAATGGATTATAGTGCTAGGGCAATTCAATGCTTTAAACCTTTTTACTAGAGACTTATTTTATGGAGGGTAAGCCCATTTCAAATCATCACTTTAGTAATCTAGCATGCCAATTTCATCAGACACCAAAAATAAAATAAAATTGCCCCAAGAAAATTTTTGATTAGGTAGGTGGTGGGCCTTCTCCACATTTGTAACAATTTCCTCAGTAAATTATTGTGAAAAAATATACTTGACCTTAAGGGTTATTTGATAGGAAACATACAAGTACACCATGTCTACTTCCTTCCATCTATCTACAACTCCAACCTTGGTCATAACCATGTGCACATCCACTCAAAGGGTTGGATCCTAAAGAATAGCTATATACATTGTGTGGCCTTGCTTCTTATACTCAAACACCATCATAGTCTTCTCAGTTTCCTCCTAATATTCCAAATCTCCATTAAGGTTAGCACTTGAGTATTTTAGACCTATAAATTTAGGATGTGATACTCATATTTCACCCTAAAAAATAGAAATAAACCTCATGTACATACAAGATAATAAAATTTATGATCTCCAAAGGTTTCTTGAAGTAAGGTAGATTAAATAGTTAAAAAAAATTGGCATCATTGAGATTATTTAAAATAGTAAGGTCATAAACAAGTTCATTATGGGTATTCTACCACTCAACCTAATAGTCATTTTGTAACTCCACCTCATTCCCTAATTAGTAGTGATTGTATTAAAAACCTAGAAAGTCTACACATTAGACTCCCACTTCTTCATGCACAATACTACCTTAGGATACTACATCTCTTCAATCAATACTAGGAGTGGAGGCAGTGTTGTTGCTTTCTTATTTTTTACCTCATATGCCATCTTATAATTTTTCTTATTTATTCTCTTAATCTATTATGCCAATCTTTCCTTGTGCAAGTTAGATTCACCACGTACTTCTTCTCTTATTAAAACTAGTTGTACTCCTACACCCTCAAACCCTTCTTCCTCATAAATTACAGGTAAGGGATATCTATGTTAGGCCTTCTTCTTTAATTACATCACCATCTAAGGAGATCAAATGTTGAGGTGTGTCCATTTGATGTCTTAAACCAATATGTGATTACTAAATTAATCATTCAGCTCTCTTACTTCAACATCCTCCAATGGTGGACACTGACACCTACACCCTATAATTCCTTCAATCTATGCTTCCCCAATCACTATTCTACCACTTTCTCTATTCACTATGATTGCCTTGATCCACAATATTCAAAATTTTCACTAAAATTTAATAAACACTCCTCTGATATCTTGAAAACACTCTTCTTGGCACTATAAATTTATGACTTAAGAATTGTAAAGTGTAAAAATGATGATTGGTTAACCTTTTATAACTTTGAGGGGTAATCCAAATTTACTTCTCCATGACCTCATCCATCATTTCACATATTTAATGCCTCTAAAATTGTTTATATGATTTAAATTTGGCACACTTTCCATTACACATGATTTTATTGCATTTAATTCATCTATCCTATCCCGTGCTTTTATTAAAGTGCATGGTAGCTGTAAAAAAATTAAAAAAAATATATTTTCAAGGCATGAACCTCCTTTCTTTATCTTGAATCTTCATATTAGTTACACACCTCATCCTTGGTATCCACTTGTCCTTATACACTTCCACTTATGAGCCCATTTTTCACATGCATTCCCTTCCATCATTTCCTTGGTGTTTTGTAGTTTTACTTCTTTCACACTTATTACCCCACATTAAAAGATGTTTGTGGTCCTCCACACCATGATAAAGAAAATAAAATAAAAACCAATTTTTGATATAAACCTAAGTAAGTGCATGTAACCAATGCCATGCCTTATTGAGAAACAAGCTAAAATCCTAAACTAAACTAGTGGCATACACCTTATTAACAAAATGAACACATTACCTAGAATGGTAGGGGTGAAGCTGACTACCATTGAAATGGCCTAGAAAGCACTGACGATCTAACTTATTCAACTTATACACACCTATGGGATAAATAATATGAATAATAAATAGACCATCCTAATAGATGTGAAGTTTTCCTGAATGGCACGTAAACTTAGAGTCATAAACCAAGACTTGTATACTCGAAGAAAAAGTCTTATTATTGAGATGTGATGAGGTCACCAATTGATTTATTTTATAAGCCTCATTCATAACTAGTATATATCTTTTCATATGTAAATCCTCAAAACTATCCATGACTCTATAAATGAATGAATGAATTTATGATTTTGTTTGTGCATTGATATATATATATATATATATATATATATATATATATATATATATATATATGTTATGAATTATTGATTTTTTTTCCTTGGTTAGATTATACTTGTGTAAATTTATTTAACAATAATTTTAAGGATAACATAAGGATACAAAATCTTATTTGGGCACAACACTTATAGGCTACTCACAAAAACTATAGGCTCTACTTACAGGCTACCCATAACCACTACAAGTTTCCCACAACAACTGTAGGCTTTACCTATAGGCTGTTCATAGCCACTACAGAGTACCCATAGCAATTATAGGCTTTACCTACAGGTTTCCCACAACCACTGTATAAAATAGAGGTATTATTGTGATCAAATAGTAAGGACATATCTGGTTGTCTTGGGAACCAAATGGATGATTGGAAGGACCATAGCTATTGTACAAACTCCCTACATGCAAGTAAATTTGGATGTGTTGCCAAATATTAGAAAGAAAAGGATAATGAGAAGGAGAAGAAGACAAAAAAAATTAAAATAACAAAATAGTATACCTTATCCTTAACCCAGTCAAGCCTAAAACAAGTAACTTCAATTACTAACCACTTGAAGGTTGACTGGGGTAGTTTCTAAAGTATTTGTATTTTTCCTAGTTTGGTGTCTCTGGTTAGAAGTTAATAAACTACCTTCTGTATTTGATGGTAGAACCTAGATCAAATAGTAAGTGAGTTGAAATTAAAGATTGGATAGTTAATAGAACTATAGAAGTCATTGCATTGTAATTTTTTGTATCAATCTTTAATTGCTACAAATTTGAGTAATGAAAAAGTTAATTCTATAAGAAGCTTTTTCAAATCTCTCACAAAAAGATTGGAACTCAGTTCTAAACGAGGAAGGGCCCCCTTGAAAGGAGTTGTAGTGAAGATCATGGCCCTCCTTAGTTAAGAGTGTGTAAGTATATTTCATTATTAATCTAATTATATAAAGTGTGATGCATGTGTGATTTAGAAGTGTGAAATATTTTTGTATTTATGTCATAATAGTTTCATAGAATAACTATCTAGTGAATTCAACATAAGTTCATTGTACTGTAACTAGTAAAGCAAGTTTATTTATGAATCAATAATTCATATATAGTGTTGACATCCTTGAAAAGCATACACACCCTAGGTTGATAATTAATGTTAATTAGACTCAAGAATATGGTATTCATAGGTAATTAGTCTACATAACATTTTGGTGTTATTGTTGGGAAGGGTGTCAATTATTATTTTCTAAAATCAATCATTATTTTTTAAGATTGGTTAATTCACTATTCTACCCAATCAGGCAAGTCAAGTAAAGACACTACAGTGTCTTATGCTAGATGTCTAAGTTATTGGACATATAGTTTTAATCGAGCAAGTCAAGTGAGGGCACTATGGTGTCTTATGCCAAATTTTTAAGTTTCTAGAAGTAAATGGTGCATAGCCTTGAATGCCTCTCTATAATCTTATAATTTACTTAGTTCATGTTTTTAAGATTTATTTCCTATAAGATAGATTTATTTTTTGCAAAGTGTGCCTTTAATTTTCCTGCTTTCATTTCCTATTTTTAAGGATAAATTTTTTGCTTTAATTTCCTATTTTCTAAGATAATTTTCCTGATTTCGTTTTCTGCTTCCTAGAGTAATTTTCCCACTTTCAGTAGATAAATTTAATATTTTTTAGAAGTAAAATTTTAATTCCAATTATTTTGATTTTTACACTCCTTTATTGTACTTTTTGCTTATTCTGAAACAACCCCTTGGAAAACTCAAAAAAATATACTAATCCTGTGCTTAAAGGAATAGGACAACTGAAATGTGTAGCACAATGTTTATGTAGAGAGAAAGAGATTCTCAAGGCAAATTCCTAACAAATAAATCACAAGTTTCTACCAGGAAAGAACCACAAATACCTATAGCAACTAAGAATCCTATTGAAAAATACACCATAAGCTAGATGAATCTTAAAGAAGGAAACACTATAAATCAAAGGAAGTAGTTGCAGAAGAAGAAGTACCATTGGATTTGAAAAAGGAAATAGAAGTAGAGGAAGCATTATCTGAGTTAATAAGGAGAAATGAAAGAGAAAAACTTCTCAAACAAAACACTATAGAAAGTAGCATCAAAACAACATTCCATCAAGAAAAAAGACTACAGAGCAACAGATAAATGTTTACTATCATACTGATAAAGGGATTGATATAGAATTTGAAAGCTCAGGAGAATCTTTAAATTTCTCATCAAGAAAAAAGACTATAGAGCAACAGATAAATGTTTACTATCATACTGATAAAGGGATTGATATAGAATTTGAAGATGTGATCTTGAGTACCTTTGGTATCCATATCACAAGAAAATCATTCATGAATAGAGGAGACTTTGTGGATGACAATGGGATTCTAGACACAGTTACTTTCAAATTTCCTATTATAGATGCAACAAGTATAACATAAATGAAAAATATCCTACCCTCAGTCTTGCCTAGTTTTAGAGGTACATTATCAGAATACATAGACACCTTTTTGTTTGAATTTAATATCCTATGTATAAGCTATGAATATAGGCAAAATTCAACAAAATTGAAACTTTTTCCAACCACTCTCAAGGACTCAACACTTCATTGGTTCATGGGACTGGGTAGTAATTTAGTCCTTGCTTGGGAGGATATGAAAAAGAAATTTTTGGCTAAGTATCAAGAATATGAAGGATGAAGAAGTTACAAAAAATTGACATCTTCAAGATGACTCAAGAAGGCGATGAATCTTTAGAAGACTATGTTGAATGGTTCATGTTTAGTGTACAAAAATTCAAGTAAAGTGTACTAGGAAAAGAACATCTAAAACTCATCTTCTTGAAAGGAGTTCGAGAAGCCTATCTAGAATCCTTGGACCCAATGAGTGGGGGAGATATCTCCCATCTGCCATTTACAAACATCAAAGAATTGAGCAAGAACTATTCTAAGTCTACCATAAACAAAATTTGGGGCAACAAGCTTCCACTGGTAGCTATAAGTGGCTTATCAAAATCTAAAGTTAGTAACTTGTTACAAGACATGAAATAGGATATCATTAGTCATTTGGCCACCTAACTAGATAGCCTGCACTCAACGCAAAAATAAGTAGCCTTGGATCAATATTTGACCATCTATTATCTGAATTATGAGAGGAAGAAGATAGATTGTAGGTGTCATGAGGTTTGGGTTAAAGTAGCTAACATCATAGTTGAAGAACTAGAAATAGTAGAGTTGCATGCTATAAGAGGAGATGGACACTAGGTTTTTTATGTTTCACAAATAAAGCCATAGTTTCAACGACCATATTATCTAGGTATGGGACAAAATCCACCTTTTACAAATTCTACCTCCTTTAACTCGCAATTTGAAAATACTACTCCCAATTAGACTAATCCATGGATGAATGTCCCACCTCTTAATTCTAGCTAGTAGCCACCTCAGACAAGCTACCTCACCACCTCTTGGCAACCTCCACAAAACACATCCCCACCTCCTAATTCTAGTTTCAACCACCTTAGACAAGATACCCCACCACCTCTTGGTAACCTTAATAAAATGGATCCCCACCTTAGACACAAGATTGGAAACCACCCCAAGGCCCACCCTTCACAGACCAATGGAAGCATCCATAGAGACCCAATCAGCTCTGGGGAAACCATCAAGGATGATTCCTTCCATAACAATAACAACAACCTCTTGATCTTATGCCTAATACAAAAGCTACACCCAAGCTTAATCAGCTCCCTACCCAACCCGTGAAGAACCTTGAAAATAAACTAGTTCAACCAACATTTAGTACTGAACTTGTCCAGTACCTAACATATGCGGTGAAAATTAGTGAAGTTCACCTACATTTAGGGAAAGTTCTACCACCTATAGCCCCACTCATAATAATGGAGTTAGATCATGAAACTCTAGAAGATCATGTTAAACCACGCTCACCTCTACAACTCTCTAAACTAGCATATAAATCTATTGCTAAAATAACCCTGCCATTTCTAGAACATCTTACCCTTCAACACCATGAAATTGAGCCTAAATTCAATTTCATAGGACAACTCAAAAGTATATGTTAAAATTCCCCTCTTTTAGGCCATCAAAGATGTGCCCATATATTCCAAAGCTGTTAGAGACTTATGTCTATGTAAACCTGGAAGGAAAAAGAAGGATCTCAATACAGTACATGTGATTGGCCAGCTAGCAAAACTTATGCTAGGAAACACCCTGCCAAAGAAATATTCAAATCCAAGATACCCAGTAATAGTAGTCTAGATCCATGATCAATAGTTATCCAATACAGTGATGGACCTGGGGGCTACAATAAATGTAATGATAACTGAAATCATGCATAAACTATAGTTAAAAAATATTCATCCCACATCTACAATGTTACAAATGGCTAACAAATCTATAATTAGATCATAAGGAATCACTAAAGATCTTGTTATTACTGTAGATTCTTGGGAGTATCCTATAGATTTTATTATGCTACAACCAAGTCTAATTTATATGGATATCCTTTTATCTTAGGACATCCTTTGCTTGCCATAGTTGATGCCTTTATTAGCTACAAATTAGGTGACATGTTGATCTCCAATGGCAACCACACTAAGAAGTTATTCATCTATCCCCCATCATAGCGAGCCTTAGCACCAAATCATACATTATGGGATGAAGAAGATGAGGTAGAACAACCTCCCTAGATTCTTATATTCTTCATAGACCATGCATGCACCTTGGTTAATCAAGAAGATGATACAATTCTCTCCAACATTCTTCAAAATAATTACCAAACTCATTCTATAAATATCAGCCACCTATATGTGTTGAGTGCCCATTTTATAGCTTCTAAGAAGCAGATAAATCTGATGTATCTGTACAAGAAATATTCCACCAACTTCTGCCTCATAGCTACAACCAAACCAAATCCATTAGAAATATATAAATGATGAAATCACTCTCACAACAAATTGAAATCTCTCTAGGAAAAACATTGATTAATAATAACAAGTTGGAGTCAAATGAGGAAAAGTGCCTAGTCAACATGTTGTATGCAAACCAACATGAATTTACATAGGATTATGAGGACATGTACAGAATCAGACTAAAAACATACACACATCATATCTATATCAAAGAAGAGTTCCAACCAATCAAAAAGCCACAACGTAGGATGAATCCAACTCTTAGAGAAATAGTCAAAGTGGAATTATATAAACTACTAACTGCTAGATTTATATACACCATTTCAAACAATGAAAGGGTTTCACCTTTGATAATTGTACCAAATAAAAATGTAAAATGGAATGTATGCATAGATTGTAGGAAACTTAATACAATAATAAAAAATTATCATTTTCCTCTACCTTTCATTAATCAGGTGTTGAACACACTAACAAGAAAGAAATATTTTGCTTTTTTGGATGGCTTCAACGGTTACAACCAAATTAGTATTTCTTCCTAGGACCAGGGTAAAACCACCTTCACTTGTCTTTAGGGTACTTATGCTTATGTTTTATTACCTTTTCGGTTGTGTAATGCTCACACAACATTCTATAGGGTTGTTTTGAGTATCTTTGTAGATATGACAAATGAATGTGTAAAAAATTATATAGATGACTTCACTGTTTATGAAGAAACATTTGATGAGTGCTTGAACAACTTGGAAAAAGTGATACATTGCTATCAAGAGCATTATTTATCTTTAAGTCACAAGAAATGCTACATGCTTATGAAAAAAGGCATTATCTTAGGCCACCATGTATTTACTAAAGGAATTAATGTTGACCCTACAAATATCAGCATCATAAAAAATCTCCCTATTCCTCAAAACTAGAAAGATGTCAGGAATTTTTAGGACATGCTAGTTACTACAAGAGATTTATCAATAATTTTAGCAAATAAGTAGAACCATTATTCACTCTCTTGACTAAAGATATTGAATTCATCAAGACTCCTACTTGTGATAGAACCTTCAAATAATTGAAGGAATTATTAACCACCACCCCTATTCTGCGTGGTCTTGACTGTAAGTTTCCCTTCCATATTCACATAGATGCTTCTGATACTACCCTAGGAGCTATGCTAGACCAAAAAGAGGAAGCACTCAATTATATTATCTATTTTTTTATCAAGAACCTACATGAAATAGAATTAAATTACACAATTACTAAAAAATATTTCTTGATAATAGTCTATGTTATCAACAAGTTCCATCACTACATCACAGGGTATCAAGTCTTTGTTCATATAGACCATGTATCCATTTGGTATCTTATGAACAAACTAGTTGTCCTAGCCAAAGTGATAAGATGGCTACTCTTATTACAAGAATTTGATATCACCATTGTAGATAAGCCTAGTAGGGACAACATTGTGGCTGATTTCTTATCACACCTATAATACTTCAAAGAAGATACCATAGTGGATGACTCATTTCTAGATGAGCACCTATTCTCCCTCACCCTTACCATACCTTGGTATGCTAATATTGTTAACTACCTTACCATAAGGTTACTCCCACAACACTTCCTTCTTAAACAAAGAAGAGCTTTGATTCAAAAAAGTGGTAGGTATTCATGGTTGTTTGGACTTCTTTTTTATACTAGGCCTAACTGCATCATTAGAAGATGTTTTAGAGAAGATGAAGTTCTAGATATCCTTAAAGCCTACCATGATGAACCCTATGGAGGGTAATTTACAGCCAAGTGTACAGTAGTAATAATCTTGAATAAAAGATATTATTGGCCCTCACTCCATAAAGATGTAATAAGTTATATTGCTCATTATGATAGATGCCAGCATATGGGGAGACATACATATTCAAATGAGATGCCTTCACAACCTCAAATGGTGCTTGAACTATTTAAAAAATAGAGCCTAGACTTTGTAGGACATTTTAATCCAAAATCCAATAACAAAGAGTACATCCTTATATGTACTGACTTGTCACTAAATTAGTGGAAATCAAGGCTCTTACACACACTAGGGATGAGAAGGTGGCAACTTTTCTCTATGAAGAAATATTCACAAGATATGGTGTGTCACAAGAAATGGTAATTGATCAAGGACCCCAATTCACTACTAGTTTAATTACCGCTTTGGTCTAACAATACGAGATTAGGCATAAGAAATCCACTCCATATCATCCATAGTCTAATAGACAGGTGGAAGTCACCAACATGGAGTTGGAAAATATTTTGACCAAGACTGTTAGTATGTCCCATAAGGATTGGGAGGCTAGACTTCTTGAAGCTATTTGGTCTTACAAAATCATGTGGAATACTACTATAGGATTTACCCCATATGAGTTGGTCTATGGAAAAAAACATATCTTGCCAATAGAATTTGAGTATAAGACCTTATAGACAACATTAGAACTTGGGATGGATATATCTAAAGCATAGAAAGAAAGGCTTATACAACTGAATGCCTTAGATGAATACAAACAATAGGCATTACAGACCATAGAACTTATACAACACCAATGGATTAGCTGGCATGATAGGTACATTAAGACTAGGTAATTCAATGTAGGAGATTGGGCCCTTCTTTTTGATTCAAAATACAAGGATCACAAGGGTAAACTCCAGACCAGATGGCTTGGTCCATTTGAGATTGAGCATGTTTATGACAATGGAGTAGTGCAACTCCAAACTATTGATCTGGTAAGATTCCATCTATTGGTCAATAGCTATAGACTAAAGTTATATAAAATCCACTCACTCAGGAGGAGTTTTCCAAGCACATACACATGCAATTACAAAATGGATATGATGATGTGTTGGATCAACATGATGTCTCACCAGACAAAAGGAGAACTAGCTAACACACAAATGAAGAAGGAGAAGAGGGCATCCTAGCCCTCCTTTGGCATGAATACTGAGACTTTCACTTGGTCCTTGACTAGTCACCCTCACTGTTAACTTGTCAAGGACCTAGAATAAACATTCTACTATAGGCAGTAGTTAAAGTAAAAAAAAACCAGCAATGAAAACCCTTTTTAGGATTATTAGTAGTTTTTGGGTAGAAAACTAGCCTGCTAACTACCCAGAACTATAAAATGGGCCTCAATAGAAAACTAACTTTCTATCCATTTAGGGGTAAAACCAAAAATGAAAAAAATACAATCATTAGGAGCAAAATTTTCATTTCTACTAGTTTCCAAGGGCTATTTTGTAGATACTACAGGCACCTCCTTCAGTTACTATGGGTTCTTATGTAGCTACTATAGGCACCTCCTTCAATTGCTATGGACTCTTTTGTAGTTATTGTGGGCATTTTTCTTATAGCTAGGCACAACTTTATAGTTGTTATGGGCACCATCTCTAGTTGTTGTAGGCATACCCTAAAATCTCTTTAAGCACATGCAGTATAGTTCTTCCCAAACTCTAAGATATGGCCTTAATGATGAGCTTTTGAGCATATAAGAAAGACATCAGACTAGCTAAAGGAGGAATGAATGAGGATTAGAGAAAAAAAGTCAAAACCTTGCTCAAGCCTACCCCTGAATAATAAGGCAAAGTCACTAGGCAAAATCCACAAGAAGTAAGATAGCATAGAGGCAAATCATGCAAGCTCATTTAGAGGAAGATCACAAAGCAACAACACCTTCATCTACTCTCTTCCATGTTCATGCAACACCTAACTTGGATCACCTATCTTTGTAATAACCACCTTATGGTAGGTGAGCAATAATTTCTCATCCAAGTCTATGGCCCCTATTCTAGTTTTATGTAGGCTATCATGAATCACATGTAGGTGAGTTGAGAGAACCATAGAAGCCTAACATCTTGTGATCTCATAATTAATCCAAAGGGGCCCACATTAGTCCGATTACAAATACAAGCATAATCATTGCATTTTGTCAATAACTCACATGCAAATCCTTAGCATAGCCCTCGGTAAACCATTAAAAAAGTATGCCATATATTTTGATCATTGAAAAGTATTCATTATTTTAATATAGCATGTACAATATTGAAATTCATCTTAAATCATGAAACGCATTATTCATTAATACCCCTCAACTCACACATAAACCCATATGATGATGTCCTAACCCTCACTTATACCCCTAATTATGACCCCATTCTATCCCTTTCATATTATTCACTCGACATCAATTGAGGACATGTGACAAATCATGTGGGGGGAGGATGTTGTGGGTGAGAATACCATCCACTATAGGATCCATACGTGTGGGATTAGATGCTATAATGAAGCAATAATACCCTATAGGGAAAATAATCAATTTCATTTCTTTTTCCTTACAAGTACAACCATTTAAGTAAAGTTGAAGCATGTCATAACATGTAACCTTACAACCTGTAACCACAAATTACCATTATTTAAAAAACATTGCTTTGTTATAGGCAGATTTTTATAAGCCAAATAGAGTGTATTGCCAATTACTGGTTGAAATAATTGATAGAAAAGTTAAACTTTGTACAAAGGGAAGGTCAGTTATGAGGAGAGAATCCATAGATCATAAGCAACTTTAGGGAGACCAAACTAGCTAGGCTATCTTCAATAGATCTAGTTGGACCAATTATTTTTAGAAATTACAACATTTCTTAAAACCCCTAGCTAGAGAACTTGTATGATCCTTTACTAGAGACTAAGCTATTGTTCATGGCATCACATTCCTAGTCATAGAAGAACTGGTGAGCCAAACAACTAGGTTACCAAGTATAAGAGAAAACTGGCAAGATAAATCCAATGGTGAAGAATCCAGACAAGAGTTTTGTTAGGGAGATGAAAGACTAGTACTAAAGAAAAGTGGTGTGGAGAGACTCAAGTTACCTACAGCCTAGAGGGAGATAGCCTCATACATCATCAGATATATGACCTATGAATGAAGGTATTCCCTAATTTATACTCTTCAATTTAAATTTATGAATCATTTAAGGCATGATAGAACCATTAATATTCTAAATCACCTATGGAACATTCTAAAAAAGCTGTCTAAAGAGTACCAGAAGGGTATCGAAAAAGCTCTATCCCATCATTGCCTAATATGGTTGATAACTAAACATGGAATAAACTCTATCAGACCTAATCTAAGTTGGGAATAGTTTTTATCCGTAGGGAATAAATAACCTCAATAAGAAGAGGGTAATAATGAGGAGGAATCCCTTGAGAATCAGGCCCAATAGATTATAGAAGAAGATGCTACGAGCACTAGTGCTATTGGCCAGCCCATTACTACTGAGGGTCCATATAAAACTATTATGGGTAGAAGAAAGAGAAGGAAACTAGTCCTACCTCCTTCTAACATAGAGGAGGGAAGTCCACAATAGAATATTCTTTCTCCCACTATCTCCTCACCATAGATTGATTATTTCACCATGGTTCATTCAAGATAAGAGAAAGTTTTTTCATCAACTATTGTATAAGAAGAACAAGTTCCATTAGCCACCCCTCCTGAAAGGAAGATGAAAATTGAATAAAATAAACCCACTATATCAAGAAGAATGAGACCTCCTCCTAGGAGATCTCAAAGAATTAAGAAATAAAAGACAACTACAACCTCTTCACCCATAGACATTAGCGAGGATGAAAATCCAAAGAAAGAGATCAAGTTTTAAAAGACCCCTAATAGGTTTGAAATTGAAGAATGGTCTACTGATGAGGAATCTACCAAGGAAGAAGAAGAATAGTTATGCTAGCCATCCATATTCATTGAGGAAGACATTGATCTCCTCAAACACATTGGGTCTATAGAAGAAGAATTGAGAATGGTAGATTAGCTTGTAGTAGAAAGGGAATTGATTGAAGAAGAGACTATGGAAAAAGAAGTAGAACAAGGGATATTTCCTCATGCCAAGGAGTTACAAACATTGGAATAAGCTATGAAAGAAATATACAGGCTGAGGAATGAGATAACAGAATTAAAAGGCAAGATAGGCATTAAAACACTTTTAGGGGTAGCAAAATTTGTAGAAGCTTCTATGGATAGAGAAAGGTTATTGGAGGAACATGTAGTAGCTTCCCTAGAGGAACCTATATCAACTTCATCTACCTTGGCCATAGAATCACCTACAATAGATTATTATCTCACTTTGGTACCCTTTTATAATAGATTTCCTCCTCCATTGCCCACTGCATAAACACCTACAGCAAAAAAAGTTATTGATGTGGATCTTTCAGTTGCCAAACTTGTAGAAATTGATGATCTCTTACATTTTATTAAAGAATAATTTGGTGATGATGAAACTCACTACAAGAAGTTAGTACAAATATTTAAAGTATGTATGGAAACAAGAGAAAAGCAAGTGGATTTGAAAGAAAAACTAGAAATAGCTGAAACCAAGATCAAGTATCTAAAGGAAAAGATTGATAAAATGCATGAAACTATTAATAGAGTGCAAACCACCTTCTAAGGTGTATGTTGTCTACTTAAAAGAGAGATGGCTTAAATTCAGATATGACAAGATCTATAATGATTAGTATTACATGGTTTGTGACCCCAAATCTTTCTTTGAAGTATATAGATATGTTGATCCTAACCTCCAAGCTCAATTAAGTGAGTTCTACATCCACCAATATGTTGTATCCATTAATAAAGATTAGAATCCAAATATCTACTTGGGGGATGTCTAGCTGAATACATTTTCTTCATATGTTCTTAATGAAATAAGAATAAGGAAACAAGTGGAAGAGTATCAAGAAAAAGAAAAAGAAGCCATCCTGATGATCAGGGGTGAATCAAGTAATCCAGATGTTGTAATAGAAGAATGGATCTCTTTCATGAACTCAAGTACTCCACATGCATGGGTTATCAAAAATAGGTAGAAATTTAGAATCATTATTTGAGTCTTATGGAAGGAGATGGCAAGTAAATTTTTATTTCTTGTTCCCACAGATGGGTAGAACTCTCTGATGCCTTAAAAAGAAAATAACCTTACTCACCTCAAAACCTTAGAGAATCCATCCATAGAGTATACATGTACATTGAGCTTGTTAGGAGAAGAAGGGTAAAATGGTTGGGATTGATGTTTCAACCTCCTCTATTTTGGTACCCAATTCTTGACTGGGAGGGAAAGGTTCCAACTGATGTAGAGGTCAAGAAGAAAAGATGGGAAGACATTGATGATGTTAAGTGTTTATACATCTTTGAAGGGTCAGGCTACAGTGAGCCCCTAGATTTCATAAAACTTTGTGGTTTCAAAATGCAGTTGAGGCTTGCTCAAGGACAAGCAAGAGGTTAAGTAAGGGGGTGTGATGAGGTCACCAATTGCTCTATTTTATAAGCCTCATCCATACCTAGTATATATCTTTTCTTATGTAAATCCTCATAACCAACCATGACTCTACAAATGAATGAATGCATATATGAATTTATGTGTGCATTGATGTGTGTGTGTGTGTGTGTGTGTGTGTGTGTGTGTGTATGTGTGTGTGTGTATATCTATATATATATGTATGTATGTATGTATGTATGTATGTATGTATGTATGTATGTATATATATATATGTATGTATGTATGTATATATATGTGTGTGTGTATGTGTGTATATATATATATATATATACATATACATATATATATACACATACATACATACATATATACATACATACATACATATATACATATACATATATATATACATATATATATATATATGTTATGAATTATTTATGCTTTCTATTTGATTAGATTATAATTATGTAACTTTATGTAACAAGAATTTGAAGGATAATGTAAGGATATAGGATCACATTTGGGAACAACATTTACAGGCTACCTACAATAACTATAGGCTCCACCTACAGGCTGCCTGTAGCCAATGCAAGTTGCCTACAACAATTGTTGGCTTCATCTATAGGTTTCTCATAGCCACTATAGAGTGCCCTTAGTAATTATAGGATTCACCTATAGGTTTCCCATAACCACTTTACAAAATAGATCTATTATTGTGATTAGATCTTAAGGGTACATTCTTTTGTTCCCAAAATCTCTCACTTGTTTTTGGGGACAACATATCGACTATTTTGGTCTTGAAGACCAAAATGATCCCTTCCCTACTCAAAAATGTTCTAAGTATTCAAATTCTTCAATTATTCAAGTCTTCTCAGCTAAAGAACTCACAGGTTCAACAGGCAAGCTTTCTCAGAAAGAAGTTCCAACACTTAGGCAATTTCAAGGTTGGTTCAACACTGAGGTTCAATCAAAGGTCCATCGGCAAGATTCAAACAAGTGGAATGAACCATTGAACCTTGAACTTTCACAAGTTCAAAGTTCAAAGTGGTTCAAAGGTTTAAAAGGAGTTAAGTGCTTCAAAAGAAAAGAAGGCTTCGAAGAGTGAAGATTGAACCATTGAACCTTGAATCAAAATGGTTCAAAGTGGTTCAATGGTTCAATGTGATTCAAATGGTTCAAAGAGATCAACCAGTTTAATAAACTCAAAGTTCACAAGGAATCTTCGAGTGAAGGAAGGAAGTGAAAGATTCTAGAAACAAGTTCGAAGAGATGGTTCAACCAAAGAGAAAAAGAAAGTGAACATGGCCCTTCCCAAAGAGCCGATTGAACCAAATAGCTGATTGAACTGCCTGAACTGTTAAACCATTGAACCAATGCACTTCAAAGGTTCAAGGTTCAAAGAGGTTCAAGTGACTAAGTGATCAATGGCATCCCTGTGGACATCAAATATAGGGTAATGAAATATCTGTTGCTTTTCAAAGATGCATACTTGAGAACAAACTCAGTGGCCGACTAAAGAAGGAACTAAAAAAGCTAGCTGAAAGCGAGAAGATATCCTTAAGAGATTAGATTGCCAAGGAAGGACAAAATGTGGCAAGGAAAGAGAGAAAAACTACAGGAAATTTAGAAATATCTGTAAGAGATTTATTTCTAGTAGATGAAACAGTCCACTAGGTGGACATCAAAGAGCATGAACATTCAAGGCACGACCTATTTTTCTACATTAAGTAAAGGCAATTAGACAGTGGTGTAAGTGTCATAAAGAAGACCAGATAACCCATGCTTAAGAGGAGACATTCAAGATGATTCAAAATGCTAAAGTCAAGACTGATGACCTATTCCAACATGGCCCTTTCACAGATATCTAAGGCATTCAATTCAACATGGGCCATTTTCATGAAAACAAGCACCCAAGTCTTTCTTGGAATGCTATATATTGTAATCTCCCATTTTATAAAGGAGATCTCTCTGTTATATAAGCAAAACTCTGCCCAAATTGAAAGACATTTCCTGAGACTTTGAGCTCAGATTGTTAATCATATTTTTTTATTTGAATGAGAAAACAAGTGGCCTTTCAGACTTTGTGTTGGAATAGCTTGTGTTATTTAGGAAATTGTTCTTATGTCTATTTCCCAAAAGCATTCTTATCCATTTAATTTAACAAGCAAAACTAGTGGAAGTAATTAAGAAGGTGTCCTGAAGCTGATTGTGGAGAGACTTTGTGCTGCCACAATGGTCTTTAGTGTGTTGTTTTATGTATCTGTGTAAAGGATATTGGGATGATTTTTTGCCCTCATTTTCTTTCATATATTTCACTCTTTGGTAATTGAGGTGGAGACTTTGTGCTATACTTCATCTTGTTGTGTTACTGCATCCAGTTACTTTTGCTACCCAAGAAGGAATTTGGTTGTTGACTGAGTATTACTTCTAAAAGAAGAGAAGTACCTCCAACAATCACCCAAGAATTCTCCTATGTCTATGAACATCATCTCTAAAAAAAGAGAGATGGGTGGTGTTATCCTACCCTGAGTGTTATTTTTAGCTTATATTTATAGTATATTAATATATCATAGTTATAGGGAACCTCCCCTTGATAAGAGAAGAGATTTGTCCCCTTTTAATGTGGTCAACCTGCACATTTAGCTGATAAATTTCCCTATGCTATGGTTGAAACACCTATTTTTCCCTTAGTTAGTTGGTGACAAAATATTCACCCAATAGTTTTTTGGTGACTCCGCTGGGGAAGAATGAATAGTTTTTTGCGACTCCGTTGGGGAAGAATGAATATTTTTTGGTGACTCCACTGGGGATCGAATGAGCTATTCCAATTCTTTTCCATCTCCATATCCTTATCCATTTCTATTATATACTCTGATCTACAAAACTAGAGATTCTAAGGATCAAACATTTCATTGCTATTGTCTACTCTGCTAGCTTTATGCCAGTAGTTTTTAGTGACTCTGCTAGGGAAGAACAAGTAGTTTGGATCCTCAAGCTCTAAGCTAAAGTAGGGCCAATTATTTTCCATTTTTTATTCTATAATCTAGTAGTTCCATGCTATACAAGAAGCTAGAAATCTCAAGGTGTTGTTGACCCTATTTTTGAGTTGGTGTAGCAGAGCAATTTTGATTTGTTTCCTCCACAACCTCACCTTCAATGAACTATGAGTCTTCCTCCTACCAACACTAGGTCACCAATACAAGGTAGAGCTTCTTTTTCCTCTGCTAGAAGAGCTTTGCCCGTACATACCCCACCAAGATTTTTTATCCCCCCTTTCCATAGTCATACAATGGCAGCTCAAGGCCCCTGGGGTAACTCTTTTGGCCCACTCAATTTAACTTCACCTCTACATGAGCTACCACGTAGTTCAAGGAAGAATTTTCCTAAATTCTTTAGTGATGGGAGAGTTCATCCTGATGAACATATTGTATCCTTCAGCATAGCATGTGGCATGATAGGTGTGGAGTATGAAGATGTAGCAGTCAAGCTATTTATAGAGACATTACAAGGTGTTACTACAGACTAGTTCTACCATCTACAGGATCAGTTGGTGACTGACTGGAACAATCTCAAAGCCAAATTTGAAGCTAGGTTCAAGCCTACAAAAGATGTGCATGCCTTGCTAGCTCATCTCAGACAAATGAAGAAGGAGCCTCATGAACCAATGAGAGATTTCATAGCCAAGTTTGACAAGCTGAGGAACATGATTCTTACAATTACTCAGCCAATAGTTGAGAATCTCAAATGCTTCTTCATCAACTCTCAGCTACCTAAAGTGAGTTTTTTATTGAGACGTGTTGGCCACATAGACCTTTCTGCAATGCAGGATTTGGCTACTAAGGTGGAATATGATCTCATCTTGGTGGGGAAGATAAGGAGAGATCCTAATAGAGGTAAATTTTCTTCATCCTCTGAATATCCATCTATAGGCACCATTGATTTAATGGTGCAAAAGCTAGCAAATGAGTTACTAGCTCTCAGAAAGTAAATGGCACAAGGGATGTCTATTCCTCCTTCGTACCAAGATATACCAAGGAGGACATTCCCCAATCAGTCATACCAAAGCAATGCTGCTAAGAATCAAGGGAAGCTAAATCATCTTCCTCCCCCTCAGGGTAAACTTGCTATTGAAGCAGCTCCAGCCAACTCAGTAGTTGGATACCTTGAAATAGAATCAAATTTTTCTTTCCAATCTAAGTTGAACCAGAAATATGGCGCTAATCTCTTTGTGGAAGACCAAGATGAATCAGCTGGCGACTCCAACATTGGTTTCTTGAATTACCAGGATGAACCCTGAAGTAAAGGTGAAGCATTTGATGGATCATACATTATATTCACCCAGTCCTAGAATTAGTCAGCCCAACAAGCTGATAAGGAAAAAATGGAGGAGCGATCTCAACCAGTAATTTCAATTGCTAAGCAGGGAACCACTTTGCCTTTTCAATCAAAGGACCCGGTGATCGCTAAAAAGGTAAGTACATCAACTTTTCCTTCATCTTCTACTTCAAATTCATAGACCATTACCACCCCTCCTAAAAACTAGAAAGATGAACTACCTTCCCATGTTCCTAATTCATTTTAGACATTTGATATAATTGACCATGTCAAGAAAACCAAAATTCAAATATCTAAATTTGAATTCCTACAATCTAACCTTGAGCATTTGGATATGTTAGTTTAATGTGTGAAGAATCAAACCATCCCTATAGGACAAGATGTTAGAAAGGTAACTCATGATCCCCTAAGGAACATTTCCACCCCAAAAAATATTGTCATTACTCCTCCTACTGCCCCTGGGAAAATAGAGCCTTTCTATGTTTCCCTGTTGATAAATGGTCACAAGCTGAGCAACTGCATCATAGACTCAGGTGCATCTGACAATGTCATGCCCACCAAGGTGGTAGATTTTCTCAGCCTTACATTGAATAAAAATTTTGGGAGATGTTTCTCCATGGAAAATAAATAAGTGCCACTTCTAAGACATATTAAAGATGCCTAGTTTGCATTCACAGCCTTCCCAGAAAAAAGAATTAAAATGAAAGTCCTAGTGGTCGACGTTCCAGCCTCCTATGGCATTCTGCTTGGACAAAATTTTTGCAAGGATGTTGGTAGAGAATTGAGCATGGACCTGTCTGAGGCAAGGATCCCTGTGAAGGGCATCATGTAAGAGCTGCTTCCTGAGAAGGAGGCAAAATATGTTATCACCCAAACATTGGCCCCTGAAGCTCAAATTTTGTTTGAGTCTTTAGGAATGGGTAACTTTTTCCTGTCTATAGAGGATGTCCCTATTTCATCTGATGAAATACCTATAGGTGACAATCCAAAAATTTTAGACAAGACAATAGGAGAATTGGTAGAACAAAGTTTAGATGCAAAAGAATCCTCCCTCCCTAACTAGGAGGAATCTAAAAAAAGATCAGTTTTTGATAATGTCTGGATTTTGGAATTTGATGGCAGCTATTCTTCTATCTTTGCTAGAGCTGGGATTATTCTAATATCTCCTCAAAGAGATATTTTTCCTTCTTCATACAATTTGCAGTTCAACAACACTAATAACACTATTGAGTATGAATCTCTGTTACTTGAGTTGAAGGCTGCTCAAGACAAAGGTGTCAAACTCCTTCATGCCAAAGGAGATGCTAAACTAATGGTTTGTCAAGTGAGGAACCTGTGTCAAACTAAGAACAAAAGATTGCACCATTATCACAATTTGGTATGGGACTGTATTGAAATTTTTGATGCTTTCAATATATCTTCAGTGCCTAGAGAGCTTCATAGTCATGCAAATTCATTAGTTGTCTCTATGACCCTCTTGGTTCCTCATAAAGACTTTGAAGAGTAGAAGTACACTATTGAGTTGGTCTTTCAACCAAGTGTGCCTGACAATGCCAATCATTGGTAGGTGTTTGATGCTGACAATCAAATCATGTGTTGAACTGAACCAGAAGAATAGCAAATTATGGTAATAGACCATACTGTTGCATGTTAAAATCAAGAAAAGAAACTCTTTTGCGAGAGAACAAGGATTCATGATTTTTAGACTGAAAATCAAGTATTGTTGTGGGGTAAGAGGAAAGAACCAAAAGTAATGCATAGAAAAGTTGATTCCTGGTGGAGAGGTCCATTCGCCAATCATCACTTTTAGGGAGAAAATGGTTTCTTGCTGATATATCAAGACAAAATGTCATTTTCACTACCTCACAGTGGGTATCATCTGAAGCACTTCAATCCTTAGAGTATCAGATGACATCAGTTGTACATATTTGTATAGTCTTTAGTTTTGTTTTATTTGGTTTGGTTTGTTTTGTTTTATTTTTGCACCTTTCTTTTTGGGTAGCATGACTCTATAGCCCAATGGCATACATGAAGGCACTGAGATTTTGGATTCTACTCCCTTCAATTGTTTTTGCAATCGATGGAAGTTCCCCAACTGGAGCCAGTTGTTGTTCCCAAAATCTGTCACTTGTTTTTGGGGATAACATATCAACTATTTTGGTCTTGAAGGCCAAAATGATCTCTTCCATTCTCAAAAACGTTCTGAGTATTCAAATTCTTCAATTATTTAAGTCTTTTTAGCTAAAGAACTCGCAAGTTCAACAGGCAGGCTTTCTCATAAAGAAGTTCCAACACTTAGGTAATTTCAAGGCTAGTTCAATGTCGAGGTTCAATCAAAGGTCCATCGACAAGATTCAAACAAGTGGAATGAACCATTGAACTTTGAAATTTCACAAGTTCAAAGTTCAAAGTGGTTCAAAAGGAGTTAAGTGCTTCAAAAGAAAAGAAGGCTTCAAAGAGTGAATATTGAACCATTGAACCGTTGAACCTTGAATTGAAATGGTTCAAAGTGGTTTAATGGTTCAACATGGTTCAAATGGTTCAAAGAGTTCAACCAGTTCAAGAAGTTCAAAGTTCATAAGGAAGCTTCGAGTGAAGGAAGGAAGCAGAAGATTCTAGAAACGAGTCTGAAGAGATAGTTCAACTGAAGAGAAAAAAGAAAGCAAATGTAGCCCTTCCTAAAGAGCCAATTGAACCACTTGAACCATTGAAACATTGAACCAATGCACTTCAAAGGTTTAAGGTTCAAAGTGGTTTAAGAAACTAAGTGATCAGTGACATCTCTATGGATGTCAAATATAGGGTAATGAAATATCCATTGATTTTCAAAGATGCACACCTGAGAACAAACTTAGCGACCAGCCAAAGAAGGAGTAAAAAAAGTTAGCTAAAAGTGAGAAGATAACCCTAAGAGCTCAGATCGCCAAGGAAGGATAAAATGTGGCAAGGAAAGAGAAAACAACTATAGGAAATCCAAAAATATTTGCAAGAGAGTTATTTCCAATAGGTGAAATAGTCCACCAGGGGGACATTAGAGAGCATGAACATTCAAAGGCACGGCCTATTTTTTTTCATTAAGTAAAAGTGAATAGACAGTCATGTAAGCACCATAAAGAAGACCAGACAACCCATGCTTAGAAGGATACATTCTATATGATTCAGAATTGTTTCTAACTATTTTGGCTTTTCCACATTCAAAAGATGAAAGAAACTAAGATGATGGTCAGGGTTAGATGATACCCAGATGAGGTCTACGCACCGTATCCAGACGTTGTAGGGACTCCTCTTTAGCTATGGAGGATGACACCTATAGATGAGAGAGACTTAAACAAGAAAACTGTTAGATAGGTAGGTAGTGGACTGCCAAGCAATGCTTGATCCCAGAAGTGCAAAGACTTCCTGAAAGGGTGACATTCCAATGATTGATAAAAAATAGAATGTTGCTAGAAAAGGAAATGATAAAGGACTAAACAAAAGAAATAGAAATAAATGTGTACTTGTATGTGGCAATCTATCTTCCAAAGTTGCTGACATCAGTTATTCTACTGGCGTCGGTAGGTCAAGGTCACTGATGTCGATTACTCTGCAGGCGTTGATAGGGGTAATGGTCCTGGTGGCTAGCATCGGTCGGGGTAATAAGGTTTTGGACGAGTCTCGGGACTGTTTGTGGTCAGCAAAGTAGTTTGGGCTGTCTGTGGGAGTTTGATGGCTTGTGTTGGGTTTGTAGGGTAGAGAGTGTGGCTAAAAAAAGGGGCCAAATGGATGATAGGGGCAAAAGGGGAGATAAAGGTGAGAGAAGACTTTTCAGCCTCTCCGAGAAGAACAGACTGGGTTGTGTCAAGAATGCTTGGAAATGTGTAGTAGTCTGATTGCTAATGTATTTAAAGGGACAGTAAAATAAGACCAATACAAATACTTAGCTATGGGTGGAGAGGTAGAGGTGCAGGAGGCTTGTTTTCGTTGTGGCTGATGCTGGAGGTGTCGTGCAACCTTAAATCTGGTGTAGAATGACTGGAGCAGAACCTCTAAGCCTAGAGAGTGCTATTGAAATGTTGATGCCTGCAAGAAGTCAAAGAGCAAGAGAGCTTAAAGTCTGGAGCAAGAGAATTCATGTTCACGAGGTGGTTGATTGATTAGCCTTCTCGGGTGTAGGAATTTAGTTTTAAAGAAATTGATGTTGGTGATACCGCTGGCGTCAGCTGACTACTGACCAACGTCAATGGCTAAAGAATGGGAAAAGAGGTTAAAATTAGCCTTTTACCCATTCTTCCAACTGCCAGGTTTAATTGTCATTGGAAAATGGTTGAAGGTGGATTAAATGAGCACGAGAGGCTAGTGAGAGGGATGAAATGGGGTTTAAGCAATTAAGATTTTGCATGACGTGAGGGAGGTATCGAAGGAGAGGTATCCTAGGAGGGGTGAGGTGAGGTGGCATGGGTGATGTGTCAAGGGGGTTAATTAATTTAAAATAGTTAATTTATTTTAAATTAATAAGTGTGTGGGTTAGGAATGTTTAAGAAGTGGGCCAAGGAGACCAAGGGGGAGGATGACCAAGGGATAGACATGACTTCGGTGTCTACATTTGCCCCTTTTTGTCTTGTTGGTTGTTCTTGATGAATTGCAAGACAAAAATAGGAGTTGGTTGCCCCAGGTATGGGATGAGGTGTTCCCCCCTCAAAGTGAGAGTCAAGGGAAGGGAACCTGAGATTGGGTGTCGATTTGACAGAGAGTGGATGGAAAGGGGGAAGGTTAGGGTGTGAAGGTTGTAAAGGGTGGGATTGCGCATATACCACACCACATAATAGGTAA
This sequence comes from Torreya grandis, assembly GCA_037957365.1. Lineage (NCBI taxonomy): Eukaryota > Viridiplantae > Streptophyta > Pinopsida > Cupressales > Taxaceae > Torreya > Torreya grandis. Next base: position 1,210,296 of record JARHVA010005026.1, read on the forward strand.
GTCAAATTGTCATAGTCAAAGGTCAAGGAGTGCCAAAATTGAAATAACTAGGCCCCATCATTTAGTCATAGTTGATTGGGTTAAATGATCTAAGTTGTAGCTCTAATGGTCGTCGTGTGCCAAGTATCCTGAGTTCAGGAAGTGCTCTTGGAAAACACAAAAAAGGCCACAAGTAGTGGGGATCAATTGGAGCATAATCCAATACTTGTGGGAGTTCATGGACAATTTGCTAACTAGGCATGAGGTAGCAAGGGAAATCAAAACAACCAAGGCAGAGTTGTCTCGAAAGTGGTCGGAGGAGATAGTTGTGATCTCCAAGGTCCGTGGGCAAGGTAGGAAGAGGTAAAAGTGATCTCAAGTGTGCCCCAAGAGGCTAAGATGACTTTTACTATGAGAAATGGGCATGATTTTGGGCATTGAGAAGAAGTTGGAGGTTTTAAGGCTGCCAAGGTTGGTTATAAAACTGATGTCAGTGGCCAAAAGGGACGGACATCAGTGGAAATCAGTCGATGTCAGTGGCCTAGGGCACGCTTCTGCCGATGTCGGCTGCCTACCAAATCTGACAAAACTAGATTAGTGGCCCACCAAAAGTCATTTGTGATTGTGATCAAAGTGAGAAAAGGAGATCTGGAGTGATTGAGTGAAAATGACATTAGGTTGACTGGTGTAGCAGTGTGAGGTGTTAGAGTGTGATTGGTGGAGAGAGGGAGTGGATTGGAGAGTGATTGGAGGTTACAGAGGCAATTATCATCCAGGTTGAGGTTGTAGAGAAAGTGATGTAGAGGAGATGGTAGAGGATGGAGGAGGACCCATGGGAGGTCCACCATTAGCGGCACCCATTGTGCCACCATGGTGGCGACGATGGGATGAGGTTAGAGGTGCATTTGAATTGGTTTGGTTAGGTTTTGAATTTGTTTTTGTTTTTGAAATTTTTAAGTTTTTAGCTATAAATCAAGGGGGAAGGGTAGTTAGGAGGGTGGGAAGGGTAGGTAGGTCATTGTAGGGTGATTTGGGAGGGTTTTGGGGGGAAATGGGGGGCCAATGGGGGAAGCCCTAATTTTAGGGCTCACCTCGTTTGGCCCTAGGGCCAAACCAATCACTGATGTCAGTAGAATCACCAGCGTTGGCTGACCAGTGTTGATGTTGGTCACTTACTTGGTGACGCTGATCATGAAGTGACTGATGTCATTTATGTATGTGCCATCGTCGGCATGTTAATCGATGTTGGTGGCTGCCTGGTCTAAAAAGGTTATGAAAAATGCCAAGGCGAGGGGCCAAAATTATGCCAAGGGCTTCTTGAGTGTCAGGATAGCCATAGAGGGTTAGGTAGATAGACGAAAGGGTAAATGGCTGAGCTAGGCCTCCCAAAAGGGAAGAAGAGTTATGGGGATTGGTAGTCACGTGGTTAACATGAGTGTGATTTTGGTGGGATGCAAGTGAGGCAGATGTTGATGCTACGAGATTGATTGCTGCCATTGCTAATGCAAATGCATCAAGACATCACCGGGGAGGAGTGGGCTCAGATGAACGTAGTGGGACTTGGCAGGCTGTGGTGATACTATCGAGTGGTGAGGGATGTGAGCCTGATTGTGGCTCTGATCGAGCAGTCGGATCACTCCACCAACACCTTCCACTTGCTGACAGGGGAGATGATAGTCATGGTCGAGGATGTTACTAGATTTTGTGGCTGCTGATACATGGAGCAGACTTGTATGCGTGCTTGAGAGAGGTGCATGACATACATATGGTGACACTGTTTAGGAAGCACGTCGTTGAGACTAGTTACCATTCAGTGAGTTTTGCTTATGAGCCCCTATACGCTATTGACGAGGATGCACATCAGCTGGTGATCCTGATGCTGATAGGCATCACGATCTACACACTGCCAGATGTAGAGGGAGGTAAGTTTTTAGTCATTATGATCAGAGTTTTGACAAACATGCTAGAGCAGTACACAGTGTTTTCTTGGGCACTCATCTTTTTGGCCCAAGTATATAGAGAGCTGTGGGGCATCAGTCAGTGGTGGTGGTATAGCTTGTGCATGGGCCACCTCCTACATTAATGGGCATACGAGCACATCATGGTCACATGACCTCTAAGCCTCCCAATGGTGATTTAGGTTGGCTTCAGGGTCAGATTTAGGTGATGGCATGAGATGATGGCATAGGCACGGATGGATGGAGTGGTCAGAGACATTGACTACTACAGAGGGGTGCTGAAGGCCCTGATCCTTGTAGACATTATCTGGAGATCGTATCTAGGGTATCCAACTTTCAAGGACTAGGGAGAGTAGCTAGTCGGTGTGTAGATCCTGAGATGGGTTAGGGGTAGGTGAGCCAACGAGATTGAGAGGGTGCCAGTGGAGAGAATGCAGTGCCAGTATGGGCTGCTATAGGATGTGTTGCCTGTCTTCCCACAGTACATGCGAGATGACATAGAGGCACCGCTCCCACTACCAAAGGAGATAGAGGGACCTAATTTTGAGGAGTTATCAGCAGGTCTTGGGATAGCAAATCTAGGATGCACAGAGGCCTACTCGGCATGGCAGGCAGGGCAGTACACAGGGGTGCAAGTAGGACCACAGCCTGATCTATAGGTAGTGAGTAGAGAGAGGGATGCAGCAAGACATGAGATGGATGCTTCCATCTAGGAGAGGGATGCAGTATGAGGATGGGTGACCATTTTGGAGAGCCAGGTCACAGGATTATAGGGAAGGTGGTAGGTTGGACAGGCCAGGTGGCTGCGTTGACAGGGTAGATCACCATTTTGCAGGGGTAGTTGGCTGTAACCTAGGCACAGGCTTTAGCAAGATAGAGTTTTGGAGGGTAGGGGCCTATTCAGCATCCACCATAGTAGTCAACTCAGGAGCCAGCTCAGTCGCCATCCCAGCAACCAGCATAGCCATAGCCACAGGGTTTAGTTCAGGGCATGGCTTCAAGATTGATGGGTCCACCACAGACTATACCTATATCTAGATACAATAATGCATTGGATGAGATCGCATATTATGAGGGGGCCATTAGGGGGTTCCCTTAGATACAGTGGTATTTATATATGAGAGCTGAGGAGAGCTGGCAGAGATCTATGTCGCATGCGACTACTTTGGGTTCCCGCAGACAGTGAGGATCAAAGGGTGGGGATGATACAACGTCATCACGACCACCACCACCACCACCATAGCTATAGCTTTGAGGCCATTTGAGGCATTATCTATATACCAGCCTGTAAGTCGTTGATGCGAGATGTACTCTATATATATAAAAAAAATTGAGAGAGAGAGAGACATAGATTGTGTTATTGTAAAACATTGATATATATATATATGATGAGATTTTGGCTATTGATGTGTTATGAAAATGTTTTGGATGTTTTATGTTTTCAGCATTTTTCGTGTGTTTAATGATATATGCTAGGATATGATGTTTATGATGATGCTAATGATTAATGTGATGATGTTTGATGATTATGATGTAACATTGAGTTGTGTTTTAGTTGGTTAGTTTCCATGTGTATTATTTTTCATAGAAACTAGTGTGATTGGTTTATGATAACGTAAATGATTGTGGAAATATGTGATTAGTTGTGATGTGATTGGTAGGTGATGAAAGAATGTGACGAAGTTATGGCCGAGCTAACCTCAGAAGACCTCATGTTAACTAAGTGCTGCCTACATAGCCCCTGTTGTTAGGGCCTCAGGCCAATGTAGTTCTCCCTAAAAGAGAGGAAGAGGGTCGGTTATGGATGTGGGTTGGATGAGGTTAAGTCATGGTTTAAAGGTAAAATGGTTGGTCCATCAGATAGACAGATAAATGACTATGGTCAAGCTAACCCCAGAAGATGTCATGTCATCTAAGTGCTGCCTACATAGCCCTTGTTGGAAGGGCCTCAGACCAATGTAGTTTAGACGAAGAGTCAAAGTGGTTGATGATTGGTTTGGACTGGGTTAAGTCATGGTTAAAGGGTTGAAATGGTTTGTCCATCAGATAGATGAACAAATGGATGTGGCCGAGCTAACCCCAGAAGACGTCATGTAATCTGAGTGCTACCTACATAGCTCTTGTTAGAAGGGCCTCAGACTAATGTAGTTCAGGTGAAGAGTCAAAGTGGTTGACGATTGGTTTGGACTGGGTTGAGTCATGGTTAAAGGGTTGAAATGGTTTGTCCATCAGATAGATGAACAAATGGATGTGGCTGAGCTAACCCCAGAAGACATCATGTAATCTGAGTGTTGCCTACATAGCCCTTGTTAGAAGGGCCTCAAACCAATGTAGTTTAGGCAAAGAGTCAAAGTGGTTGATGATTGGTTTAGACTGGGTTAAGTCATGGTTAAAGGGTTGAAATGGTTTGTCCATCAGATAGATGAACAAATGGATGTGGCTGAGCTAACCCCATAAGACATCATGTAATCTGAGTGCTGCCTACATAGCCCTTGTTGGAAGGGCCTTAGACCAATGTAGTTTAGTCTGGTTGATAGGTGGTTGATAGTTGGTTTGGACTAGGTTAGGGTTGATCAGGGTAAGATGATGTTACAGCCTTTTCCATATTGTGTGATGGTGTATTCTGTAACATTGGCTAAGTGGTCTTTCATTCCTAACAATTTTCCATATCGGTGATGGATGTATGCTAAAAATGAATTGAGTATGTTTATGCTTCAGCAAGTAATGGTTTATGCTTAACATAAATTGTGTGGTCAATAGTTTCCATGTGTATTGGTTTCCATAGAAACTATGTGAAATGGACTATGTCATGTTGGTGGTCTGAAAATGTTTTGGTTTGGTTGGGTATGGTTGAGAAAATGATTTGGTTGGATTGTTTGTGACCAAAGTGCATAAGAAGTGAAAGGCGCATTGGTCTTTCATTGATAAGGACCATAATGATAGCATAAATAAGGGTTTTGCAAACAAAAGCCCCGTTCATGCATTACGTCTTTGACCATTGGTTGTGTTAGAGAAGTAATCGAATCAGTTTGACATTAAAATGATCTCGAAATCCCTTGAGTAGGTTATGTGATATGGTAGGACAAGGTAACTCCTTTTGGTAGGGATAACTTTGCCCCTTTTTATAGGAGACCCTGAGAATGACTATAAGTCAAGTCCATGACACTTTTATTTTTGGTAGACTGATCAATGCGGGAAGTCTACATGGGGATGTCGTTTTATTTTGTAGTCATTTGTGAAGCTGATCGATGTGGGAAGCTTGTAAGAGAGTGTTGTTTGTAGCAAGATTTTAGGCATAGCCATCCTTCGAGGGATTGGTCTATATTTTTGCTTTATATATATAGGAGAGATGTGAATAGCTATCCTTCGAGGGAGCATTCTATTAGCTACAGCAATGATAGTACAGCTATCCTTCGAGGGAGCAGTCTGTCTTTAGAATTTATGACCTTTTAATATTTTGACATCTCAATTTATTTTTGATATAATTTTGAGTCATGGACAAGACTATAGAAGTTTAAGGGCTCCCTTTTATTAGGACAAAGCATTCATACTTTATAAAAGGGTTACAGAGGGATTGTTTAGGGGAACAAGGTTAAAAGGAATAAGGATTAAGATGATAGGGATTGTTCAAGGGATGAGCTTAAGTTAAATTTCAATTGAATGAGTACTCGACTAATAGTAAAATGGTCACAGATGCAAGGCATTCAGAGGCTCAGGTTCTGGTCGGCCTTCAAGAGAAGACAGACGATAAGTTCTGATCCATACCTGTGCGTGATGATGTAAGGTCTGAGCTAATTAGGAGCAAATTTGCCTCATTTACTTCATTCCATATTGGTCACGTGTTGATTTTCTTTGAGGATGAGGTCTCTGATTTTGAAATCTCGTTCTCTCATATTTTTGTCATAGGCACGTTTGATGCGATTTTGATAGACATGGAGATGGTTGAGGGTAGCAAGATGACATTCATCAAGTAACTCAAGTTGAGCTAAGCGATCTTGATGAAAGTCATTATTAGAAATAATGTCATGCAGAGAGATGCGTAGAGATGGGATTTGTACTTCAAGAGGTAGGACAGCCTCTATTTCGTACACTAGAGAGAAAGGGGTAACACCTGTAGGGGTTCGGATGCTAGTGCAATAGGCCCACAAAGTGAAGGGAATGTGAATGTGCCAATCCCTTCTAGTGTCGTTGACCACCTTCATGAGAATTTTAGTTAAAATTTTATTGGAAGGTTCGGCCTACCCATTTGCTTGTGGGTAGTAAGGTGAAGAGAAGCTGAGCTTGATGCCAAATGAGTCACAAAGTTTTTAGACAGTTTTGTTTTTGAATGACTTGCCGTTATCAGTGATGATTTTGTGAGGGACACCAAAATGATAGATGATGTGGGTGTTGATGAAGTCGACAATTTTATCAGCTTTTGTGGAGATGAGAGGAATAGCTTCCACCCATTTAGTGAAATACTCAGTGGTAGTGATAATGGACTAATGACGAAGAGACAAATGAGGGTTAATCTCACCGATGAGATCTAAGCCCCATTGTGAAAAAGGCCAAAAATCTAGAGCGACTTGTAAGGCATGGCTAGGGAGGTGAAGCAAGTTAGCATGCTACTGGCACTTGATGTAACACCGAACATAGTCACTACAGTCTTGGTGAAGAGTGGGCCAATAATAGCCCAGGCAAAAGATGCGTTTGGCAACCGAGTTACCACGAAAGTGTCTGCCACAAATCTCATCGTGGACCTGTTTAATGGCATGAGATGCTTCAGTGGAGGTCAAACAGTGAAGAAGGAGGCTGTCGAAACCTCTTTTATAGAGAAGTCCCCCTATCATAGTATATCAAGCTGTGCATTTGATGAAAGCTCATCGTGCATTGCTAGAGAGATCGGGAGGAATGATAGAATGAGCCAAGTAGTCCACAAGTTGTTTATACCACACATCCTGTGGACTAGAGTCTATGGTGTTGACAAGGTTGATGTTAGTAGAAATGTATGAAGGTAATAGCACATGATGTACCATGACGTAAATTCTTGATGAAGACGATGAAGATGGAATATGCGAGGCGAGGGAAGCCATGGTGTCAGCAAACTTATTCGTAGATCGAGGAACTATTTGCAAGAGGTAATGGTCAAAAGATGCTAGTAAGGTGTCAACACGGTGTTTGTACCTTTGCAAAATTTCATTTTTACAGAGATATGAACCGTTGATTTGATTGATGATAAGTTGTGAGTCGTCGAAGATGTTGATGGTCTTGATGCTTAAAGAAAGGGCAGTTTTAAGTCCCAAAATTAAGGCTTCATATTCAGCCATATTATTGGTACATTCAAAGTCGAGTTTGAAAGATAGGGGCATGTGCTCACCCTCGTGTGGGATGAGGATGACCACCGCACCCCACCGAGTTAACATTTGGAGCTGTCGAAGAACATTGTCATTTGATAGAAAATATCATCGGTCGAAAGTGCGGTGATAGATTCATTGGGAAACTCACACTGAGAAGGTTGATTGTCAGGTAGAGGGGCATCTACCAGTTGGTCAGTGATTGTTTGCCCCTTTATGGATTTTTGCTGGATGAATTCCAAGTTGAACTCAGCAAGAAGCATGAGCCAACAAGCCATACGCTGGTTTTGGTATGGCTTGGAATGCATGTATTTAAGAGGATTAGTGTGAGTGATGACAAAGGTTTTGTGATTGAGAAGATAATGATGGATCTTGGCAGTGGCAAAGACTAAGGCCAAATAGAGTTTCTTAGTATGAGTATACCGAGTTTCATAGTCGACAAGTGTTCAGCTTATATAGTAGACTGCTTGCTACGGTGTTGCTCGTCACAGTGCACGATTATGGCACCTAACGAATGGTTGGTTGCTAAGATGTAAAGGTAAAAGGGTTGGTCATCTTTAGGTGGAATAAGAACTGGTGGAGAGACTAGATAGCGTTTAAGGGCTTCAAAAGCCTCTTGGCAGTCCTTATCTCATTTAAATGAGACGTCCTTCTTGAGGAGGTGATGAAAGGGTTAGCATCGGTCAAAAAGTTGTGAGATGAAGCGACGGATGGATTAGAGCTTCCCTTACAAGCTGTAAAGTTGCTTTAGATTGGTTAGAGGTGGCATCTCAAGTATAGCACAAATTTTAGTGGGATCTATCTCAATGCCACGGAGAGAAACGATGAAACCCAAGAGCTTGCCTGAGAGAACCCCAAAGACGCATTTTTTGGGGTTAAGGTGAACATTGTATTGAAGAAGGTGAGTGAAGATGATTTTAAGAATGGTTAAATGGTCACGACGAAGCTTAGATTTGCCTAGCAGGTCATCCACATAGTCTTCCATGATTTTTTGGAGGAGATCATGAAAAATGTAAGTCATGGCATGTTGATATGTGGCGCCTGCATTCTTCAAGCCAAAAGGCATGACCCTGTAGCAAAAAGTCCCCCATGGGGTGATGAAGGTAGTCTTGTGCTAATCTTCCAGCGTGATCAAGATTTGGTTATATCTTGAAAACCCGTCCATGAGTGATAGCATCTCATGACCGGCCATGAGATTAATAAGTTGGTCGATGTTGGGAAGAGGAAAATCATTTTTAGGGCAAGCCAGGTTAAGGTCATGATAGTCTGTGCAGATTTGGATTCCCCCAGTTGCTTTGGTGATAGGGATGATATTAGACACCCATTGTGGATAATCAATGGGTTGGATGAAAGAGATAGAGAGAAGATGTTGAAGCTCCTCTTTGACAAGGAGCGCAACCCGAGGATGCATCTTACGAAGCTTTTACCTGACATAGCCTCTGGGTTTGTGACGATGTTGTAGATGGCAATGTTGGGGTTGATGCTAGGCATGTCACTGTAGTTCCAGGCAAAGGCCTTGCTATGGTCTGAAAGAAATGTGGTGTAGTTGATCTACTTCTAGGCGTCCAAAGATTGACCAATCTTTAAGACATGAGGAACATCAAAAGAGGGAAGGTTAATGTCAATGGTCGATTCATTTAACATAACTTGCATTTCGGAAGGAAGGGAGCGTTGAATGAAAGAGTCATCGACACCCATGTAGGTGAGAATGGTGTCATCATCTATGCAGTGGATAGTGTTAATGGTTGCTGACTCATCATCTATCATGTTGGGATAAATGAGAGGGAGAGACCCGGATACCCCGTTTAGTTGATAGGTTAGGGGTTCCAAGCGGATGGTGTTTATGCAAAAAAAAAAAAAACTAGGAGGGATGGAAACCACCGACTCCATAGGTGAAGATGGGGGAATAGGCGAGCTTAGCAGAGATTGGTCTATGATGGGTTCGGGTGAAGGGTTTTTCAGAAGCTTCAGTAGGTTCTTGGAAACCCAGGCCATATCGTTTCTTGGCATTCTCATCATTGGGTGGTTCGATGGGCTGATGGGAGCCTTGTTCATAGCGCCCAAAGCCAAAACCCTTCCATGCACACCTATAAAGGTAGGTATGAGCAAAGTTGGGGTTGCCAAGAAAGGAGAAGTCAGATATAAATGGTTGAGGTGAGGAGAGAGGACTCCCATTAGTAGGAGCTTGATTTAGCCCCCCATAGATGAGATTGGTTTGAAGGTTAGGAGGACCATAAGGGATGACCATTCCGATCTTATGGTCATAGCTTGGACTGTGATGAAGCTGTCCATACTCTTACAGAGTCTAGAACATGTCTAGGATAAGTAAGTGATATTCCCTAAGTGAAAGTCATTGGAAGATATCTTCCATGGGGTCCTTGGTTGTCGCTTGAGAAGGTGATCTGAGGGCAATTACCATTTGCATACTGGTTAAAGCTTCTGCGGATGGAGGCAGTGTTTGGATTGGTGTCTTGAGAGGAATGAAAATGTCATTTGGTCGATAGGTCATGTTACAAGTCTTGAAAGGGGATGGGTCAGCGAGAATGACATGGACTTGCTCATCGTGTTCAAATTTGACACAACAGTGCAGTGTAGAAGGAGCACAAGCCATGGCATGAATCCAAGGTTGTCCTAGCAACATGTTATACTGAAACTCTCCCTCGATGATGTAGAAGAGCTCTGAGACTATGCGTGGGCCAATGCGAATATGGAGGACGATGGTGCCAATGGTGGTAGCAGTGGTGTCATTAAAGGATCAAAGGATTGCATCAGTTTTTGATATGCAATTCTTAGGGAGGGCCAATTGATCAAAGGCATGGGTAGAAATGATATTAATGTTGGCACCTCCATCAATCATGACTCGCTTAATGCGGGTTTGATCAACGTAGGTCATGATGAAAAGAGCAGCGTCCTAATCTTTCGAATTAGAGGTAGGAATTTTAGAATCGTTGAACGTGATAGAGGCGACGGGGGATAACGAGTGGACTAGGGTAGCTAGTGGTTGGGGGTCTTTGAGTTGGACCTCTGCTGCCTATAAGGCTCTGATTAGAGCTTGATGATGTTGGGGTGAGCTTTGGATGAGGTCATATAAGGTCATCTTCATGGGCATTTGGTGAAGCTGTTTTAACATAGAGTCATGGATTGCCCCTGAAGAAGAGGGTTGGGATGCACCCAGGATGAAAATCTTAGGCTTTGGTGGTTGAGGTGGCTTGACGAAAGGGTAGGTCCAAGGAATAGTAGCTTTTTATTTTGCCTTATCCTTTTGTGACCTAGTGGTTTCGTGGATGGCATTAATTTCGAAGAGAGGGGGCGAAAGAGGTGAAGGGACCATAGTCTGTTGATGAGATGCTGATGAGGGTGAGGAGGTTTGAGAGATACGGGAAGGTGTCAGAGGTATGTCAACAGTATCCTTAAGGAGAAGGGTGTTTTTTTCTATGTATTAGTGAATGATAAGCTTGAGGGCACAACAATTCTTGGTTTCATGTCCCGGTGTGCGATGATATAGACAAATTTTAGTATCATCGAACCAGGAAGGTTTTAACCTGAGTGATTGGAATGGTTTAATAAGTAGAAGGGTTATGCTAGAGGTTTGTAAAAGTCAGTGCAATATCAAAGCGTATGAAACCACTAAGGGGTTCGTGCTTTCTGATGTGCGAGGTGTTGATGACTTCTGCTTGGGAGGTGTTGAAGGAGGCTTTTGTACCACCTTTTGGGTTGGTGGTGCGGCCAGGTGTGTAGATGACACTTTTTTTGCGAGAGGTGCCAAATTTTTTAGAGGTGGTCGACTTGTGGTAGGTAAAATAAGTAGTGGAGGTAACTTGTTTTGGTTAGGGGTTGGAGTAGGGAGCACTCCTATTAGAGTAGAGGGACGAGGGCCCAAAATGGAGGGCAAAGGTGATGGTGACGGTGGAGGAAGAGTTCACTGCCGTGGTTTAGCAGCCGTCTTTGGTTTGGTTTGAGGACCATTATTGGGCGAGGCAAGGTTCAAGTCTACCTTCACTTGCGGGTGAGTGAGGTTAGTGACGGGGTGAACACCGAGTGACTTGATTGGTTTTGATGTGGTGGATGAGGGTTTAGGTTTTGATATGGATGGTTGAGGTTTTGAAGGTTTAGAAGTAGAAGTCTAGTCTGTGTTGGAGGCTTTGGGGGATTTTGTCATAAGAGGGTCGGCAGCACGAGATGAGACAGGTTGGGTAGGATGAGGAGCTTTGAGTCACTCCCATAATGCCTAATGCTCCAATTTCCTCAATTGGAGAAGTCCCAGTTTCTCCACCAATCGAGAGAATGGTTGGGAAGATGTTGGATGAGGCTTTGGTCCTTCAGAAGATGTGGATGGTTGTGGGGCCAAAAATGCGTTAGGTGTGGCGATCTCAGACCCAAGGTGTGAGGGAGTCATCATTGGATCATCTTTGGTCAAAAAAGGTAGAGAGACAGGTTCTTCTCTTGGTGGAGAAGGAACTGGAGAATGTGGCTCCTCAAGAGGACAGAGGGCACGGATGATTGTGCCTTATACTTGTGGTTGAGGAGAAGGAAGGGTAGGGTCCTCCATTGGTAGCAAGAAGGAGGATGGCGGGGCTAGTGGTGCTGGCATGGTCAAGGCGTCCTCCAATATAAGAGAGGTTGATGAAGAACTAACAGGAGAAGAGGGTTCATCCACGTGTGATGGACTGATGGGCGGACTACCCTCTTGAGACTGTGAGAGAGGTTGGTCAGGCATGAGAGGCGAGACCATGTTGATTGTGCATTATTATGCTCTTGGGAGTCATCAGCCATGGTCTGCACATTGTTTTGGCTAGGAGGATGGTTAGGAAAGGGTTGTTTAAAGATGTCTATGCTTTGATTGGGTGGTGCGTTTGGGTTGTCCAAGACGAGATCACTTTTATCAAGCATGTCTTGAATGATGTTCTTAAGAGTCTTATAGTTGCCCGTGTCATGGCCTTGGACACGGTGATAATTGCAGAAGTCATTCTCCCTATACCATGCAGGGATGGCGTGTGAGGGATCAAATTGAGGGGGTGATCAAATTTGGGGGAGATTGAGGAATCCCTATTTGACAAGTTTATCCAACACTGATGCATATGATTTTCCTAGTGGAGTATATTGACGCTGCACATATCTTTGTTGGAATTGTCGCGTGATACTTTGGGATGTGGAAGGTTCAGGCTGGTTGCTTGTTGTTGAAGATGATGGTCTAACGACTACAGCATTTGCTGATGACTTAGATTTGGAATTAGAAGAAGAAGGTTTAGAGGAAGAGTCATTGGACTTGGTGTTGGGGTTTTTACTCCATAACTTGACTTTGTTTTCCTTGATGGCATGTAGTTCAAGCTTCCTAGCCATCGTGAAAGCTTTGTCAAAGGTGCGAAATGTTTGGACCCGTAAGGTAGAGGAAATATGTTTGGCACATGCCTGGAAAAAGAGTTTGATGAGCTCGGGTTGAGGCAAAGAAAAGGAGAGCTGGTTGATTAAGCCTCTCCAATGGGCAATAAAATCAGCTATGGATTCATCATCAAACCGTCTGATAGAGTATAGGTCTATGATAGAGACATTTTTGGTGATATTGATCGAGAAGTGGTTAAGGAAAAGTTGGGCCAGCTGGGTGAATGTGAAGAGAGAGTGTCTAGTGAGAGAGTTGTACCAATCGAGGGTAGCACCAAAAAATGACATGGGGAATGTGCGTAGTAGTAACGCATCATCATGTGCTATAAGATAACAAGCATATCTGAATGCTCGTAGGTGTTGTTGTGGGTCTTCCTTACTCTGGAAGCGAGTAAACTTAGGAAGTTCCCACTGACTAGGATACGGCCAGATTGGGATGGAGGGATGGATGGGTTCATTAAAAATTTGGTCATATGAAAGGACATTTCTTGAACCCAAAACTGAGGTCTCAAGATTAGACATTTTTTCCATCAACATTTTGATTAGATTAGCTGATGGATTTGTGGGTGGGGCGCCCCCTAGGTTGTAAGGCGCTTGGAAGGTGCTAGAAGGGGCATATGACATAGTCGATTGCGCTTGTATAGGTGCAACATACTAATAACTAGTCATAGGGACAGAAGTGGAAGCGAAGGGTATTTGTGCCATGGAGTTAGAGGGCACAAATTGAATAGGGGCCACAAAAGGTGGTTGAGGGGTGGCAACACTTGTTGAAGGGTAGGTAGTTACTCTTGGGTTGATGGGTGCAAGAGTAGGCGAGATGGAGACAACTAGGTTCGGGAAGGGTGTAGAATTTGGTTAAGTAGTTTGTGGTTGAGGGGGTGCCAAAACCCCCATGGAGGTAGGTCTAGAAGGAGAGGCCACACTTTAAATATAGGACACAGTTAGGTTATTAGTCGAGGTATTGGCTTGGGTGTCTATGGGCTAAATTACGGTGGTGGTCGTCGATATGATCATCGTCTCAACTAAGGAGGTCGACATCTCATAAATTGGGTTGCCTAAAGAGTCTCGCATTTGACTTCTTGCGAGATAGTGTTAAAGGGCCTTGACATTGAGGTCAGGGAACCTTTCGAAGTCTTGATCCCCTTCGAGAATAATAGATGGTCGAGTTGGGGTTGGTTGGACAAGAGTATGTTCGGTGTCTAAATGATACTCCATTAAGGGACTTATTATGGAGGGCGAAGGTAGAAGCGGTTGTTGCCTTGCGTGGTCAAGAAGAGTTTTGGTTTGACTGCGTGTCAAAACCATTCAAGGCAAAAAAAGGTTCAGGTTCTAAAAACTGTGTTTTTTAGTCTCAGGAAACCAAAATGGATGTTTGGACAGTAAGAAAGTTGGGTTTTAAGCTTGTTGTTTGGGAAAGAAAGTTTAGACAGTGACCGACGTCAATAGAAAGACCGATGTCGATGGAACAGGTTGCCGATGTCGGTAAGATAACTGATGCCGGTGAAGATAGTTGTCGATGTCAGTGGAAAAACAAATGTCAGTTACTGTGTTTTTCTAGAAACTCAGAGAATTTGAATGTTTTTGGAAAAAAAGAAGAAAACGTCCTCACTAGCTCAAGAAACCAGATAGAAATATAAACATAGATGAAGACAGGCAGACCCTAAACGTTAAATCCTAAGAATAAACTTTTAGAATCATGTTGGCTTATGCCTTAGAGTGTGTTTGGGAAGTTGGCCTTTAGAACAGGTTCTAGAAGAGGCAATCTAAGGTTGGTTTTGGGTTAGTTTCGGTGCTCAAGATCTGTGTTAGATTTCGTACGTGGCCTAGTGCTAAGGAGCGAGCTCCCCTCACTTCACGAGCCCAGTGATAAGCTGGGTCACTTAGCCATTATATACTTCCCCTAGAGTTTATACTCTGCCAGAGAATAGAGTGGGCTCTCCCCTTGGTAGTGAAGTCCAAGTGGGATTACCGAGAAGGGTAAGGTATCTGCTAGGTGATGAAATCCTAGTCGGACCTTGTCTCAGGTAAGTTTAGATGTTTGATTTTGTGAAAGTGATCTGGTTATGTAACATAAGTGGACTATGATTTATTCATAATGCGGTTTTAAGTTACTAGGTGAGCTAAATGTGCATTCAGGAAGAAATGAGATGCAATAGGTTTTAAGTCCAAATTGAAATGTGTGTTCGGATGCAAACAAGTGGAGAAAAGGTTGAAGAGTATGAGTTCACTACTCTAAGATGCAAGAAATAAATAAAAAAGAAGGATTCTTTTTAACTTTGTTGATGGTGTCTTTTCAGAGAAGATAGAAGAAAAAGATGCTAGAAGAGACCTAATGCACCTATATGAAAAGTTTGTTTTTAGAAGAAAAAGTATGAACCCAAGGAAAAGTCCTAGGGTCCCATCAGGTATGCCAGAATGTTTCTAACTATTTTTTCTTTTCCACATTCAAAAGATGAAAGAAACTAAGATGATGGTTAGGGTTAGATGATACCCAGATGAGGTTTGCGCACCGTATCCAGACATTGTAAGGACTCCTCTTTGGCTATGGAGGACGACACCTATAGATGAGAGAGACTTAAACAAGAAAATTGTTAGATAGGTAAGTAGTGGACTGCCAAGCAATGCTTGATCCCAGAAGTGTAAAGACTTCCTAAAAGGGTGACAGTCCACTGATTGATAAAAAATAGAATGTTGCTAGAAAAGGAAATGATAAAGGACTGAACAAAAGAAATAGAAATTAATACGTACCTATATGTGGCAATCTGTCTTCCACAGTCATCGACGTCGATTATTCTGCTGGCATCGATAGGTCAAGGTCACTGACATCGGTTATTCTATCGGCGTAGGTAGGGGCAATGGGCCTGGTGGTTGGCGTCGGTCAAGGCAATAAGGTTTTGGATGAGTCTCAAGACTGTTTGTGGTCAGCAAAGTAGTTTGGGGTGTCTGTGGGAGTTTGATGGCTTGTGATGGGTTTGCAGGGCAGAGAGTGTGGCTAAAAAAAGGGGCCAAATGGATGACAGGGGCAAAAGGGGAGATAAAGGTGAGACAAGGCTTTTCAGCCTCTCCAGGAAGAACAGACTGGGTTGTGTCAAGAATGCTTGGAAATGTGTAGTAGTCTAATTGCTAATGTATTTAAAGGGAAAGTAAAATAAGACCAATACAAATACTTAGCTGTGGGTGGAGAGGCAGAGGTGCAGGAGGCCTATTTTCGTTATGGCTAATGCTAGAGGTGTCGTGCAACCTTCAATCTGGTGTAGAATGACTGGAGCAGAACCTTTGAGCCTGGAGAGTGCTGTTGAAATGCTGATGCCTGCAAGAAGTCAAAGAGCAAGGGAGCTTAAAGTTTGGAGCAAGAGAATTCACATTCATGTGGTGGTTGATTGATTAGCCTTCCCGGGTGCAGGAATTTAGTTTTAAAGAAACTGACGTCGGTGATACCGTCGGCGTCGGCCAACTACTGACCAACGTCGGCAGCTGAAGAATGGGAAAAGAGGCTAAAATTAGCCTTTTACCCGTTCTTCCAACTGCCAGGTCTAATTTTCATTGGAAAACGGTCGAAGGTGGATTAAATTAGTGTAAGAGGCTAGTGAGAGGGATGAAATGGGGTTTAAGCAATTAAGATTTGGCATGAGGTGAGGGAGGTATCCAAGGAGAGGTATCCTAGGAGGGGTGAGGTGAGGTGGCATGGGTGATGTGTCAAGGCAGGTTATTAATTTAAAATAATTTATTTATTTTAAATTAATAAGTGTGTGGGTTAGGAATGTTTAGAAGGTGGGCCAAGGAGACCAAGGGGGAGGATGACCAAGGGATAGACATGATTTCGGTGCCTACAAGAATGTCAAAGTCAAGACCGATGACATGTTCCAGCATGGCCCTTTCATAGTAATTTAAGGCATTTAATTTAGCATGGGCCATTTTCATGAAAACAAGCACCCAAGTCTTTCTTGGAATGCTATATATTATAATCTCCCATTTTATAAAGGAGATCTCCCTCTTATAGAAGCAAAACTCTACCCAAATTAAAAGGCATTTCCTGAGACTTTGAGCTCAGATTGTTAATCATATTTATTTATTTGAATGAGAAAACAAGTGACCTTTCAGACTTTATGCTGAAATAGCTTGTGTTATTTAGGAAATTGTTCTTATGTCTATTTCCTAGAAGTATTTTTGTCCATTTAATTTAACAAGTAGAACTAGTGGAAGTAATCAGGAAGGTGTCCTGAAGTCGACTGTGGAGAGACTTTATGCTGCCACAATGGTCTTTAGTGTGTTATTTTCTATATCTGTGTAAAGGATCTTGGGATGACTTTGTGCCCCCATTATCTTTCATATATTTCACTCTTTGGTAGTTGAGGTGGAGACTTTGCTCTATACTTCATCCTATTGTGTTACTACATCTAGTTACTTTTACTACCCAGGAAGGAATTTAGCTGTTGACTGAGTATTACTTCTAAAAGAAGAGAAGTACCTCCAGCAATCACCCAAGAATTTTCCTATGTTTGTGAACATCATCTCTAAAAATAGAGATATGGATGGTGTTATCCTACCCTGAGTGTTATTTTCAGCTTATATTTATAGTATATTAATATATCATAGTTATAGGGAACCTCCCCTTGATGAGAGGAGAGATTTGTCCCCTTTTGATGTGGTCAACCTACACATTTAGCCAATAAATCTCCCTATGTTGTGGTTGAAACACCTATTTTACTCTCAGTTAGCTGGTCACAAAATATTCACCCAACACATTCGACTATCTTGAGAACTGAATGGATGATTAGAAAGGACCATAGATTTTGTACAGACTTCCTAAATTCAAAGAAATTTGTATGTGTTTCCAAAGATAATAAATATAAGTACAATGGAAATGAGACAAAAATAAATAAAACATCAAAATAGTATACCTTGTCCTTAACCTAGTCAAGCCTAAAATAAGTAACTTTGGTTACTAACCACTTGAAGGTTGACTGGGGCAGTTTCTAAAGTATTTATATTTTTCCTATTTTGGTGTCTTTGGTTAAAAGTTAATAAATTGCTTTTTGTATTTGATGGCAGAACCTAGATCAGATAGTGAGTGAATTAAAAATTAAAGATTGGATAGTTAATAGAACTATAGAAGTCATTGCATTGTAATCTTCTATAGCAATCTTTAATTACTACATATTTGAGTAATGAGAAAGTTGATTCTTTAAGAAGCTTTTGCAAATCTCTCAGAGAAGGTGGAACTCAGTTCTAAATGAGGATGGGCCCCCTCGAAAGGAGTTGTAGTGAAGATCCTAACCCACCTTAGTTAAGAGTGTGTAAGTAGATTTCATTATTAATCTGATTATATAAAGTGTGAAGTATTTATGTATTTATGCCATAATAGTTTCATAGTATAGATATTTGGTGAATTCAACATAATTTCATTATATTGTAACTAGTAAAGTAAGTTGATTTATGAATCAATAATACATATATAGTGCTGACATCCTTGAAAAGTGTATGCACCCTGGGTTGATAATTAATGCTAATTAGACTCAAAAATGTGGTATTCACTGGGAAATTAATCTACACAATAAGATGTCTATCATGCAAGGATTTTTGTTTCTATTTCTCCACTTCTTGAATCCAATGCACTAGAAAATAGGTTTCATCTAACTAAAGTAAAAAATCAAAGTGTGTTTTCAAAGATTCCTCATAATCCAACTAATCATGTAATATGTAGATAAAGTACAAGAAACTCAACTGGAAGAATGACTTCAGCACCAAGGACAATATTAAAGGGAAAACTATTTTTCATCCATTTATATGTGGTTTGATATACCCATAATACTGTAAAAATGTGATCATCCTAGTTAGTGCGATCAATATTAAAAACATTTGTCAATGTATGAACCAATATTTTATTAAATGCTTCAGTTGTACCATTGGACTGAGGGTGGTAAAGTGTAGTCTTATGGTGCACAATCTTGAACTCAACTAAAGGGATGTAGATTGTCTCATTAAAGAAATGAGTTTCTTGATAACTACTCAAACTTAAGGAACATCCATACCTTGTAATAATATTCTTCCAAAGAAATGTCACAATAGTGGCAAAAGTATAATCCTAGGTTGGTGATTTTTAATCCTAGTGAGTGAGTTAATCAGTGGTAGTAATGATAGTGCACTCCAATTTGCCTCCCCACTGGAGTAATAAGACCAAAAAAATCAATAACCCATTTATCAAAGGGTTAATGATCAAGTATCAAATGAAGGGCATAGCATCCGTTTGGTTTAATTTATCTATATGATGATAGATATCACATTGGCATACATAAGCTTTAGCATCCTTAAATAGAGTAGGCCACCACAACCCATTCAATAGAACCTTTCATGTTGTAGTGTCACCGACATAATGTCCTCTAATGACACTTTCATGAACCTCCTAAAGAATTGTAGCATGTTCATGCTACATCATGTAGTGTTGTAATACTTCATCCCATCCAAGATTGTAAAAATCACCACCAATGAGCTGGAAATTAGTAGCACAAACAACCTACTTTCATCTTGAGTGCTAAGGTGGGGTAGTGTTGAACCTATATTAAGAAAAGCTATGATATCCTCTAATTCCTTGAGTATGCACATGACTTAAAGAAACTACATATTATGCAATTCATCCTCAATGGCACACATCATATCACCAGATTCAATGTATGACAAGTGCCCAGGTCCATAATTAGCCTTACCTAGTTTCATCATCATAGAAAACTTAAATTCTTGAAGGAGCACAATCCACTAATAAATGCGTACATGTAATATCAACTTATTCATAATGTATTTCAGTGCTTCATGGTCTATAAAGAAAATAAATGGGGTGGCCAATAAATATTGACAATTTTTTTTAGCGTATACCATAGACAAGGCTTCACATTCTATAGTTGATTAATTCTATTCAGTTGGAGTGAGCTTCCAACTAGTAAAGTAGCTGGCATGATCAAGATTTCCCTTAATAGGTTAAGCAAAGATAACACCCATTTACATGCCTAAAGCATCAACATGCACATGAAAGGGATTTATCCAGTCTAGAAACTAGAGAATGGGGGCAATGATTAGCTTGTCCTTGAGTGCTATGAATGCCTACTAGTGTGTGTTTGTCCATAAATATTGACCATTCTATTTAAGTAGTTCCTCTAGCAACATTGCAACCTTAGAATAGCCTTGAATGAACTTTAGATAGTATCTCATGTGTTTTAAGAAGGTGCAAACCTTGCACTGGGTGGTTGACACTAGAAAGTGAAGAACACATATAATCTTATCAAGATCCACCAAGAGTATATCATGACAAATAACATGTCCTAATAAAATTTTAAACATAGTAGCAAAAGCACACTTCTTCATATTCAAATAAATCTGAAGATATCGGCAATGTTCAATCATAAGGTAAATATTAGCACAATTGATTCCACACTAAACCATAGACATTCCAATCATCCAAGTACATTTGAATGAATTTTAAAATAAAAAATTTGAAAGCCTTGACCAAAATTCATGAGAACATGATCAGAGCATTCTTAAACCTAAAGGGCATCACATTGTAAGTAAATGAACCCCATTCAGTTATGAAGGTGGCCTTCAATTTATCTTCCTCTATAATTTGAACCTAATGATATCTATAAAAAACCATCGATGAAGGTATAAATCTTGCACCTAGTAACTCCTAATAAAATTTCAGTGAAAGGTGTTGGAAAAGGGTTAGTTATGCAAAAAACATTGAGTACCTGATAGTCTACGTAAACACAAATGTATCCATACTTATTGATGTTGATCACCATGGGGCTCACCCATTTAACCTCACCAATAGGAATGATAACTCTAGCATGCAACATACTATCAATCTCCTCTTTGACCCAAGTGTGTAAATTAGGATTCATATGATAAGGTCTCTTTCTAACTAGTTAAGCATCCTCAACTAACTTGATGTGCATCTTACCCAATGAGTAATGCACTCCTTTCATCTCAATATAATTATGTGGAAAACCATCTTGATACTCCTTTAATAGTTTAAAAAACTTGTAGATCTCAATATCAAACCAATAATTCCCCAAAATGGCCATCTTGGGCATATCCTCTATGTCAATATTACATTGAATTATCTAAAGTGTCTCTAAATATGATTGTTGGTCATTCTATATGGTGTCTTAGACATTACATGCTCCTTACTCAGTATACAAATCCAAGTTTCAATGGATGGATCTTGTAGGTTAGAACTGGTACCTTCGTCAACTTGGTACACAACCTTTTGTTTGCCTTTCCAAATTTTCTCCCTTAATGCATGGTTCAATTGAGATTAAATCAGTGAAGAAGATGAAGCTTCCATATCAGATTATTGAAAAATTGATTAGTTATCCTCATGTACATCATGTATATTTCTTATGTGATCTTCAATTGGTGTTGGATTGCCTAAAATAGATTGACACATAGCTTGTAGGATCAGGTGTAAATCCATGTGAGGAGATGAGTAAGATAACACCAAAAATAATATTACTTCAAAAGACACTCCAATAATTCATGTCCAATCATCATTATTGAAGTACATACCATGTTCTATCCTAGTTGTGTAGAGTATCATAGAATGCATGAACCCATAGATACTCAGGTAAATATGTCTCATCCACATTCCACATATTTTCATAGGCCTCAATATGGGCCTCTAGAGCACTAATGCCATCATAACTTAAGGTGTCATGAATGTGATTATCATGATGAAAATGATAGTGAATAGCAACATGAGCTTGGTCCCAAGTGAGAAAATTATGATGGTAATTTTCCCACCATCGAGCAGTTGTTCATTCAAAAATAAGGATAATTGAGTGCATATGTTCATCTTTAAATACATAGAAAGATTTCAATCACTACACATACTCTTGGACTTCCATCTAACCATGAAATATAGGATCTTCATCTTACCATTGTTAGAGGTACAATCACTAAGAGGGGGGGTGAATCAATGATGCCAAATAATCTAATTCAATTCCTAATTATTTAAACATTCAACACATATAATCATGAAGTATACAAATTAACCATTGCAATGAACAAAGAAGACATAGCAAGATCAAGCACATAACACATGACATATGTGGGAAACCCTCTTAAGGGATAAAACCCACCGAAACCTATAAGATGGATTATAATCCTATAATGAAAATATCCAATTGAGACTAGCACCAACTGATCAAGTAAAACCCATCCCTTAATTTAGTGAGATATCAATCCCACAAAGAGTTACTTCCCCTGTCTAGCTAAGCACCCATAACACCTAGACCTTTTAGCAAGTTTCACCTTGCAATGAAGAACCAAACCCTAGGCAACCAAACACCCACCCAAATAACTTGAACAAATCATCTTGAACACCTATTGCTACTCTTTAACTAATGATGGCCACCTTTGTTTTCAGTCTTCACCTTCACTCTTACCTAAATAGTCTCAAGGGCTCACTCGCTCAAACTACCTCTTATAGGCTCATTAGGTCCAATGACCTATGTATCCACCTACATTAGCTTGATCAAATAAACATGATTTATCATCTTTACTCTCTGATGGTCCTCATTTACCTGTACCTTCTCTTTCAAAGGTTCTCTACTTTACTTAACTCCACACTTCCTCAACTAGCACAATTAGACCTTGCACGCATACCACTCTCTTCCTTTAACCCATCTTGGTCAACCAAGATGCTTTACATATTTGAACCACACTTAATACCATAAACATGTTACATGTGAGAACCATACTATTCATAGGTAGGTTATTACCTCATTATCCCCAAACCACCATTAGGTCTTGGTGAGACCTAAAACAATTAGGCCTTCATACTCACACATTACATGTGAGACTACTTGGACCACCTTCATCCTTTACCAATGCTTCAAACACATTAAACCTATCTCCAATATCCCCTTTCTCATTCTCATATGGGTCCATGCCACTTGGATCACCAACTCAACACTTGAGCCTACCAATTAGGTCTCCTCGCCCTTTAGGCCTTTGTACAAAGAAAACACAGTCTCAAACTTTTGAAGTAACTACTCAAATATTTCTCATAGACATATTATTATATCACATGGGTGAAACCTTCAGGTCCTTTTCAACACCTTTATGTGCTTTAATTACTTCAACACATGATCTAAGCATTTAAAATAACTCTCTCAAATTGCCACTCAAATCGGTCATATATAGTCAGAAAACAAAATATATTTTGACTCTTCATATCTAATCATGGTCATATCATGATATTAAATATGTTCTCATAATCTTTAGAGACTTATAGAACATCTCCATACTCATTTTATTCTTCAATTATGCTCTAAACACCTTCAATTCACTCCTACAACATGGTCACTCAATCTGCAAGTACATTCAACATAGTCAACTTATAACCAATATTTCACACTAAATATGGATTGTTCAAACCTCCAAAATCCACACATATGGTCCTTATGGAGTATAGAACACTCTCCAATAGATAGTTCATCTTGAAACATCAAAATACTATCAAGAACAACTCAGTTATCCTTCTTGGGTCACTTGTAGAACATGGTCAAACACACAATTAACTTTGGAGCTTAATATATTTGACTATAGTGACATTCAAACCTTATAAATCCATTCTCTAGATGTTAATTTAATTCCTCTTCAACTTTGTTTTTTATATCACCTTAAAATTTGTCCTATATCAAAAAATATTAGAAAAATATTACAAACTAGTTTTTCCCTTTGCTAATTTCAAATGCCAATGGTCACTAGTTAATGCAAAAACACATAAAGACGTGTATTTATCTCATTATCCATAAAATATTGGTTAAATACACTCTATCGATCTTCTTGAGATTTTATTATCTTTAACTCTAATCACTCGTTGTTGATCTTTAATCTTCACTTTTGAGATCTGCTACTTGGCAACCCTACATGCCTTCTATGCACCCTACAGTTAGTATTCAATGATATTTCACCACTTGGCAGCCTTGCATGCCTTCTAAGAGTTATGTTGACTTATTGACTTAATACACACCATTGATCTTTCTCTGCATAGTTGAACTCACTCCATCGATCTTAGATCTGCTTGATCAAACACGCATCATTGATCTACTTGATAGATCTTCATGATTGTGACACTTGTCTTCATCACATTCATTCTTGGGATCTTTGAATTATTGACTTCAATCTCACCATTGATCACTATCTAATAATTTTAACACTCACCATTAGATCCTTATCTATTCAAATTAATCACTCATTGTAAATTTTTTTCTTCCTAATCACTCACTCATCTTTGAATCTTCATCTATCAGCTTAGGCACTCATTATTGGATCTTTATCATGACGATTAAATGCTCACTGTAGATCTTCAATATCAAAAATGAGGCTAAGTATAGTAACTTAGTTAACTCTACCAGAGAAGCCAACTTTGCACCTTAATAACTTTTGTTGCACACTATGTCCAAACCTAAAATTTGAACCACATGATTTCCTTTTATAGGAAAATCCATCCATGTATCAAATTGCTCCTAAAACCTTAACACATGTGAAATATGATGTCATCAAATTAATTGGTTTTATCTATCAATATGACTACTTGATCTTAGACATTCATATGACTATTCTAATGAATTTTGTTCACTTCTATAAGCACTCTAAGCACTCATAACATCCCATAGGGTCTCTTAGCTCATATGCATCCAAACCTGCCTTGCACAACTTCATGTTCAACCTCATCATCATTATAACATCAACACTTTGTCATTATATTTGACATTAATACATGACATCATCCTTTTGACATCAATGACAACATATCTCCAACAACCACATGGGTGGTGAAGCCATAATACATCCATGAAGAATGCAAAAAAACTTATGGCATTTAAGTTATTATTGTGGAGAATCCTTTCGACTACCAATGGTACCACAAATTCATCTAGTAAGATCATACTTTCCATGAGCCAAATATTCACAAGCATTAATGGTAGTATTAGAGATAGATTGTGCATCTTCCCAATGCAATATGCCATCTAGACTTAGATCAAGGTGTTCATTTCTTTGAGTTGTGACATTATAGATATGATTAATATCCTTATTAGTGTTAACTGGATCAACAAAATGATGTCCATTAGTATGTTCTACAGGGATTACAATGCGTTGATCATCATTTTAAAAACTGATGTAGCACTTTTTGTAGCTCAAGTTAGGATTTTTTGCATAACACCAAGGGTGAACTGAAAAAACTAAAAAATCATCATCTTCAACTAACTTAATTACTTTAAAGTTAACATTGAAAGTGACACATCAAATTTCAATAGTGGCATCCTTAAGAACACCTATGTCCAATGCATGAGTCTTATTAGACATGAATAACACATGAAGGGAAGGTTATAAAGGAGGGATCACCATCTTTCTCCAAGCATCCTTAGTGATTGCATTCACCTCTAAGCCAGTATCAACTAGGATATCCTAAATGATCTAACCATTAACAGTTGTATTTACCAAGATTTATTTATCACCCTTTATACTAGGTTGGATATGAGCCTCTTGTCATCATGCATGGTTCAACTAGAAATCCTATGTAGGCTTTGGTTCTTGATGGCTTAGCCAATTTCATAAAATGGGCATGATGTCTTCATAAAGAAGTCATTTGCATAACTCATAGAACCCATCACATGCAAATTTTTGAAGATATGAATCTTTTTACATTTCAATACACATAGCAACATATTTATCCTTAAGGAACTAAATTTCACCTTGTAGCTCTTGCACCAAAGTCATTGTGTCATGTAACACTTCATTCTATTACTGAGCATCTAGATAGTGATTTTCAAGAGGCTCCTCCCATTAATCCCTATCATTGAGTATATTTGAAATAGATTGGGAAAGAGCACCACTTTTTTTAGTAATATTGACCTTGAGACCAGTTGGAGTAGTAAGGCACAGTCTCTATTGAGCAATTGGAGTCTTTTCAATTCGTTTCATTCCATCACCCTTTTCATTCTGATCCTTGGTGATGGTGGTATACAAGTCTAGGCATTCCTTCAGACAATGTTGATTCTTACAAAAAGCACACATGGGATAAATTGGGTAGTCACATTGGTAATATTTTGGAGATCTATACTTGTGCAGGTTTTAGGCAAAAAAAGACCACCTTCACATCCATGACCATGACCTATATAAAATCAAACTCCACCATTGTCTTGGTTGTTAAAAACATAAGTCTGATGAGTACCACATGTGCACCTCATGAATCTCACTAATAAGTTAGTAATGATTGGTATCATGAGTATATGCATCACATATTTTACAATATGAGGATACTTTTTACTGTATAGTGCACTCAAGCAGGGGGAAATCCATTACATCATGGTCTTCTTGGAAAATCTCATAGGATTGCTTTACAATGATGCAAATACTCTTTTTGGGAAAATTATTCCTATTATGACCTTTAATTTCACATTCAACACACCACAAACCACTACATGTATCATGAATACTATTCATAATGATATTCTTCAACTAATATTCCATAGTAGCAATCTGAGCTTCCATAAAGGGACTAATCCCTATGTCTATAGGTTTAATGACTTCAGTGTGAAGGGAAACTTCCAAAACCTCACACGAGTTAGTGAAGGTCTTCTAGGATAATGTGTGTTAGAAGGAAGTAAAAATCCTCTTACAAACCACTGGGCATGCTAAGTTGCATTTATCTCAAATGATAGCTTGGAAAGAAGCATTTAAAATGCACATCATACATGTGCACACTCTTAATGAGTTCTTATTTAATATCCTTTAGGATAACAATTCTCTATTATTCAAACTATAAAATATCAAATTCTTGGAGAAAGGCTACCTTTAGATACTCATAATTCACCATATATTATTGTGGATCAAACTTATGATACCACTTATGTGCACAATTTAAAAGAGTATTGGAAAACTAAGTTACCTTTTGTTCATTAGAAGTAATTCCAAATGCTCGTTAGATAAGTTCACACTTGTGAAAATGTTCTATTGAATTTTACACACCATGATACTCAGGTAGGTGGAGAATCTAGTGCATGGAAATGGGGCTTGTTATCATGTACTTTTAGTCCCTCTTGAACCTTGTGGGGTAGGTCCACCAATTCCTCCTGCACCACCACTAGATCTTTCGACTGGACCACTATTGGTACTACCTCTTGTAGCAATAGAAGCACCTAATACATTAGGTGTATAAGTAGGTTGAATAACTATGGAATGGATGGTACTTTGCCCACTAACTATGCTTAGTCCACTAGGCATTCCAAACTGATCCATAAGATTGACTTGTAATAGAAAGGAAATTAATAACAAACTCTTTTCTTGGTCTTGTTCTTCAAAAGTATATTCAATAGTTTAGTCTCTAACTCTAACCTATTTATATCCCAATTTTGTACAAAAACATCATCTAACTCAAATGCATGAGCATCCACTATGGGTGAGGAATTGGGCCTATCCATATTGGGTTCTATAGTTGTTAATGCTTGACTTGTTTATCCTACACATACTTGTGCTAGTGTTGGGTGTAGTCTTGTGGTTGAGGAGTCCTCATTATGCATTTCCACCTCCTTACGAATCTTCACGACACTTCCTATGTCCTCTCAACCCCTCCCTAGATACTTCTAATCATAGCCATTCTCTTAGACTCATCATACTTTTGTTTACACAACTCTCGCTGACTGGTTGTCATGTTGAACCAATAATCTTATATCAAAGTGTGCCCCTTCATTTCCCCACTATCTGCACTACTCATATGAGAGAGATTTTAGTCATCCATGTGAAATTTTTCAATTCCTAAATCAACTATAAGCTTCTTAATCTAAAATGAAAATTGCCTTAGATACCTTCCACACGATTCCTGGAAGATGTTAAATTGGGCTTCCTCTAGATAGGAGTATGTTGAAACTGCATATTCTAAAAGATATATCTAGGGTTCCTCACCACCAAACATCCACTACACATGTCCAAGGCATTCCAAATCTTTCCAAGTCCAACTAACACTCTATTGATCAGAATATCTTTCATCCTTAGTTCCTTGAATGGTCTTGCATGTATGCCAAAATCCAAGCATGCAAGTGAATGGGTACTTCTACAAAGAAATATTCATAGAGTGATTCATACAGGTGTTGTTTTATCCATGCACATGAAAAAACTCTTGGTTCAAGATACTTTAATGCAAAATTATCTTCTACATTAGTAACCCATCATTCAACATTTTCCAAAGATAACCATTCATGCATCTTCTCACCATCATGCAAATAAGTGTTACGAGTCTAAGCAATGAAACCAAAATGTTGGGCTCTTTTATTTTAGTCTAGCATATCTTTTCCCTAGTTATGAACTTAAGAAAAAAATATTTCCAATGAGCTAGCGCACCAATATATCACATAAGAAAAGGTTCTCGCACACTCAACCAAAGCATGCAACTTAAGAATGATTCCTATGGGTTTTGTCACATGAAGGTGTATTCATTTACTTTCTTAATCTAGGGAATTTGAACAAGAACTTAGTTATAAACTCATACTTAGTTCCATATATAAATATTAACTATTTAATTATTACTTAACCAAAGAAAAATAAGTTGGGCACAAACTGGTAACAAAATAATATTAAATCCATTATAATTAAGAACAGATTACACAAGTATTTCATCAGCATAAGATCCTTTCATTACATTAATAAGTTAAGTCAAGATTAAAATGATTCTAGAATTACAATGATCAATAAAAATACTAAGTAAAACAATGGGTATTTATACATAGGTTACCCCGACCATTCAATTATAGAAATAAATATGAAAAAGATGACTCACCAACAACTATTAACATAAATGAGTTGTGGCAAGTTGTTTATAATGAATTCTTAAGGACCCATGCCTAACTTCCCCTATCTGCTCTCTCTATTCTATATCTTTTTCACCATGTGCCTATATTCCCACACGTTAGTACTGGGTTCGCACTTGATTTATTCTTCTTTGATGTTCATGTGAAATGTTCCCTAACCATCTCTTCTTTCCACAACTTTCCCAAGTCTTTCACTAATATTTGATTCCTATATTCTCAAGTTCTTTTTGTATCATGCTTCTTTGCTCCACGTGACTTGCCTCTTCCATGCCATGGTCTTCCCACCATGGTCTCTCGCACCACTCTCTCATGTCATTTGTCTTCAAAAAGTACTTAGCCAAAATTTATTCAAAATTGAGGGCCCAACATAAATCCTTAATTAATCATATGGAAATGACATTAATTCTTGAACCTTTATCCATGAGCACTTTCCTCACTTGAATATCATTGATCAGTTTCATACATGTTTCAACCAGAAGTAGAAGGTGGAAAATTTCACAACCATGGTAGGTGATTTTGATAGAGGTGAACTAATCTCTTACAGAGAATTAAAATATGATCCATTTATTTGTCACATTCTAATGTAGGTAGGTTTGGTGAGTTTCATGTTATGGATTGTAGGATTTGACCCTATAATTTTGAAAGACTTCGCTATGGCCTGGGATGAAATGGTGGTCAGAATGAAGGGATTGAGCATAAAAATCATCAAGGAAGGCATAGGTAAAGTAACTAGTATGTATTATGATGGAATAAAGGCATTAAAATATAAGAGGTACAGTAGATATCTTATGAAATTTTCTTCAATTCTAATGAAGATATCCAAATGGGAAAGAAAGGTTATCTTAGAATGAATCTACCTATGCATTAGCAAGTTATCTACTTACAATTTATGAAGTATCTAACCCTTGAGAGTAAGTACATGATTATTTATTCACAACATTTCCTTCTGATGAATCACTTAAAAAGAGGTAATAAGAAAGTTAGTCTACCCTAGTTCCTCTTAAGATCTCTAGAAAGTTTTGTCACTACACTTCAATCTAACATGACCAATGAACTCATCCATCAGGGTCTTATTTTCCTTATTGTCAATAAAGGAGAACCCCTATGGGGTATATATGTTTCTCATCCCAATGACATGGAAAGAAAGGATAAGTTTGAGGGAAGCTCAGAGGATTCCCCAGAGACCTAGGAAGAGGATCCCCCTGACGATACCATCTCCATTCAATAATTTACTTAAAATAAGGGAAAAAACAAAGGTAAGGAGTTGTTATTGGAATCTTTTGTGAAGAATTCTGAGTATGGTACAATAGAGCTGAAGAAATCCCCTGAACACTCTCATCCAAAGGAAAAATTGAAAGGGAAAGACAAAAATAACGCAAAAGATGATGAGAGGATTGACAAAAACATGGGTTTTCCCATGATAAAAATCATTGAATTCCTAGAGTTGGAGGAAAATATTGACAAGTTGGAACTCAAAATCTCCAATAAAATGAAAAATTAGGGTGAAATAAAGGATGAAATAAAAGAGTTGATTAAATATTTGGCTATCACTCAGTCACAGAGTGATGGAAAACAAGATGGTGGGGTCTATAAAAACCCCAAAATACTTCTCAACCCAACTCTAGATAAAGCTTTGGAATTGGAAAGAGCTATGATCATTAAGGAAAATCAGAGAAATAAATTCAAAACTAACCTTAAGGTTGTGAATAAGGTCAAGAAAGTTAAAGAATCCCCAGTTAAGAAGAAAGATTCAGAAGCTACCACTATAGGATCCAACAAAAACACCACTGCTAAGAAAAGAGAGTTGGTAGATAGTATCAAGGGTCCAAGAAAATTCATAAAGGTCACTTGGACAAAGTGAAAATCAAGGAGACTAAACAGAATAACAAGATAACTGCATTGGTAGACTGCTTGAATCTGAGGAATCTGCCCTTTAGTTTTTTACTACTAGTTTTTGGTTTGTTCCTTCTTTGCTCTAGGTTGGGGTTTCTCTATAAAGTTTACTATAATTTTAATGTAGCTTTAAGGGTATTAGTATAATTTTAACAAAATTTTGGCATAGCCTTGCGGGTTTTGTATCTTGCTTGTCATGTGACTGGGCTCTATTGTATATATTTTATTCTTTTTAATAGTTATGGGATCCATCAAAACCCATTTATTTACCATAACAAATAAAAAATGATGTTAATGAAGAGAGAAAATCATCAACTTAAAATAGTATTTCATTATTGATCATACCATCTATGAAAAACTTTATAAAGAGTGTTATTTGGTTAAAGATGAGATATGGTTTTAATGTTATGTACTTTAATTGGGGTTGGACCTTCAAAGAATTGACTATAATTTGGTTTTACTTGGTAATAGTGATTGTTTTATACTTTATATTTGTTTCATGAGAAATTTTTAAGGGTAAGATGATGTGCTCATCAATTCATTAGAAAAATATTACATAACATAATGTTGAACTCTTTTAAATTTTTTCATTAAGTTAATATTTGATAAGAACCATAACAATATTTTGATTAGAAATTAAAATATATTTTAAAAACTTTAATGATGAGGTTGATTCTTAAGATGCTTTAAATATTTTAATGATGAGGTTGATCCTTAAATTAAGATTCCATTGATGAAGTAAATGAATCATTAAATGTTACATTAATTGCATTTCTATTTACTATATCGATGAGTCTCAATTTTCTTGAGATGGTTTCTTAGACTCTCTAATAAGATATTTATGACTTAGCTTACATCAATAATTTACTTATAAATTGATATAATATTGATCATAATTTTCATCAACTATGCCTATAAAATTGTTCATGACTGTGAATATAGAATTAGAAGCTTGTTTTTCAAATTCTGAAGGTTGATGTTGTGATTGAAATTGATTTGATTGGTTGGATTATATATAAAAGACCCTTGTCTTATTTGGGGATATTTTATTTGAAGAAATCACAAGGTTCAATATAATCCACCTTGCAGTGGATATGGGTGAGGCTATAGGCTGGTGATTTGTTACAAAATCAATCAAACCCTCTCGACCTGTTTGCACACAATGGCTACATAGGAACTGATACTGACTATAGTAGCAAGGCACCTGTTACGATTGACAAATCCTATGATAGGTTTGCACATGCTCTCTAGGTGTGTCCCCTGTATACATGAAGGTTAGTGGGGCCTAAATCCGTATAGGGTGCTATCTAATTGCCTTGTATCTTGGAGCTTAACCACCCCTCACTCTATGGAACCCTTTATAGGAGATTCTACTTTAGCATTGAATGATATCTATCCTGATTGTTAGACTCCATCGAAACATGGTGTTTGGACTAGTGCATGGTGGTGAAATCCACGATCACTAACCCCCTAGGAAAAAAAAAAGGGAATGGGGTTTATAGATGGTTTTTGATCCCCCAAGAATCACCACAAAGATGCAAGGGGGATATCATACACTGACCATAGCCCTCAAGATACAAATAGCTAGTCAAAATATTTAATTAATTGATTAGATTAAGTGTGATATATTTATAAGATGAAAAAGATAAACAAGAATGTACAAGACAAAGGTGAAAATGATATATACAAAAAAAAGTGATAAAAAATTATATATACAAGACAAGATGATTAAAATGATTTTTAAAGTGTCAAATGGAGTCTTTGATTGGCAACGTGCAATCACATAGTTAGTATTTTGATTGGCACTTTTAAAGAGGCAACCTACAAGACAAGTGAGTAGTTTTAGATTTATATGTTTTGACAAGCGATCTTGCAAAGAAAATGACCTCAATAGTGCTGAATTTAGTCTTTTACAAATGTACCCTATAGGTTATAAACTTGACAAGATGATTAAAAAGTGATATTAAATCCCTTTTAACAAGGCTGTTGTCATGATTTAACTTAAAAAGTTATAAGTATGTTATACTACCATAATATAAAGGCTAGATTTAAACACTCTAAACAACAACTATCCAACAACACTATCTAAGCTTGAGAAAGATAATACACATTATTAGATGCACAGTAGTTTACAAGATTTTGACCACAAAAAAAGGTATTCTTAATCAAATCAAAATGAATCTGTTAAAATTTAGAGACAACTGTGATATGGATGATACCACCCTTGCTAAATATAATCGATAGGTGTTCATCGTGATCTTTGTCAATGTGTTTTAGGTGATACGCCTTGGACCAAATAACAATTTCAAAACTTTCAATTAGCATCCTCCCAGCGTGTGTTAAAATGGGGATTTTGAAATAGGGTACGATCATTCACCAAAATCAAAGTGTGAATATCCACATGCATGTCCATGAGGCTAAAGGTGGAAATATTCAGGCTTCAATTTCAATGAACATCATATCTAAGATCCTATCAATGCATAAATGTGGCTAGTGGCTCAAGTTTTTTTTTATCAATTCAACTATTTTCAACTACCTTTATAATAAATATGGTGCTATTTTTTTTAGTTGGCATTCATCTTGGGACAATAACCACAAAACAAAACTAATTACAGCCGTAGAATATTTCAATCATATTATATTTCAAGATCTACTTACACCAAAATCAGCCATCTTACAACATGGTTGCCATCAGAATCAGTCATCAAAAATTTCAAAAAATCCCCCCCCCACTCAAAATTTAAAAAGATGTTCAAAATCTTGTAGTTGCTATAAAAATTGGTAATGGCTATATAATCAGAACATAAATACATTGAAGGTGAAAAGGAAACAACAAAAACTTATTGATATCATTCACATAATTTAGTTGACTGTAATAGAGAGGAAGGAAGACAGTAGCGAAAGGCAGCATACAAAAAGAGAGAGGTGAAGGGGGAAAGACTACAGCCCTGTTCGACATCAACATGAAAAATACTTTGGAAGTTTTCAATCAAACGCATTCAGCAACTGTAAAGCTAGAGTTTACAACCTCTGCCAGCGTCTTTACAGCATGCACTAAAAGAGGAACTTGAGCCAAAAAGGGTGAAAGGGCCCGAAGGCATGTCCAAAACTTTCCAACAGGTTTACGCTTTGAAATTTTCAACAAGTTTTTAATGTTCAAAACCTTATGGACAATGATAGTTGGAGGTAATAATGAAGATGCACAGACGTTGATTTGACAAAGGATCAAAAGTAAATGGATGATGCAAAAATGCACATGAGATGATGATACAATGAAGATTTGTGATTCTGAAGATAAACAAATCAAAATGCCAAGTAGAGTGTACAATGGGCACTAGAATATTTGTCAAGACTGATCCACACGAGGATTGATAATGGATGGAGTCAATGTGTAGAGCTAGAAACACAATCAATAGTTGAACTTTGATTCGAAGCAATACTCACGAGAGGACTATTATAAACAAAAGCACATTGTTGATGATGCACAAATATGATGGAATACCTTAATAGTGTCAAACAGTTGAATTAATCTTACTAATGTTATCTCTAAGCACACCAAGAATGCCTTAACATTTGTCAAAAAATTCTCAAATAATAAAGAATATCCATTTCTAAAAGGAAAGGTTAGTTCACATGTAAATTAACAAAAACACCATCACTACTTACTGCAACAAAAGCCACCATCAACTTGGAGAATATATAAAAAAAATTAAAGCTTGATGCTACCAAATTTGTCCCAACTTTCTCTTGCAAATTGCATTATCACACTTAGACACTTCACAAGATTAGTCCAAAAAGGTAGCGGGAGATTGTGGGTCCCGTCCCATCATGGTCATCATATTGTAGAAGGATTTTTGAGATTTTTTATTAAATTTGCACAATTCAATCACTCAAACATCAAACTACTTAGTTACAGTCTAGAGCCATTAGAATTCAATGCAAATAGATGAATTAACCATTCAAAACAACATTAGAAACCTAAGCTAAGTGCTCTACACCATGATCAAATGGATTCATGAGTAAAGAATATGAGATTAAGATTACCTTGGACTCAGATTTGACATTATGATGGCATGATGATAGATTGTGGATGCTTAAATGATTAGTTGGACATGGATTGGTTGTTCCTTTGCTCTTTAAGATTGATAATTGGACATGGATTCCTCACAAGTTTTTTGGATGGCCTTTCATGGAGGAATGGAGTGGTTTAAATAGATTTTAGAGGGAGAGATCAATGGATGAGATTTGAAGTTGGTTGAATGAGATCAATGGTGGAGAATTAAAGGAATATAAAATTTCTTATAAGCCTCTAGATTTAGAGGCTTCTAGAGAGGAGGGGTGATAATAGAGAAGGTTCTAAATTTGGAAGGTTATAAAATCTTTCTTTGGGTTAATGATGATTAGATGGGGGATTAGATAGGGATTTAGGTGAGTGATTAGGGACTAGGGGTGTAGAAGATCTTAGGAATAGGCTTAGTAAGTGGGTAGGTGAGTCATGGGAATTTAAATTTTTTAAATAATTAGCAAGTGGAGTTAGATTAAGATAAAGAGATGATTAGGTGAATTAATGATGAAGTGGGGTAGAATAAGGTTAGTATATGAAGAAATATTGAGGGGAGATATTAGACAAATAGTTAGAAGGGGTGATAAATTAGTGGGATTAAAAGGGGATAAATTAGATAAGCATCATTAGTGTTGACTAATAAGAGTATTAGTGACAATAATGTAGGCAAGAAAATTTGGATGAAAACAACATTTATCTCAAATGATATCTTAGAAAGAAGCATTTTAAAATGCACATCATACTCATGCACACTCTCATGAGTTCTTGTTTAATATCCTTAGGGAAACAATGCTCTATTGTTCAAACCCTGGGATATCAAATTCATGGAGAAAGACTAACTTCAACTACTCGTAATTCACCATAGCTTGTTATGGATCAAACGTATGATACCACATATGTGCATAGTCTAAAAGAGTAGTGGAAAACTGAGTTGTCTTTTGTTTAGTATAAGTAATGCTACACACTTGTCAGATAATTTCACACTTGTGAACATGTTCTGTTGCATTTTACACACCATAATACTTAGGTAGGTGGATCATCTGGTGGGAGGATTGGATGATGTTAATGGAGCTTTTTGTGATGTACTTCCATTTCCTCTTGGACCTTGTGGGGGAGGTCCACGAATGCCTCTTGTACCACCTCTAGATCCTCTGATTGAACCACCATCGGGACTGCCTCCCACGCCTCTTGCAACAACATAATCACTTGATATGTTAGGTGTAGAATTAGGTTGATTAACTATGGAAGGGACGATACTCTTCCCACTAGCTATGCTTGTTCTACCAGGCATTCCAAACTGAGCCATAAGGTTGAATTATAACGGAAAGGAAATTAATAACAAACTACTATCTTGGTCCTGTTCTTTAAAAGTATCTTCAACAGGCTCAATCTCTAACTCTACACTATTTATATCCCAATTTCATACAAGAAAATCATCTAATTCAAGGGCATGAGCATCTGTTATGGGTGGGGAACTTGGCCTATCCATATTGGGTTTTATAGTCACCAATACTTGACTTGTTTCTCTCGCACATACTTGTACTAGTGTTGGGTGTGCTCCTATGGTTGGGGACCTAATCATGCCTTTTCGCCTCCCTAAAAATCCTCGCGACACTTCCTAAGTCCTCCTGACCCCTACTTGGATCACTTCTAATCATAGCCCTTTACTTAGCCTCATCATAATTTCACTTACACAACTCCCACTAACTACCATGTTGAACCAACAACCTTATATCAAATTATGACCTTTCATTTCCCCACCAACTATATTGCTCACATGAGAGAGAGTTTAGCCATCTATATGGAATTTTTCAATTCTTGAATCAACTATAAGCTTCTTAATCTCAAACAAAAATTGCTTGAGATACCTTCCACGAGGTTCCTAGAGGAAGTTAAATCGGGCTTCCTCTGGACAAGAATATGTTGAGACCACATATTCCAATATATATATATATATATATATATATATATATATATATATATATATATGGTTCCTCATTGGCAAACATCCATTACATGTGCCCAAGACATTCCAAATCTTGCAAGGGCCAACTAACGCTCTGTTGACTAGAATATATTTTGTCTATAGTTCCTTGAATGGTCTTACGTGTATGCCAAAAGCCAAACATGCAAGTGAATGGGAACTTATACAAAAAAATCTTCATAGAGTGAGTCATACAGGTGTTGTTCTACCCATGCACATGCATAAACTCCTAGTTCAAGATAATGTAATGCAAAATTATCTTCTACAATAGTAATCCATTGTTTGACATTTTTTAGAGATAGTCATTCGAGCATCTTTCCACCATTGTGCAAATAAGTGCTACGGGTCTCAAAAATGAAACCAAAATGTTGGGCTCTTTTCTTTTAGTTTATCATATCTTTTACCTAGTTGTGCACCTAAGAAACCAAGAGTTCCAACAAGCTAGCGCACCAACATATCATGCAAGAAAATTTTCTCACGTGTTCATCCAAAGCACGTAACTTAAGACTGATTCTTGTGGGTTTTGTCACATGAATGTGTATTCATTTACTTTCCTAAGCTAGGGTGCTCAAAAAATAACTTAGTTATAAAATCATACTTAGATCTATATCTAACTCTTAACTATTTAATTATTACTTAACCAAAGAAAAAAATCTCGATACAAACTGGTAACAAAATAATATTAACTCCATTATAATCAAGAACATATTACACAAGTATTTCATCAACACAAGCTTCCTTTCATTACAATAATAACTTATGTCAAGATTACAACAATTTCATAATTACAATGATCAACAACAATACTACGTAAAAGAAGGGGGTATTTATACATGGGTTACCCCGACCATTCAATTACAAAAGTAAATACAAAAAAGATGACTTGCCAACAACTATTAACATAAATGAGTTGTGGCAAGCCATTTCCAATTAATTCCTAAGGACCTAGGCCTAACTTACCCTATATGCTCTTTGTATGATAGCTCCTCATCACCGTGCGCCTATCTTCCCATGGGTTGGTGCTAAATTCGCACTTGATTTATTCTTCTCTGACATTCATGCAAACTATTCCCTAACCGTCTCTTATTTTCTCACCTTTTCCAAGTCATTCACTTATATATGAGTCCTATGTTATCAAGTTCTTTGTGTATCATGCTTATTTGTTCCACATGAATTGCCTTTTATGTTTCATGGTCTTACACACTAGTCTTCTATGCCATTTGTGTTCAAAAATTACATAGCCAAAATTTCTTCAAAATTGAGGGCCCAACATAAGGCCTTGATTAATCATTCGGAAGTGACATTAATTCTTGAGCCTTTATCCACGAGCACTTTCCTCATTTGAATATCATTGATCAGTTTCATATGGGTTTCAACTAGAAGCAGAAGGTGGATAATTTCACAACCATGGGAGTTGATCATGATAGAGTTGAAGCAATCTCTTGCATAGAAGTAAAATATGATCCGTTTGTTTGGCACATTCTAATGTAGGGAGGTTTGGTGAATTTCATGTTGTGGATTATAGGATTTGACCCTGTAATTTTGAAAGACTTCGCTATGGCATGAGATGAAATGGTGGTCAAAATGAAGGGATTAAGCATAAAAATCATTTAGGAAGCCATAGGTAAAATAACTGGTATGGATTGCGATGGAATAAAGGCCTTCAAATATAAGAGGCACAAGAGTGAGCTTACGAAACTTTTCAAGTCTGATAAAGATATCTAGACAAGAAAGAAAGGTTATCTTAGAATGAATCTACCTATGCCTTGGCAAGTTATTTGCTTACAATTTATGAAGTATATGACCCTTGAGGGTAAGTACATGATTATTTATTCACGCCATTTAATTTTGATAAATCACTTAAAAGGAGGCAATAATAAAGTTAGTCTACCCTAGTTCCTCCTAAGATATATAGAAAGTTTTCTCACTACATTTCAATATAACATGACCGATGAACTCATCCATCAGGTTCTTATTTTCCTTATTGTCAATAAGGGAGAACCCCTATGGGGTAAAGATATTTCTCATCCCAATGATATGGAAAGCAAGGAGAAGTTTGAGCGAAGCTCAAAGGATTCCCTAAAGACCTAGGAAGAGGATCCCCCTAATGATACCATCTCCATTCAACACTTAAAATAAGGAAAAAAACAAAGTTAAGGAGTTGTTACTGAAATCTTTTGTGAATAATTCTAAATATGGTACAATAGAGTTGAAGAAATCCCCTAAACACTCTCATCCAGAGGAAAATTTGAAAGGGAAAGACAAAAATAAGGCAAAAGACGATGAGAGGATTGAGGAAAACATGGGGTTTCCCATGTTAAAAAGCATTGAAGTCCTAGAGCTGGAGGCAAAGATTGACAAATTGGAACTCAAAATCTCCAAGAAAATGAAAAATTGGGTGATTTAAAGGATGAAATGAAAGAGTTGAGGAAAGAGTTGGGTATCACTCAGTGACAAAGTGATGGAAAACAAGATGGTGGGGTCTAGCAAAACTCCAAAATACTTCTCAACCCAACTCTAGAGAAAGCTTTGGAATTGGAAAGAGTTATGATCATTGAGGAAAATGAGAAGAATAAAGGCAAAGCTGACCTCAAGGCTATAAATAAGGCCAGGAAAGTTAAATAAGCCCCAATTAAGCAAAAAGAACCGGAAGCTACCACTGTAAGATCCAACAAAAGCATCAGTGCTAAGAAAAGAGAGTTGGTAGATAGTATCGAAGGTCCAAACAAATGCACGAGGGGTCGTTAGAATAAAATGAAAATCAAGGATACTAAGGAGAATAACAAGATAACTGCACTAGTAGACTACTCAAATCCAAGGACTCTACCCTCTAGTTCTTTACTACTAGTTTTTGGTTTGTTCCTTCTTTGCTCTAGGTTGGGGTTTCTTTATGAAGTTTAATGTAGCTTTAGGGGTTTTAGTGGAAGTTTAACATAATTTTGGCATAGCTTTGGGGGGTTTTGTATCTTGCTTGTCATGTGACTGGTCTCTATTGTATATATTTTTCTTTTTGTAATGGTTATGAAATCCATCAAACCCTGTTTATTTACCATATCAAATAAAAAAATGGTGTTAATGAAGAGAGATGATCATCGACTCAAAATAGTATTTCATCATTGATCATATCATCCATGAAAAACTTTATAAAGTGTTATTTGGTTAAAGATGAGATATGGTTTCAATGGTATGTACTCTAATTGGTGTTGGACCTTCAAAGAATTGACTATAATTTGGTTTTACTTGGTAATAGTGATTGTTTTATACTTTACATTCGTTTCATGTTGTAATGGTAGGATGATGTGCTCATCAATTCATTATAAAAAACTTACATAACATAATGTTAAACCCTTATAAGAATTTTCATTAAGTTGATATTTGATAAGAACCATAACAATATTTTGATTGGAAATTAAAAAATATTTTAAAAACTTTAATGATGAGGTTGATCTTTAAGATACTTTAAGGATTTTTGTTTGGTGCATGACTCATATTTACGTATAGAAGATTACAATGATGAGTAAGCGTAAATCTAAGCGGCAATGATTAAGGGGCATCCAGGTTGTTAAAATCACCTAGTGCATAATCGTAGCTTTAACCACTTGACTCTTCGTATCAGAGACCTAGAAAGATTTGTACCCTATGGATGGATATAAACAACCATCATCTTCACTAGTCGGACTCCAACCCTTTCAATATACTTTAAAGATTTTAATGATGAAATAAATCATTGAATTAAAACTCCATTAATGAAGTGGATGAATCACTAAATATTATATTAATTGCACTTGTAATTATTATATCGATAAGTCTCATGTTTTCTTGAGATGGTTTCTTAAACTATGATAAGATCTTTATGACTCAGATTACATCAATAATTTACTTGTAAATTGATATAATATTGATCATAATTTTCATCAATCACGCCTACAAATTTGTTCATGAGTGTGACTATAGAATTAGAAGCTTGTTTTTCAGATTCTGAAGTTTGATGCTGTGATTGAAATTGATTTGATTGGCTGGATTATAAATAAAAGACCCTCGTCTCATTTGGGATATTTTATTTGAAAAAATCACAAGGTTCCATATAATCCACCATGCAGTGGATATGGCGATATTTCCTATGAAGAAACCACGCTGATCTTTTATTTTGGAAAAACCGCTGCAAAGGGAATCACCGCCCAACTTTTCCCCACACGACAGAAACGTTAAAGATTGGAAGAGATTTTAATTTAGGTTTTCGGATTGCTGAAAATAGGATTCGAAAGCGTGCCAATTCAGGCAAAAGTTTAAATTTGGGATTGTTTTGCCTGCGACGTATCGAATCTCGGGAGATCTATAAAGTCAGCGCTATATTAATTAAGAAAGCGCAAATGGGAGGCTAACCAGTTGTACTTTTCCCTGTATAAAATAATCACGAGGTTGCTATTCTCAGTAACAACTTTGCATGTCAATAACACTCGTATCTGGCAATCTTTCGATTACTGCAGCAAAATTTCTATTATCTTCCTGCGGTTGCGGGGTCGAATTCCGTTGTTTTGGTGGAATAAAAGGAAATAATGGCTGGAAACAGTACAGCGTGTTACAAGTTGATGAAGACTTCGTCGAACGGGGCATGGCAAGGCGATAATCCGCTACATTTCGCTTTTCCTCTGCTCATTCTCCAGATCTGTATTGTGCTCCTTGTTACTCGATTGCTTGCTCTTCTGCTTAAGCCGCTGCGACAGCCTCGCGTTGTGGCGGAGATCATTGTAAGAAGAAGAACCCTTCTTTCTTTATTAATAGCTACAATATTTTGTTTGTTTTTCACTTTTTTTGCATGTGTTTTCTGAATTTTCTGTGGAATTGGTACTTCAAAGCTTAAAGCTTGCTGGATTTAATCATTGATGAACTTCAACAGAACTATAATCATTGCACTTAGATGAAAATCATGTGGTTTCTTTAATTGAAAATAAAATTATAATGATAATTTGTCTTCTTTTTTTTAAGGTTATAATGGGAATCTGTTACATCCTGTTATTATTTCAGTTTAGGTTTGAAGTTCTGTTTCGGTAATTAATCACTCATTTTTATATTTCATTTTATTTGGCTCTTTCTCATTTTTGTAAAGTTCAACTGAAATATAGGGTTAGAACTGTTGACTTGGAACTTACAAATACTTGGAAATTTTTTTTTTTTTTATAAATTTATCAAACAATTTTTAATAATTTATAACATAATAATATATGTTTTCATCATTTATTTAATTTATATATATAAACACACTTTTACTAAATATTATTATAATACAATAAATATAAAATTACAAATTCAAAAACTATAGATACAATAGATATAAAACTCTGGATCATAAATAATTGTAAACCATGAGCTGAAACTATCCATATAAACTTGAATCTACTCATAAAAGCTCCATAGCTATACTGCTCCAATGCCCTGGACCCCATATCGTAATAGAATATAAAGTATTAAAATATGTAAATTGAAAAGGATACAACATATTTCTTCACATCAACTTATTATATATATTTCAGTTCATTGTATATATTTTATCTTATGTATTTAAAATAATATGTTTATTTTTGAAATATGGGTAATTGATATTTTAGATTTTAGGCAACCTGTTTATATTGTTTGTTAAAAATTTGCAGTAATTTAAATTGGTATTCAAATTTGGATATAGTGCGATCAATTTTATTTTCTCTGTCAATGGGTAATATAAGGTCATGAAGATTTGAATAATTATGAATAACACAAATACAAAGAATTGGAGTAATTCAATATTATCAAGAAAGAGATAGGTCCGCTATAATTAAATTACTCATGTTTTTTGTATTTATGTTGTTCATAATTATTCAAATATTCATATCATCGTATTGTCCTAATGATGAATCTAAATGTGAGTACGAAACATTAACAAAAGAAATGGAATTAATCACAATATCTCCATGTTTGGATGCCAATCTATTTATAATTTTTATCTCCATCTTTGGATGAATGTGTCTATAGGTGGCAAGTTTATACACAAATCATAAGAACTTTTTTTATGATATTTATAGGTTTTAAAAATATTTTATTTTGGTAAAACTTCTTCCATGGTAATTGCATGGAAATCGATTATAGGGGATCACTATTAAAAATGTTGATTAATACTCCATTCTTAAATCCATTTTCATTCCAGAACAATAAAAGTTAAGTATTAAAGTATTTTTTATGATTTATGCTTAAAGAATATAAAATGGCATCATATGTTTCCATGATGATAATAATTTAAGTTGAAAGTTTTTAGAAAATTTAGTAAATATTTTTTTTTTTAAATTTATTGATTATTATTGAAATAATAATTGTTCTAATTTTAAAAATGATAATTTATCAGACTATCTATTAAAATACAAATCTTATTAAATATGAAACACATAAAATCAAACAAATAAAATCAAAATTAATAATTCTAATAATTTTAAAAAAAAAAAAAAATTAATATATTTCAAATTCAAAAAAATATATCAAAAATTTACCCCCCGGCCCCCCCCCCCAAAAAAAAAAAAAACCATAAAAATATCATGTTTTACAATCTTCCTCCAACCCATTATCACCTTCCCATCTTCTTCCCTGCTGTTTATATGCATGTACTTCATGATTTCATGAATGTGCATATGCTTACTAGTTTCTAGAAATAGTCAATTCAATGAAGATATTATCTATTGCTAGGATACTCACTATTGATTGATGACATATACACAATACCTGCATTGTCCTACGGCCATTATTCTCAGTGCATGCAATTTTTTCCCCTTAGTGATAGCAACCATTTCTCTTCCTTGACTTTCTCTTAATGTCTTCTCACAAACATGAGGGCCCAGAGAGGGAATCAATTTGACTAGTTTACCCTACCTTGAGAGTTAACAGTCAGGCCTACACTTTTCATTGTAATAATAAGAAGCTTGATTCCCCTTAAAACATGATAATTACTCGAGCAAACATGAACATATTAGCAGCAGTTTCAGTTCCCTTACCTCCTTAAACAAACAAGTTTCCACCATCTAGTGTTAAAGAGGGATCACTATACAAATATAAGAATATTCGATTGTTATAAAATAATTTTATTATTAATATCATAACATTTTTATCACATATAATTTAGTGTAAAAATATTGAATCTTTTTAAAATGATCTAAAGATACTATAAAATACTAGGTAAAATATTAATCAATAAATTTACTATTGTTTAAATAGTATTTCGCCTATAATTTTTAAAATAATCTAATGATGTAAAGATACTATAAAATCGAAGGTAAAATATTAACCAATAAATTTAAAGTTGCTTAGAAAGTTATGGTGCTTTGAAATGTATTTCAGTTTGCTAAATGTAATCATTGATGAGAATAGACTTCCGCAGCCCATTAGTGTTAATCAAGAAGCTGCCGGTATACCTATGTTACAAAGAAATAATTTTCTTCAAAGTTTAGGTCTTAACATTAACCAATCACCAACAAAATGCTATGTAATGTGTATCAGTAC
This sequence comes from Torreya grandis, assembly GCA_037957365.1. Taxonomy (NCBI): domain Eukaryota; kingdom Viridiplantae; phylum Streptophyta; class Pinopsida; order Cupressales; family Taxaceae; genus Torreya; species Torreya grandis. The sequence goes on from JARHVA010005026.1 coordinate 1,254,266, forward strand.
TCTCTTAATGATGGGCAGATGGTAATATCCATTAAATAAATAATAATCTACTGAAAAGATTATTTTAATGAATAAAACAAGATAAAATACAACGTTAATCATACAAAAAAGGTGGAAAAGTCACAACCCAAAAGCCAAGCCACATCAAGTTATACAAGTTTCAGGGGAGAAACAATAAACAAACTGAACTAAATAAGAATAACCCAGAGGAACAGAAAAATCATAAACAACCAAATTCCATATTCACAATATAGCGTTTTTTGCTCTTTTTCTTTTGAACCTCGGTCCAACCCTATGGACTACCAATAGCCATCGGATTAACAATATCTATTGGAAGCACAAGAGTATGTTGAGGTTCAAATGGGGGTTGACCTTTATCAGATTTAGAAGTGTCAGATTCATGTGATCTCTTGATTCTTCTACTTGTAGCATTATCCATAGATGTCGTTTTACAAAAGATATCTATCACAATGATTTCTCCAATAAACTCTACATCTTCTTTCTTTTTTGTGCCATCTCTAGAATTCTCTGTGCTCTTGTTTGAAAGTGAGTGTTCAAATGATTGCCAACATTTAGGATTAATAAGACTGGTCTTTTTTCTTTTTTGGCTTGCTTGCGAGAGGACAAACCCCCTAGAGATGGCCAGTTTGATAGCATAAATGACATCTAAAGGCAATATTTTCATAATCTAAAGTTTGGATCAAAAGAAAAGTGTTATGCTTCAACTAAATTCTCTCTAGGAGACCCTTGCTAAAGTCTATCTCCACAGAAACACAAGCATAGGTAAACAACCCTTGTTTAGACCGCTCATTATCCATCTTGATAAATCTTCCAAGCATGTTTCCAATATCTTCACACACTGAGAGGGCATAGAAGGGAAGAGGGAGATTTAGGAGCCAAACCCAAACCGATATTTTGAACACCACCATTGTTGAGGGATCAAAATTGAAGACCCAATGAGTAATAAAGAGCCCAACTCTACCCCAAAACCAAGGTCCCTCCTTAAACACTCTTTGATGATCCTTAAGGTCAAAAAAAATAAACCATGAAGAAAGTAGTCTTTGGGATAAACTGTGTGAAATTTTTAATTCTTCTCAACGTTTCGGGATCCACATCTGTGATCCTTCCAAAACGTTGAGAAAAATTAAAAATTTCACACAGTTTATCCCAAAAACTACTTTATTATCTGTATGCATTGTGAAAGTACCAAATCTTTGAAACTATGAAGAACCCTTCAGAACATAAATAGATCTCACATTTGTTGGTCTGAAATAGCATGGATCCAATGATGTAATTCCTCTGATTGAGCCCAGAACCGATTAAACTTACAAATAATTGAAAGATCTATAAATACAAAAATTAACTAAGAAACCTCAGGGTAAATGATGTCCACTGTCAACACTTAATTGATTTTTTCATAATATACGTACTAAGAAAAATTGCAAGGAAAGTCGATGGTGAAGGAGCGTTATGGCGAGCAATATCCCTATAGGAAGACCCAGAGCCCTCTTTCTTCATATCCCTGGTTGCAAACCCTGGCACCGTACCTTTGGTGCTGCTACAAACCTGAGCAGTGCCCTGCCCGCACAGTGGTAGGCTCGCTTTACCGCGGCTGTGCCTTAGACATTGTTGCGGGGACAAAACCCTAATCGCATCATGTCCACCGGTCTCCTCATATATCCTAATATCCTAATAATCTTTTTTTGGTTAATAACACAGGGATATCCAGAAACTAATAAATGTAAGAAGCCATGAGACCTATTATATTCTACCCAAAGAAGTGATAGCCTGACCAAAAGTCAGGGCATCCTAAGACATGGTAATTCAGCCAATTACCATGGGGTCAGTCTTTAGCCTAGACGCACTTTTCCTGTACTTTGTCTTGAATCACCTGGTGATGTCCAATTAACAGTTATTTTTATTTAAAATAATAATTAATTCAATTGCACTATGTGATCCATTTTCATCCAGAAAATGCAGCTCCGGTCAAATATATGGTGGTAATTATAATCATTGTGAATGCATATCAAATTCAATTCAATACTAGAAACTATAATTGCCCTCTTTATGATACATGATAGTTATTTTTCTTTCAAGGGACATTCTTAGCAAAAATTTAATTGAATCAAATCTGATTGCTGCATATTTGTTATGCTGCCGGGTGACAGCTTTGTTGTAGATTAGTTCACCCTTTAACTTGTCACAATTAAGTTCATTAAAATGTACTATTTGTTCTAAGTTTTTAATATTTGTTTGCAGGGTGGAATTGTTCTTGGCCCATCTGTTATAGGACGTAGCAAGTCTTACATGAACACTGTTTTCCCCAAGAATAGTACCCCTGTGCTTGAAACAGTTGCCAACATTGGGCTCTTGTTTTTTTTGTTTCTTGTTGGACTGGAATTGGATTTCAATGCCATCAAGAGAACAGGAAGAAAAGCACTAGCAATTGCAGCAGTTGGAATCACCTTACCCTTGGTAACTGGTATTGGGGTTGCCTTTTTACTGAGGTCAACCATTTCAAAGGGTGTGGACTATGGCCCCTTCCTTGTCTTTATGGGTGTTGCACTGTCTATCACTGCCTTCCCTGTGCTGGCTAGGATACTTGCAGAGCTTAAGCTTCTTACAAGAGATGTGGGTCAGATGGCCATGTCTGCAGCGGCTGTCAACGATGTGGTTGCTTGGATTCTCTTAGCCGTTGCTGTTGCACTCTCAGGGTCAGGTAAGAGCCCGGTCATAGCAGTTTATGTTCTGCTCTGCGGTGTAGCGTTTGTGGCTTTCATGGTGCTTGCTGTGAGACCTATGATGGCTTGGATGGGCCACCGCTCGCCTGACAATGAGCCAGTGAGCGAGCTTTTCATTTGCATAATACTTGCAGGGGTCCTGGCATCTGGGTTTGTAACAGATGCAATCGGTATCACCTCAATCTTTGGAGCTTTTGTCTTTGGATTGACAATTCCCAGGGAGGGCCCTTTTGCAGGCATGTTGACTGAAAAGATTGAAGATTTTGTTGGTGTCCTGTTTTTGCCTCTGTATTTTGCTTCTAGTGGGTTGAAGACAAATATTTCGACCGTTGGTAGTGCTCAATCATGGGGTCTACTTGTTCTGGTGATACTGACTGCTTGTGCTGGGAAGATTCTGGGAACTCTTTTTGTTGCTTTAGCCCACAGAGTGCCCTTTCGTGAAGCACTCACCTTGGGATTCCTGATGAACTCCAAAGGGCTTGTAGAGTTGATTGTCCTCAACATTGGCAAGGACAGGAAGGTATGATTCCAATTCCCCAAACGCTCCTTCATATTCATACCATGTTTTAAATTACAGAATGACAAGTAGTTGTTTTAGAGCCACTTCTGGAAAAACTGTGTATACTGTTTTTTTATTGAAGGATGGCACTCCATGATCCATCATTAGGAAGAGAATAGAAAGTATAGATTGCAGATTTAGATTTCCTTATCTGAAGGATGAAAACTATTTAGAGATGCAATGCTGGTAGGTGTTGAGACATGGACCACCTAGGACTCTAACCTAGGACCTTCCAATGCTGCTGGAGTGCTCTACCACTGAGCTACTGGTCCCTCTTGGACCAGTCCATCTTCGGTCCGAGTATGGCTTAACACCAACAGTAGGTAGATCCTAAAGATGAAAATCATGAAGAACCACAATACTCGCAGGTAGGTTCTAGAATAGAAAAAGGAAATCCGTGTGCAATCTATACTTATTATCCTCTTCTGATGATGGACCATGGAGTGTGGTGAAACATCTATCATAAACAGTATACACAGTTCTTTCCAAAAGTTGCTCTGTAATGCTTATGGACCGTGGAAACACTATGTCTCTCGAGTATTAGTTATCAAGAGACCTAGTAGAATTTTGCTATCAGATTTATATTCTCAAAGGAATTCAATTTGTTCTATATTCCCTTCTTACCTTGTTTCTTTTTGTTTACAGGTTTTGAATGATGAAGTGTTTGCTCTTATGGTTCTGATGGCTCTGTTCACAACATTCATCACTACCCCACTTGTAATGGCAATATACGAGCCAGCAAGGAAGCAAGTCCCATACAAGCATAGAAAATTACAGAGAGACAAAACAAAGGATGAGCTCAGGATCCTGGCCTGTGTGCATGGTACCAAGAACATCCCTGCCATCATAAACTTAATGGAAGCCTCAAGGGGAGTCAGAAAGCCTGCCCTGCGCCTCTATGTCATGCACCTGGTGGAGCTCTCAGAAAGGTCCTCATCCATCATGATGGTTCACAAGGCAAGGAAAAATGGCCTACCTTTCTGGAACAGAAACAGGTCACTTGAAGATCAGATAGTAATTGCCTTCGATGCATATAAGCAGCTGAGCAAGGTAACAATGCAAATCATGACTGAAATCTCTGCATTTCAAGACATGCACGAAGATATCTGCAACATTGCTGAGGAAAAGAGGGCTGCAATGATTGTTCTGCCCTTTCACAAATACCCACGAGTAGATGGCGTCCTGGAGTCTGTTAATGCTGGAATAAGGACTGTGAACCAGAGGGTATTGAAGCATGCTCCTTGCTCTGTTGGCATCCTTGTCAACAGGAGTCTTGGGGGTCAGTCCCAGCAGCCACCTTCTAGCGTGTCCCATAACATTGCAGTGCTCTTCTTTGGAGGCCCAGACGACCGCGAGGCTTTAGTCTATGGCAGAAGAATGGCAGAGCATCCTGGTATCAAATTGACAGTCATAACATTCCTGCCTGACAGAGAAACCGATTCCATTGCAGTGAATCTCACCCCACTCCCTGAACATGATCATGACAAGCGGTACCTAATGACCTACAAATTCTCTACTGCAGAAATGAACAGGGAGCAGAAAAGAATGTTAGATGACGTAGCCCTGGCTGGTATCATAGGTGACATGAGCGGCTCTGTTCCATCCAGTCCCAAGAAGTCCCTTGGCAGGAATGGTTCTGCTGAGAATGTCAAGGGTTCCATTGTGTATACAGAGCAGCAGACCAGTAACACAGTGGATTCAGTGATTGCAATTGGGAATAGCAACAAATATAACTTAATTTTGGTGGGCAGAGGGCGCTTTCCTTCTCCTTTGATTGCAGAATTGGCTGAAAGGACTGCAGAGTGTGCTGAACTGGGACCAATTGGGGATCTGCTGGCCTCATCTACACTCCAAACCAGTGCTTCAGTATTAGTGATTCAGCAACATGATCCCATTCAAGGAGTGTAGACTCTGTAATCCCCGACACAGTTGTCTCCCATTGGCCACAGCAAGGGCCACAGTAGCCCTTAAATAAATGGGCGCTTTTCACATTGAAAATAGTTTGGTTTCTTCCTACTGTAATAATGGATAATATTTTTCCAGCCGGCGGTTTTTGTTCTTTTCATCTGTAATTTTTTACCGGCATGAGATCTGACCGTGGATACCAATGACCGTCGATCGTAATTATTTATGTATTATACTTTTCATTGATTAATGGGTTTATCGATAAGTCCCAATATATAATATTCTTCTAGACTTATTCTTCGTGATCCATCTATGTGGGAGTAAGAAAATGATAATATATACGAGATAAGAATTATTTCTAAATATAATTGTATAATTTTTTTTGGGTCGATATTTCGAGATATATTTTCTAAACCATCATCATGTTGAGAATATAATATTTTATAGTGTTTGATGAGGAACCCTCATCAGTGTGAGAATAGAATGTTTCCCAGTGTTCGATGAGAATAGAATGTTTCACAAAGTGTTCATAGAATGTGACCCGAAACATCAATTCAAAAGCTCTTACACAATCACAACTATAAATAATTCTTATCACATTTAAAATACACTGTGGAAACACTATTATTCTTAATATATATAAGGTTTTCTAAGTTATTATTCATTACATAGTTTTGAGAATTGCCCTATACAAGGGCTTTGATGGTTTTGAGTATTCTATTCTCCATTGTCTTCCTCCTAAAGTTTGTGTTTGTAAAGTAGGGTGAAGTGTTACACTTGATATTTGTTAGATGAAAATAGTGTCTTCTTGTGATATTGCTACAATAAGTTTATATACAGAAAACATCCTCCATAAGTCGGAGCTTTATTTATTATTCTTTTACTATATTTAGGTTGGAACCCTGATGATTTTTGCTATACCATTTTCTCTTTTCTCTCCTAAAGTCTACTTTGCAAAGTAGAGTGAAGTGTTATGCTTGTTATTTGTTTGATAAAAATAGTGCCTTGTGATATTGCTACAACAAATTTATATACAGGGAACATCCTCCACAAGTCAAAGCTTTATTTATTGTTCTTTTACTATATTAAGGTTAGAATTTACTTACACCCTATGTTCTTATGGTTTTATGTAGTGATTTAACTCAAGTCCACTTTACTAGTTTATAAATATAACCCCTAGGGTCCCTATAAGTCATTTTATTATTCACGAAGAGCTAAGAGAGATGAGAAGTCAAGCATTTCAAAGTTAGGGCACAAAATTCAAGCATTTCAACCAACTTTTTGACCTCCTACTAGGAAATTATCAACTATTAGGGTTAACACAAACCATAAGCCACACAAATTTGAGATAAGGGAGAGAATTTCCCTTACAACAAATAAAAAATTACAATGTAGTGTTTGTGGACACCATTGTTGTAGGGTTGAATCTTGGGGGCCAAAGCAAGCAATGGTTACTGTTGTCACCAAATTTTGCACCTTAGAGGAGGTTATTCAAGCATACTCTAAGATTTGGGCAACATTGGAATACTTCTAGGTATGTGGGTTTACCTATAGTAGAAGTAGACCTCTAGATTTAAGGGCTAGTTTCCTGAATTTATCTTGAAGTGCTCATCAACTATACTACTAATTGCTTGTGGGAAAATGGATAAAAGTATGCATGAAATAAAGCTACTCTAAGGGGGTGACACACCATGGAGATATCCACTATGTTATCATACTTATTTCACTAAGAACAAAATCTACAAACTAGCCTCAAAGTCCTAAGATGTTATAACATAAGTGTTTCAATATAGAGGTTATAAGTATGAAACAACTCAAGGTAAGTATACCAGAGATCAAAGTGTTGAATCGAAGGACACTTGCACACTTGAAGGGAGTCTAACACACTAGCTACACTCTATATGGCATGTTAGAATGAGAACTTCTTGCACAAGACATGAAAAGGTAAGGAAAAACAAGGATAGAATCACTAGACTTAACTATTCATCACTTTGCACACCTAGACAAGATGTCTTTTGAAATCAAAACCAGATTCCTTAAATTATTCAAAGGTACAGTACAACATCAAACCAATAGGATTTTGCCATATTAGGTGTGGTATTAACCAATAAGAGCCAAAATGGCTAGTACTTATAGATTTTGAGAGAGGAGAGGAGATAATGAAGTCCAAGAGTCACAAAAATACTTGTCAAGTTGGGAGGAGTTAAATCTACAGAGGAATGAAGTATAGGATTACCATACAAGATCTACTTAGACAAATGTCCTTTGAAGGCATGAAACTCTTCAAATCTGGCATAGGAGTCTCTTAACTGGTTTCTTGAAATTGCCCTCATCATTTGGACTTCCATGAGCGCTCCATAACAGACTAGGGACATATGAGATGATTGCACTGTGAAAGGGAGGGTTAGAAATAGGCCCCAACATGCATTGGTTGTGTCCCTAATCATTGATATTCTTTTGAACATGAGTTATCACTGCCTACAATCACTATTATCCTCCTTTAGACTTGTCTTCACATTTGGCACTAAGATGCCATCAATTTCTCAAACTAATTCATACAAGTGAGGGTATGACACTTGTCAAGAATCCTCATGCCTTTAGATCCATCAAGGAAACCTTAAAATGCATCCCAATTGAAGTTATCACCTTCTCACTTGGTGATCACTCTCTATCCACTATGTCATTCTAGACTCGCTGAAGTGAAGGTGATAACAGAGACATTTGTATGTTCTATCGAAGCAAGAAATGGATATTAGGAGTTAGGCTAGTCCCATTCTTCCTCCCAAAGTGATTTGCATCATTTGAAAACTTTTTTCACTTGCAAAACACCAAAAACTATCAAGAAAACCATTTTTACACCTTGTCCTTACAAGTAGGGTAGAACTCAAGCTAATGTGAAGGAGCTCTAGAGAATTTTCTGCAAACCCAAATCACTTTCCTGCCCAAACTAGCCATTTGGATGCCTTTCCTTCTTCATATTTACCATCGGGTCGTTATCAATGGTTTTAAAGGGTTTTAAGTGGTTTTGACCTATAAGGATTGTTCATAAAATTGTGACGTTGGAACCTTGAACAAATTCCACTAGATCCTTGCTTGGGACCCCCTTCAACTTATCTTTGCTCCTCAGGTTCCCATGCTAAGCCTTTGTACAGGTGTGAGCTTCCCAAGTTTACCTCTCAAGTTCTCGAAGGCATTCTATGCACCCTATTATGATCTTGGGCCAAGAAATGGCTTCTTCATGGATTTCTATGCAAACCAAAAGCTCTAACACACCTTGTAAATCCCCATGCCCATGTTCCAATGCTTTGGAATGTTCATCTTGAGTTAGAAAAGGAAATGAACCTATTTTAGGCAATAGGCCTAGTCAAGACCTTATAGGTTTGTCTACAGACTTGTGGGTTTAGGCCACCTTGTTTGGTTTCTAACACTTGTGGGGATTTAGTTATATTGGTTCATGTCCAATTCCGATCTCTACATTTTCCTTCAAGGTTTCAACACATTTCAAGTCATTATCCTAACCTTACTTGCCAAACCTATAGTATTTATGTTAAACACAAGTTTATATTGAGAGGGAGGGTGAATCAGTATAAGATAATATTTTAATCTTTTAAAACTTAATCAACCATAACAACCATGGCATTCAATATCCAGCAATTAATAACACAAAAAACACAGGGTTTATGTGGAAACCTTTTCGGGAGAAAACCATGGTAAAATATTGCTTATATATATATATATATATATATATATATAACTCTTTTACAATATTTATAGGCACCAACCTACTAAAGACACCAATCCCCAAACCAAGCACCAACTCAGTCAATTTGTGAGCACCCACCCACTGGAGACACTGATCCCCTTTACCGAGCACCAACCTGACCAATTCGTGATCAGTAACCCCTAGATTATGAGGCACTAACCCTAAGCCTAATTGATTCCATCATCTGTAATTACTTCTTCAATTGAATGATGGATTTGCTTATCTTACACTTTCTCTCTCAATGATTTTCTTATATTCTTTCTACTCTCCTCTCTTTCACAATTCCCCAATGATATTCTTCATTGAAATAAATCTACACTTCACACTTCTTTTCTTAAGAGACATTCTATTTCATTTTTTGCTCTTCTCTCTTCCTTCTCTCTCATACTTATGTGACCTTCAATCAAATCGAATGTTTGTAATACTTCCACATCTCTTCTCTGTTATATAGCCTTTAAAGGATGTGTCCCATCCAAGAGGTACCTCTTCACCAAGAGATGTGATCATTGACATTTTCGATAACATTTCCGTTGACATTTCCATTCACTTTTGTTAACATTTTCATCGACATTTCTGTTCACTTCCGTCAACATTTATGTTCACTTTTTTGCAATATTTCTATTCATTTTTGGCAATAATTTCATTTGTCATTTCTGTTCATATCCGTTACAATTCCTTTGACATCAATGATAATTATTCCAACAATCTCCCCTATTGTCATTGATGGCAATCCCATGAATTAGTATATGAACTCCCCCTATCTTCAATTCTCCCCCTTTGACATTAATGGCAAATGGTTGTACACCTTGCTCCCCCTGAGTTGATGCTTCCTCTCATAGTCACTAGATGAAAAAGATATTATCTTCTTTTGTTGTCTTCGTTGCAATCTTGAATTTATTTTATACCACTTATTGTAATATCTTCTTTTATTTTTCTTCTTCGTAGCATATTTCCATTGTGCACATCATATCTCTCTTGCTTCAACATGATCTTTACTACCATTTCTCCTTGTGCTTTGTGCTCCATCATGTCCTCCCTGCTATTGCTCTTTGTGCCTTTTGCACAAGCACAAATTACTCTTTTTAATTGTCTAGTTGTTGCATCTGCTTCCAAACTTGCATGAATTATCTTTTAAGTTTGGTTCGGACATCCTCTTTCTTGTTCTAGTCTATAGGATTACTTACACATTGTCTCACTATATGTCCATACTTATTGCAATTATAACATACAATGTCTTTTGACAATGGAGTAAATAAATTTCTATTTGAGAAATCATATGAATATTTGTTTCCTTTCCAACCATGCCCATTCCTCTCACGTCCTTCACTTGTGCCATAGTTCCATGCATACTCATTTCTTGCATGCCCATTCCTCTTATCTACATTTCCGCCATTGTTCCATGTGTATCCATTCCTCGCATGTCTCTTACACTCCTTTGCTCTATGACCAAAAAATTTGCAATTAAAGCAATAGCCATAAAATGATCCTTGGTACCTGTCAAACTATTTTGGAAAGAATGATCTTCTATCATGACAATGGTTCTTTCCTTTGTATTCTACTTGTGGAACTTCATTCTTCAGGGAAGTCTTCTCTTATATCTTCATAGGTTTAGCAATTTTAACATCCTCCTTGGTAACCTTTTATTCATCTCCATAGCCAAGACCCGACTTGTCGAATAGTGACCTCTGATGATCTAGAATCTCATCTAGAACCTCGATGCACTTCTCAAATCTTAAGATGTTTGTCAACTCAACACTAGACATCTCCAATTTCTTTCTTAAATCAACAATCTCATATTCAAACTTAGCAAGATTTTCCTCTTTTGATTTCAGTTGATCTCTTATTACCTCCTTAATTCTTTTTACCTCTTCTAATTGAGTTTTTAGACTAATAATGATCTTTTCCAACTCTTCAAATCTTTGAGATATGTTCATTTTCAAATTTCCATCTTCTTCTTCATATTTTTGAAGCTGTAAATTTTTATTCAAATTCTTTTTCTTGAGCCTCTTTATTTCATTCAAAGCATAAACAACTTCTTCTTCTAGATCCACTTCTCCTTCATCCTCAAGATTTTCTTCCTCTTCTATAAACATTTGGTCTTTATCATTATTTGTTTCTATTTCCATGAAAAGAGTTTCTTCTTTAACACTCTCTGAAGTAATCTCACTACCCTCTTCTTCTAAGCTACTCTCCTTGGTGTAAAGGCTTTTCTTATATCTATCAGAGTTTTTCTTTTTGTCATATTTACTTGGCTTATAGTTATTTTTGTATGAATGTTTGCTCTTTCCTACCTTATCATGTTCTTCTTCATCACTATTATCATCTTTGGCATAAGGACACTTAGTAGTGAAATTCCCTATCTCACCATAATTGAAACATTTGAAAGGAAGCTTACCTTTATACTTGCCAGATCCCTTTTTAAAATTTCTCACAAAAAGAGCTTCTTCTTCTGATTCATCACTTGACTTAGGTTTTGCATTTTTGACTTTCTTTGAGGCTTTGAATGTTGCTTCCCTTTTTGACAGCTTTTATTTCTCAGTCTACATCTCATATGCCATGAGAATAACATGCAACTCATCCAATGTGAGTTTGTCCAAGTCCTTCATTTCTTTGATCACTGAGATTTTTGCATCAAATCTTAAAGGTAGAGATCTGAGTACTTTTTGGACAATTGTAGATTCTTCGACCTTCTCACCAAGTCCTCTGATGACATTAATAATTTTTTCTACATGAAGTAAATAGGCCACAATGTTTTCATGTTTCTTCATTTTCAAGCTTTCAAATTGTCTCTTGTGAGTTTGAAGCTTGGCCATCTTGACCTTATCATCACCTTCATAGATATTTTACAATTTGTCCCATATATCTTTTGATGACACACAATGCATTATTTATGAACTCTAATTTTGAAAAGCCACATAAAATGGCATTCATCACTTTCACATTATTCTCACATGCCTTCTTTCCAACCTAATCCATTGGTTGATTTGTTGGTGCTATGTACCCTGTCACTACTGATAACCAAATATCAATCCCTAAAGCCATAAGATATGTTCTCATCCTTATACTCCAAAAAACATAGTTCATTCCATCAAATAATGGTGCTTTTTGTGTGGAGAAACTATCCTGAGCTTGATGACTAGCCATGTGTGCTTTCAAGATCTACCTTCCAGTGGTTAGACTGATTATGAAGGAACCACTCTGATACCAATTGTTAAGCACAAGACTATACTAAGAGGGGGGTGAATCGGTATAAGATACTTTTTAAATATTTTAAAACTTAATCAACCATAAAAACCATAAGCATTCAAGATCTAGCAATTAATAACATAAAATAACACAAGATTTACGTGGAAACCCTTTCAAGAGAAAACCATGGCAAAATATTGTTTTTATATATATAACTCTTTTATAATTTTTTCTAGAACTAACCTACTAGAGACACAAATCCCCAAACCAAGCACAAACTTGATCAATTTATGAGTACCCACCCACTGGAGACACTGATCCTCTTTGCCAAGCACCAACCCAGCCAATTCGTGAGCATCGACCCACATGAGTACCAACCCCTAGACTATAAGGCACTAACCCCAATCCAAATTGATTCCACCGTCTATGATTGATTCTTCAATTGAATGATGGATTTACTTATCTTACACTTTCTCTCTCAATGATTGTCTTATATTCTTTCTACTCTCCTCTCTTTCATAATTCTCCAATGATATTCTTCATTGAAATAAATCTACCCTTCACACTTCTTTTCTTAAGAGATATTTTATTTCTTTTTTTGCTCTTTTTTCTTCCTTATCTCTCACACTTATATGATCTTCAATTAAATAATTTTTTTTTAATACTTCCACATCTCTTTTCCCTTATATAGCTTTTAAAGGATGTGTCCCATCCAAGAGGTACCTCTTCACCAAGAGATGTGACCATTGACATTTTCATTCACTTATATTAACATTTCCATCGACATTTTTGTTCACTTCCATCGACATTTTAATTCACTTGTGGCAATAATTCTGTTCACTTATGGAAATATTTATATTTGTCATTTCCATTCACATCTGTTACAATTCCTTTGACATTAATGACAATTATTCCAATAATTTCAACACTCTAGGAGTGCCCTCTATCTGAGACAAAACAAAGGGAACTTCCCCTATTATCCTAGATAGGAAAATTATATTAGGTTATTTATCAAGTGATGAGAATTTTATGTACCAATTTTCATTGCTTGATCACATCAATTACCCCTTCAAATATCATAAAACCTAAGGTAGACATTTAAGGCATTGACTGTGTACAAGTTTTACAAATATGGGCTATAGGTTATTCCTGAGAAACTTTCCATGCTATGTTTAAATTGTATAAGATTATTATGGAGTGAATTTAACCACTATGAAGGTCCTCTCATGTGTATCAACACTCAACCTTTGCCAAATCTTCAATGCATAAATTTCTCTTGACTTGACACAAGTGGCTGACTATGTACTGTATTTTTAGCTCAAGAGGTAGACATTCTTGTAGGTGTATATTTTGTCTTAGAGCTTGTATATCATGATTCACATTTAATTGAATTCACCAATGCTATTTGACATTCATCTATACTTGTTCAAGTCATGCCTATGCTATGCTCATCTCAAGATAGTCATATTCTAGTGCACAATCACTTTACCATCATGCTGTAGATGGTCATCTAAGAAAAAAAGACACATGTAGGTTACATTTCACCCTTGAAAACCTATGTTACTCTCATAGGATCCTTTTGAGTCTTGGAGTCAACTCTAATTTATATATATTGATGTTTTTTAGGCTCCTTCTCAGCAAGGTTTACCTTAATAACGTGTAGGCACTTACAATCAACTATAGGTGCCCCTTTTTGGAAGTAGGAGTGCACCTTTAGGTGAACATGTAGGTAAAAACCTTGAAATTAAACTCTCTCAATGTTATTTAGATTACTTAGTGTGCCTCTCAAGTCCATAGATCACTTTACCATGGAGAGATGTCTCTAAACTGCCACCTTAGACTGTAGAATCATTTGAAGTTATAATCACTATAGTAAACACTAAAATTTTGTAGCAAATAAATGCATAGATTTGAAGCCTTATAACATGGAAACCTATTGGCCAAATCACTTAGCCTCTTTTGAAAATTTTTACCCTATATGAGGGCTTCATGATGGAACACTTAGGATCTATCTAGATCTCCTGTTACATTGTTCCATGATAGCTCCAAAAGTAGCTAGGGATTTGTTTTGGAGTTTTTAAGGACAAAAATCCCTAAAATTACTTCTCCAACTATGAATACAACTCCTTATGTCTTCTTTCCACTATATGGTTTCAACATTATTTCTCTGACATCTTCAACACTCTCAAACTCTGAGGGCTCAAACAAGTTTAAACTCCTCCATGACTATCTTCAGGTCCCTGTGGAAGCCCCCTGTAGGTGCAATTATAGGTTACATGGCAGTATAGGTGAGATAAAGACATATGCATAATGTGAATGGTCTTACAATTGACATTAGACCTCCTTTAGACACCTAAAACTAGCCACCAATGACCTCCAACTAGGCTTTTGACCAATTTCTACCAAAATGCATAATTTAGCTTAAAAACACTAAAACACATTAAATTTTCAAATTTGTCATATGCAAGTGCCAATTTTGGCCAATGTATCCCTAAATGGGCCAATGCATTTTATGAGACAACTAAATTTGGTTAGATCATTTCAAGTCAAAATGACAATTTTGTACATGGGTGTTTTGGATTGCTCTTTTCTACCAAATTTTTTGTATGAGACACGTGCCTTTGTTATTTTGTGTCGATAACATCCTAAATGGGATAATGGTTCTAATGCATCTAACATCAACTTCTAATTCTAATCCAGTTAAATTTTGAGCCAATAATATAACATTTAAACCAGTTTGATTAATTTGTGCACCAATTGCCAATATTTGCACCACAATCGATAAATTATGTTTAAAGTTAATTAATTTGAATCAAGAGCTTAAGTTAATTTTCCATGTAAATTTTTGAATATTTCATCAATATAAATTGTTTTCTAATATCTACATCATCAGGTGAGATCATTTGTGGGGTGGCATCCACAAGCCTTAATTGTGACAAATATTTGATCAAGCCCTCCCATGCCTCTTTAATGCCTCTCTATCCTAGATATTTATGAGGGCATTTATTGATTTTAGCCTCTAAAATTGAATGTATTCTTAGCCACACATCTTCATCTTGAAATGGATGGTCCAGATTCATTCTGATTATTTGCAAAAATCTATAAATATAAGGCCTCATAACCATAATTTTAACCTTGGATAGTGTAAAGTTACAATGCACAAATGATTCCAAAGCCTCATACAATTAGTGTTATTATGCCAAATTGTTAAACCAAACCAAAGCCATCACAAGCCAAAGATGTCAATGAGAGGAGCCAAACAACTCCATTGATGAAGACTATTTGATGCACAAATCAAGCGAGCCACTCTAAGAACTATTTGGAGGCTCTAAGGAAGGTGAAGGAAGGTTTATTTGATGTTTTAGTTGTTTGCTTTCATATGTATGTTTATTACTAATCATACCATAGTGTTTAGGCATAGAGATGCCATACTTGTTAGTGTGTTATGTTCATTTTGATTTTATTTTGAACTAACACTTGATCTAACCCCCTCTCTTGAGTCAAATTCCTAGTTCACATAATGGGACGCCGTATAGGATTAGCCCCATGAATTTGATCAAATAGATCCTACAAGAAACCTACTAACAATTTTCATGTAGAATCTTGGAGTGTGGAAGCAAAGAGTGTGAAAAACTTGCTCAAAAATATGTTTCTTGGAAGTCATGATTTTGTCACTATTGACTTGTAATTTTTTCCTCTGGACCACAAACCCACGACTGACACAATCAAAATTTTGTCTTACAGTATCAATATTGCATTTAAGTATGTTTTCAGAATAACTAGTTCTCTGTCTGTAGGTCAAGTTGTGATATTACAATACCATGACTTGACAATTGCAATATTACAATACCATAATTTTGAAAGTTGTGATATCATCATTTTCAGTCACAATATTGCAATATCACAACTTTATAGTCATGATATTACAATTGTGTGACTTTGCAATCATGTTTTTGCAATGTGAGTTATGGTTTTGCACTGTGGAGTCATGATATTGCAGTGTGTAGACCCAAGAGCTAGTAAGCCATATTTTAGAGCTTGGTTTGGTGTTGGGTCATAAAAACTCCATTTTTGATGATTATTTTTAAAACCACATGTTTTCTCCTAAATTTTTAGAATATGATATCAGTTCACTTTCAATTTGCATAATTTTTTAACAAAAAAATGAAATAGGTGTTTGTATCTTTTTAAAATTTCTAATTGTTGTTTCTTGGTTTTGTTAAATTGTGTTTTCTTTGTCTAAACCTTGCCTTGCAAAATTTATTGAGATTTTTTCTAACCAAGTCTAATCTAAAGTGTTTGATTTCTTGAGGTTTTGCCTTTGGGTCGATAGGTCATCTAAACCCAAGAGCATATTTTTCAAGTTTGCTTGTTTCATTTGAAAAAGTGCTTCAAAGTTAAACAAACTCTGACCATTGACTTACAGGGTCTACTTGAAAAGTGTCAAACCATGTTTAAATTAGATATTTTTAAACCTCTTTTGGGATGCTTAAAAATAATTAAAAATATTTCATTTGGTGCTTAGAGAAAAATTTAGGGTGTTTAATTAAATATTTTTGTTGTTGTTATTTCAAAATTTTGCAACTTAAGGCCAAGGGGCCAAAGAACACCACCAAATATTTCATTTTAGTGCTCTAAAATTGAACTCACATCCATGTTTTTGTTTTATGCAAGTTATTCATTATTTTCTTAGTTAGATTTGTTTGTACAAAAAAAAGTTGTGCATGTATGGTCTCCCCCCATCCCCTATAGGGAACTTGTGGGATCAAAATCACCATCTTCATTGAAAATTTCCTTAGTCCAAAGGCGTAAAAAAATATTGTGAAGGCTCTCCCAAGACCCGCATGGTTTAGGTGATCTAGAAACAACCTTAAAGCTCTTTTACTAGTTTTTATTTTAAGCATTTTTTGCTTGTGAGGGGGACTTCATTACCTCCCATAAGTTTAATAGGGAAGCTTTGACCTGGGGCTTCATCTCCCAACATTATCTTTAACCCCTCTCACTAGGATGATAGCTTGAGTAGTTAAACCATATCCATTAGTAGAGGCTAAGCCTGAGACATTTGAACATGTTGGATATCATACTACACTGAGCGAGATATAGATGTAGTGGTTTTAAAAAGGGCAAGACCTTTTTACAACAAGCCATATGATGCAGACCTAAATGACATGCTGCTTCTCTTGTTTGCTGATGTGAAAGTTGATAGACGTGAGATCTATCTAGATGATCAAAAATCAACTAGTTTTAGTTAACCCCACATTGCCACACCCTTGATAGGATTTATGAAATTATGCTTAGTTAAATTTGGTCACTTGTCTTTTTCTTGCTTGGTATTTTGAGACTAAAAACTTCTATGTTTTTTTAAACGATGTCAAAAACCAATTTGTTTATACGTCACTCTTTTGTTTAAAGAGGTGTTATGCT
Source organism: Torreya grandis (assembly GCA_037957365.1). NCBI lineage: Eukaryota > Viridiplantae > Streptophyta > Pinopsida > Cupressales > Taxaceae > Torreya > Torreya grandis. Next base: position 1,271,844 of record JARHVA010005026.1, read on the forward strand.
GGTCATTTTACACCACATTGTGCCTTGTAATTTTTAATAAACTTGTTTGTGTGTGTGCCAATTGATTGATGTAGGTACCGTTAGGCTACCAAATCATTATCAAATGTATACCTTTTGAGTCTTTGAAATAAAACATTGATCACATCATTAGAGCACACTAACACCGTTATATTGGTCAATTTGTTTCAAGACTTATTTACCTTGTATAAAAAACCATTGTTTAAAACCATGTCATATTTGGACCTTGTTCATGTGCTGTTATGTTGTCTAGTCTTGTTTAGATTGTTCAATCAAATCCTAGTCTTCAAACGTTGAGTTTTCAATTAACCTTGTCAAAGTTTGAATTCAAACATTGATTGATTTTTATTTAGGTCTCACTTCGGAGGGGCTGATACATAGATCTTTATTTTTTGGATTACATAACTTCAGTTAATTGATTACTCAAATTTGAAAATTATTATTTATTTATTTAGAGTCTATTCTCATCATTGTTTATGCTTTTTTGGGAGAACATAACCTTTACCTTATGAATTATGCCAATTAATCATGTTTATGTTTTATTCCATGTGCTAAGTTTATGTTAAAGTTGTTTCTAAACTTGTTAGATTAAATCAAATCACATAAATCCTTTATTTCAAGCCTAGATTTTGATGCCATTTGGTGAAAAGTCCTAACATAACCTATTTGAGCCTAGATTTTGACTTCGTATTTGGACAACAAACCTAGTGACTCTTTTCTCTTTCCTAGTTTAGAACTTATTTGGAACACTTTGACCTAGACATTTGACATGCTAGTTTTTATTCAGACGCTTGACCTTTTATGTGTTAGACATTTGACGTTAGATTGTTTTATGCCAAGTCTTAGCACAAACCATTTTGGAGATATGGATCCATGATCAAATCATTGTTTGGAGACACAACTCCACCCTTTTAACCAAGTTAAGATCAAGTTTGAACCATTTGTACTTTGGACATAGTTTTTTCAAATTTGTAAAACTCTAATCCTCTTTGTCTTTGAAGCTTTCATCATTTATGGGGATATGTCTAGATACACTTATGGTGGAGTTATGTACAATCCAAATTATGATAGAATGGCCACACAAAATATGACTAGCCCCTATGAGGATAAATTTTGTAAGGAGTTTTATTATTCTCCCTACAATACTCCATATGGAGAACAAAGTTAAGAATTATTTTACAATGAAACTGAAAACCTTGACAAGGATGATATGGTTTATGAGGATGACTTAGATGATTTGGATTATACAAGTAATAAGTATCCACAACATCTTACCATTTCCATACCAAGACCTTATCCTTTGGCTTGTGCAAGTAACCAAGCTCCACGATGCCTAACCATTTCTATTCTAGGACCTCATCCTTTGGCTTATGTGAGCAATCAGGCTCCATAATGCCCCTTCATCATTCTAGGACCTAGTCCTTTGGCTTATATGAGCAATCAATCTCCACACCTCCCTATTGTTACCATTTCAAGACTTCTTCCTTTAGGTTATGTGAGCAAACAAGCTCCAAAATGCCCTATCACTATCCAACCATCAGTTATTTTTGAAAATTTTCCATCTATTCCCCACTTTATACAACCTCAATCGAGTCAATCAATCCAATAATTTGGAGATAAAGTTGTGTTCAAAACTAGTATTTTCCAACTCATTAAAAACTAAGGCCAAAAGAACCAACCAATCAATGATGTTTTTATTGAACTGATCATTTATGATAAATCAATTTGTGATGAATAAACTTTAAATCCCATACCTATTGTTAAAGAGTTTTAATCTAATGAGCCAATATTTTTTGATTCACTTCTTAATGATTATAACTACCTTTGGGCAAATCATTATCTTGACCATGTTTTTCAAGAGCCTACTTTTGACAAGCCAGTCTCTATGGAGTTGTCTCTTGACCTATTTCCCATCGTTAAGGTGTCTCACTTTGATAAGCTAGTATTTATGAAGCCCATTATGCCATCACAAGCCATTACTTATCCAAAACCAAACACACAACAAGACATCATGATAACAAAGTACCGATTAGATGAAGAATTAGATTTAGTGTTAGGTTTTATTTTTAAACCGATATCAGATTTAACATCAAAAGTAGAATCAACATCAGTCTCAACATTAGATTTAGAGTCCCTTGAGTTAGAATCAGATTCAAAAATAAAATACGTTATGGTTGTTACAATATTGGTTATGCATGTCTTGTAGATCAATTTGAATACATTTGTGATCTTCCCACAATGTTTGACGATGAGTACTTTAGCTTCAGCACAAGTTATCATAGTATCTTATACAAAGATTGTGTAGACTCTCCCCATTCCATTACCATTCCACATGTCATTACCACCAACCAACATTGCCATATTATTGACATTCCACCTCCCACAAGTGTCAATTGGCTTTGACGAAATCATACCTTATTGAACTACATCCATGATGACACATCAGTTGAAGAACAACAAGAAGGCCAATACCAAAATCATGCAGAATAAGAACAATATCCTAGTGAAACCTTTTAAGAGGTGCTATGGGAAAATCAAAGTTCACACTCAACATCTTTTAGTGAAACCTTTTTAGATGTGCTAGAAGACAATCAAAGTCAAAAGTCAACATTCTTTAGTGAAACCTTCTTAGAGGCATTATGGGACAATTAAGACAACTTTATTGGTATAAAAGTCTTTGAGGCACCAATATCTAAGCAAAAAATTTATTCAATGCTTGATGAAGACATTATCAAAGATCAAATAAAAATAGTTTCCTATATATAGCCTAATCAGATGGTAGCTACTCTCAGGCCCAAACAACAAAAAAATATAGTGGTCCTATCAAGAGAATATTGGGAAGTCTTTATCCCCACCACATCCAAAGTCATGTTGAATCTAGAATCAACAACAATTTGTGTACTTGAAAATCATGATCTTCATTTGTTTCCCTACCATCATACATTCAATTATCATCCACCATTCCATTTCATAAACAAGCCTATCCTCTAACATTTATCCCTATTTATGATCCATGGCTGCACCTTCCTTTATAGAGGCTACAAAGATATCTTATCTAGACATTTGAAGAAAATAAAATCAATGACCAACAAGGATCAAAACATCATGAACATCCAAATCTACAGCCAATTCTTGACAAAGCAACTATTCAAACAAAGTGTGGGCTAGAAATTAACATGATTGATTATTTTATTTATATCATTTAATGATCAAGATGTGCATTCCACTTCAGTAAGAACAATAGAATCATATTCCATTTACCATACGTAGACCAAACACATAAAAAAAAAACAACCATCATCAGCCAAAAACATGTACCATGCCATTTTCATTTACCATTCTATTTTACCATATCATTCCTATTTAGACCAAATCCTATTTCTAGTCATCCTATTGAATCCTATTTTGATCTTGGTTACTTTGGTTCTTCCTACACTTTTCATGAGGGTATTTATATCAAGTTTCAATAATCAATCAAATCCATGTTTAAAATGATAGTCTATGAAAGTAGTATACCAATTGATCTGGTAAGATATCTTTCATTTTTCATCCTATATCAAATTTATTTATGTGAGCTTGATTATATCACCTGTTGGGGAAAATTAGTGTCTCACTGATATTGCTACTAACTATAACTATCTATGGGAAAATTAGTATCATTGATCTAGTATATTGTATCCTACTTATAACCACCTATGGGTAAACTAGGGGCAACATTTATTTATCAAACATTATCACATCACCTTACCATTGTTATTTTTATTTGACTAGCCATTTGCCAAATTTGAGAACTTGTTGGGACCTAGTAAATTTTCTCCCCACCTTTTGTGTGGATAGAATTACTATGACTTGAGGTCATCTCAAGATTATGTAGGCTATGCTCAATTCATGTTGAGGTCACCTCAGTCCCCCTTTCTATGCACTCTCACCATTTTATGAGAAACTTAAGACAACACTCTCTCCATTTTATGAGTAGGTATATTATCATTCTCTAATGAGTTAATATACCTCAAAATTCCAAAAAACATTTCAAATATTTCAAAAATCCAAAAAAATTTGTCCTGTCTAAGCCTAGTTAGTTATCTTCGATTTGGCCTACTAGGGCATGGTCATTGTTAGGATGCTTTTTTTTGCTTTTGTTTTCAAGATTTCTATTTGTTTGTTTATTTCAATTTTTTTGTCTGTTTGTGAGATTTTTATGCATTTATTTGTTTGTTTATCTACTTTCTTATTTTTTTGCTTTCAGAACTGTTTCCTCGACTCAGTTTTATATGTGTTCATTAGGTGATTTCTTGTGCATCATTCTTTAGTTCATCTATATTCATATGTTAACATTGTCATCATGGTTTTTATCATTGGTGCATGGTTTTCAATTGTCTATAGGATTAGGGGTCAGTATTTATGTATATTTTGGCCAAGTCCTCATGGTATTTTATCATGAAGCCTACAGTCACATGCTACAACAAAAATCAGCTGCCAGGAATCTTACAAACAATGGAGTTACAAAAGTTTCTCCTTGGTACCTTGTCAAATGTTCCCATCCATATTGATCAAATTAACCCATTGACCATTTTGTTTATATAATTGATAATTAGGATGAACATATCCTCATTTTTAGGTACAACTGAAACATTTCTATTGATTAATCTTTATTCTTCTATCCATCCCTTTCATCACTTTGAGCATCCTCATATGCTTGGTTATTTATGGATTATTTAGTCATTATACCATCACATCTATGTTTGTGATCACTCATATTTAATATATATATTAGGTTATATCATTGAATTATGATTTCTAATCATCCCTAACTAGGGCATAACCATATCAAACATCATATTTATCCAATCCAGGTCCTCTTAATGATTATAACCACCTATGTGTAAATCATTATTTTGACTTTTATTCTTGATTATAACCACCTTTGAGAAAATCAATATCCTTTTTGAATTAATGCATGCAAGCATTTTCTTGTTTGGATTAATCTCAACCATGGTTTAATTCCACCTTTCTTCTTGCTTCTTTTTGAGGGACCATCCATCCACATATGTGATGGCCACTGCCTCGAGGGGGCATCATCATAGACTTTTCAAGCACCATTTGGTGCTTTGTTCTTCAATCATCATCTTATTTTTAGAATACATGCCTTTACTCATTATTTGAGAAGACATTACTGTGCCTATGGTTTTTAATGCCTTCCTAAATAGGGGTAAACTATAGACACCTAAAGCTGGCCACCAATGACTTGTAACTAGGCTTTTGACCAATTTCTACCAAAATGCACAATTTGGCCTAAAAACATTAAAATGCATTAAATGGTTTGCATTTGTAATATACAAGTGCCAATTTTGGCTAATGTATCCCTAAATGGGCCAATGCATTTTATGAGATAACTAACTTTGATCAGATCATTTCAAGTCAAAATGACAATTTCGCACTTGGGTGCTTTGGATTACTCTTTTCTACCAAATTTATTGCATAAGACACGTGTTTTTGTTATTTTGTGTCATCAAAATCCTAAATGGGATAATGGTTATAATTCATCTAACTTCAACTTCTAGTTCCAATCCAGTCAAATTTTGAGCCAATAATGTGACATTTTGACCAGTTTGATTAATTTGTGCACCAATTGCCAAGATTTGCACCAAAATTGATAGATCATGTTTAAGGTTAATTAATTTGAATCAAGAGCTTAAGTTAATTTTTCATGGAACTTGTTAAATATTTCACTAATGGAAATTGGTTTCTAATATTTGCATCATCAGGTGAGGTCATTTATGGGGTGGCATCCACAAGCTTTAATTATAACAAATATCTGATTAAGCCCTCCCATGCCTCTTTAATGCCTCTCTTTCCAAAATATTTATGAGGGAATTTATTTATTTTAGCCTCCAAAATTGAATGGATTATTATCCACACATATTCATCTTGAGATGGACGGTCTAGGTTCATTCTGATCATTTACAAAAATATATAAATATAAGGCCTCCCAACCATAATTTTAAGCTTGGATAGTGTAAAGTTACAATTCAAAAATGATTCCAAATATTCATAAAATTAGTGTTATTATGCTAAATTTTTGAACCAAGTCAAAGCCATCACAAGCCAAAGGTGCCAAGGAGAGAAGGAGCCAATCAACTCCATTGATGAAGACTCTTTGATGCACAAGACAAACAAGCCACTCTAATAACTATTTAGAGGTTCCAAGGAAGGAGAAAGAAGGTTTATTTCATGTTTTTTTTGTTTTATTTCATATGTATGTTTGTTACTAAGTTCCCCGTAGTGTCTAGGCCTAGAGATGTCATGCTTCTTAGTGTGTTATGTTCATTTTGATTTAATTTTGAACCAACACTTGATATAACCCCCTATATTGAGTCAAATTCTTAGTTAACACCTCCTATCAATCTTTCAATTGATTTTTACAACCTTGAAGGACTTCAATCAAGTCACATGACATTTCAACATGATATTACATTGTAGGCACTGTAGGTGCACATTAATGGACTGTGTATGGTGTTGAACTAGTTATCATAGTTTACATACACCACTTGATAGATTGGTCTAATTATTCCTATTGTAAGAATATTTTAAACCTATTAAAATCCTTATGAAATCTCCATGAACATGCTCAAGACCTTTATACACCATAGCTCAACTGATTGCAAGTAGAGAACTGATTGTGTGTCATATCCTTGATTGTAACTTCTTTGATATTAGCCTTAGAGAGTGAGATTGGAAGGTGAGAGTGATTACCATGACATGAAAATAATAAATTACATATTACATTCATTTGAGACCACTACAAGAAATGATAATCTCTGTAGTTGATGATCATGTTTGCAACTTGGTATTAATGACCTTAACTTGCAATTTGAGATGTTTAGCTCCTCCAATCACCTATAAAAATTAAAAAAATAATTGGAACCATGAAATAAGGATATATACATCCTATGAAATCGATTTCACTAGTTGGATTATACAGATAAGCTCATACAAATGCAAAACATGCAAGGTGTGGGGATTAGCAAGCAAAATAAGACAATCAACTTATTAATAGTGGTTTGTAAAGTATATGCAAAAATTCATACAAATCCTACCATAAATGTGAATTATACAAGTATAATATCCACCACCAAGATCATTTGACTTAAAACCTCTCTTATTGGCTATACCAGCAGAAGACATGTTGACCAGTTTTGCATGTCTAGTGGAGTGATGGAGGAGTAGAATGATTTTCATCCATTTTTTATGCTTCCAAAGTATATCAAGTATGTAATTGAAGTTAGATAAGATTAATAGCCATTCCATAATATTTTTCCATGTGCCACTCTCCTCTATAGGCTATACAACTACCAAAACTCTTTCTTTTTCACTTGTTTTCTTGATTTCAGTTAGGAATCTGCAAGTTTCAGATAGAACTGACATTATTAAAAAATAATATAAAATATTGGATATTATAAGAGAGTTTATAAAAATTTTTTACCTTTTAAAACTATGCCATCTTCATAAATGACTCTAATATACACCTTAAGTGACATAGAATGACTTAGGAAATAATTTGACTATGACCTAAGTTAATGACATACCAAATGACATAAAAATACCATGAAACACATTATAACATTATAAAATACCCATATATCAAGTTTTTTACTATAGGGGGTTGACCTATTTTGACTTATGATCAAAATTGTCAACATTCTTGGCGATTTCCCAATTATGCTTGTTATGCCAAGACTAGTGGCCTAATCCTATCCATTAGACCAGGGAGTCACTTATACAAAAGTTTGACACACAATTTTACCTTTGAAACCATACCAAACACCAAAGTAAAGACACATAAAATAAGACACACCAATGGAAATAAACATGTGTTCAACTAGAACACTTATAGAACACACACACAATTGAAAGAAAGAACACACACCTAACCTAATATTTATAGGACTAACCTTCATTTAATTAATAACAAGGCTTTAAATAGATCCCACTAATAGGAATATATATATACTCTCCACTCATTCTTACTAATTGGAAATATTTGGTTTGTTTGCACTTTATGATGACATATGGTCCACTCTATAAAGTATCAAATTTGGTAGGTCTCCTTGGCTTTGCTCTATCTTCATCCCATTTTAACACTATATCACCTTCTTGGAATGTTCTTGGAGTTTAATTATTATCAAAAGACTTATTAATTATCATTTGGTGGTGTTCCATAGCTTGGTGAGCCTTCTCTCTAATCTCTTGTAACTCTATTAACTCTATCAAACTCACCTCCATTGGAGTGTTCTCAAGTAACTCTAATTGATATGCCGATTCCAAGGTAGGTAGCTCTTAGGATATAAATAGCCTAGCCTCCTTTCCATAAATAAGAATAAAAATATAATTCCTTATTGACCTATTGGGGGTTATTCTATCATCTCATAGGGCTGTATTCAATTTAGTATGCCAAGGCCTTTGATTATCCTTTAAAGTTTTCTTGATGATTCTGATCAGATTCATGTTAATAGATTCAATGAACCCATTAACTTTAGGGTAATAGTTAGATAAAGTGCTTAAGTATATGCCATTTTTATTTGCCTAATTAGCTATCTTAACACCCATTAAAGCATGTGCATTATCTGAAATGATAGTAGAAGGGGTGCCAAACCTTGTTATGATAATTTCATAGAACTCTTAAATAGCATTTTCATTAGCTTCCTTCAATGCCACTACCTCAACCCATATTGTGAAGTAGTTAGTTGAATTTAGTATCCATTTATGACCAACTCTTGATGAGGGATTTATCATGCCAATGAAATCAAGACCCCATTGCATGAAAGGTTGATTTACTTCAATAGGCCTCAAAGGGAGAGCTTCAAGCTTCTATTTTCCTACAAATAAAGCACATTGTACACATCTTCTCACCCAAGCATAACAGTCCTTAAAGAGGCTAGGCCAATAATATCACACCCTCATGATCTTAGTAGCTATGGTTCTTAGGGAAAAATGACCTCCTTCTATTCCATCATGGAAATTTTTAAGCAACACTCCAACCTGATCATTATCAATGCATCTCAATAACACACCATCTATAAGATAATAAGGAATAGCTTAAAATCTAAATTATATCCTTTTGGATCTATTCATACCATTAGGGTACTCACCAATTTGAATAAATTTGATGACATCTTGTGTCCAACCTTGTAGAGGTTTGGAATAAACTAGTTTGGAGGAATCATGATTTACTAGAGCCTCTTATTTTGACTCATAGAGGTCTGAAGCTAAATGTTCATAAATACCTTTAACCCTTATTAAATTTGTCACTTTGATATCAACATCATATTCCATTACCTTAGTAATCTACTCTACCCTCTTTTCACTAAGGTTCTTTCTCAAAATAAATTATTTGGTACTAGGATGAGAGACCATAATATGAATCCTATTATTTGAAACCATATGCTTAAACTTATTTAGTCCTCTTACAACAAGGACTTGTTTCTCCACAAATGTGTACTTGAATTCATAATCTTACCAACCTTGAATAAAGAATGCAATTGGTTACTCCACACCTTTGTCATTATTTTGCATTATCATAGCTAAGTTAGTATCAAGATTAACAAATGAATACAACATGACGTCTTTAGCAAAATCAGGATTCACAGGAGTGGGATCTTGTCTAATTGCTTTCTTGATGGATTCAAAGCTACTCCTACCTTCCTTAGTCAAATATAAGACTTAGTTCCTCTTGAGCATGTATGTGTTATGTTTCACCAAAGATGCCAAATTAGGTATTAACCTCCTTAATAAATTTATCTTGCCTAAGAAGCTTTGGAGCATTTTTTTATGCAAGAGTAATGATAGGCCTAGAATAGCCTCTATCCTTTTAGGATCAATAGGTAAACCATATTTATTAATAATATGTCCCAAGATCTTACCTTTATGGATAACAATGATGCATTTTTGGGGTTGAGAGATACTTCATGATACTTGCACCTTTCAAACACTTACCTTTGATGTTTCATATGCTCATTAACATCCTTAGAAAACATTGTTATGTCATCTATATATACTAACAACATTTCAATGATTAAACCTTGAAAGCCATGTCCATTTCTCTTCAAAAGGTGGCACCAACATTTGACAAATCAAAGGGAATATTCATATAAGTAAAATTCTTACATTTTTTAGTGAATGCTATCTTGAATTGATAATCTTCATTCACTAGAATCTAATTATAACCAGAATATCCATCTAGGAGAGAGAAATTTTGAGAACCTAAAAGCATTTGCAAAATTTTCTCCATAGAGGGTAAATCATAATGATCTTTGAGTGACACTCTATTAAGTTCAATAAAATCCACACAAAGTCTTCTATCCCCAATCTTCTTTCTAACAAGCACAAGGTTGGTTTCTCATGTTGAATGCTTGATGGGAAAGATTATTTCAAATTCAATAAGTTTGGTAAGTTCTAACCTCATGAGTTGTTCAACCTTGGGGTTGATGGGCCTTTGTTTTTGACTACCCAGTTTAAATCTAGCTTCCAATTCAATGATATGATGTTCTAGACTAGGATCAAATTCTTTTAGGTCCTTATATTCCCAAGCAAAGATGTCATGAAACTCTCTACATAAATCAATGAATGCTTGCTTCTCTAATGTAGAACATACCTTGCCTAGTTTGAGGAGTTTGTCTTTGAAGATCAAGACCCTTTCATAATTATCCTCTTTTGTAGACACACTCACCTTTTATTTCTTCCTTTGGTCATATTAATTAAAGATACTTTCTAAGGTCACCAAGCCCTTAGGTATCTTGTTTGTTCTTAACTGCACAATTTGATTATCAAACTATTCTTGGAGTCTCTTTTGGTTTCTTGAGGAAAAATCATCTTCATTTTAAAGAAACATGCAATGTGTTTATCACTATAAAACACTTATCAAGGAACCTTATTATCAATTATGGAAGGTCTGATAATTATCTTGATGTAATATTGATTTCCTTCCTCTTTTATGGTAGTAGGTGTATTAAATTATGCTCCTATGACAACTAGTCTATCAACATGATTATTCTGCTCCCTTGGGACTAATTGTCTATTAAATGCATTGAAATATTCAATAAAATCCCATACCCTATGATTATATGATTTGAGTAAAGGATTATTGGTATCAACCACATTCATAACTTGATAAACAACCAATTCACTATCTCCATATACTTGTAAATTCTCGATTCCTTTTCTCTTTGCCCATTGAAGTCCATGAATCAAACCTTCATACTCAGTCACATTAAAAGTACAACTACAATGGAATCTATATGAAGAATAGTACTAATATTTAGATGGGGAAACCAACATAACACTAGATCTGACACCAATCTTACTTTTTGATCTATTAAAAAACATTTTCCACATTCCGTCATTCTCACCTTTTTCTTTGGCAAGTAGGGGTGTTGGTATTCCTTCCTCATGTAGGCAATACACTCCTAAATTAGTTTCCTACATGAAAGCATAAGGGTAATTATCATAGGTTTTAATAACACACACATCAAGAAACAAATCAAAAAGGACTTCAAGATTGAAATAAGCACACTCATCCATAATATGTTCCTCTTTATCATTGATAACACAATTCAGATTGGAACTTACTTCAACATAAGGTTCAATATGAAATTTAGCAAGTGGTTGAGCCCTAATTATTACCTTTGCTCCATTTCTTGTCCTAAAGGATAATAAGGATAAATAAAATAAGATATATCCTCCTATCTTAGCTATAAAATCTCTTGAAAGGCAGATTGAAAAATGAGAAGGCAAGACCGCAACAATAATGCCTTGGAGGATAGGAAAACTAGGACAGTCATGGAGAAAAACTTTTAATCCTTTAATCATCCTATTGTCTTGGTAGGTGTACCATATAAATAAATCAATCCTTTTCTATGTGGTTCATACTTTAATTCCAATTTATCAGCTACAACCTTGGGCATGACTGATGTAGAGGTACCACTATTAACTATGCAATTGTGGACTAACTTGTCACCCATAATGAGAGTGAGATAGAAAGGTGGAGGATTCTTAGCCTTGGTATATAGTTACATAATGTTTTTAGGGGAATTATTAAGAGATAAATTTTTATGACCATGACTTGGTGGTGGATTGCTAACATGGATAGTGGACAACTATTTTTATAAAAGTTCTTTTTGGCTAGGCATATGAAGGACATCCCAAAGAGAAATGGATGTCTTTGTATTATTCAACGAGTCCATAATATTTAGAGTAGACATACCTAATTTTTATTGGGAACTTGGAGGAAATGAAGTGATTTGAAATTTATGAATTAAATTACTTTTAACATGCCTTCCACCATTCTGATTTGGAGAAGGTGCAAGAATGTTAGGGACTGTCATGTTTGTAACCATGCCTTACTACCTCGTAGGACTAGATGAACTTGTAGGCACATTATTATCACATCCTATATAATTTATATTAGATATTGTATTTTATATAATAAAATTTCCTTGATTAAGGAAAAAATTATCTTCAATTAGGAAATTGGTGAAGCTTTTTCCTTGGGGCTACCAACTTTCATTTGTTTACATGAGGACTTCATCATCTACTGATAGTTGAGGGGTGATTCCTCCTTCATAAAATAAATATTTATCTCCACCTCAATTTGCATATATGAACTTATCTTTTTGATACTCTTTTCCTTGTACCAAGTTTCTATGCACTTGTAACATATCTCTTGTGTTAGTGGTGGAAGTAGGATTGTACACATTAGTAAGTCTATTAAAATTACGCTGCCCTTAACCTCTTCCTCTCCCATATTGTTGACCATATTGATTCTAATAGGGATATATGTTTTGATGAGAACCTTGTTTCATATTGTCTTGCCTAAGTTGAGCTCTTAACATTTGAATTTCTACATCTTTATCCATGGCATCATCTACCTTCTTAGGAACAACTCTAGGGTTAGTTTTGACATTGGGAACTTAGGCCACACTTAGAGTATTAGCAGGAATAGCAGGTAGTAGAGGCATATACAATTTATAAGGTAGCTTTCCAGCTTGAATGAGGCCATTCTGATCGCTAATGGTAAGTTCATATGCTTTGGGATGAGCGAAACCACCCATGGATTGTAGCATGATAGCAATATCAGTAACAATGGATCTCAATTATGTAGGAAAGACAAAGCTAGTCGGTGGTCTCATGGGAGGAGGAAACCTATACCAAGTCTTTTTAAACCTATAATTAAAGTCATGCATTCTTTATTTTGGGGCTCTTTTGATCACATTGAAATGATGTATGAGTGAAGAATGGTCACTCTCATCTTCAAATCTTGAAGTTAACAACACTCCAAAGTCATCCCATGTTATGATCCATCCATCAGGTAGATTCCTATACCAATTGAGTGATTTACCTCTAATGGACATGGAAAGGATTATAATGGAAATATTTTCCTTACTGACATTGTGAAAACTACAAAAAATGGAGATATCCCTAATGTGTTCACTGGGTGTGACATGACCTTTACTATTGAATGTGCGCACACTCTTTATAGCATTAGGGGGAATGACATCATATGCATCAAGATGGATTGGATTTTTAGTATTAAAGGAAGGGAAGGCATGTTTAATATCCATGATTTCTTCAATCTCTTCACTTTTTTGGCTAGTAAAATCCTCTTTCTATTCAAAGGGAAGAATAGGCTAAGGGTGTTGAACTTCAAGAGGAAGTTCAAGTTGAGTAGGTGGATTGATGGGATTTAAAACTCAAATAGAATATGAATTAGTAAGGACCATGAAGTATGAGAGAAAATATATGATAAAATAATGGTCTACAACTATATTTTATCTTGAATGGAGTCATTAAATGCTGAGTAGCACACCAATTTGCAACTAATGTTGTTAAGACCAACATTCACCTTTATAAGTTGTCTTTAGGATAATTGGTCCCACTGGGCATGTCCAAACTATTGTTACCAAATATTTCACCCTAGAGGAGATTTTTAAATACTAATATAATATCTGGTAAACATTATAATACTTATAGGTATGTGGGTTTACCTATATTATAAGTAGACCTCTAGGTTTAAGGGCCAACACCCTAAATTTGCCTTGAAGTGCTTAACATCTATACTACTGATTGTTCGTGGGAAAAGGGATAGAAGTATGCATTAAATAAATATAATCTAAGGGGTTGATATACCATAGAGATATCCAATATTTTATCATACTTCTTTCACTAAGAACAAAACCTACAAACCAGCCTCAAAATACTAAGATGTTCTAATATAATTGTTTTAATATAGAGGTGATATGCATGAAATAACTCAAGGTAAGTAGACCAGAGATCAAATTGATGAATATAAGGAAAATTTCACACTTTAAGGGAGCCTAACACACTATCTAAAGTCTATATGACCTATTATAATGAGAACTTCTTGCACAAGACATGAAAAAATAAGGAAAAGCAATGATAGAATCACTAAACTTAACCATTCATCACTTTTCACACCTAAAAAAGATGTATTTTGAACTCAAAACCAAATTTATTAAATTATTAAAATGCAAAGTACAACATCAAACCAACATGGCTTCACCATACCAAGTGTGGTATTAACCAACAAGAGCCAAAATGGCTAGTACTTATAAAATTTGAGAGAATATAGGAGAGAATAAAGTCTAAGAGTCACAAAAACACTTGTCAAGTTGAGAGGAGTTACATATGTAGAGTAATGAAGTATAGGATAGACCATGAAAGATATACTTGGAAAAATGTCCTTCAAAGGCATGAAATTCCTCAAATCTTTCATAGGAGTCTCTCAACTAGCTTCTTAAAACTACCCTCATTATTTGGAATTCCATGAGCACTACATAATAGAATAGGGATAGATGAGATGATTGAACTATGGAGGAGGGGTTATAAATAGGCCCCAACATGCATTGGTTGTGTCCCTAATTAGTGATATTATTTTAGATATGAGTTATCTTTGCTTGTAATCACTATCATCCCCCTTTAGACTTATCTTCACATTTGGCACTAAGATGCTCATTAGTTTCTCAAACCAATCCATAAAAGTGAGGCTATGATACTTTTAAAGAGTCCTCATGCCCTTATATCCATCACACAAACCTTAAGGCCTCCCAATTAAAGTTATCACCTTATCACTTGGTGATCACTCTTTATCCACTATGTCATTCTGAACTGGCTGAAGTGAAGGTGATAGTAGAGACACTTGTATGTTCTCCAAAATCAATAAATGGATATTAGGAGTTAGTATAGGTCCCATTCTTCTTCCCAAAGTGATTTTCATCCTTTTAAAACTTTATATACCTACAAAACACCAATAATATCAAGAAATCTAGTTTTACACCCTATCTGTACAAGTAGGGTAGAACTTAAACTAGTGGGAAGAAGCTCTAGAGAGTTTTATGAAATTTCAAATCACTTTACTACTCAAAATAGTCCACTTGGATTCCTTTCCTTATTTATCTTTACCATCGGGTCCTTATCAAGGGTTTTAGGTGGTTTTGACCTCTAACAAGTGTTTATAAAGTTGTGATGTTGGAAACCTAAAAAAAATCCACTAGTTACTTATTTGGGACCCCCTTCAACTTATATTATTTCCTTAGGTTCCCATGCTAAGCCTTCATATAGGTGTGAGCTTCCCAACTTGACCTCTTGAGTTCTCAAAGATATTTTGTGCACCTTGTTATGATCTTGGGCCAATAAATGGATTCTTCATGGATTTATCTATAAACCAAAAGATATAAAACACCTTATAATTCCACATTCCCATTTTCCAATGCTTTGTAATGTTCATATTGTGTTATAAAAGGAAATGAAACTCTTTTAGGCAATAGGCCTAGTCAAGACCTTATAGTGTTGTCTACACACCAGTGGGTTTAGGCTACCTTGTTTGGTTTATAATACTTGTGGGGATTTAGTTATACTATTACATGTATAATTTATCTCTCTACACCTACCTTCAAGGTTTAAACACCTTTTAAGTCATTCTCCTAACCTTACTTGCTAAACCTGTAGTATTTCAACACTCTGGGAGTGCCTTCTATTTACAACAAAAATGAGGGCACTTACCCTATTATATTAGATAAGACAAGTATATAAGGGGATTTTTCAAGTGATGGTAATTTTTTTACCAATTTTCATGGCTTGATCACATCAAATACCCCTCCAAATCTCATAAAACCCAAGGCAGACTTCTAAGGCATTGACTATGTGCATGTTTTAC
Source organism: Torreya grandis (assembly GCA_037957365.1). Classification (NCBI taxonomy): domain Eukaryota; kingdom Viridiplantae; phylum Streptophyta; class Pinopsida; order Cupressales; family Taxaceae; genus Torreya; species Torreya grandis. Next base: position 1,288,090 of record JARHVA010005026.1, read on the forward strand.
AATTATGGGTTGTAGGTTGTTCCTAAGAACCTTTCCATGCCCTATTTAAATTGTATGAGAGTTTTATGAACTGAATATAACCACTATGGAGGTATTATCATGTGTGTAAACCCTCAACCTTCACCAAATATTTAAATCATAACTTTCTCTTGACTTGACATAAGTGGTTGACTGTGTACTGTGTTTTCAACTCAAGAGGTAGACATGCTTGTAGGTGTATATTTTATCTTAGAGATTGTATATCATGATTCACATTAAATTTAAGTCACCAATGTTATTTGACATTCATATAGCCTTGTTCAAGTCATGCCCATGCTATGATCATCTTAATATAGTCATATTCTGGTGCATAGTCACTTTACCATTAGGCTATAGATGGTCATCTAAGAGCAAAAGACACCTATAGGTTACATTTCACCCTTGAGAACCTATGTTACTCCTAATAGGATCCTTTGGAGTCTTAGAATCAACTCAAATTGATAGATATTCATGTTTTATAAGCTCCTTCTCACCAAGGTTTACCTTAGGAACTTTTAGGCACTTACAATCAACCATAGGTGCCCCTTTTTAGAAGTAAGAGTGCACCTGTAGGTGAATATGTAGGTTAAAACCTTAAAATTTAACTCTCTCAATGTTATTTAGACTACTTAGTGTGCCTCTCAATTCCATAGATCACTTTACCATGGAGAGATGTGTTGGAGATTTGTCATGATGATGTCATGGTGGTATCATGGAGATGTTCTGGTAAGTGGATGAAGTGATTTGATAGCCTAAGTGACAATGACAAAGTGTGAAAAGTGATTGTTCTAGTGTGCTTTATGTATGGTTGGTTGATCTTCAGTATTGACATGGCTAGAGAGGATCAAGGATAAGTTTGGTGATTTGAGCATGTGTAAGGGGTCATATCATAAGTCAATAATGATTTGAGTACTTGTGTGCATGATTGAAATTCATCTAGTTGATCATAGTTATCATCTAGACACTTTGGGTCTAGTCGTAAAAAATCTGAGTGAGAAGTTTGATGACATCACCATTACCATGTGGGAAGGAGTTGAGGGGAGTGGGTCATATAGTTGTGGTCACATTAGTCCTTAGTTGTTATGTGTAAGATCTCAAGTCATCCATCAAAGTATAGTTAAATTTATGAGGGTGCAAGGTTGGCTTCTAAGTCAAAATCCATTGTTTTCCCATACTTAGCCAAATTTTCAAAGTGGATAGAAAGAACTAAGTAAGAATGTTGATGATGTCAAAATTTACACACATGGAGGTGTCAGGACAAAATAATCATATGGGTTTGTTCATTTTTATGCCTAGTTTATTTGTGCTAATTTCTAGATCATGCAATACAGCAAACCAAAAGATATGCATATGCAAAGTTGGAATCCTAGGTAGTTTGACTATGTTTTTCCATAGCCATTTTTTATAGTGTGGCAAGAAGAGTCGAGTAAGGATATTGATGGTATTATATATTACACATGTAAAGGTATCAAGAGAATCTAATCATATGGGTTTGTTCAGTTTTGAGCATAGATGATTTTTGTTAAATTTGAGATCATGCACTAAAGTGTGACAAAAGTTATGGCTAATCAAAGTTGGTCTCTTAGGAATATTTTGACATGTTTGGCTCTGTGACAAAAGTTTTTGAGAAGGATTTTGTATGGAATTATATCTTGCACTCATGAGGGTTCCAAGAGTAGTGTGTTGCATGGTTGGATTTTCCTAAGTGAGGAGATAATTTGGTCCAAATTTGAGATCATGCAAGTAAGTGTAGAAGTTATTGAGGTGAAAAAATAGATACTTAGGCATATTTAAAGGGTTCCCATACTTATTCATTTTTGAAGGAGTTAAAGCTTGATCAAGATCAACGATGCACATTGCTCTAAGAAGTTAGGAAGCAGTAAGATGAGGATAGGTGCATGATGTTTAATGATTGAGAAAAGGTATAGGATAAGGATATAATGATGAATGGGTGTTCATATAGTTTGATCTCAAGGTGAGCATTGCTCGCTTAAGACTTGACTGATCCACATAGATTGATGGATCACATTGAGTCAAAGTTTTTAGATTGTACGAGACGAGGTCAATGTGATTGATATTTAACATCTGAGCATTAAAAGACTATGCATTAAAGTTTGATCATGATCGATGGTGTGAGATTGATCCAAATCTAAGAGGACACAATATTTGACCGTTGTGTTCGAAGGTTAACTATGACCATTTCTATTCAAATATTTAAATTTAAGATAAGAAAAAATAGAGCTCTATATTTCATCCATATCTTTTGATAGAAGTTGAATTTTCTAGTGACGTAAAAATCAAAGATGAAGAGGACTCTATGGAACATCTAATGAATTTGATTTATAGATCTAGAAGTGAGCACAGTCAAAGATATTGAGCCTAAAATTTGACTATGTGTGTGCTTATTTTTTAAGTGACTTGAGAAAGATATTCGAGATTTTTTTAGTTTTGATGTGTCATGGTGACTTGGATTTTTGGGAGTGTTGTAGACTTCATGAGGATGCTTTGTATGGATTTTTAAGGTGTGATAAATCTATCTTGAGTATGAACGATGCTTAAGAAGTTGATTGTGTGTTCGTTCATGGTGACTGTGTATACTAGGTCTCTATTTGAGTTGTTTGTGCATACACAAAGGTGAGCTAAGTTGACTATGATCATTTGATTGTGTCAAAGGGGACATAAAGAGTGGAGCCATATATTTGAAAGTGGTATTCTATTATTGTTTTTCTCAAGGGTGAGATAAATGGGTGAATAGATCTCCATAAGAACTATAAGAGCTACAAGGGCCTTATTAAAAGGTGTAGCTTCTTAAGGGTGACCCATAGATGCTATGAACAACCTATGAAGATTGTATTGAGACATGTATTAATGTGAGAGATTCCTTAAGGTCTAAGGCATTTATAATGGCTGACCAAGGTAGTGATTATAAAGATTGCTCTATAAATAGTGGAACTAAAGATGATGGGTTCTAGACTTGTAAGACTAGGATGAGGGAGTACAAATGTGGAGCTAAGTGAAGGGAAGAACCTTTGAAAGAGAAGGTACAAGTTAGTAAGGACTAGTAGAGAGTGAAGAGGATTAGACATACTTGTCTAAGCAAGGTGCTGAAGATGATCACATAGGTCATTAGACCTAATAAGCCTAAAAGAGGCAGAATGAGTGAGTATGCTCAAGAGGCTGTTTGAGAGAGGCTTGTGTGTGTGAATTGTGGAGAAAAGGAGGTGTAGATTTCCATGTGGATGAGTTGATGAGTAGACCAGTTTGAGGACTATTTGTATGACCTATTAGTCATAATTCTATTAGTTGAATAGTGCTCTTACTATTTGAGTGTGAGTGAAGGCAAGGTGAAGACAATATGAGCTTGGTGGTTAATTTGAGAGGTAGATCAATGTGTGGACTATGTGTATGACCATTTAGTCATGTTTTTGAAGCTATGATAGAGTTATTGATATAATTGATACATTGAATGTGTAGAGTTGAAGAGTGGGGTTAGTTGGGATATGTAATGTGTCCTAATTGATCTTTGTATATTGGTTCAAGTATGTAATGTGCTTTGGTTAATAGGAAGTGTTGAGTGAAGATGAAAAATGATAAGTAGAGGTCCATCATTAGGTGTTGAAGACATTAGTAAAAAGGTGGATGTGTTCATAGGTGTTATTGTGGTAGCTTAACATCTAAGGTGGTTGTAGCCTCCTTGCAAGGTAAAACTTGCTAAAAGGTTTGGTTGTTTTTGTAACTCAACTAGATAGGTTTGGAAGCACCTTATGGGACTATAGTCTCACTAAATAGGGATGTTAGTTCCTTGATCATTTTTATATGGTCTAAATTGGATCTTGTTATTATAGGACAATATTCCAATTTTAGGTTTTATTGGGTTTTATTCCCCATGAGGGTTTCTCATGTATGTGATGTGTTATGTGCTTGATCTTAAATTGTCTTTCTTATTCATTTATATGAATGATGTTAATGCCTCATGAAAATATGTATTAACTAATTAATATTTTGGAAGGTTATAACTAAATTTGAAATACATGGGTTCACTTTTGATAGGAGTTTTTGGCCAAAGATTGATCATAGTTCAAATCTGTCAAAAGGTAAGAAAGATGTTATTTATTTTAGTTGTCATAAGAATAGACATTTTTCTAGATTCCATCCAAATAGTGTTAAGAGGTCTTCAAGGTATGTCAAAGGATATAGAGCTACTAAAAGGTTTGAGAAAGGACAAATTTAGGTATGGAAACTAAAGGTAATCATTACCAATTCTTATAATCATAAGGTTAATAAGAAAAATTCCTTTAGAAGGGTATGTTGCAAATTAGGATAAGCTCAGGGATCAAGTAGGTAAGATGGTTGCAGAAGATAAGAAGAGTCAAACTATGGTATGGAGACTTGAGACAATAAAGACTAAAAAGACTAACCCAGTTGAATCTAAGAGTCTTGATGGTTTATTTGCCAAGGTGAAAAAAGAATTAGAGATGGAGAGTCAAGAGTTTTTATTAACAACATTTATTGATGATTTTGAAGAAAAGAATGAAGTCAAGGATTTAGTTAAAGTCAAGAAGGACTGAAATTCAGAGAAAGATATGGAGATATGGGAGTCTTCTAAGTTTTGGGACTTTTAGTATCTCTATGTCAAAGGGGTGTCTCTATCTAGGCTTCAAGGAGACACTTTTCAATCAGAGGAAGCTTGGTGGCTGTCAGATATTGTTTGGTGAGAAGGTATGAAAACAAAGTATGTTTATGTATTATTTTTACATATCTATCTATTAAAAAAAAATTGTGAATAATCTCAATGGTCCTATCTTGAGAAGGATTTAACTTGTTGATCATGGTTTGGATGCTCTAGTATAAAGTATTTGAAGATTTGTTGAATATGTCATGTTCTTGATGAAGCATGAAGTTAGGGGGAGCTTTGTAATTGTTCAAGTCCTAAGATTAGAGGACTAAGTAGTTAAATATAAGAAATAAGGTGTGGAGAAGAAAATTTGTGTGCTTAAGATGATAATTCCAATCAAAGTACTTTGGTTAAGGTGGAGTAATAAGATCATGTGTTTGCTCTATAGGTTTGTGAAGGAGCTATAATACAGAGTCAAAATGGGTGACTCTAGGTGGATTAATGAGATTGATGCAAATATAAATATGTGTTTGATGCTCATAAATGTCTATAAATTTATTTTTGGTGTGATCCAGGTGTTTTTGAGGTCCCAAGGTATGTATGTGCCAATTGAAGATTTTTGAATACTCTCAGTTTTCTTAGTTTTTGGCTTAAGGGCGAATAAGCCGAAAATGGGTTATAAGATGCATGGATTTTGAAAGGTATGGAATCTAAAATATTGGTACAAGAGTATGGGTGTCTCTAGGTGTGTAAGTAGATTTAGAGGTGTGCACTGACCAGAAAGAGGTTTGTTAACCCTACTTGTTTTGAGATTCTATGGTTTTGGACTATACTAAGAAAGTGGTTTGAATTATAATTTGAGATATAAGGATTATTAATGTGTTTAATGGTCTAAATGGGTGGTCAAATCAAGCTTCACAAATATTTTAAGGTTTGTGGTTATTAAATTATTCAAGTTTTTGTCATTATGGAGGGCTAATTAACTAGTAGGTTTGTGAAGGAAGTATGTTGCAAATGATGATCCTAGTGATGAAAATTGGTGTGTTTGAGGGGAAATATGAGAGTCCTATAGAAATGAAGTATTAGGTCTTGAATATGTGTCTACTAAAATTGTGGGCTTTGCAAGTTTTAGGTAGGGCTACAAGGAGGCTAAATAGGCCTAATCTGAAGAAGAGTACTTTTTTGCTCAGTTTATCCAAAACAACAAGGTATGAGTATCTAAAGCTATATTCTTAGGTTGGTTTAGTGCATGTTTCCTATTTTTTATAGTGAAAATTCAGAGTTGGTGGTCTTGGAAGTGTCTTGAGATAGAAGGCTAGTAAGCCTACATGGTGGTTCTTCATGGGGTGTGGAGATCTGAAGATACTCAGAAGGTGAAATTGCTTAGAGATATTATGGTGAGTCCCTCTCAGATGTTTTTTGGTGAGTTCTATCAATATTTTTGTGGTTTTATGTGTTCTTTATTTATTGGTTATAGTGCTTGATTAAAGAGAGTGTTGGCATAAAGCAAAAGGAAGTTTGTCAAGGCAAGAAGAGGTAGGCTCAAGGTAAGGGGGAGTTTGTATCATATTTATAAGATGGTCCTTTCCTATTTGATATTATTTTAAGGTGGTCAATATCACTTGGTTACAACTTTTTGAAAGTTCCTATTGGGGAGAATGTTATTGTTATGGGAATACTTTAAAGAGAGAGAAGGTGAGTTGTCTATTGCTATATATGATGGTTGTTAACATAAATTATAAGGGGGAGAATATTAGAGAGTTTTCATGATGATGTCATGGTGGTGTCATGGAGATGCTCTGATAAGTGGATGAGGTGCTTTGATATCCTAAGTGATAATGACAAAGAGTGCAGTGTGTTTGTTCTAGTGTGCTTTATGTATGGTTGGTTAATCTTCAATATTGACATGGATAGAGAGGATCAGGGATGGGTATGGTGATTTGAGCATGTACAAGGGGTCCTATCAAAAGTTAATAATGCTTTGAGTTCTTGTGTGCATGAGTTAAATTCATTTTTTTTATCATAGTTCTCATCTAGATACTTTGGGTCTAGTAGCAAAAAATATGAGTAGGCAGTTTGATTATATCACCATTACCATGTGGGAAAGAGTCAAGGGGAGTGGGTCATATGGTTGTGATCACATTAGTCCCTAATTTTTATGTACCATATCTCAAGTCATGTATTAAAGTGTAGTCAAATTTATGAGGGTGAAAAGTTGGCTTCTTAATCAATATTTATTATTTTCCTATACTTATCCAAATTTGCAAAGTGGCCATAAATAACTGAGTAAGCATGTTGCTGAGGTCATCATTAGAATGGGTGGGGGTGTTAAGACAAAATGATAATATGGATTTTTTAATTTTTATGCCTAGTTTATTTTAGCTAATTTTTAGATCATGTGATGTAGCACGTCAAAAGATATGCATATGCAAAGTTAGGCTCCCAAGCAGTTTGATTGTGTTTTTCCATAGCCATTTTTGCAGTGTGGCAAGAAGAGCTGAGTGAGAATTTTTATAGTGTTATATATTTCATGTGTGAAGGTATCAATAAATTATAATCATATGTGTTTGTTTAGTTTTGGGCTATATGATTTGCATTAAGTTTGAGATCATGCGCTAAATCATAACAAAAGTTATGGTTGATCAAAGTTGGCCTCTCAGGCATATTTTGACATGGTTGGCTCTTTGATAAAAAATTTTTAAAAAGGAATTTTTATGGCATTCTATCTCACACGTATGAGGGTTATAGGATCACCGTGTCACATGGTTAGATTCTCCTATGTGAGGAGATAATCTACTCCCAAATTTGAGATCATGCAAGTAAGCATAAAATAAGTTATTGAGGTACAAAAATGGCTACTCAGGAATGTTGAAAGGGTTTCCATAGTCATTTTAATGAGTTAAAGCTTGAGTAAGATCAATAGTGCACACTGATCCAAGAATTTAAGAAGCAACAAGATGAGGATAGGTGCATGATGTTTAATGACTAAGCAAAGGTACAAGATAAGGATCCAATGTTGAGTAGGTGTTATTATAGTTTGATCGAATGGTGAACATTGATCACTAAAGACTTGACTGATCCACAGAGATTGATGGAGCACATTAAGTCAAAGTTTTTAGATTACATGAGATGAGGTCAACATGACTGAAGTTTAAAATTTTAGAATTGGTGGACTATGCATTAAATTTTGGTCATGATTGATTGTGTGAGATTGATCCAAAGCTGATAGGACATGAGATTTGAGAATTGTGTTCGAAGGTTCACTATGACCGTTGCTATTCAAATATTTAAATTTAATACATGAAAAACTAGAGCTCTGTATTTCAACCATATCTTTCTATACAATTCAAATTTGCTAGTACTGTAAAAAGAAAATATGAAGAGGACTCCATGGTGCATCTAATGAACTTAATTTGTAGATTTAGAAGTGAGTACAGTCAAAGATATTGAGCCTATAATTTTACTATGTGTTCATGCTTATTCTGCAAGTGACCCAATAAGGATATTTGAGATTGTATTATTGTATTTTTGATGTCTCATGGTAAATTAGCTATTGGGGAGTGTTGTAGACTCTATGAGGATGCTTTGTATGTATTTTGAAGGTGTGTCCAATCTATCTTGAGTATGAATAATGCTTAAGAAGTTGACTATGTGTTCATTCATGGTGACTGTGTGCACTAGGTCTCTATTTGAGTTATTTGTGCATACACAAAGGTGAGCTAAGTTTATTGTGATCATTTGAGGATGTCAAATGGGAAATAAGGAGTGGACCTATGTATTTGAAAGTGGTCATGTGTTATTTTTTTGCTCAAGGGTGAGCTAAATGGGTGAATAGGTCTCCATGAGACCTATAAGAGCTATAAGGGCTTATTAAAAGGTGTATCTAATTAAGGATGATCCATAGATGTTATGGCCAACCTATGAATATTGTATTGAGCCATGTATTCATGTTAGAGATGAATTAAGGGCTACGACATGCCTAATAACTGACCAAGGTAGTGATTATCAAGATTGATCTATAAATAGTAGAACCAAAGATGATGGGTTCTAAACTTGTAAGATTGGAATGAGGGAGTAAGAATGTGGATCCAAGTGAAGGGAAGAACCTTTGAAAGAGAAGGTATAGGTCAGTAAGGACTAATAGAGAGTGAAGAGGATTAGCTTCTCTGAACAAGGTGCTAAAGATGATCACATAGGTCATTCGACCTAATAAGCCTAGAAGAGGTAGAATGGGTGAGTATGCTCAAGAGTCTATTTGAGAGAGGATTGTGTGTGTGAATCATGGAGTGAAGGAGGGGTAGAGTGCCCTATGGATAAGTTGATGAGTTATTAGTTTGAGGACTATTTGTATGACCTATTGGTCATAATTTTATTGGTTGAAGAGTGATCTTGCTATTTGAGTGTGAGTGAAGGTAAGGTGAAGACTGTGTGAGCTTGGTGGTTGATCTAAGAGGTAGATCAGTGTGTGGACTATGTGTATGACCATCTAGTCATGTTATTGAAGTTGTGATAGAGTTTTTCCTATGATTGATGTATTGAGTGTGCATAGTTGAAGTTTGGGGTTAGTTGGGATATGTAATGTGTCCTAATTGATCTTTGTATATTGGTTCAAGTATGTAATGTGCTTTGGCCAATAAGGAGTGTTGAGTGAAGGTGAAGAGTGATAAGCAGAGGTGCATCATCAGGTGTTGAAGATATCAGTATAAATTTGGATATGTTCAAAGGTGTTGTTGTGGTAACTCAACATCTAAGGTGGTTATAGCCTCTTTACAATGTAAAACTTGCTAAAAGGTCTGGTTGTTGTTGTAGCTTAGCTAGACAGGTGTGGGAACACCTTGTAGGATTATAGTCTCACTAAATAGGGATTATAGTTCCTTGATCATTTATAGATGGTCTAAATTGGATCTTGTTATTATAGGATGGTAGTCCAATTATAGGTTATAGTGGGTTTTATTCCCCAAGAGGGTTTCCCATGTATGTCATGTGTTATGTGCTTGATCTTGCATTATCTTTCTTGTTCATTGCTATGAATGATGTGTATGCCTCATGAAAGTATGTATTGACTGATTAAGAGTTTAGAAGGTTTAGAACTAAAGTTGAAATAATTGGGCTCACTAATTCAACCCCCCTCTTAGTGATTGTACCTCTAACAAGATGTCTCTATACTGACACCTTAGACTGTACAATCATTAAGTTATAATCACTATAGTACACATTGAAAGTTTATACTAAAAAAATCATAGATATGAATCCTTATAACATGGAACCCTATTAGCCAAATTACTCACTCTCTTTTGCAAGTTGTTACCCTACATGAGGGATTCATGATGGAACACTTAGGATCTATCTAGACCTCCTGTTACACTATTCCATGATAGTTCCAAAAGTAGTTAGGGTTCTATTTTAGAGTTTTTAAGGAAAATAATACCTAAAACTAATTCTCCAACTATGAATACAACTTCTTAGGTCTGATTTCCATTGTATGGTTTTAACATTGTTCATATGACATATTTAATGTTCTCAAACTATAAGGAGGGCTCAAACAAGTTTAGACTCCTCCATGACTATCTTTAGGTCTATGTGGAAGCCACCTATAGGTGCAATTATAGATTACAGGGAAGTATGGGTGAGATAGAGACATATGAATAATGTGAATCATCTTACAATCAACATTAGACCTCCTATCAATATTCTTATTTATTTTTAAAACCTTAAAGGACTTCAAACAAGTCACATGCCTTATTTCAACGTCATATTCTCCTATAGGCACTTGTAGGTGCACATCAAAGGATTGTTTATGGAGTTGAATTGGTTATTATAGTTTACATTCACCACTTGAGAGCTTGGTCTGATTTTTCCTATTTTAATAATATGTTCAACCTATTAAACTCCTTATGGCATGTCCATGAACATGCTTAGGACCTTCATACACCATGGCTCAACTGACTATAAGTAGAGAACAGACTATATGTCACATCCTTGATTATAAATTCTTTGATATTAGCCTTGGAGAATGATTTTTGAAGGGGAGAGTGATTACCATGAAATGAAAATCATAAATTACATCATGTTACATTCATTTTAGACCACTATAGGAAATAACAACCTCTATAGTTCATGATCATGTTTGCAACTTGGCAATGGTGACCTTAACCTACAATTTGAGATGTTTATCTCCTCCAATCACCTCCAAACATGAAAAAAATTATGGGAACCATGAAATAATGATGTCTGCATCCTCTAGAAGTAATTTCACTAGTTGGATTGTATGAAAAAGTTCATACAAAAGGAAACCCTGTAGGGTGTGGGGATTAATAAGCAAAATAAGACAATTAATTAATTAAGAATGGTTCATAAAGTATGGGAAACCATTTTTAAAACTCTTAACATGAATATGAATTTATTATCCACCACCAAGATCATTTTACTTGAAACCTCTCTTATTAGCCATACCATCGAAAGACCTATTGATTAGTTTTACATGTTTAGTAGAGTGATGGAGGAGTAGCATAGTTTTCAGCCATTTTTGATGCTTTCAAAGTAGATCAAGCACGGAAATGAAGTCAAGGAAGTTCAATATATATTCTATAATATTTTCCCATTTGTTACACCCGTCTATAAGTCGTATAATTACCAAAACTCCTTTTTTACTTGTTTTCTTGATTTCAGTTAGGAAACTATAAGTTTTAGATACGACTGACATTCTTGACAAGGAATCTGATATATTGGACATTGGAAGAGAGTTTATAATACTTATCTAACTATTAAAACTATACCATATTCATAAATGACTCTAATATGTACCTTAAGTGACATAGAATGACTTAGGAAAGAATTTGACTATGACCTAAGTTAATTACATACCAAATGACATAAAAATATCATGACACACACTATAACATTATAAAATACCCCTATATCAAATTTTTTACTATAGGGGGTTGACCTATTTTGACTTGTGGTCAAAATAGTCAATAGTTATAATAAAGGGTGAAAAGGTGTGAATTGGGGAAGGTCATGTAAATGACATCAAAGAGGAAGACAACCAAATTAAAAGAAAAAACATATATTAGGGCATAAAAAGGAGAAAATATTATGGTCATCAAATAAGAAGTCCCAAATAGTAGTGAAATAATCAAGGCAAAGAAAATAATAGAGATACCCCCTTTCATTCTGACAATGATGAGATATCTAGAGTTAGTGGAGTGTAATGAAGTATTAACTTTGTGTGTAAGGTGTTGCACTATAAATGATTTTAATCATAAAAAAACTATTAGTAAATTTCTAGGGGGGGATGGTCTATCCCTCAAAGATGAAACCATTACGAGGATTTTGGAAAAATAAATATGTTGTATAATTATGGGAGTACCTTTCTTCAAGAAATTGAAGAAATTGGTTGAGTTATTTCTTTCATGTGAGCATGGAGGGAAGTTATATTTCATAAGCTAAGGAATAGAAATCATTCCCAAGCACATGTACAAGTCAACTAGGTTGAAAAATAGAGGAGAAAATGTGTGGTCAACCATGACAAGTATATAGGTTAAAGAAGTGGCTAAGGAGCTAAAGTATCACAAAAGAGAATATGCTATGGTGATTAATAAGTTGGAAGATCATACAATGCACACAATTTCCTATCTAATCAATAGGAAGTTGATGGTAGATACACCTTAGAATTTAATGAATAATGAAGTAGTATATATGATGCATCATTTTGATATAAATAATGTGCAACAAAAATATGTACATTATATTATTGAGGAAGTGAACTTGGGTGTAAAAGAGGCTCACCTCAACAGTGGAATATTCAGGCGGGGAGATATACTATTTTTTTTAATTATGTGATAAGATTGGATTCCCTAAGGGGACTTAAGTGGTACCCTTTATCTATCTAATTTGGAATGACTCCCTCATGCATAGATACAAAACACACACCTGCCCAACTTTAGATAACTAAGACTACAAAATGAAAATGGACCAATGGTATGAACCAGTCATTACCACAATCAGTGATGAATGGAGAATACATAAAGATCTATCTGAAGCCTACAAAGGATATGTAGAGTTTTGTGTTATGATTCATCATTCATTAATTAAAGTGAACTTGAAGAATGAAGGTAAGATGACATGATGGCTCAAGCTGTCATATGGGATTATGGCTAAGTATATAGAAATATTTTGAACATGATAGAAGGGATCTTGTGTATAAGTGTAGATGTTAGGATGATTAATGAATAAAACCTCATAAAGAGGTATACACTCAAGTACCCCATGAAAGAGATAATATTCTAAAAATGAGGATTTGGAGGAAACAAAGTCTTATGATTATGCATGTGAAAGATAAAATGAGAAAAAGAAGAAGAATAAGGTGTTAGTGCAGGATTTTCCCCCACTATATGGTTTGACCTACATGGTATAATTTTCTTTCTTATGTCATTAAGGGAAATGTACTTTGAGTCATTTTCTAATTGTGAATTGAGTTAATTACCTTTTTAGGTGATCTAATTCCTCACTATGTAATGTACATTCTAGTTATTTTATAAATGTGAATTGAGTTAATTACCTTTTTAGGTGATATAATTACTCACTATATAATATTCCTTCCCATGTACTTTTTTCATAATGCTTATTAAAGCAATTTTTTGTCATGAAGACAAGTTTCTTCCTCTTCTAAGTTATTCTTTAGATTTCACTACTCCATAAAGATTCAGTCTCATGCATTCAAACCTATCCAATAGATCCTCGATTGTGGCTCACTTTGACATAGTATCAAAGCTATGTTGTTAGATGAATCCATCAATTTTATTGTGAGATCTTGCATTCTTGTTGGTTCTAAATTTTTATTGATTTCAATTTTTAAGGGTTTAGTGGGGTTTCTCACAAATTCATGAAAATACACATACCAAGAGTCTCTAAGTGAAAAATGAACAAATACATTGGATTTATAAGGTGTCAAAACTCTAAAAACCATTGTAAACATGATCTAGTTTTGTGACAATCTATTTTTGGCCTTTTTTGGAGGGTTTCAAGGTTATTTTTTGATTCTACAAAAAAATTGTACTTTTTGATGACTTTGAGGAGAAACCATTTTTGGATTTTTATGATTTTGTAAGGAAAACAAGTGGGTCTCTTTCATATTTTAGATAAGTTTCTCAAAATCCATATTTTTGGAAGTTTTTTAGTTTGGTAGGATTTTGACCATTCATAGACAATTTTGACAATGATCAGACTTTTCCACCTCAGTGGATATTCGATTGGTTGTGTGCACACTCATTAGATTCTAACCCATATAAAAAACCCCATTGGGTTCCAATCCTTGAAAAAACATCTATCAGGTTCTAACACCTACTCAAGCACCTATTAGGTTCTAACACCTACTCAAACACCTATTGGGTTTTGATGCTTGCTAAAACACTTATTGGGTTCTAATGACTGTTTAGACATGTCTTGGGTTTTGATGACTTATCAAACACTACTCAGGTTTTAACTTTTAATCAAAAATGTCTTAGGTTCTGACACCTACCCAAACACACCATGGTTCTAATGCTTACTCAAAGATGTATAAATTTATAACACCTACTTAGACACTATTCAGGTCTGACAACTACTTAGATATGTCTTAGGTTATGACACATACTAAGTTACATCATAGGTTTTAACACCTAATCATGAATTCCCTAGACTATACCACTTGCTCAAGTACCCTTCAGATCCCAACACTTGCAAAAAGCACACTACAAGTTTTACCCACCTTGTTTGCATGCATAATGACATCCTAGAGACTGTCAAGTTTAAGATAAAGAAAAGTAACACTATTTAATCACATCAATGAAAGTGAGCAGTGGGAGAGAACCTAAAATAGGTCTTATCCCCTGGTCACATAGGATTTAAGCCCCTATCCACTTCCAACAAAAAATTATTTAACTTTTGCTTTAAAAGGGCATAAGTTTTTATGGGGAAGTTGATTTCAAAAAAAAAAAATCAACAAAATTTTTCACACTCATTTTTTTTTAAATTTTCAAAGTGGAGATTGCCCTTGCCATAAAAAACTTAAAATGTACATAAATTTCAGCCTGTTTCTCTTTTTGAGGTGCCATTGTTTTTGAATGTTTGATTTTTTTCAAGATGTATGAATTGGTAATATTATCATGTCTTATAAATTTGAACTTTTGAATATTTAGGTGGGTTGCATAATTTTAGTCTTTCAACACATAAAATTCAACATATACTTCCTTTATATACCAGGGATATGAGTTCTATTTTGATTCTTACATTGTTCAACTATCACGAGTGGAAATTCAAAGTGAAAATCCTTTTGAGGAGAAAAGTGTTACACTGGATCATGATGGGTATATTTAAAAATTGACACTTGAGGCAGATAAGGTGAAGTGGTACACTAGAAGTGATAAATCCTATGGTCTTCTATGCATGTCTATGTCTCTTAACCTATTTTTTCATATTGAATCTACCACTACTCCTAATGAAGTCTAGCCCATATTAGAAAAAATCTTTGGGAAGCAGGACATAATGAGAGGTCATGAGTTGGAGAACAAGCTCATCAATTTGAGCCTAGACAATTTTGATATCGTATAAGACTTCTTTACAAAGTTCAAATCACTTAGGTTGTAGTTAAATATATGTGGTATTAATAAAAATGGTGATCAATTAATTATTTTCATCCTTTCCAAACTAAGATCTGACTATTATATCTTCATTTCTACCTTCCATGCCACCAAGCTTGCCATTGGATACATAGGCCATGTCATCCTTGGATGATTTTGCTATTGACTTAAATTGAGAGTAAGACAAGCTCATTAAAATAGGTACAATAAAGTCATTTAAATTTCATGCCTTTATTGTGAGTCATGAAAAACAAAAGGCTTCTAGTAGCAAGGAAAAGATACAACATAAGGAGGACCTAGAGAAAAAAAGGGTTAGAAATTTGATACTAATTTCAAAACATCAAAAGAGTCCTTTTTTTTAGAGAGGAAACTCAAGAAAGAGTGACTAACATATGGATAATGTAAGAAATGTGGGCATGATGAATCCAAATGCATGAAGAAGTAGATTGACTAGCTGACAAAAATATTTGAGAAGGACAACATTAGTGTCCCTGAGTCTTCCAATCAGATTTCATTAGCACAAGAATATTTAAAAGCTAAAGATAGTAAGATAGACAAAGACAAGGGAAGATAACTTGTTACAGTTACATCCCAACCTTCCACATGGGTTATTGATTCTAGTGAGTTGTACCATATGGTTTCATCATAGTGCATGTTCTCATCCTTGGAGCCTTGTTCTATGCATTCCATCTTATTGGGTGATGATACTTATGCATAAGTTAGTGGGAGTGAATATGTCAAAGTGAATGATGAGATATTTCATTATGTTTTATGTGTTCCCTCTTTATCTACCAATCTCTTATCTATTTATCAAATCACTCACATCAGTTCGAACAAGATAGTTGAGTTCACACCCAATTCTATAGTTATTAGGGAAGCAAATAGTGACTCTGTTGTTGCATTTGGGAAAGTAGATCACTAGTCATGATTGTATACTTTCTCACATTTTCACCTGATCAACCCTCTATTGCATTGCTCACTTGCTCATATGGGGTGAGTAAATTATGGCAAGATCAATTCAAGCATCTTAACTATCGCTAACTAGAGCAAATCAATCATCAAGACATGGTTTCATAGTTTTCTTGAGTCAAGTTTTATGATGGAGTTTTTTAGGGTTGCATACCTGATAAACATCCCAAGGAGAAGTATGTCAATGATAAATCATAGAGAGCTAAATGAATATTGGATATTATCCATAGTGACATTGTTAGCCCATTTTTAAAACCTTCATTATGTCACATACTGACTTCTCTCTAAGCTTAATAACTTTTTGATTCATGGATTTTCATGATTATTATTTTATTAACTACTATTTGATTAAGCTTTATTTCATATGTTGATTATGGGATAGTTATATGTTTTTTAATTTACATGATTGATTAGCTATGGAATTAGCTATACTTTTATATTCGATACATTATGATCATATTTATTAGTTTATACAATAATATTTTATAGATTTTATATGTTTTGAGATAACTACCTTTATTGTTATGAGGTAGATACAAGATAAATCCATCCCTCATAGTGTGATGAAGGGAGGGCATCATCAGAGAGGGTGGTGTAGATGGAGGCTTTGGGGGATGACAGAGGGAAAAGATAAAAATCTACACACACGCCATGATATATTAGCATGATTTATGTTCATTACTTGATCTA